>CM057454.1:900360000-901060000 GCA_016271365.2 Neoceratodus forsteri | reverse complement strand
GACAGGCAGCTAACATGACCTCCCCATTCCCTGGACCCCTTGGGTTGTCTGGTGACATCTGTGCTGGAGTATCTTCTCCATCTTTTGGACTTGGACCTCAGCTACTCGTCCATTAAGGTGCATCTCTGTGCTTTTGTCAGCCTACCTCGCACTGATTAATGGGAAAACTCTGGCACAGCTGGACATGTGCGAGACCTTCTTGAGGGGAATCTTGCACATCAAACCTCCACAGGGAGGGACCCTGTGCCTCCATGGTATCATCTTTTTGTCCTAGAGAAGCTTACCCTGCCTCCTTTTTAGCCAGCCACGACGTGAGAGCCTCGCTTTCTCTCTTGGAAAGCGTTATTTTTAGTTGCTGTTACTTCTGTTTGGAGAGTTTCCGACTTACAGACTCTAATGTGCAAAGAGCCTTACCTTATTTTCTACAGGGACAGAGTGGCACTGCATACAAACCTTAAGTTTCATCCGAAGGTGGTGTCCGAACTTACCTTGAAATCGGCACATCAAGCTTCCGGTTTATTTTCCAGAGTATTCTAATAAAGGGGAGGCTCTGTTGCATATTCTGGATGTACATAGAATTGCCTTGCGGTTCTTATCTGCCGTCATCTTCTATTTTTGTGTTTCTATAGAATCCTCAGATACTACCTTGACAGAACTAGTTTAGTTAGACAGGCTGATCATTTGTTTGTCTCCTTTGCCTGCAGAAAGACAGGGGCTCCTGTTACCAAGCGGCACTGCCCAGATGGTTAATGCATTGCATTAACTATTGCTACCAGCACCATAACAAGCCCTTACTGGGATAGGTTAAGGGCCACTCTACCAGAGATTTGGCCACTTCCTTTGCCTCTCAGGAATGTGTCTTCGTCAGACCTGTGCGCTGCTACTACTTGGAGCCCTCAGTTCATGCTTTTTTGTCAGGCATTACAGTCTGGACATTGCCTCTAGGAGGAGAGCAGGCTTTGGACTAGCAGTCCTTCAGGGTCTCCTATCCTAAGCTACAACATATCAGTTATTTCCAACTCCCTTCTGACCTGGGACTCGGTCCTGTTGGTATTACCTGCTGCAAGGGCGCCACCTCTCTAAGTAAGATAGTACAGTTACGTAAGAATTTACCGTAACAGTATATCTTCGAGAGGAGCTCTTGCAGCAGGTGGCTTTCCCACCCTTCAACCCTCCGGGACAAATTGTTTTCTTTTCTCTTTGGGTATGGGAGACCCTCCTTGATTCTCCATTCCTTTTGAGACGGGTTTCCAGTGGGAGAACTGAGATGGTGCCAGGGGATCCATCCTCTTTATACTGCATCTGACGTCGGGCAAAGCTGACGTCTGGGGCGGTTCCTTGCTACGGGGAGCTAGAAGATTTTTCCGTGGGGTCCTAATGCCTGGCTGCCTTAGTCCTGTTGGTATTACACTGCTGCAAGAGCTCCTCTTGAAGAGCTGCTGTTATGGAAACTTATTACTTAATTACTTTACTCCCTACACCTTGACAGGTGGCGGGAGCTCACCACAGATGCTTGGGTTCTGCAGCTGATGGAGCACGGCCACATTCTGGAACTCTTGGAGTGGCCTCTGAAGCAGCCTCCACCTTGGTCCAGTTACCCCCCACCCAACCATGTCCGGTGCTCTGGGGAGATTCCACAATACTGCAAAAAGAGCCATAGAACCTGTTCCCGAGGACCAGACACACAGGGGTTCTACTCCCACTTCTTCCTGGTTCCCAAATGCACAGGGAATCTCTGGCCCATCCTGGACTTCCACAATCTAAACTTCTACATCTGTTAAAAGACGTTCCAGATGGTGAACCTTCAGGGTCTGCTGCCTGTCTTGCATCAGGGAGACTGGATATGCTCCCTCGACATGCAGGATGCAATCTTGCATATTTAAAGTATGTGTCTCCCACCGGCAGTACCTCAGACTTCAGTTTCAGGGAGCACGCTTCCAGTTCTGTGTCTTGCCGTTTGGCTTGTCCTCTGCTCCTTGGGTGTTTACCAGATGCATGGCAGTAGTGGCAGCAACCCTCAGGAGGGAGGGACTTTGTCTTCCCCTACTTGGACAACTGGCTACTCGAAGCACAGTCCAGGGAACAGCTGCTCCAGACACTGGCATGTACAACACAACTGTTCAATGACCTGGGCATCACTGTCAGTCTGCTTAAAGCTGTCTGGACCCCGTCTCAGCACCTACAGTACGTAAGGGCGGTCCTAGATATGGCTCGGGGTATGGGTTTCCTGCCTGAGGACAGGGTGGAATGTCTGATGGCTTAAGCTCACCTGCTTTACAACAGCAGATATGTTTCCACCAGATCCTTCCTTAGGCTGTTGGGTCTGATGGCTGTGGCCATTGTCATGGTTCCTCTGGCCAGGCTACACATGAGGTTTCTGCAATGGACACTGAGGGTCCAGTTAGATCAGCACACCAGTGACCTAGAACAACTGGTCCTGGTCTCTTCAGTGGTCAGAAAAGTGCTACTTTGGTGGATGGAACCCACCAACCTGTTGAAAGGGGTTCTTTTCCTCATTCCCTCCTCCCAGCAAATTTTCATTACAGATGCTTTGGGGTTGGACTGGGGGGCTCACTTGGGTCCACATCAGACTCTCGAGACGTGATCCAATGTGGAGAATGCCCTTCACATTAACGTGCTGGAGCTGTTCTGTATGCTTTGCAAGTCTTCCAGACCGAGCTGTCCGTGAGCCATCTGTTGCTACAGACAGATAACATTGTAATCCATTACATCGACAAAAGGGTTGGGGGGGCTCGTACCATCTCTGTCTGGAAGCCATTAGTGTCTGGTAATGGGCTCTAGAAAATAGCCTAGAACTCTCAGCCATCCAAAATGTCCTGGAGGATAAGCTAAGCTGGTCACAGTCCAGGGTACATGACTGGAAGCTGCTGACCTCGGTTGTAGAAAACTTGTTCGACAGGTCGGGTCATCCAGAGTTGGACCTTTTTGTGTCCACATGCAATGCAGAACTGCTGCATTTCTGCTCGCTCAATCCTGGGCCTGGAGTTTTCTGGCAAGACACATTGTCCTTCTCTTGGAATAGGAGGTTTCTCTACACCTACTGTTCCTTTCCGCTAATTCACAGGGTGTTGTTGATCAAACTTCAGATGTAAGGGGCCACTATGATTCTCATCACCCCATTCTGGCCTCGCCAGAGCTGGTATCCTCTCCTGCAGCAGTTGGCAGTGGAAGCTTCAGTACCTTTGCCCCTGTGCACAGGCTTGCTTTCCCAGGAAAGGGCACCCTGGTCCATCCGGCCCTCAAGTCTTCTCTGCATCTTCATGCTTGGCTCCTTAAGACATAGCCATGGCTAGATTCGGAGTGTCCCCAAGGGTGGCTGATGTTCTGGTGGCTGCTTGGAAGCCCTCCACCAGGTCCACTTATTCCATTAAGTGGAAGCGCTTTACTCTGTGAGAGACTGCCCACCAGCTGGATTCTGTCACTTGTCCTTTGAATCAGATTCTAGAGTACTTGCTGTCCTCTCAGATTCTGGTCTGAAGTACTCCTCCATGAAGGTGCTCTTGTTTGCCATTTCAGCTTTTCATTTACCCTGTTGGCCATGCGGTGGCACAATTAAGAGGTGTCCTGTAACTTCTGGTGGCATTCTTCATCTGAACCCCCCCATTTGCAATCCTGCCTTGTCTTGGAACCTGAATTTTGTGTTGGAAAAACTTACTTGGGCTCCTTTTGAGCCAACCACAAATTACAAGCTATGCTTTCTGTCGTGGAAAGCATTATTTTTAGTTGACCTTACTTTTGCATGAAGGATTTTGGAACTGCAGGCTCATGTGTATGAGCAGTCTTATTTGATTTTCCACAAAGTCCGTGTCTACGTACAAATCCTAAGTTTTAGGATCGTGGATATGTTCATCCACACTTATTGGCATGTCCCTTTCCCCTTTAAGAATCGCTGGAAGTCTTCAAGTTGGCTTCTCCCACCCACCCGGGTGGTATATACCTTGGCTCTGCCCCGTGACGCCAGATCTTCCTTTCTGCTGGAAGATTCAGGTTGCCTCCTTTGTGCTGTCGCATTTTGTAGGCCCTGGCTTCAAAACCTTCGGTTATTCCGAAAATTCATCTTGTTCACGTTAGCGATTTCTCTTCTTCATCTATGGAAAACAAGTCTTCCCCCGGATTTCTTTGGTGTTCATGTGGCCAGAAGATGTCGCGCACCGACCCTCATGCCATGTGTGTTTATTATCTGGGTGTCGACCATGACACCACGACGTGTGAGTTTTGCCCTGCATTTCATCCCAATGTCCTCGACGACTGTCTCGCATGCCTTAAGCTGGGGAGGCCTGAAAAATGGAACCCGCTGGTGAAATCCAAGGAGGCCCAGTGGGCGTGGGATCCGCCGAGCAATTGGAGCGCATGCAAGCCTTCTAGGAGGAAGCGGCTCACGCCGCGGAATCTTCCTCTTCGAGCTTCTTCGTTCCGCTCAACCTGGGCTGCACCCTCTCAGGTTCTTTCCGAGAGTTATCAGTCTCTCCCGACTAAGGGTGAGAGTCCTGTGGGCATGCACTTCTCTCTGTCCCGTAAGCGGGGAAAAGGACCCGGGATCGTCTTTGTCTCGATGGAGACCCTCTTGGGATAGGGAGAGATCTTGGTCCCAGGAACCAGAGATTTCGACCTCTCGAAATCGCCTCTTCAGTCGCTGGCTTCCCAGCCTTGCCATCTGGCCAGTCGACTGAAGTGTCTATCGACAACGTTGAGATAATTCTTGACCCGATCGACCCTCTGTCGCCGACCCCAGTTAACAGCTCTCTTGCTCGGACTCCGGTCCTTGTTTTCCCTGATGAGGAGACCCAGCCTGCAGGGAATCCCATCGAGGATGTGGTCCCCAATCCCAGGAAGTCACCGGTCCAACTGGTGTCTACTGAGCGACCGAGTCATCCCGTCCGATCTCGATTGAGGTCTCAGACTCCCTTGACCGAAAGGCCGAGGAAGAGCCATAAGCACTCTAAAGAGAGGCGATGCCATAGGGCGTTATGAGGACCTCATGTGGCAACAGCTGATTTTGACCTGGCACAAGCCTACCCTGGCTTCTTCCTCGGCCATTACTTGGCTTTCGCCTCCCAGGCTGAAGCAGACTCCTTCGGGGCCAATCATATCGGTTCAACCGCCTGCAGAGCCGTCGAAACCTCCTGTTTGACCTAAACTGGTTTCTACACCGATTTTGGTGGAACCGCCGCCTAAGCTGCCTATGGGAGGGGCTCCTTCTAAGGAAGCTAGACCGAACACCGGGCTTCCCCGGCATCTTTCGGTCATTGTCACCCCCGACCGCCCCTGGTGGGTCGAGGGTGATGTGGGCGGTCGACCGTTTTCTCCAGATTCCTCTGATTCGGATGAAACTGGCCTCCATTCTCATCCGGGGGATGATGAATCGGCTGGTGGGATAGAGATGGAGGAAGGTCCTTCGTTCGTTCTTTCAGGGCATTCTTCGCCTCATCTCTTGAGTCCACAGGGATGGCCCTGGAACCTAGCCAGAAAAAGGCGGAGTACCCTCTCACTGACATACTCAAGAGGGGTACCCCGACGGAAGCCTTTCCTGTGGCCAAGGCCATTGTTGGCCCGGCCTTAGAACTTTGGCAGCACCCTGCCTCTTGTCCAGCTCCGTCTGCCCGCATGGCCCGCAAGTATGCGGTGCCAATGGTGTCCCTTGCGGGGTTCACAGAGCACCCTTCAGCTGAGAGCCTTGTGACTGCCTCTGTGTTCAGGCATACTGGTAGTTCTGCCGATACTGACCGACTGCCTGAGAAGGAATCCAAATATTTGGATCATTCTGCCTGGAAGGTCTATGTGGCCTTGTCTTTAGGCTGTCGTCAAGGCACACTTCTCCCATGCCCTCTTGGGGTCTTTGGACAGAGTCCTCCCACATCTTCCCGTGGACGTGCAGACCATGGTCAAGCAGGTTCGGGACCAAGGCCGAGCTGTTGCCAAACAGGAGTTTCAAATGGCCCTGGTTATCTGGGACTCTTGTACCCACTCGTTGGCAGACGCAGTTGCCTCGCGCCGAGGGGCTTGGCTGAGGCACTCCTCCTTTCCGTTGGATACTCAGTACAAACTAGCTGATGTGCCTTTCCTGGGCACTGATCTCTTTGGCCCAGGTGTGGCTGGTCACCTTAAGTGTAGAGAGCAGTCCAGTGCTACCTTGGATGCCACTTCTACTAAGGGTTTTTCTGGTTCTAAGAAGCAGCAGCAGAAGAAGCCTTTTCGACACTCCTCCCCTGTGGCCCAGCAGCCCTCCTTTCAAGGGGGGTCAGCAGCAGCAGGCTCAAGCTTGGTGCCCCTGGCCCAAGCCTGGGTCCTCTCAGGTCCGTAAGGGAGGCCGAGGTTCAGGCCCCGGATCCTCCGCCTCCAAGCCTGCTCAGTGACAGAGTGGAGGCTGCCACCCCCACTCCCGTCATGCCAGCTCTGGGTCCTCCCGTGGGGGTCCAGCTCCACCACTTCCTTTCCGCCTGGTCCGCTGTTACCACGGACAGGTGGGTCTTTGAAGTGATCGGCCAGGGACTGCCTGTGGAATTCGAGCAGTACCCTCCAAGCCTAGCCCACGCCCCACGGGAGGAGAGGGTATCCATCCATACTCAGTCGGCTCTTAGAGACGACATTGCTCAGGTCCTCCTCAAGGAGGCAGTAACTCCAGTGTTGGATCCTCCAGCAGACTCAGGCATCGTTTCGAGGTACTCCCTATCTCCCAAGCGGACGGGGGGGCTGGCGCCCCATTCTAGATCTGCATGACCTGAGTCAGTATTTCAGGCCATGCACTTTTCGGATGGTCAGTCTGTCCCAGACAATACCATCCTTGGAGCAAAACATGTTCTGTTCACTGGATCTCCAGGACACATTCTTTCACATCCCAGTCCGGCTGTCTCACCAGTGGTTCCTGCACTTCCAAGCCGAGGGGTCCCTGTACGAGTTCTGAGCCATGCCATTCGGCCATGGGTCTTCACCAAATGCATTGCAGTGGTGGCAGCCCATCTCAGGCATCGGGAGTCATCAAGTTACTTTTACCTAGATGATTGGCTCTTAGCAGGTTCCACCCAGCAGGAGGTGGAGAGGTCCAGGGACCTGGCCCTCCAGACCTGCTCCCAACTCTTGATCAATGAGGCCAAGTCAGAACTCGTGCCTTGTCAGGTGATGTGTTTCATCAGGGCAGAGCTAGACTCTCATCAAGCCAGAGCTCTGCTTCCGGCGGACAGGGCAGAGGTTCTTTCCTCCTTTGCCCAATCATCTCTGGTTGGCCAATTGCACCCTGCCCAGGACTTTCTTTGCCTTCTGGGTTACATGGCAGCGTGCACCTTCGTAGTCTGTTGGGCCCAGTGGCACATGCACCCTCTCCAATGGGAGCTGGCTGCTCAGTGGACTCGGCGCCACGGTCATTTCGACCAGCTGATCATTGTCGCCCAGAAGATGTGGGTGCTCTGCAATGGTGGACTGTTCCAGGCCAGTTGCAGGAAGGGATCCCGTTTGTCCTCCCGGAACCGACTGCTGTCCTTATGACCGATGCTTCTCTCATGGGCTCGGGGCCCACATGGGGGACATCAGGGCCCACGGGTTCTGGACCCCGAAGAGTCACGTTATCAAATCAACCTGTTGGAGCTCAGAGTAGTCAGACTGGCACTGTCAGCTTTCGCTCCTCAGCTCCTTGGTCAAGTGGTTCAAGTCCAGACGGACAATACCACGACCATGTACTACCTCAACAAACAGGGCAGCATGCATTCCCGTCTGCTCTTCAGGGAAGTACTCTACATCTGGACACTCTTGAGCCGTCTGGAGGCAGATCTCCTAGCCATCCGTGTGGTAGGAGCCTCAATTCATCTGGCGGATGCTCTCAGCCGCATAGGCGAGACATCCCACAAGTGATCTCTCCATCCAGAGGTAGCTTACAGCCTGTTTCTCCCACTGGGGCAAACCGATGGTGGACCTGTTTGCCTCCAGGGAAAACACCAAGCTGAGGCTGTTTCATAACCACCCCCTTCAGCAGGGCTCGCTGCAGGGGGAGGCTTTCTCGAGTCCATGGACCCCAGAACTCTTCTGCGACTTCCCTCCATTTCCCTTGATCCACAGGGTGATCATCAAGGTGAGGAGGGACAAGTCGCAAGTGATTCTGGTAGCCTCAGACTGGCCACGCCAGTTCTGGAACCCAGATATCCTCATCCTCAGCAACAGGCCCCCGGAGCGGCTTCCAGCATGCCCGGACCTGATCTCGGTCAACCAGGGGAAGGTATACCATATGGGGGTCTTCAGTCATCGACCCTTAGGGTGCACCTGGCAGCCATCTCTGCTCACGGGGCATGGGCCGGTCAGCCGACTTTGGCACAGGAGACAGTGGTTGGGCACTTTTTCAAAGGGCTGGTTCACATATCCCCTCCGGTACATGAACCTTCACCTCTGTGGGATCTACTGCTGGTACTGGCAAAGCTTATGGGGAAGCCATTCGAACTGATGCACAAGTGTGAGCTGTCACACTTGTCGTGGAAGACAGCCTTCCTGGTGGCCATCATGTCTTTCAGAAGGCCAGGGGAGCTCCATGTGCTCTCGGTGGACTTCCTTTATCTGGTCTTCCACGGGGACAAGGTTGTCCTGCGAGCCCAACCCAAATTCCTTCTGAAGGTGGGATCAGAGTTTCACCTTAACCAGGTGTTAACTGTGCCGATGTACTACCCCAATTACACCTCGGAAGCTGAATATAGGCTACATACCTTGGACCTGAGACGAGCCCTCTCCTTTTATAAGGAGAGGATGGCGGAAATTCGGGGAGAGGTGCGCCAGCTGTTTGTCACCTACGCTGAAGCTGCTTCTGGCAGACCTGCAGCAAAATGGACAATTGCAAGGTGGATTACATCTTGCATCAGTCTGTGCTATGAGTTGGTGGGCAAAGAGCCTCCCAGAGGGATGAGAGCTCATTCTACCCGACATACTGCTGCATCGGTGGCTGCTACCTGGAAGACAGCAAACAGCTTCATTACCCACTACCACATCGACCTTGAGTCACACCATGATGCTGATTTTGATGCCTCAGTTCACCAATCTCTATTTCCTAAGTAACTATTTCTGTGGGGGGCGTGCGCCTTGCCTCCCTCCTCCTGGAGAACTGCTAGAAGTCTGCCAAGACGTGTGGATGGACAACATATCCACAATCCTAGAAAAACAGGTTACTCACCTGTAACAGTAGTTCTAGGAGTGATATATGTTGTTCATCCACACAGACCCACCCGACCTCCCTGGCTGTGGACGCACAAACCTGGCTTCCAGCAGGCTAAGATCTGGCGTCATGGGGCGGACCCGAGGGGTTATCCACTCGGGTGGGTGGGTGGGAGGGCCAGCTTGAAGACTTTCCAGCAGATTTAAAGGAGAAATGGGCATGCCAAGAAGTGTGGATGAACAACCTATATCACTCCTAGAACTACTGTTCTAGGGACATGGATATGTTGTTCATCCACACCGTCTGGCAGGTTCCTTGCCGCTTTAAATCTTGCCGAAAAAGGCCTTCAGGCTGGCTCCTCCCACCCACCTGGGTGGTAAAACTCTCAGCTCCGCCCCATGATGCCAGATCTTCCTTACCGCTAGGAAGCTCAGGTTCCCTTCTTAACGCTCTGCGTGTTAGACTGGATCCTAATTCTTGGTTCGTCCGAAACTTGTTTTAAAATTCTCAAGACTTCGGTCTTCCTTTTCCCTCGCTGCTGTGATGGACAAATCAACTCCGGTTTTCGGCGGTGCCCTTGTGGGCAGAAATATCAGGATGGATCCGCACTCACCGTCGTCTACTGCCTAGGCCTGGAACCCGACCCACTGAGCTCGCGAGTCTTGCTGTTCGTTCTCGGCCAACATCTTGGAGGACCGTGCTGCTCGGTTGAAACTTGGGTGCCCCGAGAAGCGCTACCTGCCGGTAAAGTCGAAAGAGGCCCGTTGGGCGGTTACCGCGGCGGCTGGCTCGGTTGAGCAGCTCGAGCAGATGATCACCCTCGAGGAGGAGGCGGCCCAGGCCGCCTCTTCCTCCTCCTCGGTCGCGGCATTTATCCCGCTGTCTTTGGGTACCTCGTATTCTGCTTCGTTCAAGGAGCTTTGTCATTCCCTTTCCACGAAGGGAGAGGGGCCATTGGGACATTCCTCTCTGTCCAAAACGAAGAATCCCAAGGGTAAGTCCCATCGTCGGTGTTCGTGGGAGCGGGAGAGGTCCCCTTCCCCGGACAGCCGACCGTCTACTTCGGTCGAGGTTGCGGCTAAGGCTGCTGGCTTCACGGCGTCCCCGTCAGGTCAGCCGGCCGAGATGGCCGTCGGACGGTTTGTCAACTGGTGAAGCAGACAACCCTTCTTCGCCGGTTCCCCGGTGGAAACCGAGGATTTGCCTGCGCCATCGGTGCAGCAGTCCCCGGTTAAGTCATCCGAGCCGAGGGAGGAGCGGGTGTCCCCCGCTCCCTCCCAGGCCCGCCCTCGGACACACCGAGGATCTCTGTCTCTGACCTCTTCTCGGTCCAGCCGATCCCGCCGACATCGGCGGTCTCTGTCTCGGCACAGAGGTTAGCGGCGGCGCCGCTCCTCGGATGAGGAGAGGCTCCGGCGCAAATTGCGTCGACGCTACTAGGAGCTGATGTGGCAGCAGTTACTTTTGTCCGGGACTAAGTCGACACCAACGCCTTCTCCGGCCATCAAATGGCTGTCACCCGAACGGCCGAAACAGCCTTTCGCTGCAGTCGAGATGCCTAAGCCTGGGCCGGTTGTTCGGCTGAAACCTGCTGCCCCACCAATTGTGGTGGAACCTCCGCTTCCACAACCGAAATCGGGGGCACCGACCAAGGTCTCTTGGTCGGCTCAAGGCCTGCCCCACAGGTTGTCGGTCACCCTCACTCCCAACCATCCTCGGCAGGTGGAGGGTGGCTCAGGCCCTATGCAGCTCTTCGTGGACTCTTCGGAGTCCGACGATGACTCCTCCCTGTTCTCCAGGCAGGTTGTCCTGGAGTCCTCTGGGGACCAGTCACTGGACGAAAGCCCATCGTCCTTTATGGGTCTGCTTCAGCTCATCTCGGAGTCCACCGGGATGAAGCTCGAGCCCGTTTCCAAACAGGCCAAGTATCCCCTGATGGAGATACTGGACCGAGGGGAATCGCCCACGGAGGCCTTTCCTGTGGCTGAGGCCATTGTCTGCCCAGCCTTGGAGCTTTGGCAGCGGCCTGCTTCCTGTCCTGTGCCCTCGGCCAGGATGGCCAGGAAGTATGCGGTCCCTACCGGCTCTTTGCCCGGGTTTTCCGAGCACCCCTTTGCCGAGGGGTTGGTCACTGACTGTGTTTTCCGGCATTCCGGGAGCGCTAGGGACGTAGACGGGGAGTCCAAAAAGCTGGACTACGCCGGTCTCAAGGTGTACGCTGCGTCCTCCCTTGGCCTCCGCCAGGCCAGCTCGGCCGTGCTGATGGCACGCTTCTCCCACGCCTTCATGGGCTCCCTGGATGAGGTGATCCCTCATCTCCCGGCCGACCTCCAGACCACGATCCGGCAGGTCTGGGACCAGGGTAGGGCGGTGGCGAAGCAGCAGCTCCAAACTGCTGTGGACATAGGGGACTCCTGTGCCAGATCGGTTGCGGCCACAATGGCCATGCGCCGCAGAGCATGGCTGAGGATATCCACCTTTACGGCAGATACCCAGCACAAGTTGGCGGATGTCCCCTTCTTGGGGACCGACTTCTTCATCCCTGGAGTGGAAGGTCACCTCCAGCGGATCGAAAAGTCTAGTGCCACCCTGGACTCTGTCACCTCCGCCCAGAAGGACAAAGGCTGCCGTCAGCAGCAGCACAAGCCCTTTCGTCCTTCTGCGCCTGCGTCACGTCCGGCCCACCAGCATCAGGGCCAGCAGGCTTGCGCTTAGCATCCCAAACCCAAGCCCGTGGCTTCCAACAGGAAGCAGGGAGGTAAAGGCCCAGGAGGTCCCTCGGCCGGTCCCTCCTCCAAGCCTGCCCAGTGACGGGTTGAGGGGTGTCGCCCACAGCCTTGTCCCTCCCCCTGGGTTCCCAGTGAGAGGGCTCCGCCCACTTCCTTTCCGCCTGGTCGCTATCACCACGGACCGCTGGGTGTGGAGGTGGTAGGAAAGGCCCTGCCTCTGGAGTTGAGCAGACCCCACCCTTTCGAACCGTCGCCCCTCGGGGGGGGCTGCAGTCCTTGGCCTCTCGCTGTCAGCCCATGAGCCGATATTGCCCTCTCGAAAAGAGGTGATCAGGAAGGTGGCAGATCCTCCTCCAGACCCGGGGTTTGTGTCCAGGTATTTCCTGGTCCCAAAACAGACGAGGGGCTGGTGCCCCATTCTCGACCTGCACGACGTGCACAGATTCCTAAGGTCTCGGACCTTCAGGATGGTCACTCTGGCTCAGATAATCCCATCCTTGGAACGAGGCGTGTGGTTCTGTTCCCTGGAGCTCCAGGATGCATTCTTTAACGTCCCAATCCGTCCGTCTAATCAGAGATTCCTCCACTTCAGAGCGGAGGGATCCCTCTACCAGTTCTGGGCCATGCCCTTCGGCCTCTCCCTGGCTCCCAGGGCCTTCACCAAATGCATGGCAGTGGTGACAGCATTCCTGCGGCGCCGAAGGGTCTGGGTGTACCCCTACCTGGATGACTGGCTGATTGCAGCCCTCTCCAGAGCGGAGGTGGAGCGGTCCAGAGATCTGGCCCTCCAGATTTGCTCTCAGATTGGCCTCCTCATCAACGAGGCCAAGTCGGAACTCATGCCAAAGCAGGTGATGCTTTTCATCGGGGCAGAGCTCGACTCTCTTCGAGCCAGAGCATAGCTCCCGGCGGACAGGGCCGAGGTTCTTTCCTCCTTTGCCCAATCATTTCTGGTTGGGCAATCGCGCCCTGCCCGGGACTTCCTGCGCCTCCTGGGCCTCATGGCGGCCTGCACCAGCGTGGTCCGTTGGGCCCGCTGGTACATGCGTCCCCTTCAGTGGGGACTGGCCAGCCAGTGGTCACAGCGCTTCGATCCGTTGGATCAGCTAGTGACAGTGATCCAGGGGATGTGGAACGCACATCTGCAGGAGGGCATCTCGTTTGTTCGCCCAGAGCCGACGGTCTATCGACCGATGCCTCTCTGGGTTGGGGTGCCCATCTGGGGGAGCACAGAGCGCACGGCCTCTGGTCCCCTCGGGAGTCCCGATGCCACATCAACCTGCTGGAGCTTCGAGCTATTCGTCTAGCCCTCACCACCTTCGCTCCGTTTCTGCGGAGTCAAGTGGTTCAGGTCCAGACGGACAATACCACGACCATGTACTACCTAAACCGCCAGGGCAGGACGCGCTCCGTGCCTCTCTGCAGGGAAGCTCTCCGCATTTGGTCTCTCGTGCGCAGCTTGGAGGCGGATCTCCTCGCCATTCACGTGGCAGGAGCCTCCAACACCCTGGCTGATGCCCTAAGCCGGATAGGGGCTGCGTCTCATGAGTGGTCTCTCCTGCCCGGAGGTAGTACAAGATCTCTTCTCCCACTGGGGCACGCCTCAGGCGGACCTGTTTGCCTCCAGGGAGAATGCGAAGCTGAGACTGTTTCATTCCCACTCCCTCAGCAGGGCTCGCTGCAGGGGGTGCCTTCTCGAGGCCGTGGACCCCGGGCCTCTTCTACGCCTTTCCCCCATTTCCCTTGATCCACAAGGGGCTTCTCAAGGTGAGGAGGGACAAGGTGCAGGTGATTCTGGTAGCCCCAGACTGGCCCCATCAGTTCTGGTATCCAGATCTCCTCAGTCTCAGCTCCAGGCTCCCGGGGCGGCTTCCAGCCTGCCCGGACCTGATCTCAGTCAATCACGGGAAGGTATTCCATCTGGACCTTCAGTCCCTGCACCTGACGGCCTGGTTCCTGAGCGGCTAGATTTCCAGGCCTTGGGTCTTTCCGACGAGGTCCTCAACGTCGTTGAGGCATCCCGTAAGGAGTCGACCAGAAAATGCTACGCCTTCAAATGGAAGAGATTTTCCATTTGGTGTCAGGGCAAGGGCCTGGACCCTTCCTCCTGTTCCTTGGCAAGCATTCTGGACTGCCTGTGGTCCTTTCTCAGCAAGGGCTTGTTCGGCGACCTTAAGGTGCACCTGGCAGCCATCTCTGCTTACCAGGCGTGGCCGGAAGCAGTCAGTGGTGCAGGAGAAGGTGGTTGGGCGCTTTTTCAAAGGCCTTGATCACATATCCTCTCCGGTGCGAGAACCTCCACCTCCGTGGGATCTACTCCTGGTATTGGCTAAGCTCATGGGCAGGCCATTTGAACCGATGCACAGTGTGACATCTCACCTGTCGTGGAAGACCGCTTCTTGGTGGCTATCACGTCAACCAGAAGGATGGGAGAGCTCCAGGCGCTTCCGTCGAGTCTCCTTATCTGGTCTTCCACAGGGACAAGGTTGTCCTGCGCCCCCACCCGAAATTCCTTCCGAAGGTGGTGTCAGAGTTTCACCTTAACCAGGTGTTGACTCTGCCGGTGTTCTACCCCAGTCACACCTTGGAGGCCGAATATAGGCTCCCTACTTTGGACCCTAGAAGAGCGCTCGCTTATTATAAGGAGCAGACAGCTGAAGTTCGGGGAGAGGTTCGCCAGCTGTTTGTCACCTATGCTGAAGCTGCACCTGGCAGACGTGCAGCTAAGCGGACGATAGGCAGGTGGGTCACCTCCTGCATAGATCTCTGCTGTAGGTTGGCGGGCATGGAGCCTCCCAGAGGGATAAGAGCTCATTCTACCCGCCATACCGCTGCATCGGTAGCTGCTTCCAGGGACGTCCCTATCCAGGAAATCTGCAGGGCTGCTACCTGGTAGTCGGCACATACCTTCATCACCCATTACCACATCGACCTTGAGTCACGCCGGGATGCTGGTTTTGGGACCTTGGTTCTCCAGTCCTTATTTCCCAAGTAAGTATCGGGGGTGTGCGCCTTGCCTCCCTCCTCCCGGAGAACTGCTAGGAGTCTGCCAGACAGTGTGGATGAACAACATACTGTATCCATGTCCCTAGAAATACAGGTTACTCACCTGTAACAGGAGTTCTAGGAATGGTATATGTTGTTCATCCACATGACCCACCCGACCTCCCCGGCTTTGATGCACAACCTGGCTTCCAGCGGGCTAGATCTGGCATCATGGGGCGGAGTCGAGAGTTTTACCACCCAGGTGGGTGGGAGAAGCCAGCTTGAAGACCATCCGGCAAGATTTAAAGCGGCAAGGAACCTGCCAGACAGTGTGGATGAACAACATATACCATTCCTAGAACTCCTGTTACAGGTGAGTAACCTGTATTTACAGGTGAGTAACCCGGTTGTGTTTTTTTTTTGTTTTTGTTTTTTTTTTAATGGCGTCTTACAAAAACCAAGGCGCCTAACAAATAATTAAAAAACATATCAAATTGCACAGCAGCATAAATTGTATAAAACAGAAGATACGGCTATAAGAAATTAAATCTAGTCACCCGATGTTCATGGAATACTCCGGTATTGTTCTCACCGCATGAAGGACTTTAGGAAGTCCCTGAAGAAGTTTCCTTCGCCCCGGAAAAGAAGGGCGTACATGTTCCTAAACAGTACCTGTCCAAATGGTTAGCTAACTGTTTTTCCATCATAGGAAGTATAGTAATGAACTTCCTGGAGCTGTCTGTGGCCATTCCACTAGGGGTATGGCTACTTCAGTTGCATGTTTCAGGAATGTGTCTGCTGCCGTCACTTGGAGTACTGCCTACCCCCCTTCACCAAGCATTACAGTTTGGACATTGCCTTGAGATATGGGGCCCAGTTTTTGCCTAGCTGTGCTTCAGGCCCTTTTTTCTTAGGCTTGTAGTCTCCAGCCACCCAGACTGGTTCTTCTGCTGTCAGAACTGCTTAGGACTCATTCTATATGTAAGGCTTGCTGCAAGAGATGCTCTGAATGAAGATAGTACAGTTACATAAGAACTTACCTTAACAGTAGATCTTAGAGAGGATCTCTTGCAGGCCATGCCGTCCCTACCTCTACCCCACTTGGTCTGGGGGACTCTCTGTGCTCATCTCTTTGTCAGTGAACCTTCTGTTTTGTTGTTAGGAACCTCTGACATCTCGGTTCGCCAGCTGGGGATTTTCTCCTTATGGTCTTTGGTGGGAGTAGAACTGAGGAGGGCATGCGGGGCTTATCCCATGCTTATATGGGCAGGACGTCGAGCATGTGACATTTGTGTGGGTGGTCCCCCGGTAGACTGCTAGCTAGAAAAGTTTTTGTGTGGTCCTAGTGCCTGGCGGTTGTAGTTCTGTAGGTGTGGCCTGCTGCAAATCCTCTTGAAGATCTACTGTTATGGTAAGTTCTTGCATAACTGTACTGTCTTCATCGAGAGTATCTCTTGCAGCAGGCCACACCTGTAGAATGAGTTCTAAGCAGTTCAGACCGCAGAGTAACCAGTCTGGGCAGCTGGAGACTACAAGCCTAAGAAAGAAGGCCCTGAAGCACAAGTAGGCCAAAACAGGGCCCTACATCTCGAGGAAATGTCTGAACAGTAATACTGTCTTGTGCCATTACCTGTGGTGGGTCCGGGGCAGACTGTGGGGGGTGGGGGTGGGGGTTGTTCCTGGTTTGAATGTCGGGCTTGACCTGGGGAGTAGTGTCGGCCCTGGTGAGGGGTGGGAGCATGACACGGGGCCTGCAGCTGGGTCTAAATGCTAGCCTGGTGCCTGGTTTCTCCCTGGAACCGGCTGGCCTTATATCTGGTGGGGACGAGGGCCATCTTGTGGGACCTGTATGGCTCTACTCTCCCCACGTGGAGTACCCCCCCCCCGCACCATCAGGATCAGTCCAGTGGTGTTGATGGGTTACAGCTGGGCGAGTTTGCGAGGCCCTCCCGGGTGAGGTTCCCTGAGCGTTCTTGCAGCCGGGGCAGAGGACCAGGCATGGTCCTCCATGACCCTCCTCCTCCCACTCTTCTGTGCCCTTGATATTTCGAGTCCCTTGGGGTCCATGACCTGGGATTGGTTCATGTCAATTGCTGGTGCGTTCCACCAATACCACCTCAAGATAAACCAGGTCTTTTTCAGGCCTGAGGGCCCTGCACTGCCATTGACTGAATCCGGCTCTTTCTTGGAGGGAGAGGATTTTTTTCAGTCCATCTCCTCTCTTAATTCCTTGATGGAAAGGATGGAGCTGAATAGAAGTTCATTTGTAGGTCACAGTACTGTTACCCTGGTGCTGTCATTCCTTGGGGATTTCAGCTTCGACTCTTCTGACATTTTTCCCTGGCTCTTTACGGAGGCATTAAGGAATGTTTAGTTCTTTGCTTTTACCACTTCTCCACTCCTAATGATGTCTAGGGCAGATACTGTGCTCCCGTGGGGTCTCCAGGTGTCGTCCTTCACCCTACCTTAAGGGATTCTGGTGCTGCATACCCCCTCTGGGCCCAAGTGCCTGGCATGACGACCCCCGATTTCTCCCCAGATAACTGCAGACATCAGTGGCTGAAGCAGAAATGTTTTTTTGTGGTGGCATGCACTGTGAAGTGCATCTCTGTACATTAGGCAGCTTGTGGCGAGCCCTTGTGGGTGACGCTGTCAGCTGCTAGTGTCCATGCCATATTGTGAGTCAACCAGAGAGGACATTTGCCTTTACACCTGGGGCCTGGAGCTGGCGAGGCACCAAGCGAGGGCATTGTACAATGCCAGCGAGGCGACATCTAGGTTGGTTGGAATGGCAGTCTGCGTTTGGGTGCCCTGTCCTTGATCTGCGCTACCAGAATAGGTTTGTTTCTTGTGGTCATTCTGTACCAGATCATACTGTCTGTGGAGCTCGAGGCTTGATTCTGCTCCCTTGACCTCCAGGATGCTTTGTTCCACGTACCCATCTATCCACCTTACCATCAGTACCTTGGGGCAGTAGCAAAGTGGGATGCTAGCTGCACACTCGAGCAGACTTGATGGAACGTGTGGCCTGTTCCTACTGGCAAGTAGTAAGTAAGGAAGGATCTCCACAACCTCAGCAGTAGGTCCCCGTGGCAGCTTCCTCTCTATTCAGACCTGCTGACAAGACATAAGGGGAATGGAATGGTCCTGCACCTGGGCCTTCAGTCCTTGCACTTCTCAGCCTGGTACCTGGGTGGCTGGAGAACCAGGCGGCCAGTCTTGGACCTCAATTCCTTAGCATAGTGAGGACTCTTCCCATGGTCCAACTTCCTTTTTAGATATCCTACATTTGAGACCCCGTAAGGAACCCGGTCACCAACAATCTAGCATTAGGCATGCTTACCCGCAAGTCTTTTGAATCAGAAACCTCATGTGAAATTAAGTATCTGACCTTTAAACTGTTAATTGTAGTGGCGGATCTTCCACACACGGTTTTCCTTATGTGTAATGTGGTGCTTCGAACACGTCCTAAATTTCTGGTGGTGGAGTTCCACCTCAGACACTCATTAGGGCTGTCACCCTTGTTCCTGTAACTGGATAACTCTAGGGAAGTGGCGATGAATTCTCTCTATGCAAGAAGAGTCGCCAGCTTCTACCTTGATAGAACCAGGGACTACTGGCAAGCCTCTTAGCTGTTTGTTTCAACCCCAGTTGAGAGGGAGTCAGTTTCCAAACAGTGCCTGTCAATTTGGATTGTCAGTTGCATTCAGCACTGCTGCGTATTATCTTGGGCAGTAGTTTTGGGCTCATTCCATCCAAGCAAGGCTACCTTGGTGGCTTTGCTCCATTTGATCCCTGTTCCAGACACATGCAGGGCTACCTGGAGTAGTGTTCACACCTTCACAAAACATAACTTTTTTAGCATTCACTGTAGGAAACATGCAGGTTTCAGATTTTTGATTGGCTGTATTTACAGGGCCTGATGCCTTTGTGTATGCATCTCTTCCTCCCCGAATAGATATGGTCCACATTGTTGTTGCTTCTTACAGGATTAATAGGCTGTCTCTTGTTTGCATTCACCAGTGGCATTTTGAGATAGGAAATTGTTCACACTTCTGCATGGTAAAAAGGTACTGAGGTGATTGGGGCCAGCACCGCTTTATGCCGGGTGGAGGTGTAAACATTGCAGTTTGTCTGGGCTAGGCACCGGCGCTGATGACTCCCAGTAATGCGTTTCCTGTAGGATCCTTTTGCCTCTGGCTCCCAAGACCAGTGGTATGGAGGAGACATTCTTAAATTGAGTTACAATAAGTTACGTTCCCTATAAATGAGATTTCGTAACATTGGCCTGTGATTGTCAATGGTATGAAATTGTGTGCAATTTATGTATATACGTATTTAATAACTTGGTGAGTGCACTGGTCCCAGAGACCACTTTCAGTCACGACCTGTGCCATCTAGATGGCACACAGAAGTACAAGTTTGAGCAAGAGACACATAGCTGCAGTCTTAGTAAGCTCATACATGAAAACAGAGAAGTACAGTACAATCCAGTTATTAAACAGTACAATCTTTATTGCAAGCGATGAAAAAAAACTGTCCTGTTTTCAGGGCAGGTCATGAGTTGCTTATTTTCAGAACTACTTGTTTGGTTTTCTGGTTTGATTTTCTTTGCGGATAACGATTTTTCTTGTTGAGCACGTGCAGGAGAGATCCCTGCTTTTGCACGGAGAATGAAGGACCACCTTGTGGCCTACTTCAGACATACTTGTTTGCTGTATGAGGGACCCAGATTTAATTACTCACTTTGGGTTAGGAGGCTGAAGAGTGCACATTCCATTGCAGAATGCACTTCTCTGCCATGGAGGGCCAGTGACTCCAGATGACGTGAAGGTGCCAAACATCGATTCCATCTCATCGGTCACTGCTTTTGCCTGGTCATTGAGCTGCTTATTCCTGCCTTGGGAGGCTGCCATAGCAGGTCCTAATGAAAGGGGATGATTTCCTTGTTTGTTTGGTCAAGAAGGGAGGGTACCCACAATCCTTGGATGGGTGGGTCTCTGATAGCAGTCAGCAGAACACAGATGGGGTTGGTGAGTGGGAGGGAGTTAGCATAAAATTGGAAAAAGTGTTTGGAAAAAAAATGGGTGGGTGGGGAACACTGATAGTGATTTTATGATATCTAGTGCTTCATCTTTTTCATTCTTGAATGTGCCTGTTTTCTCCACTGTGCTGACATAAACTCTCTTTGTTATTCAGGGATTACATGGATCGGCTAGTAGATGAAGCTGAAGCTGAAGCCTTGGGTGGAGCTGTAAATTCTCTGTCTATGTGCTCTAACACAAGCCGAACAGACCCCATTCCTGACACGTAGCTAACCCTCTTGAACTCAATCACAGCAAATGAGCTGACAGGTAAATTGGCAGTAAAACACGAAGGGGCTCTGCAGGTCTTGTATCTACAATCCTTTTCAAACAGATGCATCTGAGACTGAGTCGGACAGCCTATGGGTGATCCAGTTCATTTTACATTGTGGGTTACCCGAATTCATGCTCTGAGCCAAGGATTCCAGTTAAGGCTGACAGGAGGCTGGGTGCTATTCTTGGAGAAGGGGTATAGTACATTCAGGGTGCTCACTCATGTCAGAGCCTCCCTTCCTGGCCTCATCCTTGACATTCAGTGGAGCATTGACACAACTCTAGCTGTAGGGGCTCTAGTCAGACTAGTACTGCAGCAGAGAGGTACATGGTATTGGTGGGATACAGGAACATGAAAGAAATGTTTTTTGCGAAGAGTGTGATGCCGAATGGGTTCCCCCTATTAAAGGATAGTGTTTTACCATTCATTTTTTAAGTGTTGTAGACTACTAGTCTATTTTATATTTTTTATTATATATTGGTAAGGTAAAACAGAGGCTTGTCATTTGGCTGAGAAGCTTTATAAGCATGATACCCATTATATGATGCTTAGAAAAAGGTAAAGGTCCGTTGTACAATAGCAGTAAGATACTCTGGGACATGACTTGTTGTGTATATCGTCAGGTGCTTGGAGGCATTTGGCTGCAACTAATGCATCACTGTACACCAGAGGAGTGGCTTTATACACAGAGACCCTTTTATGCTTTATTGTTTACTACTTTTAATAATTCTTTCCTATAGCATTGCTTCTTTATTTTATACTGCCACCCTAGAAATTCAGTAACGTCTCCTTGCACACATTTGCAAAGTTCATTCCCTATCTCCACTACCTGTTATTCTTTTGTCCCAAGGATAGAGACCATATACAGTATTTGGGTCAGAACAAGTTATTTTAAATCACTGCTTTTCAGCCTTCTCCTTTTCTTTCCTTCTTGTCACAGTCGCACCGTATCAGAAAAACTAATTGAATGTATACTTCTGCATCTGAAATTACTTTCACACCATTCCATATATTGAATGGCATGAGGGGATGCCTATTATATTCAGACACAGTTCAGCTTATATTTAATACTTTTTCAATTGTCCTCTCATCCTTTAGTAGTGAGGCGCTTGTATGAAAACAGGATGTTTACATCTCAGATTGATTTAATTAAAATAATTTGTTATCATAATGATCTTACTTTGAGAAACCACTCTTGTAGCAGGTTACACCATTAGGACTGAAGCCGTCAGGCAGCAGGACCCCAGAGAAAACTTCTAGCTAGCTACTTACAGTGAGGGACCGCCCCCAACATTCCATGCATCATAAAAGGGGTGGTCCCCCAGCATCCCTCTGTTCTTTTCCCACCGTCGACTCACAAGCATTGGCTCTAGGGACGCCTTCAGTTAACGGACAATGCCATTACTTGAGTATAACATATTTTATTCTTTGTTTTTCTGAAAAAGTTTGATTTTCTTTCTTTTCTGTATGTCGTCTTCTGTTGAAAGGCACTCCTCAAAGTGTGCTTGAGGCAAACAAGTTCTATTTAAGGACAAACATACGGCCTGTGTCAGATGCCTAGGCCCAAAACCCGACACTAAGGCCTGTCCCATTTGCCAGAACTTTAATAACCACATGAGGCTCTGACGCCAAAAAGTTTGAGACCTTTCTATTAGGGAAGAAATTGGCAGCAATGCAAAAAAGTACCACCTCCAGGGAGGAGTCGTCCCATAAGTCGGGGAAGCATAGAGAGAAGATGCTCCTTATCTGCACGGACATCCAACTCGGGCGCTCCAGATTCCACAACTTGCTCCAACAGGTCTCCGTCTCGGACAGAGACCCAACCTCTGCCGGCCGAAGTCCAGACGCTGAGTGGCTCTGGTGTTGTATCCCCCCTCCAGACCCTTAAGGGCCAGTCTAAAGAACCTACTCAAAGTCAGCCTTTGGGCTCTACAGGCCGGTCTGCATCCACAGTCCAGGCGCATTCCAAGTCGGCAGCTACTACAGGCACAGACTCCCTGGACCAGCGCCAGGATGCCAACCACTGGAGGGTCGGCCTCCCAACCCCCCAGAGGAACCTTGGGGACTTCCGCTAAACAGACCTCAGACCCTAAACGGACGTCTGAGCAGATGTCTGCAAAACGTCCTAAGGACCAACGACCACTGGCAGAGGTCCACTCCCAGAGAAAGGACATCACCTCACCCATATTGGACGTCTGCCCATCCTGGTGTTCGGGGTCGAGCGATTAAGTGACGACCAGGCGTCAGGAGACCGAGAGGAAGCAGACCTTTCACGTGACCAGACACCACCCAAGAATCTGACAATGGGTGCGTCAGGCCACAGACCGTCCGACACAGGAAACAGACGGCACCTCGAGAGGGTCAGACGCCAGGTCAGACATCGGGTCACAACATTTCTGAGGTGAAGGAATTGTTTTCCTGTTGGTGGGAAACCATTAGGAAGGATATCGTTCCCACCAAACCACCCGTGGAGAACCAGCCTCCTCCAAAAGAACAAAGCTCAACCAGACCACTCCTTGGAGAGGCGAGTCCCAAACCTAGGGGCTGGTCTAAAGAAAAGAAGTGGCCGAAGTCTCCATCACAGACCCCTTCCCACTCACCAAGCGTGCGTAGGCCCAAAAAGCACCACTGGAGATCAGACTCCTCCTCTGACAAGTCTCACTCCTCCTCCTCTGTATCTTCCAGATCAGACTCTCCATTTAGCATTCCTTCACCAGATCCAAGGGATTTGCCTAGGTCCCCCCAGATGACCCAACTTTTATGGATATGAGGCACATCTAAGTCAACATGGGGTTGGACACAGAAGATTTTGATCCTGAGAGGCGCCGCCTCGCCAAGTATCTAAGACAAATGGAGTAAGGGAACCTTCCCCCAGGCCACACTGGACAGTAGGAAGGGAACCTCCCCCATCCAGGGAGCACCAGAGCCACCATCACTACCTCATAGGTTGCGAAGAAAGCAAAGCAGTTAGACCACAGTGGTCTCAGGGAGGGTGAGGATGGTGGAACAGAGGCACACCCAGTCAGTTGTTCCACTCCACAATCCATACACCATTCTGGGGGAGCATAGCTCATCTATGGATGCACCCGCAGAGGAGACTAAGGAGGCTGAGGACAACTGTCACAAGGGAGGCCCACAGGAAGGAGGCAGAGGACACCACAGGGAAAGGAAGCAGCTCCTGGTGGGGGACCCAATTATTAGGGGATAGAAACTGGGGGAGCAGGAAAACTGAAGTAAGGTGCCTGCCTGGTGCCATGGCTTGGAGGGACAGGAGCGCATCCTCAGGATCACGAGAACAGCTGCAGGGAGTCTGAGCTGGGCGTCATTGTCCACCTAGGGACAAATGACTTGGCTCATCATGAGATTAGAGCAGTGCAGGAGGGCGTTGTAGAGTTGGGGAGGGCCTAAGACAAGTAGCACACACAGTATCCTTCTCAGAGGTGCTACCTGTCAATGGCATGGGTGAGGCGAGGGTACTTTGCACCATGCAGTTTAATTAATGGTTGAAAAAATGGTGTGGAGCACAGGGGTTTGGCTTCACTGGGGACTGGGGTTCCACTTGAGGGACACCAGCCTATACTGGCAGGATGGTCTGCATCTGTCCAGGAAGGGAACAAGTCTTTTGAGCAATTGGTTTAAATGCTTCATTGGCAAGCTTTAAACTAGTCAAGGGGCGCACTGATAAGCAGCAGGAAAATCCCAGCCTCTCCCTACAAACAGGGTACTAAATGAAAAAGACCGAGGTAGAAAGGTCAGTGGGGATGCTGCAACAGAAGGTAAAGCCATCAAAAATGGAGAGCAATGAGTACCAATGCCTGTAGTCTGAGTAACAAGCTTCCTGAATTAGTGGCCTTGATGGAGGAGGAACATCTGGATATGTTGGCGATCGCAGAAACATGGTACACACAAAACCATGACTGGGACGAAACATACCAGGATACACTATCTACAGGAGGGACCGGGAGGTAAAGAGGAGGAGGATAGCTCTTTACATAAGGGAAGGAATCAAAGCAACAGAACAAAAGGGTAAACGGGGAGGAGAAGAAGCACTGTGGGTAAATTTGGAGACAGGCAATGGCACCACAATCCGCACGGGGTAGTATACAGACCCCCTTCTCAGGGGGAAGAAATTGTCAAGGAAATGATAGAAAGTATACTTAGAATGGCAGAAAAAGGGGAGATAGTGCTGATGGGTGATCTGAATATGCCAGATGTTAACTGGAGTGCAGTTGCAGCAGCCACTTCGAAGAGTGGGGTTATTCTAGATGCCCTACAGGGGGCATGCCTTAGACAACTAGCATTGGAGCCCACTTGAGAGGGAGCAATCTTAGACCTGGTTCTCTCAAATGGAGATGGAGAGAGGATCACAGATGTAGAGGTGGGTAGCCATCTGGGAACTAGCGACCATGGAACAGTATGGTTCACAATAAACACAGCAATAGTGTCAAGCCACACAAAGGCAAAAGTACTGGACTTTAGGAGGGCTGACTTTGCCAAAATGGGTGAGTGCCTAAGGAATGCACTAGCAAATGGGCAGGAAGGAGGGGTGGAAGAACAATGGGGAATAATAAAAACTGCCATCACAGAGGTAACAAGCCTTTGTGTGAAGCAAATAAAATGAAACGATGTAAGAAACCACTATGGTTCTCAAAGGAAGTGGCAGTGAAGGTTCAAGAGAAAAAGAAAGCATTCAGGAAGTACAAGGAATCACAGAAGGAGCAGGACAGATAACTGTATCAGTTAAAGCAAAAGGATGTTGGGAAGGCAGTCAGAACAACAAAGGCCCAAACCGAGGAAAAGATAGCCAACTCAGTTAAGAAGGGGGATAAAACCTTTATAGGTACATCAGGGAGCGAAGGAAGACCAGGGAGGGAGGGTGGGCAGAGGTGGCACTGAAAAGGCAGAGATATTAAACAAATATTGTTGCTCAGTATTTACAAATGAAGAGGGGGAGGTACCTAAAACAAACAATAGAAACACTCTGGGTACAGAAGTTGATACCAGCCCATTTACAGAAGAAAGGGTTCTGAAAGAACTCTTAAAACTGAAGGTGGACAAAGCAGTGGGGCCTGATGGGATTCATCCAAGAATTCTAAAAGAACTAAGGGTAGAACTAGTGACACCACTGACTACCCTCTTTAACAAATCATGGGAAGAGGGGGTGGTACCAGAGGACTGGAGGAGGGCAGATATGATTCCCCTTCACAAAAGCGGGAGCAAGGCAGAAGCAGGAAACTACAGACCTGTTAGTTTAACCTCAGTGATAGGGAAATGATGGAATCACTTCTGGAGGAAAGAATTGTCAAGTATCTAGAGGCCAGAGGGTCACAGGACCCAAGGCAGCATGGATTCACAGCGGAAGGTCATGCCAGACGAATCTGATAGATTTCTTTGACTGGGTGACCAAAGTAGTAGATCAGGGAGGGGCTGTGGACATGGCTTACCTAGACTTTAGCAAGGCATTTGACACAGTCCCACACAAAAGATTAATGTACAAGTTAGCCAGCCTGGGAGTCGGTCCCAAGATGACAGCCTGGGTAAAGAATTGGCTGGAGAATAGGACACAGAGCGTAATAGTAAATGGAGTCCACTCTGAAGAAAGGGGGGGGTTACTAGTGGGGTACCGCAGGGTTCAGTATTAGGACGGGTCCTCTTCAATGTCTTTATAAGTGACAAAGCAGAGGAACTGGAAGGAAAAGTATGTCTCTTTGCAGATGACACAAAGATCTGCAACAGAGTTGATGCACAAGGTGGGGTGGAAAGGATGAGAAGGGACTTGGCAAGGTTAGAGGAATGGTCAAATATATGGCAGCTTAGATTCAATGCTAAGAAGTGCAAGGTAATGCACCTGGGAAACAAAACCCAGGGAAGAGTACACAATGGGGGTGAGATACTAACAACAAGAAAAGGGACCTGGGGTAGTCATATCAGATGACCTAAAGGTGGGCAAGCAATGTGAGAGGGCAGCAAGAAGGGCTGGGGGATACTGGGATGCATAGGGAGAGGCATCACCAGTAGAAAACAGGAAGTTATTATCCTCTGTACAGACAGCTGGTCAGACCCCATCTAGTACTGCGTGCAGTTCTGGGAACCAATCTCATAAAGACATAGACAGGATGGTAGCTGTCCAGATGAGGGCAACTAAAATGGTGCAGGGTCTGCACGGAAGGCATATGAAGAGAGACTTAAGGAGCTTAATATGATAGCCTCGAGGAAAGGAGGGAGGGGGACATGATAGAAACTTTCAAGTACCTCAAGGAATCAACAAAGTCCAAGAGGGTAGCATCTTTCAAAAAGAGGTGCAGAACAAGGGGCACAATTTGAAGATAGAGCTGCTCAGAGGTAATGTAAGGAGTATTTTTCACAGAGGGTTGTGGATGCATGGAACGGCCTTCGGAGGAGGCTGTGGAGTCAAAAACAGTGTGGAATTCAAGCATGCATGGGACAGTCATAAGGCAATTCTAGGGGGTGGGGGTAGGAAGAAGTAGGCTGCTGGTTAACTAGGATCTGCAGCTTATCCATTAGGTAGGGAAATGGGCAGACTGGGTGGGCTAAGCGGTCCTTATCTGCCGTCAAATTCTGTGTTTCTATTCCAAACCAATGGTGGTCCTGCCGTTAGTCGACACTTTCCAGGACGTGACCTAAGCTGCTTGGAAGTATCCCTTTACTTCCTCAGCAGTCCCCAAGAAGTCGGACCGCCTATATCGAGCCCCCTTGGAGGATCCTTTTCTGGGAGAGCAACCAGTGGCAGATTCCACGGTGATCATTGCCACACATTACAAGTCACAGAGGCCTGAACACCTGAGCACGCAGCCCCCAGACAGTCTCGAAACAGCTTGATTCCATGGGGAGGGAAATGTACACCTCAGCAATATGTTCCATCTGCTCATTAAAACTTCCTGACCCACATGGTCCAATTTCAAAATGTCCAGTGTGAACAAGGCCAGGATTTGGTTAAGAACCTTCTGGAGGAAACCAAAAGGAAGAATTAACAAAGCTTCTCCAAACAGGCTCTGATATAGGCACACAAGTACTCAGAGCAGCATATGACTCTGTGGATTCAGCCGCAAGAAGTGCAGCATCAGGCGTGTGCCTAAGATGACACTCCTGGCTGAGGGTATCAGGCTTTACACTGGACGTCCAGAAGGGCATTCTAGACATCCCATTCAAAGGCTCGGTTCTTTTCGGAGAAGAATCCGAAAAGATAAAACTGCAAGATGCTGGAAAGGCGGTAAGATGTGTACAGACCAAAGCCGAAACCATTTCGTAGGCAACAGAACAGCTTTAAAGGCAAGCAGGGACAGCAGCCCTGATTCGGGCAGCAGCAGAGACGCGACTTTAACCGCAAGGGCCCATCTCGAGCTGCAGGAGGTCCAGGTGCCAAGAACACAAAAAAGCCTCCAGCAACCCTCCTCCTCCACTGCCTGACTAATTGCAGACCCTTTCTCCCCACCAGTTGAAAGGGAAGAGAAGATTGGGGTCGTTTTCTCAAGGCACCTGGCAGGATGGCAGCAAATCACTTCAGACCAATGGGTGCTTCAGCTAATTCAAAGAGGGCATTCTGTTGAATTCACCAGGCAAATACCATCCAGACCACACCACTATGATCTCCGTATTCGAGACATGCCACACTGATTCAGGAGGAGATCCGGGCCCTTCTCGAAGGCCATAGAGAAGGTCCCGTGGATCCAGAGAGGGAAAGGGTACTATTCCCACTTCTTCCTGGTACCCAAAAAGACAGGGGACTTGTGCCCCATCATGGACCTCCGCGATCCCAACACCTTTGTGGCATACAAACGCTTCAGGATGGTCACCTTGCCAGGCTTAATCTTGATGCAACGTTCAGATGCTTGGCGCGCATCATTGGACATGCAAGATGCATACCTCCACATCCCAGTCACAAAACATCACTGGAGGTTCCTGCAGTTCGAATTCCAGGGTCATCACTACGAGTTCAGAGCCCTGCCTTTTGGTCTGTCATCGGCTCCAAGGGTATTTACCAGATGCCTGGCAATAGTAGCTGCTGCACTCAGGAGAGGGGGCCAGTATGTCTTCCCCTACCTGGACGACTGGCTCCTGACGACTTCGTCCCAGGGAGAGCTAAATCATGCTCTGCAAGAAATCTATTTGATATTAGACTCCCTAGGTGTCACCAACAACCCGTCAGAATCGGTCCTTACACCATTCCAAAGACTAAAGTTCATTGGCACGGTGTTGGACACTACAAAGGGAAGGGCCTTTCTACCAGAAGATGGAGCGGAACGTCTACGAAGCTTGACAAGACGCATCATGGGACAAAAACGTGTCTCAGCAAGGACCATGTTACATTTTCTAGGCCACATGGCGGCTGCAGTAGCCACGGTTCCCCTATCATTCTTACACATGAGAACCATTCAGTGGACTCTCCGGGTCCAGTGGGACCAACGCCAGGATGACTTAGTTGAGCTGGTCTCGGTCCCTAACTCTATTCTCAGTCTTGCACTGGTGGCTAGTTCTGGAACACCTCAGAGTAGGAGTTCCCTTCCTATCACCCACTCCTTCAGTGATCCTGACAACGGATTCGTCAGGATCAGGCTGGGGCGCTCATCTGGGTGGCAAAAAGACTCCGGGTCTATGGTCAGAAATGGAAGGAACCCTTCACATAAATATCCTTGAGATGAGAGCGGTCCTTTACGCCCTTCAGGCCCTGCACATGGACCTAACCCCCGGGCATCTACTGATACAGTCATGTTAGTAGTGTTCTTTATCAACAAGCAAGGGAGCACCCACTCATACCAGCTCTGTCGAAGTGATGAGGGTATGGTACTGGGTAGTAGAGCACAATATCACCCTGTCTGCAGTTCATATTCCTGGGTTACAGAACACGCTGGTGGATCTACTCAGCAGGTCTCGATCCAGTGCACATGAACGGGAGCTTCTACAGCCAGTGGCAGAAACTCCGTTCACAAGATGAGGGACACCAGAATTGGATCTATTTGCCTCCCTATACAACGCAAAATAGTTCAGTTTCTGTTCTCTAGATCCAGGGCCTGGTGTTTTTCTGGCGAGATGCGTTGTCCCCCTCCTGGACAGGCAGGTTTTGTTATGCCTTCTTTCCCTTCGATCCAGAGGGTCCTGCTCAAACTGCAGAACAAGGGAGCAGTCCTGATTCTAGTGGCCCCATATTGGCCCAGACAGATATGATTTCCCCTTATTCAACTCTTGGCTAGCGAGCCACCCTTCCTCTTCCACTCAGCTCGCACTTACTGTCGCAAGACATCGGGTCCCTGATTCACACGAATCGCAGATCCTTGCACCTGCACGCCTGCCTCCTAAGGACCTAGCAGTGTCTCGCCAGTGTGCCCGATAGGGTGGGTGACGTCTTTGTGGCAGCAAGGAAACCCTCTACTCGTGCCACATATGCCATGAAATGGAGCAGGTTTTGCCTTTGGTTCTTGGACCCTTTAACTTGCTCGGCTAAATCCGTGTTGGAGTACCTCCTTTCCCTACCAGAAGTGGGGCTAAGTTAATCCTCAGTGAAGATGCACCTTTCTGCAATATCTGTGTACCATGCACCTTTGGGGGAAAAATCCTTGGCCCAACTGGACCTGTCCCGCACCTTCTTGCGTGGCATACTCCACTTGAAGCCACCCATTAGAGATCCGATCCCTCCTTGGGACATAGACATTTTAGAGCAGCTCACACTACCTCCTTTTGAACCAGCCACGGATTGCAAGTTGTGCCTTCTTTCATGGAAGGTGATCTTTTAGTTGCAGTTACCTCTGCAAGAAGAATTTCTGAGCTCCAGGCACTCGTGTGCAAAGAGCCATATTTGATTTTTCATAGGGGCAGGGTGTCCTTAAGAACCAATCCTAAGTTTCTTCCCAAGGTAGTGTCAGTTAACTCTCAAATAGGATATCGACCTCTTGGTTTATTATCCGAAATATTCCAATAGGGGAGAGGCTGTCTTGCACACGTTGGATGTGCACAGTATACTGTGGTTCTACCTGACTAGGACCACACCACACCGGCAGTCTGACCAGTTATTTTTGTCCTTTGCCCACAGGATGTGTGGGGCACCGGTGTCTAAACAGGCACTCTCAAAGTGGTTGGTAAACTGCATTGTATTCTGCTACCAGAAGCAGAATAAACCCTTACCGGGACTGGTAAAGGGCCACTCTACCAGAGGGATGGCAGCCTCATTCGCCTCCCTGAAAAATGTTTCAGCTGCTACCATTTATGCAGCGGTTACTTGAGAGTACAGTGCACACGTTCATCAATCACTACAGTCTGGACATTGCCTCCAGGCACAGAGCGGCTTTGGCCTTGCTTTCCTACAGGGGCTTCTTTCATGAGGGTTTCCCTTTTACCCTTCTCCTATCCCTCCAAATTTAGGGAGTCTTCTCTCTCACTACTTGGGACTCGGTCCTAATGGTGTGACCTGCTGCAAGATCTGCTTCTCGAAGTAAGTTAGTACAGTTACGTAAGAAGTTACCGTAACAGTAGATCTTCGAGAATAGCTTTTGCAGCAGGTACTTTCCCACTCACCTCCCCCTCAGGTCATCTTTGAGGCAGTTACCTTTATCGGTCTTCTTTGGAAGCGAATCTTCGGTCTGCCATCAGAATCACATAGCTATGCCGGAGTCTCTGGCAGGAGAACTGAGAGATGCTGGGGGACTGCCCTTTTTATGATGCATGGAACGTCGGGGGCAGGGCCAATGTCAGGGGTGGTCCCCCGCTGTATGTAGCTAACGAGAAGTTTTCCATGGGGTCCTGCTGCCCGACAGCTTCAGTCCTAATGGTGTAACCTGCTGCAAGAGCTGTTCTCGAAGATCTACTGTTACAGTAAGTTCTTGTATAACTACTTTTTCCCTGGCAGCTGATCATGATGTTACAAGTCTGACCCTGACATGTAAAAGTCCTCGGTAATAAAGAATGAGGGGACATGCATATGGAAAATAAGGAATAAAACACGACTGGGAGGTGGGATGGGCATTATGCTAAGTTAATATACCGACTAATGGTCTTGAAGCGTCATGCCCGCTCTTAAATGTCTTGCTTCCTTATAAAATGGCTAAAATGTTTTTGCAGTGAGAAATGAATCTGGTTTTTGTGTGTGTAATTAAAACGTGGGGGCTGCTGCTAGGTCCGTTTTACAGCTTTTCCAAACACATCAGTAGAAAAGTACACAAGAAATAACTATTCACTTCCCACTTCTGATGCTGATCAGAACTGTGTTTTTTGTCTAGTGTGAAATCATATTTTTAAATTATTTGTTAAATTACACTTAAAATATGAGACGTGGCATCACTGAAGCATTTTGATTTTTTTCCCCTCTTGTAAGATATAATTTTAGATGGATGTAGAGTTTCTTTCATTGGCACTTTTGCTTATTTATCTCCGCTGTATCTTTTGATGTTTCGATTTGTGGCATACGATTGAGTTTTTTCTTTGTGGGATCCAGTTATAAGTCTGTGACTGTTTTTTATGTTGGCTTGCGCACATTATGCGCAGTTAAACATTTTGTACATAGCACTGTAGTAGCATCTTCGCTGTGTGTCAGTGTTGTATGAATCCAAAGGATGCTTTAGCTGGTGTGTCCCTCAGCTGCCAACCACTGAGCATGCTGCCAATGACAGCAGTGTAAGAGATTGCCACCAGCTTGAAAGAAATCCGCTGCTGCAATGAGACAGGTTCGTCATTGCAGCAGCAGATCTGACACGCCTCCCTTATGTGCCTTGCCTGGAGAAACATTTCAGTAAACATGGCGGTGGCTTTCGACATACGCCTCTCACAATCCCTAGGAAGTCTACTTCGGGGGTGCCAATCTCCCTGTCGGCATGCCCCCTTCCCAGTTCAGTTTGTCTGCCGAGGCGGTACCTAATCCCCTCGGCATCATGCCCCCCAAACACAGACACGCTTTCTTTGCCGACGTGGTGCCCAGTCCCATTCTTATGCAATCCCCACCCATAAAAACCAGGTGGCACACTGGGAGCCCACCCCAGTGTGACCAGTGTACTGCCTGAAAAAAAGATAACCTTCCCCCGAAGTATGTGGTGTTAACCTGAAAACAAGAAAACACTGCCTCGCTGACTGTGGCGCCCCCTACCCAAACCCGCACACACCCTCAATGCACCCACCTCACCACACCCTCCCAACCCATACTTGCCTGTGGAGGTCGGCGCGATGATCTTCGGTGGAGCGGGAACATGTCTTCACTCTTCAAAGCCTACCACGAACGGAAGAAATGCCGGTAAGCTGCATCATGGCATAAATGGGGGGTTTTCAACTTGGGTGGATATCTCGGCCATTTTTCTGTGGACCCCACCTCATGAAATTAGCCACTGTCATTTCGTTATTCGGGCCCAAAAGGTGATTTCATGGTCACTGCCCGGAATCACCTTTTGGGACCGATCAACAAAACGGCAGTGCCACTTTTCATGCGGTGGATTCCCAGTGTTGCAAATTAGGTTAATCCCTTTCACATATTTGAAGACCTCTGTCACTGTTTCTGTCTAATCTGCTCCCTCACAGACTTCACTGGGTTCCACGAACGACTAAGCACTGGTTCTAGATCAGAGAATGACTCTTCATGTTTAACTATAACAAACTGTGTTTATCTATGCCTGTATCTCACCTGTATTGTAACCTGTCTAAACATCACTTCTAGGGACATGGATATGTTGTTCATCCACACTTATTGGCAGGTTCCTTGCCACTTTAAATCTTGCCGGAAGGTCTTCAAGCTAGCTCCTCCCACCCACCCGGGTGGTAAAACTCTCGGCTCCGCCCCATGACGCCAGATCTTCCTTACCGCTTGGAAGCTCAGGTTCCCTCCTTAACGCTCTGCGATTAAGCTTTGGGCCTAATAAAAGCTTCGGTTTTTGAATTCTCAAAAAAACTTGAAATTAAAAGTTACCTCTTCGGTCTTCTTCCTCGCGGCTGCGATGGACAAATCGACACCCGGATTTCGGAGATGTCCCTGTGGGCAGAAGATGTCTCGGACGGACCCGCACTCCACGTGCGTTTACTGCCTTGGCCAGGAGCACGACCCGCAGGCTTGCGATCTTTGCTCCTCCTTTTCAGTCTACGTCCTCGAGGATCGCGCTGCCCGTCTTCAACTAGGGCGCCCCGAAAGGAGATTTCCTCCGGTTAAATCCAAGGAGGCTTGACTGGCGGTTTCCTCGGCTGCGGGATCCGCCGAACAACTGGAACGGTTGGTTGCCCTCGAGGAAGAGGCGGCCCGGGCCGCGACCGCGGCCTTCGTTCCGCTTTCTCTCGGGTCCTCCTACTCAGCTTCTTTTAAGGAGCTTTGCCTGACCCTCTCAACTAAAGGCGAGGGTCCTTCTTCTGCGGGACCGTTTCATCGGTCGAAGAAGAGTATGGGTAAGTCCCGTCGTCGACGCTCTTGGGAGCGGGAAAGATCTCCCTCCCCTCGTCGTCAATCGACTTGGTCGATTTTCGTCCGCCGCTGACTTCACGGTGCCCCGCCAGGCCAGGTGGCTGAGACCCCACCGGCGTGGTCGAGATTTTTCTCGACCCGTTGGACGGGTTGTCGACTGGAGAAGCCGAGATACCCTCCTCACCGGTTCCCCCGGCGAGGCCTGTGGTTCCTGTCGGCTCACCTGTGCCTCTGGCCCCAGAGCCGCCGGTCCTGCCGTCCGAACCGATGGGATTGCTGATCCCCGGCTCCCCGCCTCACCGACCTCGGCCTGGCCGAGATTCTCGGTCTCTGTCTCGGACATCTTCGCGGTCCGACCGCCCCCGTCGACATAGACGGTCTCGGTCTCGGCACCGCGGTAAGCGGCGTCGCCGCTCTTCCTCATCTTCCTCCTCCTCGGACGAGGAGAGGCTTCGGCGTAAGTTGCGCCGGAAATATGAGGATCTCATGTGGCAACAACTTTTACTGGCTGGCAACAAACCGGCTCAGGCCTCTTCCCCGGCCATCAAATGGTTGCCACCGGCGAATCATCCTCTTGTGGTGGTCGAGGAGCCTGTTCCCAGGCCGATTGTTCGACCTACTCCAGCTGCTCCACCAATTTTGGTGGAACCGCCTCCGCCTCAGCCGACAGCAGGGGCACCGTCGAAGGATTCTCGACCGGCCCAGGGCCTTCCCCGCAGGCTGTCGGTCACTCTCACGCCTGATAAGCCTCGGCAAGTGGAGAGTGGCTCAGGCTCCAGGCAGCTCTTCGACGATTCGTCGGATTCGGAGGACTCCTTCCCTATTCTCCAAGCGTTTGGACTTGGAGTCTTCTGGGGGGCAGTCAGTGGACGATAGCCCTTCGTCCTTCCTCGGACTTCTTGGCTCATTTCAGAATCCACTGGATGAAGCTTGAACCCGCTTCAAGACGGCTAGATATCCCTCATGGAAATTCTGGACCGAGGATTCCCCTCTGAGCCTTTCCGTGGCAAGCCATTGTCTGCCCGGCCCTGGATTTATGGCAGCGTCCGGCTTCCTGCCCTGCGCCGTCGGCCAGGATGGCCAGGAAGTATGCAGTCCCTACGGGCTCTCTGTCCGGCTTTTCCGAACACCCTTCGGCCGAAGGGTTAGTTACGGACAGCGTTTTCAATGCCAGGGATGTGGACAAACCGCCCGACAAAGAGTCCAAGAAGTTGGACTATGCGGGCGGAAAGTGTATGCTGCCTCTCACTTGGTCTCCCAGGCCAGTTCGGCCGCCCTCATGACGAGACCTCTCCATGCCCTGTTGGGCTCCTGGATGAGGTCGTCCCTCATCTTCCATGCACCTGCAGACCACGGTCAAGCAGGTGCGGGACCAGGGCAGAGCAAGTAGCAAGCAGCAGCTCCAGACTGCCTTGGATATCGGAGATTCTTGCGCCCGGTCGTAGCGGCGCTGTAAGCCAAGCGTCGGCGGGCGTGGCTGAGATATCCACTTTCACTCGGATACCCAGCACAAGCTTACGGACATTTCCTTCTTGGGAACAGACTCTTGGCCCTGGGGTGGAAGGCCATCTCCAGAGGATCGAGAAGTCCAATGCCACCTTGGACTCGGTCCCCGCGCCAGAGGGACAAAGGTCATAAGCCCCAGCCTAAGCCCTTCGTCCCTCTGCCCCGCTCTGGCGTCCGCCCAACAACAGCCAGGGCCAGCAGGCTAGACCTTGGTATTCCAAACCCAAGCCACCAGCTTCCTCAAATAGGAAGCAAGGAGGGAGAGGCCCTGGTGGTCCCTCGGCCGGTCCTTCCTCCAAGCCTGCAAAGTGACGGGATGAGGGGTGTCGCCCCCATCCCCGTCGCTTCGCCCCTGGTTCCCCCCGTTGGGGGACGGCTTCGACACTTCCTTTCCGCCTGGTCCGCTGTTACCACGGACAGGTGGGTTTTGGAGGTGGTGGGAAGAGGCCTGCCTCTCGAGTTCGAGTGGGCTCCACCCTTCAGAGCCGTCGCCCCTGAGCTGGGGTCCCAGAATCTCTACAGGCTCGAGCCGACAGACACCTTCTCATTCTAAAGGGGTGATAAGAGAGAGAGGATCCACCATCAGAACCGGGGTTCGTGTCCAGGTACTTCCTGGTCCCGAAGGACGGGCTGGCGCCCATCCTAGACCCACACGACCTGAACAAGTTCCTGAGGTCTCGAACCTTCAGAATGGTCACTCTGGCTCAGATAATACCATCTCTGGAACACGGCGTGTGGTTCTGTTCTCTGGACTTCCAGGGCCCGTTCTTTCACGTCCCTATCCGTCCGTCTCTGGAGATTTCTCCGCTTCAGAGCGAGGATCCTCTTGAGTTCCAGGCCATGCCTCGGCCTTCTTCAGCCCCCAGGGTCTTCACCAAATGCATCGCAGCAGTGACAGCCTTCCTGCGGCGCCGGGGGTCCGTGTACCCTACCTGGACGATTGGTTGATAGCAGCCCTCCAGGTTGGAGGTGGAGCGGTCCAGAGATCTGGTCCTCCGGTTTGCTCTCAACTTGGCCTCCTGGTCAACGAGGCCAAGTCGAACTCGAGTCAAGCAGGTGATATCTTTCATCGGGGCAGAGCTCGACTCTCTTCGAGCCAGAGCACGGCTCCCGGCGGACAGGGCCGAGGTTCTTTCCTCCTTTGCCCAATCATTTCTGGTTGGGCAATCGCGCCCTGCCCGGGACTTCCTGCGACTCCTGGGTCTCATGGCGGCCTGTACCAGCGTAGTCCGTTGGGCACGCTGGCACATGCGCCCCCTCCAGTGGGGACTGGCCAGTCAGTGGTCACAGCGTTGCGATCCTCTGGACCAGCGCGTGTGGGCGACCCAGGAGATGTGGGCAGCCTCCAGTGGTGGACCGTCCGTCCTCATCTGCAGGAGGGTATCCCGCTTGTCGCCCGAGCCGGAGTCTCTCAACGACAGACGCTCTTTGATGGGTTGGGGTGCCCATCTGGGGAACACGGCGCATGGCCTCTGGTCCGCGGGAGTCCGATGCCATATCAACCTGCTGGAGCTCCGTGCGGTCCGCCTAGCTCTCACCGCCTTTGCTCCGGGTCTAGTGGTCCGAGTCCAGGCGGACAATACCACGACCATGTACTATCTAAACCGCCAGGCGGGACGCGCTCTTGCCTCTATGCAAGGAAGCTCTCGCATCTGGTCACTAGTCTGCCAGCCTGGAGCGGATCTCCTGGCCATTCACGTGGCAGGAGCCTCCAACACCCTGGCCGATGCCCTGAGCCGGATAGGGGCTGCATCGCATGCAGTGGTCTCTACTGCGGAGATAGTACAAGACCTGTTCTCTCGTTGGGGCACACCTCTGGTGGATCTGTTTGCCTCAGGAGAGCGAGCTGAGGCTGTTTCATGCCGCCCCCTCAGCAGGGCTCGCTGCAGGGGGATGCCTTCTCGAGGCCGTGGACCCCGGGCCTCTTTTACGCCTTTCCCCCCATTCCCCTGATTCACAGGGTCCTGCTGAAAGCGAGGAGGGACAAGGCGCAGGTGATTCTGATAGCCCCAGACTGGCCTCGCCAGTTCTGGTACCCAGATCTCCTCAGTCTCAGCTCCAGGACTCCGCGGCAGCTTCCAGCTCGCCGGACCTGCTCTCAGTCAATCAGGAAGGTGTTCCATCCGACCTTCAATCCCTGCACCTGAGCCTGGTTCCTGAGCGGCTAGAGTTCCAGGCCTTGGGTCTTTCTGATGAGGTCCTCAATGTCGTTGAGGCGTCCCGTAAGGAGTCGACCAGAAAGTGCTATGCCTTCAAATGGAAGAGGTTCTCCATTTGGTGTCGGGGAAAAGGTTGGACCCTTTCTCGTGTCCAGTGGCAAGCATTTTGGACTATCTATGGTCCCTATCTAGTCAAGGGCTTAGGTCGACGACCCTTAAGGTGCACCTGGCAGCCATTTCTGCTTACCGGGCGCGGGCGGTCAGCAGTCAGTGGCGCAGGAAAAAGTGGTCAGTAGCTTTCAAAGCGCCTTGATCACATTTCCCTCCAGTGCGGAACCCCACCTCCGTGGATTTACTGCTGGTACTGGCAAAGCTCATGGGCAAGCCATTCGAACCAATGCACAGGTGTGGTCTCCCCCACCTGTCGTGGAAGACTGCCTTCTTGGTGGCTATCACGTCAGCCAGAAGGATGGGAGAACTCCAGGCGCTTAGCATAGAGTCTCCTTACCTGGTCTTCCACAGGGACAAGGTTGTCCTACGCCCCCACCTGAAATTCCTTCCGAAGGTGGTGTCGGAGTTTCACCTTAATCAGGTGTTGAGTCTGCCGGTATTCTACCCCAGTCACACCTCGGAGGCCGAATATAGGCTCCATACTCTGGACCCTAGAAGGGCGCTCGCTTATTATAAGGAGCGCACGGCTGAAATTCGGGGAGAGGTTCACCAGCTGTTTGTCACCTACGCTGAAGCCGCACCTGGCAGACCTGCAGCCAAGCGGACGATAGGCAGATGGGTCACCTCCTGCATAAATCTCTGCTATGAGTTGGCGGGCATGGAGCCTCCCAGAGGATAAGAGCTCATTCTACCCGCCATACTGCTGCATCGGTGGCTGCTTCCAGGATGTCCCTATCCAGGAAATCTGCAGGGCTGCTACCTGAAGTCAGCAAACACCTTTATTTCCCATTACCACATCGACCTTGAGTCACGCCGATGCTGGCTTTAGGCCTCGGTTCTCCAATCTCTATTCCCCAGGTAAGTGTATCGGGTGTGCGCCTTTGCCTCCCTCCCTCGAGAACTGCTAGAGTCTGCCAATAAGTGTGGATGAACAACATATCCATGTCCCTAGAAATACAGGTTACTCACCTGTAACAGGAGTTCTAGGAATGGTATATCTGTTCATCCTACTACTAAGCCTCCCGGCTTGGACGCGACAACCTGAGCTTCCAGCGGGCCAGATCTGGCGCCATGGGGTGGAGCCGAGAGTTTTACCACCCGGGTGGGTGGGAGGAGCTAGCTTGAAGACCTTCCGGCAAGATTTAAAGCGGCAAGGAACCTGCCAATAAGTGTGGATGAACAACATATACCATTCCTAGAACTCCTGTTACAGGTGAGTAACCTGTATTTACTTGTTGTCCACCCTCCCTGCGACGAGGTACCTTTGTAAACGAGTCTCTGACGCAAAGGTTGTAAATCTGATTATTCAAATAAAATACAAAAAATTCCAAAAATTACTGTTATGAGCGTGCATTGCGCAGTTTCCATGCACGCTCATAACTTCAAGAATTTTTAATATTTTCTGTCCAGATTTTCAACATTGCCATTTGTTCTTACCTCCTTATGAACAGTACAGCTGTCATTTTTCACATCCTGCCCGAAATGTGTTTTCGCACATACTGAAAGCCATCAGAATAGGCCTAATGGTCTTTCGTGTCTGCTCGGTAGCCAGCCCCTTTTGGGCGCTCGCTCCTCCACCCCTCCCCCCCCAGCCCCCGAGAGGGTCATCTTCGGCTTCAGTATACCCATGCACCTGTCCCACCCCCTTCCTAAAGCTCTCCACTGTGTTGTCCTCCACTAGACTCCCAGGCAGTGAATTCCATGGCCCCACCAACCTCAGTGAAGTAATGCGTTCTCACGTTCTCCCTGTTGTTTCCCCTCCAGCTTCCACTCATGCCCCCTGGTTGTGCCCCCTTTCTTTAGCCTGAACATTTCTTTGCTTCTGCCCGTTAATCCCTTTCACATATTTGAAGACCTCTATCATGTCCCCCCGTCTGTCCTCTCCTCCAGTGAGTACAGCCCAAGGACTTCCAGCCTTTCCTCATAGGTCCTTTCACTGATGCCTCGATTCATCCTGGTTGCCCTCCCCTGAACCCTCTCCAGCAATGCTATGTCTTTCCTAAGGTGAGGTCTCCAGAACTGCATGCAGTACTCAAGATGCGGCCTGACCATGTCATTATACAGAGGGAGGATCACCTCCCTCCTGGACGTAATTCCCCGGGCTATGCAGCCTAGAATCCTGTTTGCCTTTGCCGCAGATATTCTGCAGTTTTCAGTGTTATTTATTTTGGTGTCTACCACCACCCCCAGGTCCCTTTCACTCGTGACTTGCAGTGAGACCCCTCCCAGGGTGTATACATTACCCGAGTTTCTGACCCCCAGATGCAGCACCCTACACTTCCCTGGATTAAACCTCAGCCCCCACCTTCTTGACCAACCCTCCAGTGTATCCAGATCCCTCTGGACTCTCTTTCTCTCACTTCCTCTCCGTCTGCCAGTGCTCCCAGTTTTGAGTCCTCCGCAAAGAGGCTGCTCCTGATCCTAACTCCCCTCCTTATATCTGAGACATAGGCATTGAACAGGAGTGGTCCCAGTACCGAACCTTGGGGAACCCCACTGAAGACCTTCCTAAGGGAGGAGACTATCTCACCAACCACTACTTTCTGTGTTCTCTCCGTTAGCCAATTTTCTACCCATCTAAGCAACTGTCCTCCCATCCCCATCCCCCCCAACTTTGTCAACAACCGGATGTGGGGTACCGAGTCAAACGCCTTACTGAAATCCAGATATAGGACATCCACCGGTATTTGTCAGTCCAGGGTCCCCGTCACCCAGTCATAAAAATCTGAGGTTGGTCTGACACAATCTCCCCGGGACAAAACTACAACATGTGGCACACAATTGTGCGATCGCTGTGGGAAATCAACATTCAGGACGGATTAAGAAAATCACAGCGACACTGTTCGCGAGTGGAGGTCCCAAAATGGCAATGCTGAAAATCTGGTGAAAAAAGTCCAAAAAATGACTGTCACGAGCATGCGTTGTGCAATTTCCAAGCATGCTCGTAACTTTGAGAATTTTTAATATTTTCACTCCAAATTTTCAACATTGCCATTTTTCACACTCCTTATAGACCAGTACAGCTGTCATTTTTTTGCATGGGTACTTGAGAAACATGTTTTTACACCTGTGATGCACAGTGGGCACAGTCGCTGTGCAAAATCAACTTTCGGGGACAGAGTAACAAAATCACAGTGCCACTGTTCATGAGGAGAGGTCCCTAAATGCCCATGTTGAAAATTTGGTAAAAAAAAAATCCTCAAAATTGCTGCATTATGAGCATGCATTGCGCAGTATCTACACACACTCATAAGTTTGCAGAATTTTCATATTTTCTCTCCAGATTTTCAACATTGACATTTTTTTACACTGCCTCATGAACAGTACAACTGTCATATTTCACATCCTGCCTGGAATGTGTTTCCACACCAGTGGCTTCCAATGGTGCAGTTGTTGTGTGAGATCACTTTCCAGGATTGAGTAATGAAATGATAGCGCCACTGTTCATGAGGTGGGGTCCCAAAAAGCCACTGTTGAAAATTTGGAATGAAAATACCAACAGCCACCCGGGACGTTCAGGTTTCCAACCGTACACCTACCCAGTAGAGACTGATGGGCATCGGGGATGTAACTTGGGTTCTGTCACCCTAATGTTCACCTCATTCTCCTATATTGCACCCATCTCAGCTTATTTCCATATGGAATGGGGTGATCATAAAGGCGGAAGACCCCAATGCACACCCAGACATCTGTCGCTTTGGTTTTACTGTCTAATATATGGTTTTTAAAGCACTTTTGTATCCTTTTGGGGATATGGTAGTCATGTAGCTGTTACATTAATGTATTATCTGTTGAATCATTTCATTTTTCATTTTTAATTTTTATACTTGTTGGTAAGATGAACAAAACTGACTGTTTTCACAATTGACAAGTGTTCGGACAGGAAGTGGTCAAGATTAGTATACCCCTCGGTCGTGATGGTTGATGTAGTTCGGTTAATGCACCTTAGCATTGCATGACTGACAGTGCCTACTAGCTGCTTTTTTTTTCTCCACTGCCCATTTACTTCAAGTTCCCCCACCCTCTGCTTGACGAGGATCCTTTGTAAATGAGCTTTTAGCTCTAAGGTTGTAATTCCGATTTTATAATAAAACAAATTGCTGTGTGTTAATTCAGTACCATGTAGTAGGGTTTTGACCTATGAAAAAACCAGGATCGTCCAGATCCCATTTCATAATGAAACAGGCAGTGTCAGTGACTCAGTAGGTAGCACACTCGCCTCTGAGGCCGGGAGATCAGAGGGCTGTGGGTTCAGTTCCCACATCTGGCACTTGGGTGAGTATCCCAGTACTGACACTGTAGTGCAGCATAAGAGGGGTGCTGCACTTCTGAGGTGCCGTCTTTCGGATGAGACGTTAAACCGAGGTCCCATCTGTCTGGATTGGTGGTAGTTCAGGTGGATGTTAAAGATCCCATGGCACTTATCGAAAAGAGTAGGGGAATTTCCCCGGTGTCCTGGTCAAATTTACCTCATTCACTAAAAATAACACCAACAGCTTAATCTGGTTCAAGGTCAGTTGGCATTCGTCTGTATCCCCCTCCCCCGGGTCGTGCCTGAAAATAGGCAGGATTTGTCTAGTGCACTTACTCGGTCAACAAAAGCTAAATAAAATAAATAAGTTGGCTTGTGCCATTTTCCTGGATACTAGAAAACACTTAAGATTCAAGAGACCCATATCACTGCATGTACCTGTTCATTAGGTGCTGCAGTGTGGCCCAGTGTTCAGAACCGTAAAATGGCAGGTCCTGCATTAGATTGTCACCTGATCTCTCTGCTTCTGTTTTTCTAAGGTATGGCATGGAGTAGAAGCATAACCGCACTAGCAGTAGGTTTGCATCTCAGGTTGGCTATCATGTCTTCCGGTGCCCTTGGTTAATGATAAAACAACTGTCATGATATGTTAAAACATTTTATAAGTTGCCCCCATAAACTACAATGGAGCGTGTCCCATGCCTCCTGGCTCACGGCATTTCATGCCTGAGCTTGGGGTGGGACTTGGCTGCTCCCAGAACCGGCAAGTGGAAGGGATCCACTGGGCACAAATTTAAGATACCTTCCATGTTTAAATATAGCACAAAATATTTATCTGACCTATCCAGTCGGCATGCTGCAAAGGTGAGGCCCCACAACATGTGGTACAAAACACAATTTATATAACTTGGGGAATCTCTAACAAAAAACCTAGAAAAGAAATGTAGATGGTTAATCGCACTTGCTTATGTCTGGGCCAGTGGAGAAACATCTCTGAGGAATGTTTGAGGTGTTTTGTGACTGTTCCCAGGTGATTCAAGGGAAGGGGCACATAGGAAAGATTCTCCTTTTCTGGTTCTGCCATTCGGTGGGGTATAGGCATGGGCCATTTCGATCCGTATCCTGCCTCCATGTAAGCAATAACACACAACAGGATATGCGGTTATGCCGAAATAAATGCCCATCCCATGTGGATTGTGGTTGTGAGGCACGAGGCAAGACTGACTGCCTTCAGCCACCCAGCAAGAGTAGTTATTACAGTATACTCCCGACATCCTGGAGTGTGTTGTTTCACATATGTCCAACAGATTCGGGTGTTCAAATCAAAACTTTTAGTACTTGCCCAGCCATGACTGTAGCTGCATTTTCACTTGCCTCTACTCATGAAAATGAAATTAGCTCTCTTTTTATACTTACCCTTCATGGAAATTTACTGTTCCGTGACGGGGGCGATGGGATTTGCACAGCCCTGTCAACAGAGAAGACTTTGACCAATGGTTTTCTTGTACTGACTTCATGGTTATGCAGCTGTATTTCCAGCAATCACAGCACAGGATTTCTCTTACCCATTTGATGAACGCTTAACAATAAATATCAATTTATAACTACAGTGAATGCACACATAGTTTACCAGTTTGTTATAAAAAACATTAAAGGAACCCTAGATACAAATAGGGTTTGCAGTTAACCAGTACGAATTGTTAAAATGGTGCTAGAAAAATGGAGTACCCAGATCTCAGGGCAGCATGTAAGATGCCTATTGTGGGTGTGCAAGCCCTGAGTAATAATTCCCAAATACCATGAATAAAAAGGGATTTAGCATTCTGGTCTGCATACCAAATATTGGCCCCTATTTGGTGACAAATATGTGCATTTACAAAAAAAAAAAAAAAAAACAGAATTCCCCCTCCCAGGTGTCCAGGATTAGTTCCATGGCCACCCCTATGCACCCTAGAAATGTCCTGCCCTCCACCCCATCTTTGGCATTTAATGACACTGTACACACACACACACACATTCTCTCTCTGTCTTAGCCTAGTGTCATCAGTGATGCAGACTGGCTTCCCCTTCCATCCCGGTCATGTGCACCTCATGCTAATACAATCTGTAGCCTGAATTGTGGTATGGAGGATGGCTACGTTGAAACAGAACGCATGTATGCATGTGTTGTCAAGATGGTGTCTGCTTCTGGCATAGTGCCAGGAATTGACATATGTTTTTAAAAATGAGTGTCTCAGAGTATTGGGGGAAGGGGCACAGGACTAACTCTGGTCATCTGGGGAGGGATTGTTTGCATCTGTATCCTCCTTGAAAATAGGCCCTACCCTGTTACATGTTATTCGTTGCTTTGTTTTAAATTTATCTGGAGGTAGCTAGTGCGGTTATGAAAAAGGTGCTCTCACACCCCCTAATGCTTATATTTGTGGGTGCCTTAGGCACTCCTATGGTACAGCACATTTTGAGCTGCAGTCACCAACTTGTCTGATAAAAGATATTTACAGTGTGTTTTTTCTCTTTATTTTTTTTATCTAGCATTGACCAACAGTGTTGCTACAGTCTGTAATTCCTCAGATGTGAACTGCTTGGATGCGTACAACTTTCCTCCTTTGGACAGCTTACCAAGAGTGTCTGTTAATCATGTGCCTGTGGCAACAGAGGAGTCCATTAACTTGACTGCAAATGGGGAAAGTGATTGCTTTAATTTATTAGACACTGGATTCTACCACTCGGATCTAAATCCAATGGCTGTGTGCAGTGAGGACTCTGACAGACCTACGACGAAATTAAAAATGGGGATTGCGGTCCCAGAATCCTATATTAATGATGTTTCTGTAAATACTCTTGGTGTAGACTTTGAGAACCACACACATCACATCACGAGTGCCAAGATGGCTGTTTCGGTGGCTGACTTTAGCAGCTTGTCTGCAAACGATGGAAAGAGTTTCATGAACTCTCACACGATACACCAGCACACAGCCCTCCAGTCAGAGTGATTTCCAGTACTGACATCCAAAACAGTGTGTATGCAGTAACGGTAAACCTGACAGAAGAGCTGTTGGGTTTGCTTAGTCTTTCACTGGAAGTTCAAACTATTTTTTTAAAACTATGACATCAGTGATGTCTTTTACTCATATAAAAAACTATCTTGATTTCTCAAGAGCAATTAATCATTTATTTTCAATCCCTAAATGTGGAAGTGTCATAAATACATTCGTGTAGTGGAGCTTGAGACTAAAAATTGAACTTCATGGTGCAGCTTTAAGCTCTGCTTCTATTTTTTTAAACCTGTAGACATTAAAGGGGGCCTCGTCTCAAAACCAGCAGAGAAGCAGTGAACTTCTTGGAATGGCTTTTAGTCTGAGCTACCTTTGTCACAGTGGGTACAGTGGAATATCAGTGTTTACAGGTACCAGACCTTGTCCCTGACTAATGTAGCATTTTATTGAGCAAGCAGGGATGGGTTCCTCTTTAGCCGCTCAAGTGCAGGGACCGTTTTGGGGGGTTCCCCCTCCTCTGAGCCTTCTCGCACGTAGTGAAATAATGGAGCACTTCAGTTTACAGAATGGAAAATACACCTTCATGAAAGCTAGCACAGGGGACTACAGCGTATGTGCAAAGTTTGAGAATTTACAGAAGTATGGGGTTGCGGCTACCAAATGCAGAAAATTGAAGATACTGCCAGAAGGTTTCTGTGTACTTAAACTTTGTAAACACTTACCGATTGGCTGAACGTGTTTTGTGTGATGATGTAATGTACTTAAATGTTTTGTCAGACTTTGAAGATTGTAATGTACCGAATAACAACTAATTACACAGTTCATTGTGTATCTCAACAAGACTTCCCAAGGCAGCTGACATAAAAAGCCACAGTCTCTGCACAGTGTAGAACTTGCCACTAAACGCCTTACCATTGTAAATAAGTCTGAGTTACCTGGAGCACTGCAGTTTAAGCCCCCCAATTCTTCTGTAAATGGTCAAGAAAAACCTGTTTATAGCAAATGCAGAAAAACTTTGAAGTAATTTTTCATGTTTGAAGCCCTTTTTCAGTTTGTGTTAACTTGAAAAACACCTTGAACAAAATAGCACTTTTGCATTTGCTTAATTTTCCAGAAATATTCTTTTCCTCTGTAAATTATATTTATTTTGTGCCTCAAAAGTCCCCCAAAAAAAACAAAAACAAACACACACATACTATATAGAGCATGTTAGTCAAGATAGTCTCTTATTACTGTACTACTAAGGGCATAATTTTATTTTATAGTTTTGGCTTTATTTGTACAATTTACGGTATATGGACCACAAACGTAGGACTTTGAATATGAAGTGTATTAAAAATGTTTGGCTCTGCCAGATATTTAGTATTATGTTTACCATTAAGCCTTCTTTAAAGGGAATATAGCTCTGTTTCCATTTTTTCAGTGTACATTTGGGCATGTATGAAGTTTGTTTAACCCCACTATATTGTTTTGTATGTGTAGTTTTGAAATTGTCTTCTATTTCCTCATATTTATGGTCCCTTGTAAAATCCAACTGACCCCCACCCACTATTCATTTTTTAATTACAGCAGTTCCGGAACGTAGTGACCGTAGTTGAGCAGAAGCCATGCAGGGAAAGCTTCATTGCAGGCTTTAGCTCCACTGGTGTTGCTGGGCTCCAAAACTCATAAGTAATACAAAAAAATAATATTAAAACAAGGGCCAGGGTATTTATTAAAGGTATTGGTAACAGTTCTTGTGTTTCAAGTGTTAGTTGTGAAGTCTCGAGCCAAGTTTCTTTATACCATGTCAGTAAATACTGGGCGGAGGAAAAAGGTTGCATCAACAACGGAATCTAAATAAGGAAAGAAATAAGACTATTACAGAACAACGATCCCTTGGAGCTTTTAAACCGACTTTATACATGCCCATATTAACACTTATATTAAAAATGCGAACAGTGGGTTATATGTTCTCTGTTTCTTTAGACTGCTTTCTTTGCTATGTTTGCTTACTGCTTAATATACAAGGATGCTTGAAACTTATTTGTATTAACTATCCCCATTCTTTTCAGGGTATTGCTGATGTCCTGTAGGAATTTAGTGGCATCAGGGAATAAGGGCCAAGGTATTTACTAAAGCTACAGGGAACTGCTCTGGTGTCTTCAGTGTTAGATATGAAGTCTTATACCCAGTTGTCTTTATACCATGTCAGTACAGATTGGTTCAAGATGCTTATACTACGTCAGTACAGATTGGTTCAAGATGCTAACACATTGGTAGTTGGTCAAGTAAAATACTTTAAGGCATGCAGTTTCTTTCATTGTTGAATTAACAGAATAGACTTGCATCCTTAAAAAATCCCTATTACGTAGTAAATAATGAGTAGCCTTGGCTCTTTATGTAGTGTTGTGACATTTTCAACCAAGTTGTCAGCCTGTTGCTGTATTTTATGCCAGTCTCTGTATTGTATTTACTGTTTTTGTTGTGATCGAAGCCAGTTATGTAATACAGCAAAATACTGACTAATCCTTAATTGCTCTTGGAAGTTTGATGGAGTTTACGGTGGCTGGTTTATACAAAATAATGACTGAATGCTTTTACCAGTTGCACTTAAATGCTCAAATCCATTCTCCATAGCTAATGCAGTCATTCAGTGTTTAATTGATCTATGCATTGCTTAAGTCTAAAGAGTGGTAGAGAATGATCTTACTTCGAGAAACAGCTCTTGCAGCAGGTTACACCATTAGTACTGAAGCTGGCAGGCGCCAGGACCCCACGGAAAAATACTAGCTAGCAGTATCCAGTGGGGGACCGCCCCCCGACATCAGCCCCTCCCCGACGTCAGGCATCACGTAAAGGGGGGCAGTCCCCTAGCATCCCCAGTTCTTTTCCCGCTGTCGACTCGCCAGCATTGACCTCACAGATGCCTGCTTCAACAGTATGACGCGCGAAATCTTTACAAAACCCATGTCTACTTCTCCAACTCCTTCTCTCGAAGGACACCCCTCAAAGTGTGCCTGCAGCAAGCAGATCCCCTTTGCCAACCATCATTCGGCTTGTGTGAGGTGCCTGGGCCCGGAGCACGATACCTGGCCTGCTCAATCTGCCAACAGTTTAATACTTGGGACCAGGATCTGCCGCTAAAAGGCCCTTCAGGGGTTCCTTCTTGAAGAGAAACTTTGCAAAATGGAAAAAAGACCTTCCTCCAAAGGGGATTCTTCCCATAAGACCGGGAAGCACTGGGACAAGCACCGGGACTCGGGTAGGTCGAGATCCCCCAGCAGGGCCTCTGAATCCAGGGCCATCTCCAGCTCTACATGGTCCAACCGTTCTCCTTCCCTGGCCCACTCCCAACCTCCCTCAGTTAAGGTAAGGTCTTCAGGGGGTTCTTTATCCTCCTTGCACCCACTTAAGACCCAACGGGCACCTGACTCTTCAGAAAGACATAAGAAGTCTTCCTCTAAATCTAGCGGGGCGTCAGGCCGAGGCCGGGAGACAGATCTCAGGCCCGTCTCCCAGCCTCCCAAGGCCCCGGAAAGGAAGACCAAGGATCTGATGCCTCTTAAGTGGACGTCACAGAATAAAAAGGTGCCTGACCCGACACCCGAAAAAAGGACTCCCAGCCCGATAGCAGTTATACCGACGCCGGGTGACACCGGGCGTCAGGGGTCCTCAGGAGAGGAGGCTGCTGTGCTGCCGGACGACCAGATGGGCGGCATGGAGGACGCCGGCTCACCCAGGGAGCAGTCGACTGATCCGATGGTTCCCCAGGACCCGACTCCTGACCCCGGCGAAGGACCCACACCGACGCCGGGCCAGTCGGGCATGAACATTCAGGAGGTGAAGTAATTATTCACCTTCTGGTGGGCGACCATCAAAAAAGATGTGGTCCCCAGTAAGCCTCTTCCACCTCCATCCTCGGGAGGGTGAAGGCTCAAGACCCCCGACCCCTAAGGAGCCAACTCCACCTCCTAGGGGCAGATCTAGAGAGAGAAAAAGATGCCCATCACGGTCTCCCTCTGGGTCTCCGAGCCCTAAATGACCCAAGGACAGACGACACCTGACCGGATATGTCCGATATCTCCAGGTTTCCGTCCCCCATCACCAGACCCACGAGACCAGCCAAGGTCACCAGCGGATGATCCCTCTCTGTCCGAAATCATGAGGCACATCCATTAGAATAAGGGATGGGAGACTGAAGACTTCGACCCTGAGAGACAACGCCTTGCCTGTTACCTTCGGCAAAAGGACCCAAAGCCTGTGGTGGTCCCACCTCTAGTGGACACCTTCACGGATGTCACCAAGGCAGCTTGGAAGCATCCACTCTCGATACTGGCTGTGCCTAAGAAGGCTGACCGCCTCTATAGAGCTCCTATGGAGGACCTGTATCTGGTGCAGCAACCCCTGGCAGACTCACTGGTCATTATGGCATCTCATGATCGGTCTCAACGACCGCAACACTTGACTACCCAGCCTCCGAACCAAGAATCTAAACAGTTAGATTCTGTGGGAAAACGCATGTATGCGGCTGCTACGTGCTCGATAAGGTCTTTAAATTACCTCACGCACATGGTGCAATTTCAAAACGCCCTCTGGGAGCAGGGCCAAGACCTTTTGAAGGACTTTCCAGATGGCGAAAAGGTGGAGGAGCTGCTCAGCCTCCTTCATACTGGGTCGGACGTGGGGACCCAGGTTCTCCAAGCCGCTTACGATTCAGCGGACTCGGCCGCCAGCGGAGCAGCTACTGGCGTTTGTCTTCGGAGACACTCTTGGTTGAGAGTCTCCGGTTTCACCCTGGACGTTCAGAAAAATATCCTGGACGTCCCTTATAACGGAGCTGTCCTGTTTGGTGAGGAATCCGAGAAGGTCGTCACCAAGCTACAGGACGCCAGGAAGGCAGTTTGGACTGTACATGCCCAAATCTGGTTCCTTTCGGAGGAACCAGAACCGTTTTCACGGCAGGCAACAACGGCAGCAGCCACGTTCTGGCCAGCAACCCCGGGGCAATTTTGGTCACAAAGGTCAAGCCAGATTCCCCACGGGCCAGGGCTCAAAGCATCCCAAGGCAGCCCAGCCCACGGGACCCAATGCCACCACAGCATGACTCCTTCCTGGCCCTCGCCCCTCCTCTGGATCAAAGGATAAAGGTTGGGGGTTGCATCTCTCATTACCTTCTGGGATGGCAGAGGATCACCTCCGACCGGTGGGTGTTACAGTTTGTACAGCGAGGACACACTCTAGAGTTCCTCGGCCACCCACCGTCCAGACCCTCCCTGCTCTCCCATTACTCTGGTCAGCATGCTCTGCTCATCCAGCAGGAGATCTTGGCCCTCCTGGGCAAGGAGGCCATAGAGTACATTCCACCGGACCAGAAAGGAAAAGGTTGTTATTCCCACTTGTTCCTGGTCCCAGAGAAAACAGGGGACTTGCACCCAATCTTTGATCTCAGCGATCTCAACACGTTTGTGTTATGCAAACGCTTCTGCATAGTGACCCTATTGGGTCTCATCCCCATGCTCAAAGGCACATGGCTAGTGTCGCTGGACATGCAGGACGCTTACCTACATCTCCCGATCGCTTGAACGCATCAAAGGTTTCTGCGCTTTGAGTTTCTGGGACATCACTACCAGTTCCGATCCCTCCCGTTCGGACTGTCTTCTGCACTGCGGGTGTTTACAAAGTGCATGGCAGTCGTGGCTGCAACTGTCAGGAGCCAGGACCACTATGTTTTTCCGTACCTAGACGACTGGCTTCTCATGGCACCCTCTCGGGAGGCCCTGATGTCCGCAATTCAGGATACCCGTTCTCTTTGCCAATCGTTGGGCATCATCATCAGCCAGGAGAAGTAGCACCTTGTCCCATCTCAGACTTTGCAGTTTATTGGAGCAGTTCTGGACACCACTCAAGGAAGAGTATTTCTTCCTGCGGACAGGGCGGAAAGCATCTGATCCCTCATACGGGACACAATGACAGACAACGGTGCCTGCAAGGACCGTTCTTTGCCTGCTCGGACATATGGCGGCTGCCATTGCGATGGTTCCCCTAGTCTGACTCCATATGTGGGTTACCCAGTGGATGTTGCAGGCTCAATGGGACCAGAAGCAAGTTCATATGCAGCATCCAGTCTGGATCACGAATGCTGTCATCCGAGACTGGCAGTGGTGGCTCGTCCCGGACCAACTCTCGAAAGGAGTCCCCTTCATGGCGCCACCTTCTTTAGTGACACTCTTCATGGACGCCTTGGGATCTGGATGGGGAGCGCACTTCAACAGGGTCAGGACTCAAGGCTCATGCTCATCTCTAAAGTCCCATCTGCACATAAATATTCTGGAGATGAGAGCCGTTCTCTATGCCCTACAAGCATTCCAGATGGACATTCCACCGGGTACTCTTCTGATTCAAACAGACAATACTGTGGTGATGTACTATCTCAACAAACAAGGAGGCACTTATTCCTACCCCCTTTGCAGGGAGCCGGAAAGGTTTGGAATTGGGTACTGCAACACAGCACAGATTGGAGTGGACAACACAATCGTGGATAATCTCAGCCGATCACTGGCCAGAGTCCACGAATGGGAACTGTTTCAGGAAGTCGCAGAGGATCTGTTTCGCAGATGGGGGACACCAGAATTAGACCTTTTCATGCCCCCATCCAACGCAGAACTGCCCTATTTTTGCTCGCTAGATCCAGGGCCTGGTGTTTTCTGGTGAAACGCATTGTTCCTCTTTTGGACTGGCAGATTCCTGTACGCTTTCCCACCCTTCCCTTTGTTCCAGAGGGTTTTACTGAAGCTCCGACAAGAGCGGGTGTCACTGATTCTGGTAGCACCCTTTTGGCCCAGGCAGAGTTGGTTCCCTCTATTACATCAGCTGACCCAGGAACCTCCGGTGCCTCTGCCATTCAGCTCTCAACTTCTGTCCCATGAGGGAGGCTCCTTAGTCCATCCTGGTCTTAGGTCACTGAACCTGCATGCCTGGCTGCTAAGACACAGCAGTCCTGAGATACGGGGTCTCTCGGGAAGTTGCGGACATTCTGGTGGCAGCCAGATAACCCTCCACTTACGCCATGAAGTGGCGCAGATTTTGCATCTGGGCTCAAGCTTGGGGATTGATTCCATTGGATTGTTCAGAGAGGTCAGTGTTAGACTACCTTCTAACCCTGTACGAGGCAGGCCTTGCCTACTCTTCCATTAAGGTTCACCTGTGCGCCATTTTGGCGTATCACTTACCGATAGGTCATAGCTTTCTAGCTCAACTAGAGGCTTCATGCACTTTTTTGCGTGGCATCCTGCACCGAGACCTCCTATCAGAGACCCGGTTCCACCTTGGGATTTCTCCTTTGTTTTAGAGCAGCTTACTCTACCTCCTTTTGAACCAGCTGCGGATTGTGAGCTGCATCTCCTCGCTTGGAAGACGCTCCTTTTAGTTGCTGTTACTTTTGCCAGAAGAGTTTCTGAGCTTCATGCACTCATGTGCAAGGATCCTTATTTGGTTTTTCACAAGGACAGGGTGTCCTTAAGAACAAATTCTAACTTCCTTCCCAAAGTGGTCTCTGTGGTCACACTCAACCAGGATATAGACCTGCCGGTGTATTACCCGAATTACAGTAACAGGGGGAGGCTCTGTTACACACTCTAGATGTGCATAGATTTCTCAGATATTATCTGACCAAAACCAAAGCACTTCGTAAGTCGGACCAGCTCTTTGTTTCCTACGCACAGCAGATGCTCGGTGCTCCTGTTTCAAAACAGTCGCTTTCCAGATGGTTGGTCAAGTGCATTATGTTCTGTTATCTGAAGCGCAATAAACCCTTACCGGGACTGGTGATGGGTCATTCTATGAGGGGATGGCTACCTCTTTCGCTGCACTCAAAAATGTCTCCACTTCAGCCATCTGTGCGGCAGCGACTTGGAGCACTGTGCACACTTTCATCAGACACTACAGTTTGGACATTGCTTCTAGGCATAGAGCTGGATTCGGCTTGGCGGTCCTTCAAGGACTCTTGTCCTGAAGTCTGAGTCATCTCTCCTACCCTCCTCCCGGTAGCAGATTGTTCCTTTACTGCTTGGGAATCGGTCCTAATGTAACCTGCTGCAAGAGCTGTTTCTCGAAGTAAGATAATACAGTTACGTAAGAACTTGTTGTAACAGTAGATCTTCGAGAACAGCCCTTGCAGCAGGTAGTTTCCCTCCCACCTTCCCCTCTAGAGGTTGTCTTCTGACCTAGTTTTTAGGCTACAGCGTTCTTTGACGCCTTTTTTCTAACCTTCCTTTGGAGGCGGATCCTCAGTCTCTCATTCAGATATCACACTTGAGCCGGGAGTCTCCGGGAGAACTGGGGATGCTGGGGGACCGCCCCCTTTTATGTGATGCCTGACGTGGTGGAGGGGCAGACGTCGAGGACGGTCCCCCGCTGGATACTGCTAGATAGAATTTTTCCGTGGGGTCCTGGCACCTGCCGGCTTCAGTCCTAAAGGTGTAACCTGCTGCAAGAGCTGTTCTTGAATATTTACTGTTACGGTAAGTTCTTACGTAGCTGTACTTTACTGTTCTTCTCTGTGGGATTTTGATGGTTGGCGAACCGAAATTTTGGTAGTTTAGTTATTTTAACTAAATGACAACTTTTGGCCAGAATTCTGGGAATTGTATGCGTTTATGACTGAATTCCAGCTAGTCAAGTAGGCTTTGAAACTTTGGAACTGGTTTGGATTCTTGATAGGGGTGGGGGCCGGGGCTAGCTGGTATTGCCAAGAAAAAAGTTTACTTTCAATTCCTTATTATGAGGCAATAATTTACGAGATTTTGTAAATATGTAAAAATGTTGTATATCTTTTTAGATCTATCTATTTCAATATTGATTTCAGACTACGTCTGCAGTGTATAGCGACATTTCTGTGCATGATTGATGTAAATCTCACCTCCTGTACCACTATGACTACCCATGTAAAGAAATTAGCTATTTATTATTTGCTTTGAAACAATGTACTTTTTATCTGTCTTTCTGTCCTTTCAGAAATGTTTTAATAGAGAATTTATTACTATTAAAAGAATTGGAAAGACGACATTACAGAGGAATAGCTCTGGAGAAACTATACTGCCCTAAATATATGTAAATATAGCACAGTTCGTATAACAATTCTTTGATGAATTATTTGTCCCCTTTCAACACTTTTCTTTTGCATGAGCAAACCAAAAAAAAAAAGAGAAGAGGCCTAGAAGACGCAATTACAATTCTGTTCGAGATGGCATCCTTCACTGGCATACAGAGAGCAGTAGAGGATTGCTGATTCATTTAGAAGTGTAACTGGTGCTGTGGCTATAGCAATACTTTATTTTTGGCTAGACCTGTCTGTTTTTTTTTTCCCTTTTAAGCTTTATTTGTTTAATTTTTCTCTTGTCCATGTTATAACTGCTGAATTTACTTGAAGGATGTATCATACTTTTTGCTGGAGAATACTAAAGTGCGTACAATTAGGTCATTGAATTGTGCAATTGTTTCCTCTTGTGTGAACTGAGGCTTACAAGGTGTTTAAATCCTCAGTTTCAGTAGAACATAGCGATACTATTTAATTTAACCAAAGTTTCTACTAAAAGGTAAAATGTTTAAATTTGAATGTTAACTAATAGATAAACTGAAGAATATGCTGCCTTTCGTGTGTGGTATTTGTGCCCTGTCCCAAAACCAGAGGTACAACTTAAAATTTGTGTATAATATAGTCCAAGTATATAATTTCTGTTCTCAGTATAGTTTAAACTAGTTTCAGCAGTTTGACTGAACGTAACCACTATCTGTACCATTGTGGGGAAAATGTTGTGTTCCTCTCTCTCTCCCCCTTCCCTTTGCCCCAGTGAGAAATGACAAATTCTCTGTGAGTAATGTGGAGTAAATTAGTGACAATCAGAACATTTAGTATCGGAGATGTTCAAGAGGAAATCTTTATTGTTGCATTGATTTTAATATTTGTACATAAACACTGAATTTTTTTGAGCATTATTTTGTATTTTTGTTGTACTTTAATACCTGGTGTACAGTTCCAGAAATAAATATCTGGAAATCTTATCTTGTTAATTTTGTCTTGACTTGTTACTGATTACTATCTGAGCCGGGAAATGTGCAGAGTTTTTCTCTCTCTCTGACTAAACAAACAAACAGTATTTTAAAGGATAATAGGAAGCCACTGACATTGTGTATATTTAAATGTTTTTTTGTTTCTTCAATTACCAATGGTAACCATTTTTCTGATGTTTTGAACTTTTTAAAATTTAGTTTTCCTGTACTGCCATGGAGTCTTCCAAGCCCCCGCTACATAGTTTACAGCTGTTTCTACATTTTCTGCACAATCGGTGACGCCATTTCTGCTATTCAGTGCAGTTTGTACAGCTGTGTAAAATGGTGGAACTGACATAATGACTAGGAGTTTTATTTATTGATTCTAGGATTTACACCTTTGAGCTGGAAGCTCATTTACAAAGGTTCCACTTCAAATCAAACATAGAAAAACAGTACAAGCAGAAATGGAATATCAAATATAGTAAAAGTGCATTTTTACAGGATATAATTCATGTACAGGTGAATATACATTTGACAAACATAAAATGAAACAGAATATTGAGCTGTGTCAGGAACCACAGTGGCGGGGGGGGGGTGTTTGTAGGAAAGAGATGGGTAAGGGTTGGATAAGGGAGGCAGGGGCAGGGAAGAAAGGTCCGATTTGAGCAAGCCAGTGAGGGGTGTAGAAGGAAGCAAGGCAGTGGGGAAGTATCACAGCAGTGGAGATGTGCCAGCTAAGGTGAAGGTGGAGTTAGCAGTCCCAATTACTTAGAGAGGTAAGGTGTTTTGTGAGAGTTTTCTCTTAGAAGGCCCCAGCTTGGGCTCATTGGTTATATCAGAGGGGAGTTCATTAAGCCAGCACGGTATGCAAAGGATCTCTACGCTTGTGGGGTTCTGAGGAAGGGGACTTGCAGCGATTGGACATACTTCTCGGCCGTTGGGGATTAATTGCTACGTTTAGGAGGTTCTGGATAGGTGGGGTTAAGCCAAGGCGTGTCTTTTTCCCAAGGAGACAAACTTAGTAGTGAACTCTGCCCTGTAGAGTAAACCAATTGGTTTGTGCATATAGGTCGCAGGTGTGAGTAAGTCTGTGGGCACCAAGGACCAGTCTGCAGGATTTATTTAGCGCCACACTGATTTGTTTGAGAGCAATGTCGGAGGCTGCCCCATACTCCACCGGCCCATAGTCTATGATAGAAAGGATGGAACATACATAGAAACATAGAATATGATGGCAGATAAGGACCGCTTGGCCCACGTAGTCTGCCCATTTCCCTACCTAATGGATAAGCTGCAGATCCTAGTTAACCAACAGCCTACTTCCTCCTACCCCCTACTAGAATTGCTTTCTGTCCCATGCATTTTTGAATTCCCCTACTGTTTTTGACTCCACTACCTCCTCAGGAAAGCTGTTCCAATGTATCCACAACCCTCTCCGTGAAAAAATACTTCCTCACATTACCTCTGTGCCGTCCCCCCTCTATCTACAGATTGTGCCCCCTTGTTCTTGTACATCTTTTTCTGAAAGATGCTACCCTCTTGGACTTTGTTGATTCCCTTGAGGTGCTTGAAAATTTTTATCATGTCCCCCCCTTTCCCTCCTCTCCTCGAGGGTACACATAGTAAGCTTCTTTAATCTCTCTTTGTATGTCTTCTGGTGCAGACCATGCACCATTTTAGTTGCCCTCCTCTGGACAGCTCCATTCTGTCTATGTCCTTGCAGAGATGGGGTCTCCAGAACTGCACGCAGTACTCCAGATGGGGTCTCACTAACTGTGCAGAGGGATAACAACTTCCTGTTTTCTACTGGTGATGCCTCTCCCTATGCATCCCAATATCCTGCCAGCCCTCTTTACTGCCTTCTCACATTGCTTACCCACCTTAACTCATTGCCTCTACAGGAGCTCTCTGAAGTTGCACCACTTGTCTCCTATATACTGTTAACAGTAAATCCTGGGCCTTTCTAAGTAAAATCAAGCTATAGTCAGCATGCCACAAACAAATCCTAATAGCTCAAGAACTGTAAGTGCTAGACATAAAATATCAGTGGCAAAGTTGTTCAGCTCAAAATTACCTTTCCAGTGGTGGTATGCAAATAATATGTATTTTTTTTTTTATGCTGGTTGAAACAGCAAAAAAATATATTTTTTTTCACTAAAACAGGCAACATAAGCCATACACACCATACCATAAACAAATGCAAATAACTCCTAAAGTATACATGACATACACAAAATATCAGTGACAGTTATTCAGCATAAAATTACTTTTCCAACAGTGCTATGCAGTCAAATATATATTATATTCTGTTACACTATATGTTAAAATATATGTGACTTCTCCAGACGTTGCAAGGGCACACTGGGAGTCAGTAGCCGACTTCTGCAGACGTCCTCAGGACACACCAGTGTATTTTACTGACAACTACAGGAGTCTGCTAGGAGACAATGAGTTAAGGTCATCTGATATGACTACCTCCCAGGTCCCTTTCCATTTTTGTTGTTGTTAGTATCTCATCCCCCATTGTGTACTCTTCCCCCTGGGTTTTTGTTTCCGAGGTGCATTACTTTGCACTTCTTTGCATTGAATCTAAGCTGCCATACATTTGACCATTCCTCCAACCTTGCCAAGTCCCTATGATTCCTTTCCACCACACCTTCTGTATCGACCCTGTTGCAGATATTTGTGTTGTCTGCAGAGAGACATACTTTTCCTTCCAGTCCTTCTGCAGTGTCACTTATAAAGCCATTAAAGAGGACCGGTCCCAGTACTGAACCCTGTTGTACACCGCTAGTAACCCCCCTTTCTTCTGAGTGAACTCAGTTTACTATTACCCTCTGTGTCCTGTTTTCCAGCCAATTTTTTTACCCAGACCTACCACTTTGGGACCCACTGCAAGGCTTGCTAATTTGTATAGTAATCTTTTGTGTGGGACTATGTCATATGCCTATTTGTCTGAAATTACCTTTCTGCTGTGAATCCATGCTGCCTAGGGTCCTGTGCCCCACTGGCCTCTAGGAACTCAACAATTCTTTGTTTCAGAAGTGATTCCATCATTTTACTTACCACCGAGGTCAAAATAACAGGTCTGTAGTTTCCTGCCTCTGTCTTGCTTCCACTTTTGTGAAGGTGAATTGCATCCGCCCTTCTCCAGTTTTTCCGGTACCACCCCATCCTCCCTTGATTTGTTAAAAAGGGTAGTCAGTGGTGTCACTAGTTCTACCCTTAGTTCTTTTAGCATTCTTGGGTGAATCCCGTCAGGCTTTATTGCTTTGTTCACCTTCAGAACCCTTTCTTCTATTAATGGACTGGTATCGGCCTCCCTATCCAGAGTGCTTCTTTTCTTTGGTTTAGGTACCTCCCCCTCCTCTTCTTTGGTGAATATTGAGCAGAAGTATTCATTTAGTATCCCTGCTTTTTCACTGTCCCACCTATACCCAACCTCCCTTCCCTTTATTAATCCTCACTATCCCTCCCTTGGTCTTTCTTCGGTCCCTAATGTCCCTATAAAAGGTTTTATCCCCCTTCTTAACTGGCTATCTTTTCCTCAGTTTGGGCCTTTGATATTCTGACTACCTTCCCCACTTCCTTCTGCTTTATCTGGTACAGTTATTTGTCCTGCTCCTTCTGTGTTTCCTTATACTTCCTGAATGTTACCTTTTTCTCCTTAACCTTCCCCACCACCTCTTTTGAGAACCATACTGTTTTTTTCCTTCATTTTGCTTTGTTGATTTGCTTCACACAAAAGTTTATTGCCTCTCTGATGGCTGTATAGATTTTTCTTCATTGTTCTTCCACCCCTCCTCCTTGCTCATTTTCTAGTGCTTTTCTGAGGAACAGTTTATGGCGAGTGACAGTGCCTCAGGGGCTGGGCTATGGCGGTGCCTGTATAGGAGGCCAGTTCTGGAATTGACAGCCTTAAAGAGCCGCTGACGCTTCCAAGAAAACTTTGAAAAACATAATAATGAGGTGCAAATTAGCCTGCATTATGTATATACTGTATTCTATAGATTTCTCCTTTTCTTTTATTACTGAGGAAATGTGCATGAATGCATGATCTTTATCCTTTAGAGTTCATCTGTCTCTGCAGCTTGTCATAATCATCTGTTATGACATCACAATATGTTGCCATGAGAATAACTGTGATGTCATAAGTAGTGAATTATGACCTCGGGTAGGGAGAAAACAGGAATAGATGAAATCTTAAGGAGCAAAGATTCTGTTTTCATGCAAATTTCCTCAGTAATAATGGGGAAGAGGAAATGCAGAACTAATGTGAAATACAAGCTGGACTGTGTCTAATTATTATGTTTTGTTAAGGTTCACCTGAAGGTGTCAGCTGCTCTTTAACAATAAGGTGGATGTGTTGGGCAAAGGATAGGGAGCTATCTAGGGTGACACCAAGGTATTTAAAGGAATACACTTGTTCAAGGGGAGTTTGCACGCTACTTGGAATTCTCAGCTGATAATCCTTGTGTTTATTGTGGGGGTTCACGAATGTCATGACCTTAGTTTTTTTATAATTAATAAGTAGCTTGTTTTTGGAGAACCAGTCCTCAGCAGGGGAGAAGTCACTTTGGAGGCGTGATTCTAAGTGACGCAGATCACAGCTTTTAGAAAAACATGACAGCATTGTCAGCGTATAAGAGAAGATGTTCTGTGCAGACAAAGGGAAGATGGTTTAGAAAGAGGCTAAGTAGTAGGGGCCTAGGATTGACCCTTGAGGGATCCCCGTGTGAACCTGTCGACTGTTGGAAATTATATTGTCAATTTTTACCTGCCAAGTCCTGTTCTTAATGTAGCTTATGAACCATTCCACAGCTTCAGTTGAGAGGCCAGTGGAGTGGAGCTTATTGAGGAGTGTTGTGATTAACAGTATTGAAGGTTTTAGTGAGGTTGATTGTATGTCGCCTCCACTAGCTGGTCACTGTCTAGGGCCCCATGAAGGAACCTGGTGTATTCCAGTAGGGCAGTGGTGGAGCTGTATCCCTTCTGGAATATGTGTTGCTGAAGACATTGGAGTTTGTTTTTCCAAATAGTCAACCAGTTGATCAAAAACTATTCGTTCTAAGGCCTTAGAGAGGGGGACTAAGATTGGTGTGGAGGGCTCTGTCGCCACTTTTCTGGACTGGGATGACTACCGCAGCTTTCCATCTCAGGGAATTGCCCCAGACTAAGGGAGAGATTCAGTAGTTTTGTTAGAGGTAGAAATTCTTCATCCAGGGTAAGGGCAATTAGTTTTAGGTCCAGTGTGACATTGCTATGCCTAGATTTGCCTAGTGCCCGGATGAGGTAATTTTTGCTTCAGTCCTGGAAATTACCTTGAAGTTGGGGAGGGGGGGATCCAGTTGGGGAATTATTATTCTAGGGACATGGATATGTTGTTCATCCACACTTATTGGCAGGTTCCTTGCCGCTTTAAATCTTGCTGGAAGGTCTTCAAGCTGGCTCCTCCCACCCACCCGGGTGGTAAAACTCTCGGCTCCCCATGGGCCGAGATCTTCCTTACTGCTTGGAAGCTCAGGTTCCCTCCTTAGCAGCGCTGCGTTTAAGACTAGTTCCTAATTCTTGAAAGTTCGAAATCAAAAGTTTTTGCTAAAAGACTTGGTCTTCTTCTCCTACGCGGCTACGTGGACCGTCGACTCCGGTTTTCGGAGGTGCCCTTGCGGGCAGAAGATGTCTAGGACGGATCCGCACTCCACGTGCGTCTACTGCCTGGGCCTTGAGCACAACCCGCAGGCCTGCGACTTGTGCTCTTCCTTTTCGGCCTACGTCCTTGAAGACTGTGCTGCCCGATTATAACTGGGGTGCCCCAAGAAAAGAATTCCACCGGTGAAATCTAAAGAGGCCCGATTGGCGGTGTCCGCGGCGGCGGGCTCGGTGGATCAGCTCGAGCAGATGATCGCCTCGAGAGAGTATGCGGGCCGCTTCTACCTCGGCTGCGGCATTTGTCCCGCTCTCTCTCGGTTCCTCGTACTCGGCTTCTTTTAAGGAGCTTTGTCTGACCCTCTCGACGAAAGGTGAGGGTCCAACTTCTTCGGGACCTTTTTCCAGGTCCAAAAAGAGCAAAAATAAGTCTCTCCATCGACGCTCTTGGGAGCGGGAAAGATCCCCCTCCCCTTGTCGACAGTCTACTTCGGTCGACCCCTCAGCTTCGGCCACTGCCTTCACGGTGTCCCTGTCAGGCCAGTTGATCGAGACTCCCGTCAGCGGTCGAGTTTTTCTCGACCCGTTGAGCAGAGATGATCAACGCTGGAGAAGCTGAGAATCCCCTCTCCCAGTTCCCCGGTGGGAGTTGAGGATCCGGTCGGCTCGTCTGTGCCTCCGGTTCCGAGCCTTGGGTGGGATCGTCCGAGGCGAGGGAGTGCCGATTTCGACACTCTCCTGCGCCTTCCTCGGCCTAGTTGAGACTCTCGGTCTCGGACATCTCATGGTCCACCCGATCCCGCCGCCATAGGTCTCGGTCTCGCACCGCGGCAAGCGCCCCGCCGCTTCTTCCTCGGACAAGGGAGGCTTCGCGCAAGTGCGCCGAAGTACGAGGAACTCATGTGGCAACAGCTCCTTTTGACCGGGAATAAGCCGACCCAGTTGTCTTCCCGGCCATTAAGTGGCTGTCACGAGCAGCGAAACAACCCCTCGTGAGTCGAGGAGCCTGTTCTCAGGCGGTTGTTTGGCCAATTCCAGCTGCCCCACCGATTCCGGTGGAACCTCCACCTCCACAGCCGTTATTTGGGGCTCCGACCAAAAATTCTCGGTCGGCTCAGGGACTGCCCCATAGGCTGTCTGTCACCCTCACTCCTGATAAACCTCGGCAGGTGGAGGGTGGCTCAGGAACGAGCAGCTCTTTGAGGACTCTTCTGAGTCCGATGATGTTCTTCCTCTTCTCCAGCGCATGGACTTGGAGTCCTCGGGAGGGCAGTCAGTGGACGATAGCCCTTGTCCTTCTTAGGGTTGCTTGACTCATCTCGAGTCCACGGGATGAAGCTCGAACCCGTTTCTAAACGGGCCAGGTATCCCCTCACGGAGATTCTGGACCGAGGGGATTCTCCTACTGAGGCCTTTCCGGTGGCCGAAGCCATAGTGGGTCCGGCCTTGGAACTTTGGCAGTGTCCTGCTTCCTGCCCTGCGCCTTCGGCCGGGTTGGCCAGGAAGTATGCGGTCCCTACCAGTTCCCTGTCCGGTTTTTCGGAACACCCCTCGGCCGAGGGGTTGGTTACCGACAGCGTTTTCCGGCATGCCGGGAACACCAGGGATGTGGACAAACCTCCCAAGGAATCCAAGAAATTGGATTATGCGGGGCTAAAAGTCTATGCTGCGTCCTCTCTCGGCCTTTGTCAGGCCAGTTTGGCTGTCCTCATGGCACATTTTCTCACGCCCTGTTGGGCTCCCTGGATGAGGTTGTCCCTCATCTTCCCGCAGATCTGTAGACTATGGTCAGGCAGGTGCGGGACCAGGGCAGTGGCCAAGCAGCAGCTCCAGACTGCGTTAGACATCGGGGACTCGTGTGCCAGGTCTGTGGCGGCCGCAGTGGCCATGCGTCGTCGGGCTTGGCTGAGGATATCCACATTTACCTTGGATACCCAGCACAAGTTGGCGGATGTTCCCTTTTTGGGGACTGACCTCTTCAGCCCTGGGGTGGAAGGTCACCTGCAGAGGATCGAGAGTCCAATGCTACCTTGGACTCGGTCTCTTCCCTCAGAAGACAAAGGCCACAAGCCACAGCCTAAGCCCTTTAGTCCTTCAGCCCGCTGCTGCGCCCGGCCCAGCAGCGTCGGGGCCAGCAGGCTCTGACTTGGTATCCCAAACTGACGTGGCAGCGCTTCTCCAACAGGAAGCAGGAGGTAAAGGCCCATGAGGTCCTCAGCGGTCCCTCCTCCAAACCTGCCCAGTGACGGGCTGAGGGGTGTCGCCCCCATCCCTGTCACCTCACCCCTGGTTCCCACCGTGGGGGGACGGCTCAGACACTTCCTTTTCGCCTGGTCCGCTGTTACCACGGACAGGTGGGTACTGGAGGTGGTGGGCCTACCTCTAGAATTCGAGCAGGCCCCGCCCTTCAGAGCCGTCGCACCTCGGGGTCCGCAGCCTCACTGGCGGCTCGTCAAGCCGACATCGCTTTCCTCCTCCAAAAGGAGGTGATCACGGAGGTTGAGGACCCCCCTTTAGACCCGGGGTTCGTGTCCAGGTATTTCCTGGTTCCGAAACGGATGGGGGGCTGGCGCCCCATTCTCGACCTACACGACCTGAACAAGTTCCTAAGGTCTCGGACCTTCAGAATGGTCACTCTGGCTCAGATAATACCATCTCTGGAACACGGCATGTGGTTCTGCTCCCTGGACCTACAGGACGCGTACTTTCACGTCCCTATCCATCCGTCACATCGGAGATTCCTCCGCTTTCGAGCGGAAGGATCCCTCTTCGAGTTCCAAGCCATGCCCTTCGGCTTATCTCCAGCTCCCAGGGTCTTCACCAAATGCATGGCAGTGGTGACAGCATTCCTGCGGCGCCGAGGGGTCCGGGTGTATCCTTACCTGGACGATTGGCTGATAGCAGCCCCCTCCAGACGGGAGGTGGAGCGGTCCAGAGATCTGGCCCTCCAGGTTTGCTCTCAAGTCGGCCTTCTCATCAACGAGGCCAAGTCGAACCTCGAGCCGAAGCAGGTGATCCTGTTCATCGGGTCAGAGCTCGACTCTCTTGAGCCAGAACACGGCTCGGCCGGACAGGGCCGAGGTTCTCCTCCTTTCATCATTTCTGGTTGGGCAATCGCCCCTGCCCGGGACTTCCCTCGCCTCCTGGGTCTCATGGCGGCCTGTACCAGAGTGGTCCGTTAGACACGCAGCACATATGTACCCCTTCAGTGGGGATCACTAGCCGGGTGGTCACATGCGCTGATCCATTGGACCAGCTAGTGACAGTGACCCAGGAGATGTGGAACGCTCTCCAGTGGTGGACCGCTCCATCCCATCTGCAGGAGGGGCATCCCATTTGTCCGCTCAAGCCGGCGGTCTCTCTATCGACCGATGCCTCTCTGATGGGTTGGGGTGCCCATCTGGGGAACACCGAGTGCACGGCCTCTGGTCCCGCTGGAGTCCGATGCCACATCAACCTGCTGGAGCTCCGGCGGTCCACCTAGCTCTCACGCCTTTGCTCCGTTTCTCCGGGGTCAAGTGGTCCGAGTCCAGACGGACAATACCACGACCATGTACTACCTGAACCGCCAGGGCGGGACGCGCTCCATGCTTCTATGCAAGGAAGCTCTCTGCATTTGGTCACTCGTGCGCAGCCTGGAGGCGGATCTCCTAGCCATTCATGTGGCAGGAGCCTCCAACACCCTGGCTGATGCCCTGAGCCGGATAGGGGCTGCATCTCATGAGTGGTCTCTCCTGCCGGAGGTAGTACAAGATCTGTTCTCCCACTGGGGCACACCTCAGGTGGACCTGTTTGCCTCCAGGGAGAATCGAAGCTGAGGCTGTTTCATGCCCGCCCCCTCAGCAGGGCTCGCTGCAGGGGGATGCCTTCTCGAGGCTGTGGACCCCGGGCCTCTTCGCCTTTCCCTATTTCCCTTGATTCACAAGGTGCTTCTCAAGAGCGAGGGACAAGGCGCAGGTGATTCTGATAGCCCCAGACTGGCCCCGTCAGTTCTGGTACCCAGATCTCCTCAACCTCAGCTCCAGGCTCCCGAGGCAGCTTCCAGCTCGCCCGGACCTGCTCTCAGTCAATCAGGAAGGTGTTCCATCCGGACCTTCAATCCCTGCACCTGACGGCCTGGTTCCTGAGCGGCTAGAGTTCCAGGCCTTGGGTCTTTCTGACGAGGTCCTCAATGCTGTTGAGGCGTCCCATAAGGAGTCGACCAGGAAATGCTATGCCTTCAAATGGAAGAGGTTTTCCATTTGGTGTCAGGGTAAGGGCTTGGACCGTTCCTCCTGTTCCTTGGCAAGCATTTTGGACTATTTATGGTCCCTTTCAAGTCAAGGGCTTAGGTCGATGACCCTAAGGGTGCACCTGGCAGCCATCTCTGCTTAGCGGGCGCGGGCCGGGGAGCAGTCGGCGCAGGAGAAGGTGGTCTGGCGCTTTTTCAAGGGCCTTGATCACATTTCCCCTCCGGTGTGAGAACCTCCTCCTCTGTGGGATTTACTGCTGGTACTGGCAAAGCTCATGGGCAAGCCATTCGAACCAATGCACAGGCGTGAACTCTCACCTGTCATGGAAGACCGCCTTCTTGGTGGCTATCACGTTAGCCAGAAGGATGGGAGAACTCCAGGCGCTCTGCATTGAGTCTCCTTACCTGGTCTTCCACAGGGACAAGGTTGTCCTGCGCCCCCAACCGAAATTCCTTCCGAAGGTGGTGTCGGAGTTTCACCTTAATCAGGTGTTGACTCTGCCGGTGTTCTACCCCAATCACACCTCGGAGGCCGAATACAGGCTCCATTCTTTGGACCCTAGAAGGGCGCTCGCTTATTATAAGGAGCGCACAGCTAAAATTGGGGAGAGGTTCGCCTGCTGTTTGTCACCTACGCTGAAGCCGCACCTGGCAGACCTGCAGCCAAGCGGACGATAAGCAGGTGGGTCACCTCCCGCATAGATCTCTGCTATAAGTTGGCGGGCATGGAGCCTCCCAGAGGGATAAGAGCTCATTCTGCCCGTCATACTGCTGCATCGGTGGCTGCTTCCAGGGGCGTCCCTATCCAGGAAATCTGCAGGGCTGCTACCTGGTCAGCACACACCCTTATTACCCATTACCACATCGACCTTGAGTCACGCCGGGATGCTGGTTTTGGGGCCTCGGTTCTCAGTCTCTTATTCCCTAAGTAGGGTGTGCGCCTTGCCTCCCTCCTCCGGAGAACTGCTAGGAGTCTGCCAATAAGTGTGGATGAACAACATATCCATGTCCTAGAAATACAGGTTACTCACCTGTAACAGGAGTTCTAGGAATGGAATATATTGTTCATCCTACATTTCCCTCGACCTCTGGCCCGATGCCAACCTGAGCTTCCAGCGGCCTAGCTCTGGCGTCATGGGCGGAGCCGAGAGTTTTACCACCCGGGTGGGTGGGAGGAGCCAGCTTGAAGACCTTCCGGCAAGATTTAAAGCGGCAAGGAACCTGCCAATAAGTGTGGATGAACAACATATACCATTCCTAGAACTCCTGTTACAGGTGAGTAACCTGTATTTCTAACCCCATGTATTCTTCTCGTATTCATAACTCTCTGCAGTTAGCCTGCTCAGTAGAACTGCCCGGAGAATGGAACTATATGCTAATGATGAGATCATCATTGGCACGTGACAATATTCAAAGTGCTGCCCTCATCTGCTGCACGTTCTATTAACGTCTCAGATTTCTTACTCCGCCTCACAAGTCGACCGCCAGGAGACTCCTCAGATTGTTTGTTGGCTGTATTGTGAAGTATATTGCTGCCTTCATTTAGTGTTACTTTTATTCTAATGTCTAATTTTTGTTAGTTTAGCTTTAGCGTTAATCTCTTGGTTCCTCATGGTTCGGTGTAACCGTTGGGGAACCGGGTAGTTTACTCTTGGTTACGGAATTTTTCTGCTTTGTTTTCTTATATAGATATAGATAGATAGATAGATAGATAGATAGATAGATAGATAGATAGATAGATAGAGATATAATCTTTTAAAACGGTTTCAAAACATTGTTTGAAACCGCTAACAAGATTTCTTCGTAACTGCTAATCCAATTACTGTGAACCTCTGAATCGGTTCCGAGAACTGCTAATCCAGTTTTTATTTACAAATGTATCTGTTTTTTTGGGGAGCCTGATCGGTTCCTGAACAGACTGCAAAAAAAAAAAAAGAATCTTCAGCAGTTAAGGTTTTTCTCCTGAAAATGGAGCCTACAGAAAAAACAGAGAAAGACTGGTCCTCCATGGTTTAGAAACACTGTGAAATGTGGGGAAGTATTTGCCAGAGCAGACAAGCATGAGCGCTGTGTGGTCTGCCTGGGAACCAAACATTTAAACTCGGACTGTGAAATTTGTAAGTCATTCCCACAGAAAACTGTGGAGAAAAGAATGGAGAGGTTGCAGAAAAAGTTGGACAAAGGTGCTACATGCTCTAACCAGCCAACACCTTCTAAATCAGCAGGTGAAACCGCAGTTTCTTCTATAACCATCCCTGATATGGGTGAATCAACCTCTTTGAAAAGACTGAGTGGGCCGTCTGACTCTCTGGTCCCCTCCAAAAAAGCTAAGACCAAACACGTTGAACCCCAGGAAAAACCTCAAGGGGATTCTTCTGTGCCTCACAGTCTGCCTGTTGCTGAGGAGATTGCCAAGGCCATTAAGGTCATTGAGGCAATTCAGGGGTTTATACCTTCTCCACCCCCTTCTCCTCCTAGGGTTCAGGAGTCTACTCCCTCCTTGGATCCCCAGTCCCAGGACTTGGACACTGGGGATTATGAGATACAGGGGGATCTTTATGGTGAGCTCATTGAACCGGAGATCTCACCAGAGCAGGAATTTGGTTCCCGTCCCAGGCCTGAGGATTTTCCCTCACACTTCTCCTTTGTAAGGAAAATAGTAGATGCCCTTGACCTGACTACCACCGAGGTCATAGAAGATGAGGAGGAGGCAGAGTACATGGAAATGATTGGGTTAACACCCACTAAGAAAATCTTTCTGCCTATCAATAAATTCATTAAAAAGGATTATTTGCAATCCTACAGAACCCTAACTCTGTCACGCCTCTGGATAAGAAGGCTGACAAGTACCAACTGGACTAAAAAGGGGTTGAATTCCTCTGTTCCCGCCCTGATCATCAGGGTATAGTCCAGCAGGCAGCCTGTGAGAAGGTGAGGGTTCCTTTATCCTCTCATCCACCTGAGAAGAATTGTAGTAAGATGGACAGCATGACCAAAAAAGAGTATTTAACTTCCTCTCTGGGGGTCAGACAAGCTAATTACCAGGCCTACGGTTCACAGTATCAAAAAAACACTCTGGCAGTCTGTTTTGGCCATGTCAGAGAAGGTGCCCTCCCCTATGTCTGATGACCTAGCAGAGAGAGCCAGGTTTGGACTGGAAGCATCTAAATACCAGTTCCAGATGGCAGCAGATGCCAGTGATAATGCTGCTAGGATTATGGCTCTGTGTGTAGCCCTGAGAAGGTTCGCTTGGCTAAGGACTACAAATATAACACAGGATACCAAGGCTAAGGCTATGGATTTTTCTGTGCAAGATCATTCCCTCTTTGGTAAGCAAGCCAAAGAGTATATGAAGAAGGTGGACGAATACAAAGCCACCTATAAGAACAATTCCTCTAAAGAAAGGCCTTCTACTTCATACAGGCCTTATGGAAGGGGAGGCAGAGGCAGGTCCCCATATGGTAGGCCCTTCTATCAGGCTCTAGCTGTCTCATAGCTACAGCCATACCCACAGCAGACTGGGTATTACAGAGCCAGAGGTAGGAGAGGTTCCCAATCCACCCAGGCTCAGGCACCATCAAAGCAAACTCCCAAGGCCACCTCCCTAATACCAGTAGGGGTAGACTGACTCACTTTTTCCAGGCCTGGCAGGCCATAACCACAGACAAGTGAGTTTGGAAATAGTGAGTCAGAGACTGTCTGAGTTTCAAGTCTCTCCCCTCTCTAAAATCAAAGCTGTTCAAACAAGCTTCTATTCTCGAAAAACTGCTCCTGGTAAGGATGTTCAAACCCTGCTTTGCATAAAAGCAGTGGAACAGGTACCAAGGATTCAGAGGGGACGAGGCTTTTACTCTTGCTACTTCCTTACCAGAAAGAAAAATGAGGCGTGGCGGCCTATTCTGGACCCAAGGTATCTGAATAAGTATCTTGTAAAGCCAAGATTCAGAATGGTAACCCTGTCTCTGATTTTGTCAGTTATTCAGCAGGGAGATTGGTTGGCATCCCTGGATTTAAAGGATGCCTATTTCCACATCCCCATAAGGGAGTCTCACAGAAAATGTCTCCAATTCAGATTCCCTTCAAGTCACTACCAGTTCTCAGCCCTGCCCTTCGGTCTCACCTCAGCTCCAAGGGTATTCACAAAATGCCTGGCAGTGGTGGTAGCATTCCTGCGAAGGTGGGGAATTTCAGTTTTTCCTTATCTTGATGACTGGCTAGTCATGGGAAAGTCCTCTCAGCAGGTGACAGAACACCTGCCTACAACAACAAATCTGTTAGTCTCTGGGCTTCCTGTTTAAATCAGAAGTCCATTTTCATACCAGTTCAGGTCCTGCATTTTATTGGAGCAGAACTGAATACTCTAAAGGGAAGAGCCTTCCTTTCAGAGGAAAGGTTTCAGTCTATTCAGTAACTGATTTCTTCATTCAAGCTGGGAAAGCCCTATACAGCAAGAAGATACTTGCAACTATTGGGACATATGGCTGCAGCAACAGGAGTAGTCTTGGGAGCAAGACTTCGAATGAGGGACATTTATTTTTATCTAAGGGCACACTGGTGCCAAAGAAGACAAAATGTCAAAATTGATTCCTGTATCACAATTTGTGATTCAGTCCTCACAGTGGTGGACAGATGTCCACGACCTTAGGGCAGGAGTCCCTTTTCAGAATGAAAACCCCTCAGTCTTCCTTTCCACATATGCTTCTCTGTTAGGATGGGGTGCTCACATAGGAGAGCACACTACCCATCGCACTTGGTCAAGTGTGGGAGTCTCTCCTCCACAGAAATCTGCTGGAGCAGTGTTTCTGGCCCTGGAAAGTTTTTCTCAGCTCGTGCAGGTCAGAACAGACAACACCAGTACAGTGTACTACATAAACAAGCAATGGGGCACAAGGTCAGATTCCCTGTGCACAGAGGGTCATGAAAATCTGGGAATTGGCCTAATCACCACAAGCTTAGCTGTAGGTGATTCATGTACCAGGAAAAGACAATACCCTGGCAGATGCCCTAAGCAGGACCAACCAGGCACATCACGAATGGTCTCTGATCAGACAAGTTCTGGATTTGGTGTTCAGAAGATGGGGCACCCCAGGGGTGGATCTCTTTGCATCCCACGAGAACCACACGTTGCCCCTCTGTTGTTGCAGGCCTCCAGTCAAGGATACAATCCCTCTGGATGCCCTAGCTCTGGACTGGTCAGGAAGATATCTGTATGCCTTCCCTCATCTTCAGAGTGCTAATCAAACTCAGGTCACAGCCTGCGTCCATGATACTGATAGCACCAGATTTGGCCAGCCAGCCATGGTACCCCCTCCTGTTGTCCATGTCACTGTCCAGACCAATCCTCTTGCCTAAGAGGCACAATCTCCTGACTTCCCATCAGGGGAAGATTCTGTATCTGGACCTCAGAGCTCTCGGCTCAAGGCCTGGCTCATGAGGACTTAGAGTTTGCAAACTTAACTCTCTCAAGCTGTTCTGGACATTCTAAATGGATTTAGAAAGCATTCTACTAAGAAAACCTATAATGCTAAATGGAAAAGGTTTTCCATCTGGTGTGATGCTATTCACATTTCTCCTTCTCTGGCACAAGTACCAGTACTGCTAGAGTATCTCACCGAGTTACACTCACAAGGCCTCAAATATACATCATTTCAGCTTTTCTTTCTGCAGGGAAATAGGTTTTCCTTGCATCTAATCCCATTTTCAAAAAGTTATTTAAACTAAGGGCTGTGTCACTTGCATCCTCCTATTAAAGAGCCAGTCCCTATATGGGACCTGAACATTTGCGTTGCTCAGCTCATGAAACCTCCATTTGAGCCAGTGTCATCCGCTCATCTGCAGTATGTCACCTGGGAAACTGGGTTTTTGGTGGTGATCACTTCTGCTAGGAGAATAAGTGAATTGCAAGCATTATGTGTTGGAAAGGATTATTTATCCTTTCATAATGATAAAGTAGTGCTTTGCACTAATAGGAGGATTCTTCCTAAGGTGGTTTCTGATTTCCTTTTAAATCGGTCCATAACACTGCCAGTCTTCTTCACAGAATGTGCCAGTTCAGGGAAGCACAGACTCTATAGTCTTGATGTAAAAAGGGCATTGAGTTACTATCTGACCCACACCAAGGATCACAGATGTGGTGAACAACTTTTTCTCGTTTATGGGGATGTGGGAAAAGGCTCTCCAGCTTCCAAGAGATCAGTCTCTCACTGGATAGTTCAATGCATTTTTTGTTACACAAAGTCTGGAAAACGGGCCCCACCAGGCCTCAGGGCCCATTCTACTAGGGGCACGGCTGCTTTCATAGCAGCTTCAAGGGATATCCCTTTAGTGGAGATCTGTAAAGCCGCTACCTGGAGGACAGTACACACCTTTACAAACATTACAGTTTGGACTTGCACTCCAGGAGTGATGCTAGGTTTGGCACAGCAGTCCTTCCTGCAGAGCCTCTTTCCTAAGTAGGTTCTCTGCCCACCTCCAAAGATACTGCTTTGAAGTCTGCAGAGAGTTATGAATATGAGAAGAATACATGGGGTTAGAAGAAAAAAATTGCATTAGTAATCTTGTTTCTTCCAATGTATTCTTCCATATTCATAACCCTCCCTGCCTCCCCTTCCAGAACCAGAGCCTCTGTGTGGTCTTCTAGCTATTACTCCCAAACATAGGTTCACATACCTTTTAATCATGTGGGGTTTTAAATTATCCTTTCTTTTTCCCAGGTGATTCTGGTTATTAGGACTATTAACTGATAGAATAATCATTAGGGGATTTCAGTGGGGAGTTTATGACCTCTGAGACCTGCGGTTTGAGCAACATATCTTTGGGACTGTGGATTCTTGGTCTGTGAGTGACATCTCCTTTGCCTGCTTCTTATTGTGGTGGGAGCGCTTGGAAGTGGGCTTTTGCTGCTTGCCTGGAATTACTATCGGGGCGGTGAGAGCGCCTGGAGTCCAGGGGCAGTAAATTGAGGATATTTGATTTTTATCTGGTGATGATGTGGCTACTTGTTGGCATACCGAGGACGGAAAGAAGTATCTGCCCCCTGAACTTTTAGGCAGATGTTCCTTTCCTCTTGGTGTGGACAGTTTACAGGGTTTTGGGCTGTTTCGGGAGGAACTGCAGGGATTTGAACCAGAGGGCTATTTTTCCCTGTGGTTATTGGTGGGGGGCTGAGGTTTCGGTTCCTCTCCTGGAGCAGCTTGTTAGTTTTGTGAGCCTTACACTGTTGTAGAGGGGATTTATTCTGCCTTTTGGGCCATGGCTTCTGAGTAGGGGTCGTGGCTGAATTTTGGGTTGTGCTTCAGATGGAACTCCTGGGGCCTATATGATGGTGGGGGTCCCTGTGTTGGAGGTTCCTAAGGTTTCTCTGTGAGGGGAGCAATTGCTTCCTTCCCAGGGTCCTATTTTTGAGCACAGCCCTTCAGCCTGTTCCTGATCTTAGTGTCTTGGCCTGAGTATCGGAATATCTCTTGGAAAGGAGTGAAGAAGAACTGGTCTCTGGAGGAATTTTTTTTGAAAATTAGATTTGAGGGGGTGAGAGCCCCTCTTGCTATTTTTTAAGCGGTCCTTCTGGTTTGACTTTGGAAATGTTTGTGTTTTTAGACGCTGATTAACCGAGATTATTTCGAGACTTGCATTTCTTGACTTTGCTCTAGAGTTGAGGGAGGTTGAGAGCCTCCCTTACTCCAAATTCGCTACACTTTCTGGACATTTTTTGGACATTTGTTTATTTATTTGGATATTATTTATTTGGATATTCTTTTTATTTGTTGATTTAATATTTTATTCAGTTTAATTTGTATTGTTTATATTTTCTTTTTAGGGTTTAGTTGTGTGGGTGTGGGGTTTTTAATATGTGTAAAGGGCCTGCCACCACAGTCGTACGCTATTCATCCTCCACGCTTCGCGCTCTCCGCCCTTTCTCCCCCTTGCCATTACAGTTGTCAACTTACCAGCGCTGTAGAGTGCTGGGGATTACTCTGAGGGGGAGGAGGGGTTTTGGGGGTAGCGAACAGTGGAGGATGAATGAGCGGGTACATCATGTTCGGGTAGTGGAAACCAGAAGACGCCCTGGGGTGAAATGGATTCCGGAGCAAGGTCATTCTTGCCTGGTTTCCATACCCAAGGGCACCACTACTGTTGATGGTACTGGGCAAGTGGTCTGTACCGCTCCTGAGGCCCGTCCAACTCGGGCAGTGTTGTGCAATGCCAGGTCCATAAGAAATAAGACTGCAGTTATTACAGATCTTGTGGAGTCCATGGATCTGGCTTGCATTACCAAGACCTGGCTGGACGAAAATGCAGGGCCAGTTTTGGAGGCAGCAGTTCCAGCTGGGTACTTGGTGTTACACTTCCCAAGATTGGGGGGGGGGGGATTGCGGTCTGTTTCAAGACCGAACTGGGCCTCACAAGTGTACCAGTTGAGGGGGCCGAGTATTTTGAGTGTACTGTAGTGGCAGGTGTGGGTTGTAGAATTGTTCTCATTTACTGTCCACCAGGCGATGAGAAACAATTTCAACAGGAAGTAGCTGATTTCGTCATTGACATGGCATTTGAGTCACCCAGGCTGATGGTCCTGGGTGACTCAGTTCCTGGGTTGATGGCGAACTCTCGCAGTTTGGACAACACTTCCTCCAATTAATGACATCTTTGGGCCTTACACAAGTGGTTACTTCTGCCACTCATAAGAGTGGTCTCTCCTTGGACTTGATTTTCCTCCTGAGGCTTGAGGCCTCTGACGTGGGGGTGGAACTCGTCAGCTGGTCTGATCATTATACTGTGGGGTTCAGTTTTTATACTCCCCCTTGTAGGCCTACCCCGTGGAGATGGTTTGGTACCACTGTTTGCAAGATGTTGGCTCTATGGGCCTGGTAGCGGTGCTTGACCTATCAGAGTTTTCTGGAGTGAGCAATGATCCAGATGCCTTGGTGTTGGCTTATGATAGGGCCATCATCTCCGCCCTCGATCAAATTGCTCCTGTTCGGTTCATCCTCTCCTCTAATCTTCGCTTCCATGGTTTGATGTGACTTTGAGGACACGCGACCAGAACGAAGGTTAGAGCATCGTTGATGGAGAGTGGCCCTTGATACCGACCATCTTAGACTGATAGAACATTATCAACTCTATCATTCTGCAATCTCTCATAAGAAGGCAGAGTTCCTGTCCGGGGAGATTGCAGCTGCTTAGAACCAATTAGCTCAGCTTTTTTGAACTGTGGACAGACTGTGCAACCCAGCTTGTCTTCAGGTTCGGAAAGCTTTTTCACAAATAGAGTGTGATGAGCTTGCTCGTTTCTTTGCAGATAAGGTGGTCGACATCAGGGCTGAGCTCCAGCCTGCTTCCTCTATGGGAGAAGCTATTGATCGGTGTTTGATCGCATCCTCTGGTTGCTCCTGGAGTTCCTTTGACCGGCCTGAGTTCATTGATGTCATGAGGATTGTCCATAGTATGCGTAATACTTGCTGTAGTTTGGATCTGGGCCCCACTTCCCTGATAAAGGGTTGTCTCAATACCATTGGTCCTGTCCTAGCACAGATAGTCTGGTGCTCCTTGGATATGGGTAAGTTTCTTAGTTCCCTGAAGGAGGCGGTGGTGACACCCATCCTGAAGAAAGCTTTCTTGGACCCTGGCTGCTTTGCTAACTACAGACCGATCTCTAATCTTCCCTTTGTTGGGAAGATTATTGAGAAAGTAGTGGCTGCTCAATTGGAAAACCATTTAACCATCCATGACATCTGTGAACCGCTCCAGTCTGGTTTTCGAAAGAGGCGTTGAACCGAGACAGCGCTGGTTCGCATGCTCAATGATCTCCTGATGGCTAGAGATCAGAAGAAGCATTCCATTCTTGTTCTTCTTGATCTCTCATCAGCTTTTGACACTGTGGACCATGGGGTGCTTCTCGCATCCCTGGAGTTTATCTGTGGCCTGTCTGGTACAGTCCTCAGATGGTTTAGATCTTTCCTCACTGATGGAATTCAGAGAGTGGCGTCGGGGATAAATTCTTCCTGCCCAGTCCCTCTGTCATGTGGGGTTCCCCAGGGCTCAGTGTTGTCCCCCATGTTGTTCGCAGTGTATATGCTGCCCCTCTGAGACATTGTAAGAAGGTATGGGCTGAGGTTTCATTGCTATGCAGATGATACCCAGCTCTACCTATCTTGCACCCAACCAGGATAGAGCTCTCTTGGTCTTTAATAACTGCCTCACTGAAATCCAGTGCTGGATGAGTTCAAGCTGGCTAAAGTTGAACTCTGAGAAGACTGAGGTAATGGTTTTGGACCCGGGTCGTAGGGTAGAGGGGGTGGGAGTTGGTCCTCTCTCAGGTTTATTTCTGGGAGATGTCCAGCTTCCTACCTCTGAATGGGTGCGGAACCTGGGGATGATTTTTGACAATAGAAACAGAATTTGACAGCAGATAAGGACCGCTTGGCCCACCTAGTCTGCCCATTTTCCTACCTAACAGATAAGCTGCAGATCCTAGTTAACCAACAGCTTACTTCCTCCTACCCCCCACTAGGACTGCCTTATGTCTGGCCCATGCATTCTTGAATTCCCCCACTGTTCTCGACTCCACAACCTCCTCAGGGAGGCTGTTCCATGCATCCACAACCCTCTCTGTGAAAAAATACTTCCTCACATTACCTCTGAGCCGTCCCCCTTCTATCTTCAAATTGTGCCCCCTTGTTCTTGCACATCTCTTTTTATGAAAGATGCTACCCTCTTGGACTTTGTTGATTCCCTTGAGGTACTTGACAGTTTCTGTCATGTCCCCTCTCTCCCTTCTTTCCTCGAGGGTATACATATTAAGCTCCTTTAGTCTTTCTTCGCATGTCTTCTGGTGCAGACCCTGCACCATTTTGGTTGCCCTCCTCTGGACAGCCTCCACTCTGTCTATGTCTTTGCGGAGATGGGGTGTCCAGAACTGCACACAGTACTCCAGATGGGGTCTCACAATGACCTGACACTTCGTTCCCAGGTGTCAGCAGTCGTCAAACTTTCCTTTTTACCATCTTAGGAACATTGTCAGGATTAAGCACCTTGTTTTGCATGCAGATCTACCAACGTTGGTCCAGTCTGTGTCCTCACACCTGGATTATTGCAGCTCCCTTTATCTAGGGCTTCCTGGGGCTGATATCTGCCGCTTGCAGCTGGTGCAGAATGCTGCAGCCCAGCTAGTAACAGGTATGTCTCGTACCTGTCATGTTTCGCCGATGCTGCACTGGCTGCCAATTCAGTGGCGGATCACCTTTAAAGTTGGTCTTTTGACTTACAAAGCCCTACACGGACAGGGTCCAGACTACTTGAAAGAGCTTGTGGTCCCCTACTGCCCTATGTGATCTCTCCGCTCGGCAGACAAGGGGTTGCTAGAGATTCTGAGGGTTTTTTTAAAATCATCAGGTGCTCGTGCCTTTATGTATGCTGCTCCGACCCTTTTACTTCTCTACCTAGCCCACTTCATCAGTGTGCATCCATGGAGGAATTTAAAAAGGCCCTAAAGACCTATTTATGGTCGAAGGTCTATTTTAATTAATACTGTGATTTTAGGAGCTCAGATTATGTATTGGTTTTTATTTACAGTATAATGTTGGATATTGTAAGGCGCCCTGATTTTAGAAAGGTGCAATATAAATAAAGTTTTATTATTAGTATATGGCTTAGTTTATAGGTATATACTATAGTTGTGCGATGGGCTGCCTTGTGGGCTTCCTAGAAATCTGAGACGATAGAACATGCAGCAGATGAGGGCAGGAGTTTGAATATTGTCTCGAGCCAATGATGATTCCGTCATTAGCGTATAGTTCCATTCTCCAGGCAGTTCTACTGAGCAGGCTAACTGCAGAGAGTTATGAATATGGAAGAATATATTGGAAGAAATAAGATTACTAACGAGAGTAATTTTTTCTTGGAGGTCATTGTTCCTGTAGGAGTTTGCTTTTGTGCAGCAGTGAAGTCCAGCAGCAGTACACTGCTGAGGTCCGAGAACACATTGTTGAATGTGTCCGCTCTGATTTTATGGTCCTGGGTGATTTCACCATTCACTGATGACATTGAGGGTGAGTTTTGGTTGGTTTTGCCAGTTGGGTCTTCAAACAACATGAAGTCTTGCTGTATTCGGATTATTGCAGTTAGGTCCTGCCTTTCAACTGGCCCGGAGAACAAAGAGTTAACTTTCCATGGCCAGCATGGAACGTTCAGCACGAGCTCGGTTGAAGCCCCTGTCTGCTGTTGTTTTTAAACTCCAACCGTCAGATTCTTTACTCCGCCTCACTGAACAGTCGCTCTGGAGATTTCTCCTATGCGTGGTTCAAAAAAGTCTGTTAAAGTGTCGTTTTTTGCTCGGTTTCTACCGAACTTCTGCTACCGAATCTGTCGGTTTAAGTGTCTGTCTTTGGTACCGTGAGTACTAGATAGGTTTTACATTTACTTTCTGTGTGGAACTTGAAAATTTCGGATCGGTTTGGCTGAACCGATCAGTTTAGTCTTAAAAAGTTTGTGAATTTACTTAGTGTGTGGTAACCAGTCCGTATCGGTTCTAAAAAAAAAAAATGGATTTAATTACGTTTTTTTCTAAGACTCGTAACACGGTCAGGAACCGATAGGGGAGTCTTGCCTGGCGGATTGCCGAAAAAAGGGTAAGTTTTGGATAGGATTGGCCATGTCTGAGAAACCCAAGAAAAAATCTGGGCCCACTGGGTTTCAATACTGCAGTGTGTGTGGGGAAGCCTTTGGTAAGGCTGATCCCCACACCACCTGTGTTTATTGTCTGGGGTTTGACCACCTCGATTCAGACTGCCAAATTTGTAAGAATTTTCCCAAAGCTACCCTGGATAAGAGAGTAGGTAGACTGAGGGAAAGGTAGGCCGAGAAGTCTGCTGACCCGGATGGCCAGCCCGGTTCAGTTCCGACCGAACCAGGAGGAGTGCCCTCTGACCAGGGCAAAAGGAGAGCAGATTCTGAGGAGTCGGTTCCAGTTAAAAAGAAGAGAAGAGAAAAATCATCTGGTTCGGATCCAGAAATTCATACTCTGACCGCTGATGAGATAGCCAAAGCGGTAAGGACAGTGCAATCGCTAACTTTGGTTCCGGCCGAACCGGCACCATCTGGCAGGGGCTCGATTGTTGGTTCCCCGGTTCTGGATTACACTTCAGAATTTCATGAACCGGAGGAGGAGGAGAGAGTATGAGGATGATGATGGTGATTATGAAAGTCTGGATGTGCCTATTGACCGGACATCTCCCAGACAGGCCTTCAGGTGTTTCTCCTCCTAGGCTTTCTGAGTCCCTTCCCACTTTATGTTTTACAAAAAAGTGGCTGAAACCCTCCAACTTCCAGTGGAAGAAGCAGTAGAGGATCAGGAGGAGCCTGATTTTGTTGAAATGATGGACATCCCAGAGTCCAGGAGACTGTCTATTCCCCTCCATAAATCTTTTGGGAAATAGACAATTAAAATTCTAAAGACTCCTAACTCTATACCTCCTGTGGACAGACGAATGGACAAGAGGTACACCTTTTCAGGCTCGGACACTGAGTTCCTTTTTCAGCAATGCAGCCATGTTGGGGTAGTGCAGGCTGCTGCCTGTGATAAGGCAGATATTCCATTGGCATCGCATCCCCCAGATAAGGACTCCAGGAGGATTGATGCCATGGCAAAGAAGCAGTATCTTTGGGACTCAGGCAGGCTAACTATATGGCCTACACAGCTAGATACCAGAAGTCCAGATGGGACACTGTTCTGGCTCTGGCTAAACAGGCCCCTGACCAGCTTGCCAAGGAGCTGGAGCAGGTAGCTGCAGATGGGATTGAGGCATCCAAGGTGCAATTTCATGCTGCTGTGGACTCCAATGATGTTTCATCTAGAGTCATGGCTACATCTGTGGCCCTTGAAGGATGGCTTGGCTCAGATGTACTAGCCTATTGCAGGATACCCAGGCTAAGGCCATGGATTTCCTGTCATTGGTAATTCTCTGTTTGGGGCAGACAGAGAACTACATGAAAAGATGGACCAGTACAGGACCACCTATAGGAGTGCTCAGGCCAAAGAAAGGCAAGCCACTCCTCAAAGGCAGCAGTCCAGGGGCAGGGGCAGGCCTTTTCAAAGGCCTTTTTACCAAGCCCAGGCCTCCTCTTCTTCCTATGCTCAGAGGGGGTTCTTCAGAGGGAGAGGCAGACGGGGAATGAGCAGGCCTGCTTCCACCCCTCAGCCTAAAGCCTCTGTCAAGCAGACACCCTGATGGGTCTGCCCGGGCTGATTCTCCAATACCTGTAGGGGGCAGGCTGGCTTACTTTGTCCAGGACTGGAAGTCTCCGACATCAGACAAGTGGGTCCTGGAAGTAGTAAGCCAGGGACTGGTTCTCAGCTTCAAAAAATTTCCCAAGATGAGAACCAGATCCTTTCCACCTGCAAATCCATCAGAGACCCTTGCCCTAGAGGCAGAGGTTTCTTCCCTCCTGGCTCTCAGAGCCATAGAGAAGGTTTCTACCCTACACAAGGGCAAAGGATTGTACTCCAGGTACTAACCCCCCAAAAAAACAGGAGAATGGCGGCCCATCCTAGATCTAAGATATCTGAACAAGCACCTTTTAAAACCAAAGTTCAAAATAGTGACTCTGGGAATAATTCTGCCCTCTCTAAGGCCAGAGGACTGGCTAGCCTCCCTGGACCTCAAAGATGCCTGTTTTCACATTCTCATCAGGTGCTCCCACAGAAAGTACCTCAGGTTCGAGTTGCCCTCAGGCCACTATCAATTCAGAGCAATACCCTTTGGCCTAACATCAGCCCCAAGGGTGTTCACAAAGTGCCTGGTAGTAGTGGTTGCTTTCCTAAGGAGAAAAAAGATCTCCATCTTTCCATACTTGGATGACTGGCTCATAGAGGGTCATTCTCCAGACCAAGTCAAGTCACATCTGCAAATAACTCAGCAAGTGCTCACTTCCTTAGGATTCCTCCTCAACCTTCCAAAGTCAGTTCTCGAGCCAGTACAGCTCCTCACCTTCCATAGGCGGAGCTGGATGATGAACAAGAGCCTTCCTTCCCTGGACAGGTAAGGACCCTTATGGAACTGGCCTCTTCATTCACCCTCCAGGTGTCTCGACCAGCAAGACATTTCCTGCAGCTTCTGGGCCACATGGCAGCCTCTACAGCAGTGGTCCAGGGAGCAAGATTTCAGATGAGGGACATTCAGTTCCACTTAAGAGCCTTCTGGTCCCAAAGAAAGGATTCCCTTACCAAGCTAGTCCCAGTGACTCAAACCCTGATCCAGGCTTTGCAGTGGTGTCAGGATCAGGACAATTTTAGGCAAGGAGTTCCTTTTGTCACTCAGTCTCATTCAGTGATACTCACCACAGATGCCTCCCTGCTGGGCTGGGGAGCCCACCTGGGGGATCTTACCACCCAAGGGCTGTGGTTACTTCAAGAATCTCTGCTTCACATCAATCTCTTGGAACTCGGAGCAGTGTTTCTAGCACTGCAAGCCTTTTCCAAATCTGTACAGAACAAGGTAGTCCAGATCAGAACAGACAATACCACCACAATGTGGTACATCAACAAGCAAGGAGGCACTCAGTCTACGGCCTTGTGCACAGAAGCAATGAAGTTGTGGTCCCTGGGCCTATTCCCTGCAAACCTCTCTGATAGCAGTTCACCTCCCAGGGAAGGACAATGTCCTAGCAGATGCTCTCAGCAGGATATCCCTGGGCCATCACGAATGGACCCTAGATCCCCTAGTTTTGAAAGTGATTTTCTCAAGATGGGGCATTCCACAGATAGATCTTTTTGCAGCCCCAGACAATCACCAACTTCCTCTCATTTGTTGCAGACCCCCAGTCTTGGGCTCAGTCCCCCTGGATGCTCTGATTCTGGATTGGGAAGGGAAATTTCTGTATGCTTTTCCCCCCTTCCCTCTCCTGTTCAAAGTGTTAGTCAAGATCAGGTCACTACCATGCAAAGTGATTCTGATTGCTCCAGACTGGGCCAGACAGCCCTGGTACCCTCTGTTGCTGTCCCCTAGCAGTCCACCTTCCCCTGTCTCTTCCCAGGAATTACAGCCTGTTGACATCCTCTCGGGAGGATTTGGTATCCGAACCTCAAGTCTCTCAATCTCAAGGCATGGCTCTTGAAGAGTTAGAGTTTGCTGATCTGCACCTTTCTCAAGGGGTTCTAGATATCCTTAAGGCCTCTCAAAAGCCTTCCACCAGAAAGACTTACAACTCCAAATGGAAATGGTTCACTATTTGGTGCTCTAATAAGCATATTTCTCCAGAATCTGCCAGGTTGCCTACAGTTCTGGACTATATGGTCCATCTTAATGGCTTAGGACTTTAAAAAGTGCATTTGGCAGCTGTTTCTGCCTTCTTGTCAGTAGGCAAACCCTCTCATCTGTCAGCTCATCCTGTGTTTTTTAAGTTCTTCAAGGGATTGCTGCACAGCAATCCCCCCTTTAGGGACCCTGTTCCTGCTTGGGACCTTAATGTTTGCATTGCTCAGCTTATGCAACCTCCCTTTGGGCCTTTGTCCTCTGCAGAGCTTAAGTACTTGACTTGGAAAACTGTGTTTTTGGTAGTCATTACCTCTGCCAGGCGTATCAGTGAATTGCAAGCCCTGTCAGTGAAGCCTGATTTCATCTCTTTCCACAGAGATAAAGTGGTCCTAAGAACTAACAGGAAGTTTTTGCCTAAGGTGGTTTCAGATTTCCACCTTAATCAGTCTGTCTCTCCCTGTTTTCTTCACTGACCATTCCTCCTCTGGAGAGAGGAGGCTGCACAGCTTGGATGTTAAAAGGGCCCTCAGCTACTACATAGAGCACACCAAGGGTCACAGGTTTGAGTCCCTCCAGTTGTTCCTCACATATGGAGAGGTCGGTAAGGGCAAACCTGCCACTAAGAGATCTGTTGCCAGGTGGATTGTCTCTTGTATGCAATTCTGCTATGAAAAACTGGGTAGATCCCCACCCTCAGGCCTGAGGGCTCACTCTACTAGAGGTACAGCTGCTTCCCTGGCTGCTGCCAGGGATATTCCTATCTTAGAAATTTGTCAAGCAGCCACCTGGAAAACAGTCCATACATTCACCAAGCATTACTCTCTGGATATCCAGGCTAGGAGTGATGCTCGGTTTGGCACAGCAGTACTTCAAAGCCTATTCCCAAAGTAGGTTCTGTCCCTTCCCATGGAGGTACTGCTTGGTAGTCTGCAGAGTCAGAATACAGCAAGACTCGTTGTTTGAAGAAAAATTACTCACCTTAGTAATGTTTCTTCTAATGGAGTCTTGCTGTATTCTGACCTTCCCCCCCGCTTCCCCTCTCAGAACCTGGTTTTTGGGATGTGGGTGGGTAGGAGCAGTGTTGGCACCCTAGGGATGCCCCCTTTTTTCACCCTCCTTTACTTTGGGTGTGTGTTGTGTTTTTGTTTTTTGGGTTTCCTGACTTGAGTCTTTGCTTTGAAACTAAAAAAAAAAAAAAACCTTTTATTAAATTTAGTTGCCAGTTGGCTAGTGTTGAGTTTTACAGTTTCCACACACAACTTCTAGTGAGTATTGCTCGAAAAGGTCTGACGGTTGGAGTTTAAACAGCAGACAGGGGCTTCACCGAGCTCGAGCTGAACATTCCATGCTGGCCATGGAAAGTTAACTCTTTGTTCTCCGGGGCAGTTGAAAGGCAGGACCTAACTGCAATAGTCAGAATACAGCAAGACTCCATTAGAAGAAACATTACTAAGGTGAGTAATCTTTTCTTTCAGATTATCCCCCCAAACGTTCTGCCATCTCCTTGGGAGTTAGAGAGGCTGTCTTTGAAATAGTGTTTCTAGGAGTGTGGATATGTTGTTCATCCACACTTCTTGGCGTGTCCCTTTCCCCTTTAAATCCTGCTGGAAAGTCTTCAAGCTGGCTCCTCCCACCCACCTGGGTGGTAAATACCTCGGCTCCACCCCATGACGCCAGAGCTTCCTTTCTGCTGGAAGATTCAGGTTCCCTTGTGCTCTTTCAGCAATTCGTAGGCCCTGGATTCAAAACGTCAGTATTTGCCGAGGTTACTCTTAAAACTCATTCGAGTTAGCGATTGCGATTCTACCACATCGAATATGGAGGAAAATCTTCCCCCGGATTTCGCCGGTGCCCCTGCAGCCAGAAGATGTTGCGTACTGATCCCCACCTAACATGCGTCTACTGCCTGGGTGCCGGACATGACACCTCGACATGCACATTTTGCTTGGCCTTCCATCCCAACGTCCTGGATGACCGCATGGCGTGTTTGAAGCTGGGGAGACGAGAAAAGGAACCCACCGGTGAAATTGAAGGAGGCGAGGTGGGCAGTTTCCGCTGCTGCGGGATCTGCCGAACAGCTGGAACAAATGAAGACATTTGAGGAAGAAGCAGCTAGAGCTTCGGCAACTTGAAGCTTCTTCGTTCCACTGAACCTAGGCTCCACCTGTTCAGGCTCCTTCAAGGAGTTGTGCCAGTCTCTCCCCACCTGGGGTGAGGCACCCTCGGGCTCTCATTCCTCCCGCTCTCGGAAGAGAGACAAGGACCCGATGTCTTCGTCCTGACAAAGATGTTCCTGGGACTGAGAAAAGTCTGAGTCCCGGGAAACCGCGCTCTCAACTTCGGTCGAGATCACATCCTCGGCCACCAGCTTCACGGACCTTCTGTCTGGCCAGGGGACCGAGGGTACTGAGGGAGTGGTCGATGTAGAAATAGTCCTCGATCCCATCGACCCTTTATTGCTGGCTCCGGCTGATGATTCCTGGGAGAGGACTCCCGTCCTCGTTTTTCCTGATGAGGAGACCCAGCCTACTGGTGTTCTCATCAAGGAACTAGTTCCAGACCCTCGGGTTTCACTGTTCCTGGTGTCTCCCAGTCGACCGAGTCGGCCTTCTCGTTCGAGGTCTAGAACCCCCTCGGCCGAACGACCGAGGAAGAGCCATAAATGCTCTAAAAAGAGGTGACGCCACAGATCGACCTCATCCTCCTCGGACGAGGAGAGGCTTCCGTGGAAACTCCGACGCTATGAGGACCTCATGTGGCAACAGATTATTTTGACCGGGTAAAAGCTGGCTCCACCGTCCATCACTTGGCTTTCACCTCCAAGGCCGAAGCCGACCCCCTCGGAACAGACTCCCTCGGTTTCCCCGCCCGCTGGGCTGACCCATGTTCCGGTTTGGCCAAAACCTGTTTCCCCACCTATCTGGGTGGAACCACTGCCTAAGCAGCCTCAGGGAGGGGCGCCCTTGAAAGAGGATCAGCCAGAAACCGGGCTTCCCCTCGGCATATCGAGGCTGACCTAGGCGGTAAACTGCTTTATCCCGATTCTTCAGACTCGGACGTCACAAGACTTCACTCACATCCTGGGGATGATGAATCATCCGTGGCGGGGTTGGAGGCAGGTCCTTCCTCCTTCCAGGGCATCCTCCGCCTCATCTCTGAATCTACTGGAATGCCCCTGGAGTCCATCCAGAAAAAGGCTGAGTACCCTCTCACTGATATTCTCAAGAGAGGGGATACCCCAATGGAGGCTTTTCCAGTAGCCGAGGCTATTGTGGGCCTGGCTCTTGAACTTTGGCAGCGCCCTGCTTCCTGCCCAGCACCATCTGCCCGCATGGCCCACAGTTACGCGGTGCCCATGGGGTCCCTTGCGGGGTTCATAGAGCACTCTTCTGTTGAGAGCCTGGTGACCGCCTCTATGTTCAGGCGTACTGGGAGTTCAGCCAACACTGACCGACCCCTGGACAAAGAGTTCAAGTATATAGACCACTCTGCCCGTAAGGTCTATGCGGCCTCTTCTTTGGGCCTTCGTCAGGCCAGCTCGGTGGTTATTATGGCACACTTCTCTCATGCCCTTCTTGGGTCATTGGACAAGGTCCTCCCTCATCTCCCAGCAGACATGCAGACTACGGTCAAGCAAATCCGTGACAATGGCCATGCTGTTGCAAAACAGCAGCTCCAGACTGCCTTGGATGTGGGAGACTCTTGTGACTGCTCTTTAGCAGCCACAGTGGCCACCCGCCACAGGGCTTAGCTGAGCCTTTCCTCCTTCCCGGTGGATACCCAGCACAAGCTTGCTGATGTGCCCTTCCTGGGTACCAACTTGTTCGGTCCAGGAGGGGCCGGTCACCTTCAGCTTAGTGAGCAGTCCAGTGCCACCTTGTATGCCACTTCTGCTAAGGGTTCTTCAGGCAAGAACCAGCAGAAGAAAAAGAAGCCCTTGCGGCACTCTTTCCCTGTGGCCCAGCAGTCCTCCTACCAAGGAGGACAGCAGCATCAATAGCAGCAAGCTCAATCTTGGCGCCCACGGCTCAAGCAGGACCCTCAGCAGCACCGTAAGGGAGGCTGAGGTGCAGGGGCCTGCTCCTCCTCTTCCAAGCCCGCTCAGTGACAGGTTGGGGATTGCCTCTCCCATTCCCATGATACCAGCTCTGGGTCTTCCCTTGGGGGGCTGGCTCTGCCACTTTCTTTCTGGCTGGTCCGATATCACTTCGGACAGGTGGGTTCTCGAAGTGGTTGGTCAGGGACTGCCTCTAGAGTTCAAGCAGTACCCTCCCAGCCGAGCCCACGCCCCTTGGGAGGAAAGGATCTCAGCTTGCACCCAGTTGGCGCTTCGAAATGACGTGGCTCAGCTCCTCCTCAAGGAGGCTATAGCTCCTGTGCCGGATCCTCCGACAGACCCAGGCTTCGTTTCCAGGTACTTCCTGGTGCCCAAGCGGACAGGGGGTTGGTGCCCCATCTTAGATCTCCCCGACCTGAATCAGTATCTCAGGTCTCGCACCTTCCAGATGGTAACTCTGAACCAGATTATACCATCCCTGGAGCGCAACATATGGATCTTCTCTGTGTCAGTCTTCACCATTCATCACCTTTGGGTTATTGGCCGGAGGTCATGACCCCACGGGAGCTTTTTTTTTTTGAATGTGCGGAGTCGACGCAACTTGGCGCCGCCTGAGGCCGCGCATTGCATGGAGCTTGACGGTTGGCTGTTATGTGCTGTCAACTCTGCCCGCCCGCCAGTTCTACGTATCCCATCATTGAGGTCACCTCGTGGGACGCTACGATAGCAAACTTGAGGCCTACCTGCTATGCAGCTTAATCTTTTGACTCTGCGTCGATTTTTCCTCTGTGCCGAAGTCCATCGGCTCCCTCCTGCCGGTTCTGCTAGCCACACTCGATGTCGCCCGGTAAGATCTTTCCATTATTTTTGTTATTCTGTGACGCGAGTCTTATTTGGTGTTTTTTTTTTTCTCCGTAGGTCATAGAATGCTGAGCTGGAGCTCGGTTGAGGTCTCTGTCTGTTTCCCTTTGAAACTCAACCATCAGATTCTTTACTCCGCCTCACTGAACAGTCGCTCCGGAGATTTCTCCTTCAGCTCGGTTCAAAAGTCTGTTAAAGTCTTGGTTAAGTTGTCTGTTTTAAACTGAATTTATTTCCGCATAGTCGGTTCAGGCTCTGTCTGCGGTACTGTGAGTACTAGATAGGTTTTGTTCTGTTTTCTGTGTGGAAATTGTAAAGTGTTAGATCGGTTCAGCTGAACTGATCATTTGTAGTGAATCCTTATGTTTTACTTTAGTGTGTGGTTACCAGTCCTAAAAAAAAAAAAAAAAAAAAAATGTTTTGAATGTTTTTTTACAATACCCGTGACACAGTTAGGAACCGATAAGGGAGTCTTGCCTGGCGGTTGCCAAAAAAAGGGTAAGTTTGGTTAGGTTGGCCATGTCTGAGAAACCCAAGAAAAAGAACTGGCCCACTGGGTTTCAACACTGCAGTGAGTGTGGGGAGGTCTTTGCTAAGGCCGATCCCCACACCACCTGTGTTTATTGTCTGTATAAATGTCTGGGGTTTGAACACCTCGATACAGACTGCCAAATTTGTAAAACTCTTTTCCTAAATCTACTCTTGAAAAGAGATTTGGTAGACTGAGGGAAAAGGAGACCGAGAAGTCCGCTGACCCTGATGGCCAGCCCGGTTCGGTTCCGACTGAACCAGAAGGAGTGCCCTCTGACCAGGGTGATACTTCTTCAGGCAAGAGGAGAACCGATCCTGAGGGGTCGGTTCCTACAAAAAGGAAACGCAAAGAAAAATCGACTGGTTCGGATCCAGAGGTTCATGTTCCGACCGCTGAGGAAATAGCCAGAGCGATTCGGATTGTGGAATCGCTTCGCCCGGTTCCGACCGATCCGGCACCTTTTGGCAGGGGCTCGGTTCGGTCGGCTCCCCTGGTTCAAGATTATACCCCTGAAGATTTTTATGAATCGGAGTTTAAGGAGGAAGGGGGAGTTTGAAGATGATGGTGATGATGGTGAAAGTCTGGATGTGCCTGTGGAACCGGACATCTCCCCAGACAGACCTTCTGGTGTATCCCCTCCTAGGCTTTCTGAGTCCCCTTCCCACTTTCTGTTTGACAGAAAAGTGGCTGATATCCTCCAGCTTCCTATGGAGGAGGCAATGGAGGATCAAGAGGAGCCTGATTATGTGGAAATGATGGCTATCCCAGAGTCCAGGAGACTGTCTATTCCCCTTAACAAATCCTTTGGGAAGCAGACACAAAAAATCCTAAAGTCTCCCAGTTCTGTACCTCCTGTTGACAGAAGGATGGACAAATAGAACACATTATCAGGCTCAGATACAGAGTTTTTATACCAAAAATTCAGCCACGTTGGGGTAGTGCAGGCTGCTGCCTGTGACAAGCCAAACATTCCCTTGGCTTCACACCCCTCAGACAAAGACTCCAGGAAGATGGATGCTATGGCAAAGAAGCAGTACATGGTATCTTCCTTGGGACTCAGACAGGAAAAATACATGGCCTATACAGCCAGGTACCAGAAGTCCAGGTGGGACACTGTACTGGCACTGGCTAAACAGGCCTCCCCCCAGCTGCCCAAGGAGCTGGAGGAGGTGGCTGCTGATGGGACTGAGGCATCGAAGGTACAATTTCATGCTGCTGTGAACTCCAATGATGTCATCAACAGTCATGGCTACATCTGTGGCTGATCGGAGGATGGCTTGGCTCAGATGTACTATCCTCTCACAGGACACCCAGCATAAGGCCATGGATTTTCCTGTGGTGGGTAATTCTCTGTTTGGGGAGCAGACAGAGAATTACATGATGAAAATGGATGAGTACAGGACCACTTATAGGAGTGCTCAGGCCAAGGAGAGGCAAGCAACTCCTCAAAGGCAGCAATCTAGGGGCAGGGGCAGGCCTTTTCATAGGCCTTCTTACCAAGCACAGGCCTCTTGTCCCTTTTCACGGAGGGGGTTCTTCAGAGGAAGAGGCAGAAGGGGGATGAGCAGGGCTGCATCCACTCCTCAGCCTAAGGCCCCTGCCAAGCAGACACCCTGATGGGTCTGCCCGGGTCTACTGTCCTACCCCCTGTTGGGGGTAGGCTGGCTTACTATGTCCAGGACTGGATGTCTGTTGCATCAGACAAGTGGGTCCTGGAAGTAATAAGCCAGGGATTGGTTCTCAGCTTCAAAAAATGTCCAAAGATGAGAGCCAGATCTTTTCTACCTGCAGGTCTCTCCGAGACCCTTGCCCTGGAGGTAGAGGTTTCATCTCTTCTGGCTTTAGGAGCCATAGAGAGAGTTCCTACCCTACACTGGGGCAAAGGTCTGTACTCCAGATACTTCCTTACCCCAAAAAAGACAGAGGAGTGGTGACCCATCCTAGATCTCAGATACCTGAACAAACAACTTTTAAAACCAAAGTTCAGGATGGTGACTCTGGGAATAATTCTTCCCTCTCTAAGGCCAGGGGACTGGCTAGTCTTCCTGGACCTCAAAGATGCCTACTTTCATATTCCCATCAGGTGCTCCCACAGAAAGTACCTCAGGTTCAAGTTGCCCTCAGGCCATTATCAGTTCAAAGCAATGCCCTTTGGCCTAACATCAGCTCCAATGGTCTTCACAAAGTGCCTGGCAGTAGTAGTTGCCTTTCTAAGAAGGCAAAAGATTTCCATTTTTCCATACCTGGATGATTGGCTTGTAGTGGGTCAGTCTCCAGACCAAGTCAAGTCAGGTCTGCAAGTGACTCAGCAAGTGCTCACTTCTCTGGGTTTTCTTCTCAACCTCCCCAAATCAGTTCTCTGACCAGTTCAGCTTCTTACCATTATAGGGGCAGAGCTGGATACGGTCAAAGCAAGAGCTTTTCTTCCCCTGGAAAGGGCAAGAGTTCTTATAGAACTAGCTTCGTCCTTCAGCCTTCAGGTGTCCCGATCGGCAAAGCACTTCCTTCAGCTTTTGGGCCACGTGGCAGCTTCTATAGCAGTGGTCCAAGGGGCAAGATTTCAGATGAGGGACATTCACGTCCATCTGAGGGCCTTTTGGTCCAAAAGGAAGGACCCTCTTACCAAACTGATTTCAGTGACTCGAACACTGATCCAAGCTCTCTAGTGGTGGCAGGATCAGGACAATTTAAGGCAAGGGGTCCTTTTGGCACTCAGTCTCATTCAGTGGTCCTTACCATGGATGCTTCTCTTTTGGGGTGGGGAGCTCATCTGGGGGATCTCACAGCCCAAGGACTGTGGTCCCCTCAGGAGTCCCTCCTTCATATCAATCTCCTGGATCTCAGGGCAATTTTTCTGGCCCTGCAAGCCTTCTCTCAGTTGGTGCAGAACATGGTGGTTCAGGTCAGAACAGACGCCAGCACCACCATGTGGTACATCAACAAGCAGGGAGGTACTCTGTCTATGGCCTTGTGCACGGAAGCCATGACATTGTGGTCCGTGGCATATTCCCTGCAGACCTCTCTGATAGCAGTCCACCTTCCAGGAAAGGACAATGTGCTGGCAGATGCACTGAGCAGCATCTCCCAGGGCCATTATGAATGGTCCCTGGACCTTCTGGTTTTGAAAGTGATTTTTTCAAGGTGGGGCACTCCAGAGATCTCTTTGCAGCCCCAGACAATCACCAACTTCCTCTGTTTTGTTGCAGACCCCCAGTCTTGGGTTCAGTCCCTCTTGATGCTCTGTTTTTGAACTGGGAAGGGAAATTTCTGTATGCCTTCCCTCCCTTTCCTCTACTGTTCAAAGTCCTAGTCAAGATAAGGTCACAACCTTGCAGAGTGATTCTGATTGCTCCAGACTGGGCCAGGCAGCCTTGGTACCCCTTGTTGCTGTCTCTAACAGTCCATCTTCCCCTGTCTCTTCCCAGGAATTACAACATGTTAACCTCCTCTCAGGGGAGGATTTGGTACCCCAATCTTCGGTCTCTCAATCTCAAGGCATGGCTCTTGAAGAGTTAATGCAGATTTGCATCTGTCTCAGGGGGTTCTGGATATTCTCAGATCTTCTCAAAAGTCTTCCACCAGAAAGACTTATAACTCCAAATGGAAAAGATTCAGCATTTGGTGCTCCAAGAAGCATATTCCTCCAGACACTGCTGAATTGTCTACAGTTCTGGATTATATGGTCCATCTTAATGGCCTAGGCCTCAGACCAGCTACACTTGTCAGCTGTGTCTGCTTTTTGTCAGTGGTAAAGTCTTCCTCACTATCATCTCATCCTGTGTTCTATAAATTTTTCAAAGGATTGCTTCATACCAATCCTCCCCTTAGGGATCCTGCCCCTGCCTGGGACTTAAATATTTGCATTGCTCAACTTATGCAACCTCCTTTTGAGCCTATGTCCTCAGCAGAGCTTAAGTACTTGACTTGGAAAACTGTGTTTTTGGTAGCCATTACCTCTGTCAGACATATCTGTGAACTGCAAGCCCTGTCAGTGGAACCTGATTTTTATCTCTTTTCATAGAGAGAAAGTGGTCCTTAGAACCAATAGGAGGTTCTTGCCTAAAGTGGTTTCAGACTTCCACTTGAATCAGTCCATGTCCCTCCCTGTCTTCTTCACTGATCATTCCTCCTCAGGAGCCCTTAGCTACTACATAGAGCGTACCCAGGGTCACAGGTTTGATTCCCTCCAGTTATTCCTCACTTATGGGAAAGTGGGAAAGGGCAAACCTGCCACTAAGAGAACTATTGCCAGGTGGATTGTGTCTTGTATACAATTATGCTATGAGAACCTAGGAAAGATTCCACCCTCAGGCCTGAGGGCTCACTCTAAAAGAGGTACAGCTGCTTCCCTGGCTGCTGCCAGGGATGTACTTCTCTTAGAAATTTGTTAAGCAGCCACCTGGAAAACGGTCCATACCTTTACCAAGCATTACTCTCTGGATATCCAGGCTAGGAGTGATGCTCAGTTTGGCACAGCAGTACTTCAGAGCCTATTCCTAAAGTAGGTTCTGTCCCTCCTCCATGGTGGCACTGCTTGGTAGTCTGCAAGAGTCAGAATACAGCAAGACTTCATGTTGTTTGAAAAAAATTACTCACCTTAGAAATTATGTTTCTTCTAATGGAGTCTTGCTGTATTCTGACCTCCCTCCCTGCCTCCCCTCTCAAAACCTGTTTTTGGGAAGTGGGTGGGCAGGTGCAGTGTTGCACCCCAGAGGTGCTTATTACACACCCTCCTCTTTTTGTTTGGGTGTTTTTTGTTGTTATTGTTATCCTTTATTGGGATGGGTTTTTGGTTTTGGGTTTCCTGACTTGTCTTTTTGGGAATCCAAAACTCCTTGTTGCCAGTTGGCTAGTAAGAAATTTTACAATTTCCACATAGGATAGTTAGTGAGTTTATGCTCCTAAGAATCTGACGGTTGAGTTTCAAAGGGAAACAGAGACCTCAACCGAGCTCGAGCTCAGCATTCTATGCACTGCGTAGAAAGTTAACCCTTTGTTCTCCAGGGCAGTTTAAACGGTGGAGCTAACTGCAATAGTCAGAATACAGCAAGACTTCGTTAGAAGAAACATAATTACTAAGGTGAGCAATTTTTTCCTCTGTTCTCTGGATCTACAGGGCACGTTCTTTCACGTCCCTATCCATCCATCCCACCAGAGGTTTCTCCGCTTCAGGGTCGAAGGGACCCTGTACGAGTTCTGAGCCATGCCATTCAGCTTGTCATTGGCCCCTCGGGTCTTCACCAAATGCATTGCAGTGGTGGCGGCCCACCTTCAGCGTAGAGTCCAAATCTACCCTTATCTCAACGACTGGCTCTTGGCAGGTTCCTCCCTTCAGGAGGTGGAAAGGTTCAGGGATCTGGCCCTCCAAACCTGCTTCCAACTCTGCCTCCTGATCAACGAGGCCAAGTCGGAACTCGTGTCTTCTCAGGTGATGGGCTTCATCGGGGCAGAGCTTGACTCTTGTCAAGCCAGAGCTCGGCTTCCAGCAGACCGGGTGGAGGTTCTCTCCTCCTTTGCCCGATGATTTCTGGTTGGGCACTTGCGCCCTGCCCAGGACTTTCTGCGCCTTTTGGGTTACATGGCGGCGTACACCTCAGTGGCTGTTGGGCCAGGTGGCACATGCACCCCTTCCAGTGGAAGCTGGCCACCCAGTGGACTCAGCATCATGGTCACTTCGACCAGCTGATCACTGTAACCCAGAAGATGTGGGACACTCTCCAATGGTGGACCATCCCAGAACAGTTGCAGGAAGGGATCCTGTTTGTCTGTCCCGAGCCGACAGTCCTTCTTACGACCGATGCCTCTCTCATGGGCTGGGAAGCCCACATGGTGGACAGCAGGGCCTATGGGTTCTGGACCCCTTAGGAGTCCCGATGCCACATCAGCCTGTTGGAGCTCAGAGCAGTCAGACTGGTGCTGTCAGCTTTCGCTTCTCAGCTCCGGGGTCAAGAGGTTCAAGTCCAGACAGACAGTACCACGACCATGTACTTCCTCAGCAAATAGGGCGGCACGCATTCCCGTCTGCTGTGTAAGGAGGCGCTCCGCATCTGGACCCTCGTAAGCCAGTTGGAGATGGATCTCCTAGCCATCCATGTGGCAGGAGCCTCGAACCAGCTGGTGGATGCTCTCAGATGCATAGGCCAGACATCCCACAAGTGGTCTCTCCATTCAGAGGTAGCTTACAGCCTGTTCTCCTGTTGGGGCAAACCACTGGTGGACGTGTTTGCCTCCAGGGAAAACAACAAGCTGAGGCTGTTCCATGCCCGCCCCCCCCAAGCAGGGCTCGCTGCAGGGAGATGCCTTCCCCAGGCCTCTTCTGCGCCTTTCCCCCATTTCCCTTGAATCATAAGGTGTTACTTAAGGTGAGGAGGGACAAGGCGAAGGTGATTCTGGTAGCCCCAGATTGGCCATGCCAGTTCTGGTATCCAGATCTCCTCAGCCTCAGCTGCAGGCTCCCAGAGCGGCTTTGTACACGCCTGGACCTGATATCTCGTGGTCTACAGTTGTCGACCCTCAGAGTGCACCTGGCAGCCATCTCTGTTTACCGGGCGTGGGCTGGTCAGCCGACGTTGGCGCAGGCGACAGTGGTCAGGTGCTTTTTCAAAAGCCTAGATCACATATCCCCTCCGGTGTGTGAACCTCCACCTCCGTGGGATCTGTTGTTGGTTTTGGCAAAGCTCATGGGCAATCCATTCGAACCCATGCACAAGTGTGAGCTCTTGCACTTGTCATGGAAGACTGCCTTCCTGGTGGCTATCACATCAGCCAGAAGGACAGGAGAGCTCAGGTGCTTTTGGTGGGCTCCCCTTATCTGGTCTTCCACAGGGACAAAGTTGTCCTGCGCCCCCACCCGAAATTCCTTCCGAAGGTGGTGTCAGAGTTTCACCTTAACCAGATGTTGACTCTGCTGGTATACTACCCTTATTACACCTCTGACTCAGAGTACAGGCTCCATACTTTGGATCTGAGATGTGCTGTCTCCTGTTATAAGGAGAGAATGGTGGGAATTCATGGAGAGGTTCGTCAGCTGTTTGTCACCTACGGTGAAGCCGCTTCTGGCAGACCTGCAGCCAAATGGACCATAGCAAGATGGATTACATAATGCATAGGTCTGTGCTATGAGTTGGCGGGCAAGAAGCCTCCCAGAGGGATAAGAGCTCACTCTACCCACAATACTGGTTCTTCGGTGGCTGCTTCCAGGGACATCCCTATCCAGGAAATCTGTCGGGCTGCTACCTGGAAGTCAGCAAACACCTTCATTACCCATTACCACATCGACCTTGAGTCGTACTGGGATGCTGGTTTTGGGGCCTCGGTTCTCCAATCTTTATTTCCCAAATAGGGAGTGTGCACCTTGCCTCCCTCCTCCTGGAGAATGGGATCAGTACCATTGCCCGAGTACTAACTTCCCAATGTGTAATTTACCATCATTTACTTGCCGACAATACAAACTGACTGACAGTAAACTTATTGACATAAATTATACCGTCCAGGTTCAAGTCAAACATCAGCTGGCTGGCATATAATAACAGACCGAGACAACGACACCTACATTCATCACTTGCCAACTCTCTATTTCAACCCCCCCACCACTGCCCACACCATGACTCACTTTTGCTGACTTACTTGCGGTGGTGTTTACTTTTGTCAAGCTGCCGCATGCAGTAAATGGGCTATTCCAATAGCGAGCCTGTAAATACAGCGCTATACTCGAACCGCATGCACTGAACACAACATTGACAGGACCAATAAATACAGACCCCAGCACTCCCAACAGGCAATGGCAGAATCAGGAGATGTTACGGATCCGAGGGTACAACGCAGTTATACCAGTAACTCTTGCAATAATGCTATAAGCATTAATGAACGGCTGTCCCAAAGTGAATCCCCGTCTCCTGTGAAAGTGATGTGTTGGTTGTAGCAAAACCCATTTTCTGTTTTGACCAAAAATATTTTAAATTTAAATTTCTTGTAAATCTTAGGAAGTCCAAACAGAAGTCAAACTGGGTAAAATCACTAGTAGGCACAGAAAAAAAAGACCTTTTTGTAACATTGATTTCAGCTTCACTGAGGCTTCTTTCTAACAGGTATATAATATTTACTTCTGTCGCTGTTGTCTGTCTCCTTGCTGCTTTGTCTGTCTGTGTGGCTTCGCTATGGCAAGTGCATATCAGCTGTTCCTAGTCAGACAGTAACATTATGTAAATGGGGAGCACTGTGAGCTGTGTCATGGGAGCAATGTCGGAAAGTTTTCTTTATTTTTCCTCTCACAAGAATTTCTTTATCAGCTGTGTGTGTCTGGCGATTCTCCGTCGGTAATACAGTAATAGCGGGAAGGTTAAATTCAGGAAATAAAAGACCGGACTTTTGCTGTCGGGATGTTTGTCATCGGAAGATCGTACTAGACCCGGAGAACTGCTTGGAGTCTGCCAAGAAGTGTAGCTGAACCGTGTATCCACGCTCCTAGAAGAACAGGGTTACTCACCTGTAACAGTAGTTCTAGGAATGGTATATGTTGTTCATCCACACACACCCACCCGACCTCCCCGGCTTTGGCATACAACCTTGCTTCCAGCGGGCTAAAATCTGGCATCATGGGGCTGAGCCAAGGTATTTACCACCAGGGTGGGTGGGAGGAGCCAGCTTGAAGACTTTACGGCAGGATTTAAAGGGGAAAAGGGACATGCCAAGAAGTGTGGATGAACAACATATACCACTCCTAGAACTATTGTTACAAGTGAGTAACCTGTTCATTTTGGCGAGTCTTGCCTCAAGGATGCAGACGTTTCTGTGGCCTTGGCTCTTTGCCAGAGATGGTCTCTGATGGTCATGAGATGTAACAGAGAGGGAATGATCCATGACTTGCGGTCACCCTTTATTTTGTGTTCACTTCTCAGGGAAAAGATGTAACATGCTTGATTAAATTTAGCAATGAAGCATTCCAGTGCCTGGTCTACATCTTTTACGGAGTCGATGGTGGACCAGTCTGTTTAAAGTAGGCCTTGAATAAATTTAGTTGTCCTCGCTTAAGGATACGACTAGTTTTGATTTTGGATGGAGGCTTAGGGGCTTTGTTGGCCCAGTGCCATACAGCAGGGAAGTGATCACTGAGTGAATCAGCGAGGACTGTGACATCGGAGAGCCGCTCAGGGTGGTTTGTAAGGATCCAGTCGAGCAGTGCGGTAGTTAACACTAGTGGGGGATTTGACCATTTAACTGAATGATGCATGACAAGGTGTCTTTATATTGGGCAGCATCTGGTGCCAGCCAGTTTGTTTAAGTCCCCTAGGATTATCACCTCCCAGTTTTGTCTCAAGTTTGTGATGTCATTGATCTTGCAGAAGCCAGTGAGTTGATCTCGTGGGGGAATATAGACTGAAGCAACTGTTAGGGATTTGCTACCTACCCCTAACAGCAGTCTGACGACTATGGCTTGTGCAGTGTTCCAGGTATCTGTTTGGGTGAGGGCATGACACCATATGTCATCTCTAACATAGATGACACAACCTCCACGCCTATTCTCCAGTCTGTCAAGTCTGAAGAGGGTGTACCCATTAAGGGCTATAGATGCGTTGGGGATCTTCGGCGAGAGCCAGGTTTCCACTAGGGAAAGGACATCTGGATTGTGCTGGCTTACCCTCTCTTGTAGTTGGCTAAATGTAGCCACTAGGCTGCAGGTATTAATAGGTGTTAGTTTTAGTGTCCCAAGGTTGTTACCACTGCTCAGTGGCTGTTGAGGCGGGCCAAAATTAGGGTGGATGTTGCCTGAGATGAGTAGCAGCATCACAGTGATGTGCAATAGGAAGTTTTTTGTCTTTTTAAATTGGCAGTCCTCTTGTGGCTTCTAGCTCCTGCCTACTTTTTGTACCCAGAGGGGTGTGGTAAAGAGTATAGCCGTTACGCAGTGGTCAGGCTGGTGCACAGTGGGGGTTGCTTGGTCCTAAGTGTGTGTATGTAAAAATGTTACTTGTGCCAGATATGGGATAGTGTTATTGTTGCATCGGCTGAGTTGGTGATTATCTGGGTGTGCTTACTGGGGTACTCCAGAGATGTTATAATTAGCAGAAAAACTGAGAAGAATGCTTATCTTACTTCGAAGCGGAGCTCTTGCAGCAGGTAACACCATTAGGACTATGCCACCAGGCACTAGGACCCCACAGAAAACTTCTAGCTAGCTATATATGTGGGGGACCACCCCCTGATGTCTGGACGTCCCCTGTGGTATAAAGGGGGCGGTCCCCCGGCACCACCTCAGTTCTTTTCCCACCATCAAACTGCTAGTATCGGCTCCATGGACACCTCTTTTGCTGTCAACCACCATTTGGTGCCTCGCGCAGTTTCCGTTCATTCCTTACATTCAATAGTTTTCCATTTTTAGTGCATGTCTTTGTTCTCACAGTGGGAGAAGTTGAAGTGTGAATGCGGCATGCAGATCCCGGTGAGGGACGACCACTCCGCCTGCCTGATCTGCCTAGGCCCGAACCACCGTCCAGAAGACTGCACACACTGCCAGAAGTTCAACAAGACCCGCATCCACTGCCTCAAGACACTCGAGGCCTACCTGCTGGAACAAGTGGCCACCATGCAGAGGACCTATTCGGGACATAGCTCTTCCTCTTCCGCTGGAGAGTCCTCCCCCAAAGGGAAGAGATCAGGTGGGAAACATCACCACAAGGATAAGGAGAGAGCCAGGTCAGAGTCCCTCCCTAGGTCCCCTCACAAGCCCTCTGCTTCTTCCACCTCTGGAGGGAGCTCTGAATCTGCCCCCCCCCCCCATTCAACGGCTGTTACGGGAGCTTCTTATAAGAAGACTACCACCTCCTCTCACTCCAAAGACAAGGAGTCTTCCAGTCAAGGGCAGTCTTCCACCCCATGTCCCTGGCTGTTGGACCCCTCAAACAGACACTTAAGTCAGTGCCAGTAGGATGGGTGTCTTCAGGTGAGAAAACAGACTCTGCTGCCCCAAAGTCCTCCGGGTCATCTGACAAGCACAAGGGGTTGGGCGACCCATCTAGACACCAGGAAGTCGTTCGCTATCTGACACCTCCCCCACCTGAAGATGGAGACATCGGCCTCGGAGGGTTGACAGACTACAGGCCACTTTCGTCTCAGCATTGGATATGGACCAGGCATCCACGCTGAAGCAGCCATCTGTGCTGAAAGATTGGCAGTCAGATCAAACACCCAGTGCACATAACGCTTGGATGCCCAGACCTACTGAGAGACAGCCGCCCCCGCCACTTCCTCCTCCTTCCAAGGAGCTGGACGCTGGCCCACAAGGAAGTTCAGCACCGCTGCATAAGGCCCCACCAGCCCCAATGCCAGAGAAGCCTGAAGGCAAAAAACCGGAGGACCAGATGTCTGCTCCTAAGGCCCCACAGGGACCAACCGCCACCACCACCATTCATACCACTGGCGGAAGTAGGGGCCTCTTCAACACTTGGTGGAACACCATTAAGGGGGACCTGCTGCCCAAACCAAGGGATCCATCCCCGGACCCAGTCCCACCTAAAGAGCCATTGCCTCAGAGACCCAGATGACTGCCTCTCACGCCAGATTGGCCGTCGTGTGGGGATGACTACCGGGGGCCACCGGCTCCTAGCGATTGGAGAAGGCACCCATCGTTAGTTCCCTCCTCCAAGTGACCCCCCCACTCTCCTCCTCATGGGAGGACACAGGAGACTCTTCCTCAGACTACTCTTCAGAGGACGAGCTACCCTTACCCCCTCTGGATCATAAAAAGGGCTCCCCAAGATCACCTCAGGATGATCCTTCCATCCTGTATGTGATGGAAGGAAGAAAGGAGCAAGAGATCTGTTGGTTCCAAAAAAAATAGAAGTAGGTTTGTAGAAATGACTTTCCAGTACAGGGCAGCTAAGACCTGGAATAAACTTTCACCTGAATTTAAAACTCAAGATATACAACTATAGCAAAATCTAATACAGCTCTGAACCAGGAGAGGCATTTCCGTTGTTTATGTAATAGATGAATTATTCATATTTAGAAGCTATTTATTGTATAGCATATTTATTTGTATGAGTAATTTGTGCTCAAGTGTCTTTTGTCTGGAAAATGGAAACTGTTGTTTTAACTATTGACACCTAAACAGGTACACCTTGTAAAGAGGGCTGTAGTGGCCCTAATTGTGTTTGAAGTTGCCCTTCCTTCCTGTATAAACAAACATTTTACTACTACTACTATCCAGGCTCTGAACCAATGGGACACAGAGGAACTTGACCCAGAGCATCGCTGTCTGGCAAAGTTCCTTGGGGCAAATGACCCCTGACTTCTGGTCCTTTACCTTGTTGGTCCTTTTGGGGCGTCACAAAGTTAGCCTGGAAGCATCCTGTCTGCTATGGCAGTGCGTGCCCAGAAAAGTGGACTGGTTTTACAAAGCAGTGAGCAACTGAAGGCAGATTCTATAGTGCTCATGGCACCACACAGCAGAGCACAACAGCCGAGGCAAATGAGCTCTCACCCTCCAGATCCAGAGTCAAAGAAGCTGGATCAGAAGGGCCGCAAGGTCTACTCTTTGGCCACCTGCACCATCAGGTCACCGAATTTTTTGGTGCATATGGTCACGTACCAAAAATCTCTTTGGAGCCAAGCCATGTATATGGAGAAACCCAACCAGACTGGGATGACAAGTCTGAGCTTATGGCTGTCATCCAGTCGGGAGTAGATGTTGGCAGGCATGTACTGCTGAGCTCCTGTGATTCGGCAGACACAGCCACCAGGGCAGCAGCAACAGGAGTATGCATGAGGAGGCATGCCTGGTTGCGGGTGTCTGGCTTCCGCCAAGACTTGCAGGATGACGTACTAGATGCACCCTTTCAAGGACCTGTCCTTTTTGACACAGGCACAGAGAAATTGATAGCAGGGCATCAAAATCCAGGCAAGGCGGTGTCTGACATACACAGAATGTACAAGTCGGAGCCACACACAGCTCAGTGTGCCCCTTTCGTAAAAGCCAGGGACAAGAAGGCAGGCAGCAGCACAAAGGAGGATTCAAGAGAAGAGGCTCTCCCCTGGCTTCAGGTTCCCAGGGTCCCAAAAATGCCAAAACAGCCAGACCCCTTCTTTGCCTACCTCCTCCACTACAACATGACTCCCTTCTGGCCTTCCCTCCTCCAGTGGAGGCACAAGGGGAGGTGGTAGGAGGAAGGTTGTCCCTCTACTGATCAGGGTGGTCCAATGTCACCACAGACCAATGGGTCCTCCAGATTGTCAAAAAGGGGTACTCTCTGGAGTTCACCCAGATTCCACCGGACAGCCCACCCATCCCCTCCCACTGCTGCCCTCTCAAGGCCTCCTGCAGGCAGAGATACAGGCATTGCTCAAGAAAAGAGCAATTCAGGAAGTACCCCATCACAAAGGGGCAGGGGTTTTACTCCCACTTCCTAGTCCCGAAGACGAGCCCTCTGTCCCATCGTGGATCTAAGCCAGCTGAACAACTTTGAGTACAAAAGTTTCAGAATGGTGACACTGGCAAGCCTGTTACCCATGATCCAGCAGGTAGACTGGCTTTGCTCTCTGGTAATTCTTCCCCTTGTGCACAGAAGCTATGAGAGTATGGGTTTGGGCAGTGGATCACAACCTGGACCTCACAGCAGTTCATGTTCCAGGGATTTGCAACGTCCTCGCAGGCAGCCTCAGACACTCTTCGTACTGAGCCATGAATTGGACCTACTGCAAGAGGTCGTAGACAACCTGTTTGAAAGGTGGGGTCAGCCAGATCTGGACCTCTTTGCGTCCCCACTCAGTGCCAAACTGCCCAATTTCTGCTCGCTAGATCCAGGGCCTGGTGTTTTCTGGTGAGATGCATTGTCCCTCTCCTGGACAGGGAGGTTTCTGTACGCCTTCCCTCCCTTTCTACTTCTTCAGAGAACTCTGCTCAAGCTGCAGGCAGAAGGGGCCCACATGATCCTGATAGCACCTCTCTAGCCTTGGCAAATTTGGTTCCCGCTATTGCAGCACCTGGCATCGGAACCTCCAGTTCAGTTGCCTCTGTTCACTCGCTTGCTGTCCCAGGAGCAGGGGGCACTGGTTCATCCAGATCTCCGGTCTGCATCTGCATGCATAGCATCTGCAGACTTAGCCAGGGATAGATTCGGAGTATTCCTCAGGGTGGCAGAGATTCTGATGGCAGTGAGAAAACCCTCCACCAGGGTGACATATACCATGAAGTGGAAGCGTTTCTGCCTGTGGGCATCCCCCCGTTCTGTGGATCCCCTCCACTGTCTGGTGGAATCTGTGCTGGAGTATCTCCTTTGGGTCTAGTACGATCTCCCGACAACAGACATCCCGATGGCAAAAGTCCCATCTTTTATTTCCCAAATTTAACCTTCCCGCTATTACTGTATTACCGACGAAGATTCTCCTGACTCACACAGCTGATAAAGAAATTCTTGAGAGGAAAAATAAAGAAAACTTTCCAACATTGCTCCCATGACACAGCTCACAGTGCTCCCCATTTACATAATGTTACCGTCTGACTAGAAACAACTGATATGCACTTGCCATAGTGTAGCAGCGAAGCCACACATCTACAGACAAAGCAGCAAGGAGATAGAGACAACAGCGACAGAAGTAAATATTATATACCTGTTAGAAGCCTCAGTGAAGCTGAAATCGATCTGTTACAAAAAGGTCTTTTTTTGTGCCTACTAGTGATTTTACCCAGTTTGACTTCTGTTTGGACTTCCTAAGATTTATAAGAATTTAAATTTAAAATCTTTTGGGTCAAAACATTAGAAAATGGGTTTTGCTACAACCAACCCACCACTTTCACAGGATACGGGGATTCACTTTGGGACTGCCATTCATTAATGCTTATAGCATTATTGCAAGAGTTACTGGTATAACTGCGGTGTACCCTCGGATCTGTAACATCTCCCGATTCTGCCATTGCCTGTTGGGAGTTCTGGGGTCTGTATTTATTGGTCCTGTCAATGTTCAGTGTTCAGTGCATGCGGTCCGAGTATAGCGCTATATTTACAGGCTCGCTATTGTTATAGCCCATTTACTGCATGTGGCAGTTTTACATGAGTGAAACACCACCGTAAGCAAGTCGGCAAAAGTGAGTCATGGTGCGGGGGTTGAAATAGAGAGTTGGCAAGTGATGAATGTAGGGTGTTGTTGTCTCGGTCTGTTATTATATGCTTATATGCCAGCCAGCTGATGTTTTAACTTGAACCTTGATGTTATAATTTATGTCAGTAAGTTTACTGTCAGTTTGTATCGTAGGCAAGTAAATGAAGGTAAATTACACGGGAAGTTAGTACTCGGGCAATGGTACTGATCCCTCTCCTTTTCCTATCGGACTTAGGTCTTAGCTACTAGTCCATTAAGGTGCATCTCTGTGCGTTTTTGGCTTATCACGCACCACTGGATGGGAAAGCTCTGGCACAGTTGAGCCTGTGCAAGACCTTTTTAAGAGGAATTTTGCATATTAGGGTCTCTGTTACCCCTTGGGATCTTCTTTTTGTGTTAGAAAAGCTCACTTTAGCTGGCCCAGTGGCACTGAGTGTTGAGGCGCTGGATGCCACACTGGCGACCTGGGTTTGGGAATGAGCACAGGCTGCTGGGGTTTGGCAGGGGAGTAGAAGGATCGAGCATCCATGGGACTGCTCTCCTACTCCGGGGAGGGGGACGCCAAGGTTTGGCACTTAACTAGCCCCTAGCGGTGGCTGCGTGGCAGTGCACTGAAGCTGTAGAAAATAGGGGTGGAGATGGGGCAAGACATCTGGAGGAGCATGTGCAGATGTGTGCATGCTTTCTCCACCGGCATCATTGCACGCCCCATCTCCAGGGAAAAATGGAGAAAGAGCGTTGCCTCGGAGCATGATGGAGGGTGCCTCGCAGGCCCTGCTCCTGGCTAGCTACGGCACTGGCTTCACTAGATCTGGTTGCTAGGCAGGGGCTGGGGAACCCTGCCGGCACCCCCATGGGGGGTAAGCCCTGGGCTGGAGGTCGGCGCCGAATGGTGGATGCCGGGGGACAAGGCTGGTGGCTCCCTTCAGAGATAAGACCATGGCAACAGGCAAACAAACAGTACAAAAAGAAAAAGCTTACTTTGCCTCCCTTTGAGCCAGCCATGAGTTGAGAGGCATGCCACTTTTCTTTTCCTGCCATCAACGTGCATTCATTGGCACCATGGCTTGCCACATGCCAGTCTGACTGCCATTACTCTGTTTTTGACATTTTCTTGTTTTCTTTGTGGGTACCTGCTCCCACTATCCTCCTTTCCTGTATATTATCTCCCCCATCGCCTTCTTTTAGGCACACTTAATAAGTATGCCTGTGGGAAGTGGATTCCAGGTAAAGATGGCCATTCAGCCTGCCTGCTGTGCTTGGGCCCCCTGACCACGATATCCAGTCCTGCCCACACTGTCAGAGCTTCAACAGCCAGACCGGATGCCAAAAAAACCTTACAGGCCTACCTCGCCCAACAGCAACTGGCCGCTATGCAGCGGGGGGGAGTCTTCCCACCACTCAAAGAAGTCGGGGAAACGCAGGGAATCTTCTAAACATAAAGAGTTCTCCAAACATAAGGATATGGAAAAATAGCAGGGGAGATCCCATTCGCGATCCAGGTCCTCCGGGTCGGTCTCTGCCTCGAGGGGCAGTTCTGAATCAGACGGCTATGACTCCCGACTTACTGTAGTCAAGGCCCTGGCTACAGCCCGTATATTGGGTGCTAAAGAGAAACCTTCAGGATCCTATGGCCCTGCTCTTCAGCCCATCAAGATCTGGCCTCCTGTTCAGGCTACAGGCTGCTCTTCAGACCCAGGTAAGGGGCATTAGCCTTACCGGTCAGCCTCTGTTGGTAGTGCCGACTCCCAGGAGAGGCAAAAGACCTCCAGCCATTCTTCAGGGAGATCGTCCTCTCGCTCTCCTGCCCAAACAGGCCAAAACACGGCAGAAAAAACTTCAAAACTGCCGTCTGAGAGGCACCTGTCCGACACAACTTCTAAGGCCTTGTCAGATCAACACCGACGTCTGACCTCAGACATCGCCTCCAAGGTCATCCATACACTGGTGTCACCACCTCCAATCGATGACTGGACAGACGACACCCTGGAGCGGGCAGATCAGACGCCGGTCTTCATGGATGGTGCCCGATGACTCAAATAATGGCAACCCATTGTCCCCTCCTGTAGGCCCACCAACGCTGGAAAGAACAGACGTCTGTACCGGCACCGGAGATGGTACAAATGCTGGACCCAGTGACAGGCTCACCGATGTTTAACCTGTCACAGGTCAAGGACCTAGTTAGTCACTGGTGGGAGACCATTAGACTGGACATTCTCCCCCCAAAGCCACAACCGACTACTCCAGTGGCCCTGTAGTTGACTCAAAACTCCAAATGGGGGGGCTCACGCACATCCTCTCCTCCCTCCCATCCCCGGACTTGCATGCGGTTTCTCAACCACCGTCTGATGAGGCCCGAGGAAAACAGCATACTCCGCCGGAAAGGCCCAAAAAGAAGGCTTCCAAAAAGAGAGGCCGCAGGTCCAGGTCACGGAGCCCCAATTAGTCTAACTCCTTTGACAGGCATAGACACAGGAAGAGGTGGCACAGATCCTCATCCGTCTCCTCCTCAGACTCTTACCAGCCCTATGGATCCAGAGGACACACCAAAATCACCTCCTGATGACCCATCCTTTATGGAGGTCATGAGGGGCACATACAGGCAAATAGGCTGGGATACTGACTTAGACCCAAAAAGGATGCGTCTTTCTAAGTACCTCAGACAGAAGGACCCCAAACCGGTGATCATTCCACCTGTAGACCCCTTCGAGGTCGTCACCCAGGAAACATGGGGACACCCTCATTTCTCTGCGACTGTCCCCAAGAAGGCTGACCGCCTATACAGGGCCCCAAAGGAGCAACCTTTCCTAGCCGAACACCCCACTGCCAACTCAGTGGTAATTTCAGTGGCACATGACCGCTCACAAAGATCAAAACACCATAGCACCCAACCTACTGACAGGGAGTCCATGCAATTAGATTCCATGGGTCGTAAGGTATATTCTTCTGCTACCTGCAGCATAAGAAGCCTGAATTTCATGACCCATATGGTCCAATTTCAGAATGCCCTCTGGGAACAGGGATTGGACATTCTGCAGGGGATGCCAGACTGCCCTCAAAAGGCTAAACTTTGTAAGCTCCTGCAAACTGGGTTGGATGTAGGCACAGATGTCCTATGATCCACTTATGATTTGGCAGACACAGCAGGAAGGGCAGCAGCCACTGGCATATGCCTTTGTCGCTATTTTTGGCTCTGAGTTTCAGGTTTTGCACAGGATGTCCAGTCTAACATCCTTGATGCACCCTTTAGAGGCTCCGTTCTCTTTGGTGAGGATACAGAGAAGATAATAAATAAACTGCAGGACTCTGAGAAATCTGTCAGAACCATGCAGTCCATGTATCACCCGAAACAGAGACAGTTTCAGAAGTCTCGTTTTCGTGGCTGAGGGGGATATCAACAACAGCAGCTCCATTTTCAGCAGCAACAGTCTCAACAGGGAGGCTACAGCTGGAGAGGCGCCCACAGAGCATCTGCGGGACCCTCCTCTCGCCAGGCTAAACCAACTCAAGTTGCCTTTCCACCCCCTTCCACTGCCTAACACCCTAAGGGATCTGCCTCCCCCAGCATCTTTTCGGGAGAGGCGGTTGGAGGATGCTTTTTTCTTTATGTGACAGCATGGCGAAAAGTGACCTCCGACCAATGGGTCCATGAACTCATCGAGAACAGTCACTCTATAGAGTTCATCAGCTTGCCACCAGACAGGCCCCCCCTCCATTACTCCGTGGAATAGGCGAATCTGATTCATGAAGAAATCCAAAGCCCTGCTTTCCAAAAAGACCATAGAACCAGTTCCTCCAAACCAGAGGGGAACAGAATTCTATTCTCACTACTTCTTGATGCCGAAGAAAAGAGACTTGAGACCCATTCTGGATCTCGGCGAACTCAACTGCTCGATGGAGTACAGGAGATTTAGGATGGTCACGCTCCAGAATCTGCTCCCCTTGATTCGCCAGGGACACTGGCTAGCATCACTGGACCTGCAGGACGCATACCTCCACATCCTAGTGACAAAGCACCACAGGAACTATCTCAGGTTCTCCTTTCAAGGAAGGCATTTCCAATTCAGAGTGCTACCCTTCAGACTGTCCTCAGCACCAAAGGTATTCACAAAGTGCCTTGCGATGGTAGCTGTGGCACTTCGGAGGATGGGGCATTACGTGTTCCCATACTTGGACAGCTGGCTTCTCACAGCAGTCCAAGGAACAACTTCAAAGATCTATTCAGGACACCTGTACTTTTTTCCAGAGTCTAGGTATCACCATCAGTGCCCCAAAATCATCTCTGACTCCATCCAAAAACCTTCTTTTTATCAGGGCTCTTCTCGACACAGTGAGAGGCAGAACCTTCCTGCAGCAGGACATGGTCGCTCGGCTGCAGGTCCTAGCCAGACAAATCTCTTCAGGCTCAACGGTACCAGCCAGAACCCTGCTGTGCCTGCTTGGCCACATGGCTGCGTCAATCATCACAGTCTCCTTCGTGAGACTTTGGATGAGGATGATTCAGTGGACCCTTAGAGTCCAGTGGGACCAGAGGTGGGATGATCTAGACCTTCCAGTCTCTATCACAGGACTGGTTCGCCAAGAACTCCAGTGATGGATGACATCACCGTCCTTGCAGGAAGGAGTGCCACTCCAAAAGGAGGCAACAGATCAAGTCAAAGTTCAAATTTATTGGAAAGCAAATGAAGACTCTAGAGTTAGCTCTTACTTACAACTGCATCCAAGTCCTGACATCAGATGCCTCAAATATGGGTTGGGGGGGTGCATCTAGGCGTTCACAGGACTCTGGGATCCTGGTTCATGAATGAGGAATCTCTCTATATCAATGTTCTAGAAATGAGGGCCATTCTACGTACTGCAGGCCTTAAACATGGTTCTCAAACTGGTGCACCTCCTTGTGCAGACAGACGTCAGTGGTGCTCTACATCAACAAACAGAGAGGCACTCACTCCTATCCTCTCTGCAGAGAGGTGATGTGAGTGTGGGATTTGGCCACATCCCATCATCTATCTCTGCGGTCCCTCTCCCCGGGGTCCAGAATACCTTGGCAGATGCTTTCAGCACAGTGAGATCGAAAGCACACAAGTGATCGCTTCTACATTCGGTAGTAGACCTATTCGTCAAATGGGGGACACCCGAGTTCGACCTCTTCACTTCCCCTATCAACGCAAAACTGCCCAGTTTCTGCTCGCTAGATCAGGCGCCTGGTGTTGTCTGGCAAGACTCATTCCTCTCCTGGAAGGGGAGATTCCTCTACACCTTCCTGCCATTTCTGCTCCTTCACAGGGTCCTCCTCAAGGTGTAAACAGAAGGTTTTTTATTTCATTTTAGTCTTTGGTAACCAGGTAAGGCCCACTAGGCACAAGTGCCTGTTTTCAGGGGTGACCTGGGAGCACCGGGCGGTTAAGTGACTTGCTCAGAGTCACACAGTATGCAAGTGGAGGTTGTGAGAATCAAACCAAGGTCTGGTCTGCTGGATGTACCAAGCTTGTTCACAGCTCGTTACTCTAACCTCTAGGCTATACTGCCAGCACAGGGTGCAACAGTGATCCTGGTGGCACCACTATGGCCTCGACAAATCTGATTTCCATTGTTGCAACAGCAGCAGAACCTCCGATCACCCTTCCTTTGAGCATGTTCCTGCTTTCCCAGGACAACGGGCCCTTGGTCCACCCGAACCTGCAGTCCCTCCATTTACTTGCATAGCTCCTGAAGACCTAGTCAGGCTCTGCTTTGGAGTCTCTGATAAGGTTGCCGAAATCCTTGTGGTGGTCAGAAAGCCTTCCACGGGAGCAACTTAGGCCATGAAATGTAAGCGTTTTTGTCTATGGGGCCACGGCTCATATCTTGGAGCCTTTGGTCTGTCCGGTAAACATCCCACTACAGTACCTGTTGTCCCTTTTGGAGTCGGGCTTGGACTGCTCCTCAATAAAAGTGCATTTGGCCACCCTTTCTGCCTATTGCACCCCTGTCCAGGGCAGAACGGTGGCACAGTTGGAGGTAACACGCACTTTCCTTAGGGCTATGCCCCACATTAAGCCTCCCATTAGGGACCCTGTTCCCCCTTGGGCTTTTTTGTTTTGAAGAAGTTGACTTTACCACCTTTTGAACCTGCCGTGGATTGTGATCTACGTTTCCCCTCTTGGAAAATGTTACTTTTAGTTGCCGTTACTTCTGCTCAAAGAATTTCCAAGCTTCAGGCCCTGATGTGTAAAGAGCCTTATTCAGTGTTCCACAAATCCAAAGTTTCTACCCAAGGTAGTGTCGGAAATTACTTTGAATCAGGATGGTCAACTCCGTTTATTACCCTAATCACATGAACGAGGTGAGGCACTTCTCCATGCCTTGGACATACATCACGCCTTGCGATACTTTTTGTCCAGAACCAAGGGTAACAGGCGTTCTGATCAGTTATTTGTTTCTTTTGCTCCTAGGGCTCTTGGGGCTCCTGTGACCAAACAGAGACTGTCCAGATGGTTAGTGCACTGCATTTCCTTCTGTTACCAGAAGTACAACAAACCCCTACCTGGACCAATACGGGTTCACTCCACAAGAGGAGTAGCAGCCCCTTTTGCTGCACTAAAGAACATCTCCGCTTCAATCATCTGGGCAGCAGCCGCGTGGCACACCGTCCACACCTTCATTAGCCACTACAGTTTGGACATTGCCTTGAGACGCAGAGCAGGCTTTGGGCTTGCTGTCCTGCAGGGCCTCATCTCGTATGAGACTACTTCTTCTTTCTCCTACTTCCCTACCACCCAAGTCGTTGTCTTTATACTGCTTGGGAATCGTTCCTAACTGTGTTACCTGCTGCATGAGCTGACTCCTGAAGTAAGATAGTACAGTTACGTAAGAACTTACCATAGCAGTAGAATTTCGAGAGAAGCTCTTGCAGCAGGTATACTCCCCCCCCCTCCTCCCCTTGAGATTTCCTGCTGTATGCATCCTCTTTCGCCCATAAGTCACCTATTCTGTGAGGCATTGCCCTAGGTTCCCTAGATGGATCTCATCATATACGGATGCCGGAGTCTCCAGCGGAACAAGAACTGGGGCACACCAGGGACGAAAACGGGGTAATGGCAGTTGGACTGGCGCTAGTCAAGCCATGGAGCTGATGAATGCACTTCAATGGCAGGAAAAGAACTGGGGCATGCCGAGGACCGCCTCCCTTTATACCATGTGGGATGTCGGGGGTTGGTCCCCGTCTGGTACTGCTGGCTAGAAGTTTGCCGTGGGATCCTGTCACCTGCCGGCCACAGTCCTAACTGTTACCTGCTGCAAGAGCTTCTCTCGAAGATCTACTGTTAAAGTAAGTTCTTAAGTAACTGTACTTTTCTTCCCAAGGTAGTGTCCAAGTTTACTTTAAACCGAGACATTCAACTACTAGTTTACTACCCTGAGTATTCGAATAGAGGGGAAGTCTTGTTACATACTCTGGATGTTCACAGAATTCTTCATTACTACCTTAATCGCACCTGTTCTTCTAGAAAGACAGACCAGTTGTTTGTCTCCACCCAGAGGCTCACAGGGGCACTGGTGACTAAACAGACATTGACCACATGGTTGGTCAATTGAATTACTTTGTGTTACCAGAAAGTCGATAAACCCTTACCAGGACTGGTCAAGGGTCATTCTACTAGAGGGATGGCTGCTTCCTTCACTTCCCTCAGGAATGTTTCAGCAGTAGATCTCTGTGCAAATGCTACTTGGAGTTCAGCCCACACTTTCGTCAGACACTACAGTTTGGGCATTGCTTCCAAAAGGAGAGCAAGCTTTGGTCTTGCGGTCCTCCAGGGACTTGCAAGTTTGCCTAGGGCTTATCCACAGTCCTCCACCCTTCTGACCTGGATCTCTTTTTGTACTGCTTGGGACTCCGTCCTAATGGTGTTACCTGCTGCAAGAGTTCCCCCTCGAAGTAAGATAGTACAGTTAAGTAAGAACTTACCGTAACAGTAGATCTTAGAGAGGAACTCCTGCAGCAGGTGTGTTTCCAACCAATCTTTCCCCCGGGGTTATGTAACTGTACTTCTCTCTGGGGGATGAGAGGTACTCCTCAGTTCTCTATCCTTTACATCAGCCGGTCTCTGGTGGGAGAACTGAGGTGGTGCCAGGGGACTGCCCCCTTTATACCATAGGGGACTTTGGGGCAGAGCCGATGGCAGGGGGTGGTCCCCCACCTATACTGCTAGCTAAAAGTTTTCCATGGGGCCCTAGTGCCTGGTGGCATAGTTTTAATGGTGTTACCTGCTGCAAGTGCTCCTCTCGAAGATCTACTGTTATGGCAAGTTCTTATGTAACTACTTTTTACTGGTAGCCATAACTGCCAGTGGGGGGGCAGGGGCTAGCATGTTATGGGAGAGTACAAAACAGACAGCAGTAAGAATGAACCAAGTAGTATCAGTGGATAATATTGAGCAGGCTTGGCAGGATGTACCAGGTGAAGGGTGGGCGCTATACCAAATGTGGAGGTGGGCCTAGGTACTAGAGAAGCTGACTGTATGGAGATACTAGCAGGCTGTGTGGCCTGGCGGATTGTGTTGCAGACTTCAATGAGGACTGTGCACCAGTGGATAGGGTTAGAATCCCACAGCAGGAAGAGAAGAATCGGGGGAGGAATGGGCTTTCAGAGAGTGCAGTAGGAGGGCTGATGGATAGGGTCTATCCAAATTCTATTTAAAACTGGGTGTGGGTTGTGACTTAGATTGCAGGCTGCAGAGGTACTAGAGGATCAGACTGGGAATTACTAAGAGGCTGTGTGGTCTAATACACGGTGCTGCTGACTTCAGATCGATCAGTACACTACTGGTTGTGGTTCAGATCCTTACGGGGGGGGAAGATATGTCCCAAGAGAGGGGGGTTGAGAATATCACAGCATCCCGCAGACACTACTGATATTTGTTCAATGACTGGTTGGGCTGACGTGCAGGTCCTAACAAATTCTATTTACAGCTTAGTGTAAGCTATGGTAGGGAGTGTAGTGCCACCTCGTGGCTTGGTGGTATAAGGTGCAAAGGGGGGTTTAGGGTGTTAGTATCTACAGGTGACTGCATCACCTGACCCCCACTACCTATAAAGGAAATGCCCACCCGGAATGGGTGGGGCAGCTGCCACAGCAGTGGTGGGCTTACATAGCTCCACCAATCAGAACTGTTCCATACCTTCGGTGGGAGGGGGGTCTTGAAGCCGACTGCAGCAGCTGTGAGTGAGCCTTCTGTGATGGCTCACTGCTTCTGAGAGCGTCTCTGCCTGGGAAAGGAAGAGAACAGGTAATTAATGCAGCCCAGTGGATTAAGGGGTCACAGAAGTGGAACAAAAGGAGCACAGGAGGTCCAGGGGGGAAACAGGATGTAGGCGGGGGGAAGGGGACTACAGACCTGAGGTAAGATGGCATCTCCAGACACGAGGTAGCGCTCTAGCAGTACATCCATCAGTAAGACATTAAAACAATACATGCAGCATTACTTGGTAATCAGGTAACAGGCTAAGCAGAGACAAGCAGCTAAATAATGACTCGGAGCAAGGAAAATGGCAGTCTGATCACATGACCTGACAAGCAGCTTTAGGACAACAGATAAAACCAGCATAAATCAGGGCACAAAATAAGTTTTCAAGTTAATCAATCTACACAGCTCTGACGATCAGAATTGATCTTCCCTGTGTCAATCTTCACCATTAATGACTGGTGGGTGATTGGCTGGAGACAAGCACCCTGCAGAAGCTTTTCTGTTTTTTTTTTTTTTTGGGAGAGAGGAGCCGGCACCATCAGTGCTGCTCATGAGCCGATGTACTACATGGCGCTCGGGGGGTTGGCCAGAAATGGCCATTGGGTCCTCTTCCACCTCAGTTCTGCTTCTCCTGCCAAAGAGACAGCACCTCGCTACAGCACAACAAAGTCTTCTGTGCCATTGTGGCTTAGTTCACCAGTGTCAACCTCTGAGTCGCTCTTCAGAGCTGTATTTCGTGATGCCTCAAGATCCGTTCCTGACACTGCTTGACTCCGCCTCGGTTCTGCCATCCACTCAGTGCCATTATTGAAGTTTACCGGGTAAGATCTTTCCTTGTTTTAACGGTATCGAGTCTTTTCTGTTTTTTAAGTTTTAGTTACTGTTGCTTCATGCCAGGTTCAGGGGACAAGAAGCATTCATCGAAAACAGACTGACTTCCTATGTGTCAGTGTCCCTGTGGCTGGAAATTTCTGTTACGGACCGGTATGATGTTTGCCTTTCCTGCCTTGGACCCCAGCATGACATGGACACCTGCTTCTCTATGGACCACCATGTTCTGGAGCACTGCACGTTAAAGGTTGGCAGGGCTCCGCCGACATTTGGGGGGGTGGCGTTGGTCCAAGTGTAGGACCCTTGGCCCTTCCTCCGGGTCCCTTCCTGTGCCTACACTGTCCCATGAAGAGAAGGCCTCCTCCTCTTCCAGCCTTGCCATGGAGGAGGTCTCTACCATGGTGCTGGCCGGTCTGGCTGGGCCGGGAGCACTGCCCTGGCAGTCACCTCTTCGGAGGTGCAGGCTCCCCTGTTGGGGCCCACGGGTGCTGAGCCTGGTGTGGGCATCCCTTGGCGGCACCCATCGGCACTGCCCCAGATCCTAGAACTGTTCGCGGCTGCGGTGATTGTGGTGCCGTCATGACGGGTGCGGGGCACGGTGCCACTGGGAGAGCCCCTGGGGCCGCCGGTATGGAGCTCTTCTGGATCTCCTCTCCGGAGCTGTACAATCCAGAGGGTGACCCGGACTGGCTGCCTGACTCCTCAGTGTCAGAGGGTTCTCCGCGGCCTAGCACTCATGTGCCTCCCTAGGCGCTCCCCACCTGCTGCTCTGGTGACTGCAGTCAGTGTCAGCCCCTGTGCCAGTGGTGACTTCATGGGGGTGGTGTGGGTTGGCAGCCCCATTGCTATGGGTGTGATGGTCTGTGCTTTGGGAAAGGGGTAAGCTGCCGTCCCCGGTGCCACCCCCTCTTAATTCCAAAATCGAATCCCCCTCCTCTGCGAGTATCCTCAGGGAGTCTATGGGGTTGAGGGTCCTTTGGCACAGGGTCCAAGAAGAAGTCTTCCTCTGAGTCGGCGGGGTTGAGAGGACGGGGCGCGGGGCTGCAGCACTCCTCTGTGGCCTTCCTAGGGCTTGTGGAGGAGCCACAGTGCTGATCCCAAGTTCTCTAGTCTCCTTCGAAGGAGTCCTTGTTTGGTGGGTCTGGGGACCACTCTTCTGGATCCATGCGGCACCAGGTCCCCTCATAGGGAAGCTTCCCTCACAGGGCAAATTCCCGACCATTTTTCTTTACTCCATAGGACGGAGACTCTGTAGACCTACAGATTCTCTGTTCTCCCCGGATTGCCTGATAGGTCTTCTGGCCCTGGCAGAGGTTCGCCACATATGGTGGCCAGTTCTCCCATGCCTTTGTGTCCAGCTCCTCTTCTTCCAGGCCATGTTGATCCTTCGGGGCCTTTGACCTGGGAAAGGTTCAGATCCCCAGCTGTGGACTTCCCCCAGTATGTTAGGGCCATGGACGAACAGATCTTTCAACCAGTTCCCCCTCCGCATTTGGAATCTGACTACGCAAGTTCCTCGGCCTCATCATCTTCCTCCCCTGAGGAAGAGGAGCCTTCTGTCCACCTGTCCTCTGACACTGATCAAGCCCAGTATCAGCACTTCCTGGCGAGGCTGGTCAGGACCTGCATATTTCGTTTTTGACCCATTGCAATACCAAGCTTTCGATGCAAGCCTTTTTAGGCGAATTCGGAACACACCATTTGGTGGTCCTCTCCTGGCTTATCCCCTTCCAGGAGGCATCGAACAACACCTGGCGGCTTCCATCTGCCACAGTTCCAGCCCCCGTGGACTGCCAGCATCGGTATTGAACACCCTAAGGGTCTCCAGGCTGTCTGCCTCATCCCACTTCAGGACTGACACCACTGGACACCCCTACCGGGCATAGACATCCGGTCTGCGACCAAGCCCTGAATCCTGACTCTGCGGAGTTCGATCATCTTGGGCGGAGAGTGTTCTCCTCTGTGTGGATAATACTTTCCATTGCTTCACATCAGGTGCACTACGCTGCCTACAGCAAGCATCTGTGGGCGATGCTGTGTCAGGCACTGGCATCGCTGCTTGATTCAGAGGCTACCCGGCAAGCCATAGCCCTCTCTCCTATAGGTCTGGAGCTGGCATGGCACCATCTTACGATGCCAGTGACGTCGCTTCACAACTTGCGCGGACAGTGATCTGCATTAGGCAGACGCCATGGCTTCACCTTTCACGGTTGTCACCCTTGGCCTGGTGTAGGGTAATGGCCTCCTCCTTGCGGGGGACCCTTCTTTTCTCCCGCAGGGCGAGACGGAAACTGCAGGGGCACCTTCCTTCCCCAGGTGACGGGGAACCCCGCCTTGCCCTGACCAGTCCCAGGCCTAACTGGCTGGTGGAGGGTCTCCCTCCACCCCCGTGTCTTCCCCATGGGGGGCTGAGGGATGCAGTTCTCACCCACCAGTGGTGAATGGTGAAGATTAATGCAGGGAAGATATGAAAATTAGGTACTTACCGTAATTCTTGATCTTCCTGTGTATCTTAACCATTCATCACTGAATCCCACCCCACCTTCCCCTCACAAGGCCTTACTTCCTGGGTGGTGCCCCATCCCTACTTGCCCTCCTCCTCGGGGATCCGGTTAGGTTCCCCTTTTTTCCTTAGAGCCTTCCTTCTCCTAGGAGGCGACTTTTAAAACCTTCAGGAGGGTGAGTATGTTTTTTCTGCTAGCCCAGAAGGGGGACTTCCAGTGGGCCCCTCCCCCTTGTTCTGGGTATGATCTCCAGGGTCGGCGCAGGCTCTTCAGATCCCATGGGATGGGGGAGGCTGGGGCTGACTGGGACTTCCCTCCGCTTCATCCTATTATTATTTCCCTTCCTCTTCCTGTCTTCTTTCCTTCAAAAGGGAGACATTAATGGGTGGAATCCTCACTCCCCCCCCCCAACCCTATAGGTTCTTCCTTGGAAAATGGTAACGGGGTGGATTCTCGCCAGTAGGTGGTTTCCACCCTCGGGTTAGAGGCTGGAGGGAGGGACCTTTTCAACTTTCTTTCTTACAGGATTCAGTAAAGTTGAGTCTCCCTCAGAAACTGCCCCTGTTGTGGGCTGTCTGCCTCCCTGGGGACCCTGCTGGTCACAAGATCTAGTGTCCTGTGTGGACAATGGTCCCTTGTTCTCTCTCTCTCTCTCTCTCTCTCTTTCCCTTTCCTACCCTTACCGGCCATCCAGGGACTGGGGCCTTTTGGCCCATTCCCTCCCATATCCTCCTCCTCCTCTGTCCTCTGGTCGGCCTATTCTTTTTTCAGTTTATTTATTTATTAAATCTAAGATTATAAGTACCTTTGAGCCAAGGCTCTTTTACAGAGGTTCCACGTCAATTACAATACATACAATTACAACATGGATAAAAAAAATAATGCCAAGGATTAGATGAAGCTGTAAAATAGAGAATATTACATAGGGGAAGACAAAGTGGAGGGTGGAAGGGGAAAACAAGGGGGAGGGTGGATAACATTGGGGGGAGAGTAGCCAAAGGCAGTTGTCAAAAATACAGACGGGGTGGCGTATGGTATAGAACGAACAGAGTGGGATGAAGAAGTGGGATACGTGCATGGTGCTGATTAGAAGAAGTTAAGGGGGCCGGTTATATAAAGCGGTCACATGAGCTGGCAGAAATGAGATGAAGGTGAAGTTTGGCTTTGAAAGGGCCGAGTGTAGTCATAGAGGTGATGTCAGGACTGAGATCGTTTATCCTTTCCTTTTACTGTCCCTCGGGCTCTCTTGATCCACCCTTCTTTTTCTCTATTTTCTTTTTTTCTTATCTCTTCGGTGTGCAGAACTGAGGTGGAGGAGGAGCCAACTGCAGTTTCTGGCCAACTTGCGAGCGCCACGCAGTACATCGGCCTTGTGGGCAGTGCTGGCTCCTCTCTCCAAAAAAAATAATAAAAAGCTCCCGCGGGGTGCTTGTCTCTGGGCAATCACCCACCAGTGATGAATGGTAAAGATACACAAGAGGATCAAGAATTACGGTAGGTATATTTCCATACCTTCGATGGGGAGGGGGGGCTTGAAGCCCACAGCAGCAGCTGTGAGTGAGCTTGCTGTGATGGCTCACTGCTACTGATGGCATCTGTGCCTTCGGTGGGGAGGGGGGATTTGAAGCTGACTGCAGCAGCTGTGAGTGAGCCTGCTGTGATGGCTTCCTGATTCTGAGGGCGTCTGTTTTATGGTATGTTTTCACTATAGCTGCATTTTTGCAGCATTGAAGTACCCATGCCATGTACCACTGTAGCTTTTTCCCCCACACTGGAGTAGTGTGGTTTTGCAGTTGTCCTGCTTTCCAACTGGTACCTCTGTAGGCATAATTTTAGATCTTCCTTAAGGCTGCCTCTTGCATCAGGCCATACCTAAGGAACTACACCCCACAGGCACTATGACCACACAGAAAGGTTTTAGCTAGCAGTCTATCAGGGGCTTCCCATGGTGATGTCAGATGCCGACATCCTTCATCACATAAATTTGGGTGGGCCCGTGCCCTCCTTAGTCATTTTCCCGCCGTCGACCATTATGCTTTGGACTCCACGGAGACACCGCCGCTTTAGTCAACTGCCGAATCTACGGATTTCTACCTTTATTATTTTTCTCACCTTAGTTAACTCATCACTTTATTTTTTTTTTTAAGTGATTTTGGTCGTTCAGGCCCGGTGGCGCTGAGGGTTGAGGCGCTGGACGCCACACCTCGCTCCACACCGGCAACCCGTGTTCGAGAACAGGCACGGGTTGCCGTGGGTCGACGGGGAGGAGATGGATTGAGCATCCAATGGACTGCTCTCCATCTCCGGGGAGAGATCGGGCGGCTGGTGCTTGCCTGACCCCTAGCGGAGGCTGAGGTCGGTGGCACCAGCTGCAGGATTAAGGGGCGGGGATGTGGCAGATGTGACTGGGGCACGCTGCAGGGGAGTGCATGCACCCAGTCACTGGCGTCATGTACGCCATGTCCCGCTGGGAGAAAAAGTGGAAAAAGAGAGAGAGCCCAGCAGAATGACGTTGTGCCCTGCAGCGCCATCCCTGAGAAGGCACCTCCCTGGCATGGATCTGTTGGGGTGGGTTGAGTTGCTCCCCACCACCCTGCTGCGAAGGGTAAGTCGCAGGGTGCATAAGGGAGGGGGGTCTGACCTTCTGGGATGGCGCTGGGGGGACAAGACAGCAGGCTTGCAGCCGGAGCTCTGGAGGAAAAAAAAAAAAAAGATTTTGGTCGTTCATGTCGCTCGACCCGAAGAAACTCCTGATACTGCGGTTGCGTTAAGAAGGTCTACAACAACGACAACCACAGTGCCTGTGTCTACTGTCTCAGTGAGGCTCATGGTATTACAGCCTGCGAGATCTGCTGTGGCTTTAACCAAGGCTATCTGTCATCATCAGAAAGCCCTAGAGTCCTTCCTCCTGGAACAAAAGATAGCCAGAATGGAGAGGGAGCTCCAGGCGAGAAGCTCCTCTGCATCGCCAGCAGCATTCACAGGCTCACATTCCTCTGAGGCCTGGAACAAATCTGTTGGAAAGCACAGGTGCTGGGACAGGGAAAAGAGCAAGAGAAAATTCTTCCCAGTACACACTCAGTTGCTCCTGGTGCCAGTTGCCCCAGCATTGTCTGCTTCAGCCGCAACCTCTCCTGCCGCCCACACCCTCATCTCCACAGGGTTGGTGCTGGCAGTGATTCCCACTGGGCCTTCAATGGCTGGTGGTGGCTCATTGACATTGGGCCTTTTAATGCCCCCTGCTGATACTATAACTCCTGCTGCTTAGACCCCTGTTCTCTCCGGGGCACCAGGCAGCGGGTTCTGCCGGACCTGCTTCAGCTGTCAATGAGTAGTTGACATCAGGGTTCCTGACTCCCCTGTCAACACCTCAGGCCATTCTGTTGATACTGGGAACCCAGTCTCCCCCATTGACACTGCAAGGTGCTCCAGTGATGCTGAGACCCGGTGACGTCCAGACGTTTTCTTCATTTATGGAGGTTATTCAGAGCCTTATTCCTCCTCCAGTCTCAATGATGCTGGGGCCTACTAGGCCATCCCCCAAGTCGACGTCTACCACATAGATGCATCCTACCCATTCCAGGGCATTGACATTTTCGCTGCCTTCTCTCCACCACTCAGAGACCATTGAGGATCATGAGTATGTCAGTGACCTCATCCCATAGGAAGAAGGAGAGGAGGAGGAGGAAGATAAGGATAGGAGCTCATCTAGATCTTCCTCCACTGTTTCCTCAAGGGGAGAGACTCCACCAGATGTACCCTGAAGTCCCCTCCTGATGACTCCTCCTTCATCACATTGACGAAGCAGCTGCAAACTGCTATGGGCTTTGATGCTGAGGAGCAAGACATTACCAGGAGAAACTTAGTTGAACTTCTGGAACTTCCAGTTCTAGGGAAGTGAATATGATGTTCTATCCACACTTTCTGGCAATCGCCTTTCCCCCTTTAAGATTGGCTGGAACGCCTTCAAGCTGGCTCCTCCCACCCGAGTGGTAACTCCCTCTGCTCCGCCCCATGATGCCAGCTCTTCCTTTCTACTGGAAGAAGCAAGGTTCCTCCTTATCACTCTCCCACTGAGTAGGCCCTTTGCTACCAAATCTTCCAATTTACTTCCTACAACCATTCAAAACGTTTTCTCGCTTGTACCTTCGGACTGCGATGGATGACAAGTCCACTCCCGGGGTTCTGGAGATGCCTTTGTGAGCAGAAGATATTCTGAACGGATCTGCACACCACGTACGTCTACCCCCTGGGACAGAAGCACGATCCCCAGGCATGCGATATTTGTCATATCTTCCACCCCTCTTTTTTCTTGAGGATCATCGTGCCTGACTTAGATTAGGCTGCCCGAGTGAACAGAACCTGCTGGTCAAGTTGAATGATGCTCATTGAGTGGTCTCCACGGCTGCGGAGTCCGCTGAAAAGCTAGTGTCATTTGAGGAGGCAGCTCCCAGTCCGCAGCTCACACCTCCTCAGCTTTGGCCTTTGTACCACTCTCTCTGGGCGCCTCCTTCACAGGGACGTTCAAGGATTTGTGCCAAGCTTTATCAACTCTTGGTCAAGGCCCTTCACTGGGGCACAAATCGAAATTGAAAAAAAGAGACCAAAAAGTGATCTCTACATCTATCATGGGATAGGGAATGCTTTCGGTAGGGGGCTTCTGATTCCCACACTTCTCCAGATTCGACTTTGGTCGAATCTTTTGCTCAGGCCCCTGGCTCTACGGTAATCCCATCAGGCCAGTTGGCTGAGTCGCTGGTCAATCTTCTGGTAGAGATTTTCCTCAAGCTGGTCAACCAGTTGTGGACTGAGGAGGCTGACATTTCTTTGTCCAGGACTCCAGTCCTGACCCAGACTGTTGGAAGAACAGATCAGTACGCTGACCCACCACCTCTGGTCACTTACCAGGACTCGGAGGTGCTTCGGCTTTTGCTGAGATCCTCCAAGGCCTGCTGCCGGTCCCCGGTTGGTTGTGGTAGAGGTCTCTATCCTACTCTGTGGGGTCAAGCGGTTGACATTGGCGCTCCTGCTCTCAATGCTCTGGGAAGCAGCACTGCCGCTATTCTTCATCCTCGTCCTCCTCGGTTGAGGAGAAGCTTCAGCGCAAGTTGTATAAACACTACAAGGATCTCATGGCAACAGCTGTTGTTTTCCAGTATGAAACTGGTCCCAGCTTCTTCCCTGGCCAACCAAACCGGTCCTGGCTCAGCCGACCCCAGTATATCCACCGATTCCTGTGGAGCCGCCTCCTAACAGCCAAAATTCGGCACTCCATCCAAAGAGTCTTGGACGGCCTTGGGGCTTCCTCATCAGCTGTCAGTCACTGTCACTCCTGACCATTCGCAGAGGGTCAGTGGGGACTCTGGTGGTCGACCCCTGTTCAACAACTCCACAGTGTCAGAGGGTTCCTCCTTACACTCTCATCAAGTCGATGTGGAGTCGGTTGGGGCTTCTTGATGGATGAAGGCCCTACCTCTAAGAAGTTTATTTAGTGGGACTTCTAATTTATCCTGGTTCCGATGTTGCCAAATTTCCCCATTATAAAATGTCTGGGCATTATATTTGGCCAGTACTGCAGTCAAGAGTGGTTTAATAGAATTCCCACCAAACTTTTTATTAAACATCTGCAGAGAATTAGCTGTCATTTCCAGATGTTTAGCCCATTTACCATCTTTTGTTAATAATAAACCTAAATAAACATAGCTATCCACAGTAGCAATCTTTTTCATCCCTGTTTTCCAGAATTTACTACTTTTTTTTATTTATTCTGAAAAAAGAACCTGACTCTTTTGATCATTTCCTCTTAAGTCATATTTAAGTGCATAACTATCGAATATATTTAGCTTAGCCTGCAGGCCTAATTGAGTTAAGGAAAACAGGGTCAGATCATCAGCGTAGGCTAGGACACCACAGTGCTTGTCCAGAATCTTTGGGGAATCAGTGTGAACAGAATTCAGTTCATGTAAAAGTTTGTCAAAATAGAAACAGAATAATAGCAGTGCAAGGATGCAACCCTGTCTCACTCTCATGTTAGTCGGAAAAGTAGAGGAGAGTTGTCTCCTAGTACCCAGTTTCACCTGAGCCCATGTTGAAGTGTAAAGTTCTTTGATTATTGCTATTAATTCCAGTGAAAATCCTTTTTCCACCATTAGACCCCATAGCATATTCCTAGAGATTATATCAAAAGCTGTGCTGAAATCTAAAAAAGCAGCATATGATTTCGGTTTACATAAAACAGCATATTTTTTATATAAATGCCTGATTACATAGCAATTATCTGTAGCGCAGTATCGAGATCTAAAACCTGCTTGTGCTTCAGACAGATCCCCTAATTGTACAAGCTGCTCCCTAAGTCTGTTCAGTATAAAGTTGGCAAAGATTTTCCCCATATTATCTAATAGTGATACTGGCCTGTACATAGTTGGGTCAGACTTGTCACCTTTTTTATATATTGAAATTATTATTGCACCTTTCCAGGAAGATGGGAAAACTAATTTTTGACAACAGCAGTTGAAATATTCAGTGAGTACAGTAGCCCAGAGAGATGGTACACTCAAATACACTTCAGAGGGTATTAGATCTGGGCCAGGGGCCTTCTTGGTTTTTAAGGAAGCTGTTGCACAGTATACTTCGGCATATGATAGAGGAGGGAATAATAACATATTATAGTCTAGAAAGGCCGATATATATTTAATCTCAGGGGAAAAAAAATTAGAATCATAATAATATAAGGAAAAAGTGTCCAAGGTTATGTATGTATCTATTTCATATTTTATACTATTAGTTCCCTTTGCTACCAGTGACCAATAATCATGATCATTTATGGCTATAAGCATATTATTCTATTGCTTTTGTTGATATTCTCTCTGTTTAAACATAAGAAAATTCTTATATTCTTTCCTACTTTTATTAAGTTCTCTAAAAATGGTGACAGATTTTTGAGCATTTGCCTTTCTTATCTTACTTTTGAGTTTCTTCTTTGCTTTTCAGCACTCCTCATCAAACCATGTTTTAATTTTTTCTTGACATTTTTGATGTTATATATCACTGTAAGGGAAGCTCTAATTTTCTCAAGACACATCAAAACATCCTGATGCAATGTCATGTAATCCATATTTCCACAAGAGACTTCTATGACAGTATCTGTCAAGAAGTCTGTAATGGAATCAACTGCATTATCCTGACATTTAATTTTATTATTTTATATCTCCAAATGTAACAGTTGTGGAGTAATACAAAAAATATTTTCTAATTCTGTAAATTTTAATAGCAGAGGGAAATGATCACTTTTCCCTCTAATTGAATTTTTAAAGTTTCCCAAAAAGTTATATCACCATTCCAGAAGATACAGTTTATAATTGAAGGGCCTTTTGTAGTAAAATGAGTATAATTCCCTTCTAGAGTTCCACAAATTCTGCCACTTATAGGTGCCATATGATATAGTAGCAGAATCTCTTATTCATTTTTGACCCATTTTGTTTATTTTTCTATCTTTAGATTTTCTGGGATAATGAAATGCTTCTAAATGGCACCGGTTATGATAATCATTATCAGCGTAGCCATCAAAGGCTCCAATTCTTGCATTAAAGTCACCACATAAGAGAAATTCTTCACAAGTGGTGACAGCCCAGCTCTTGCGTATAATGTCTTCTAACTGCTCCCACAATGAAAGAGCAACAAACTTTGAATTTGTTGGTGGTAAATACATATTAGCCAAGCATATGTTTTCCCTTTAAATTGCATATGAAGTATAATTATATTCTTATTGCTGTACAATAGATCTACAGAGATACCCTTATCTATATTTACTAAGGTCACAAGGCCACCTGCCACTCTTCCTCTTTTTGCTTCCTTCACACCAAGAGTCTGAAATGTTGTATAACCATTTATTGATGTAACCTGATCTTTATTATGCCAGGTCTCTTGAAAGCATATGATATTAAACTTTGTAAAAAAGTCCATCCAATCCTGATCCGCCAATTTATTAAAAAGACCTGAGATATTCCATGAGACTAATGTTATTTGGGAAGAATGACTTTCTGAATGCATGCTAATTCGTGCATCCAGTCAGTCAGATTGCGTAACAAGAGTCTCATATTTGTTGGATGTTGGAATATTAAATATTATCATCTCATCCTGATTTTTTGCCACCTGTAGATTTTCCCTATCTGGTAACTTAGGTTCTGTATTTTTCTGTCAGTAGTAACTATCTTCTGGGACTATATATGGTAGACTACAGACACTATACAATAAGGTAGTCCGCTTTGCCTCCTCATCCCACTCAAGGAGCCACCACTGCGAGGCCCTAGCGAGGCTCAACATACCATCCTTTGAAACTCGCCTCAGGTACCCTGTACTCTGTCTGGCCAAAAAGCTAATCAGCCCAATGCCTCCCCTGAGCCTTGATGGACTCCTAACAGTAAAGAGAAACATGCATAACCTCAGGTCCTCAGGCCAAACGCTACTAGAGGTCCCTAAGGTCAGGACCAAGGCAGGTTGCAAGTCCTTCTCACACGCTGCCCCCTCCCTGTGGAACAACCTCCCTTTGGAGGTGCGCGAAACCCCATCAGTACCGTGCTTCCGCATTAGACTCAAGACCCACCTGCTGTCAATGAGTAAATGCCTATGCTATGGTACCTGACACTACAATAATGACCCTGTGTCAGCTCTCTCTGCCATACTTAATCTCTACCCACTGAACTGTTAGCACTTACTCCTCCTCACGTTCACAGAAAATATCCTATGACTCTTAGATGTATGTTACCTAATGAATTCATGGTACTGTCTCATTACTTTGTATGTGTCTGAAGCATGAACAAATGAACAACAGATTAAGTAGTTAGACATTTACAACTCATTGATAAGAAGGCTATGCCTCATGGATTTGTTAGCTGTTGCATACTGTATACCCTCAGCCTGTATATGTACCACTGTCTTCTATTTCATGTACTGTTTACTTCCCCAGGTCACCCCTGAAAAAGGGACCTCCGGGGCCCAGTGGGCCTACCCAGTCATCAAAATTCAATAAATAAATAAATATAGGTCTATCACATCCAATAGGCCCATATTGGCAACTATTTCTTTGTATAAGCTTGGGAACCCCACCTTAATGTTGACCAGATCACAGTCAAGGTCAGAGCTTTGCCTGTTGACATAAATTGCATCAGGACTTTCTATAGATACATTCAGTAGTTGTTCTAAAAGATCCAAAACTGTAGCTCTAAGTTTGTCATTACTCTCATTTTTTTGTTCTACCCAGACCATAAAGATACAGCATTTTTTAGAAATGTTATCTTCCACTGCTTCCTATTCATTTGATTTAATCTTGTAGCTGATCTTTCTTTCCAGAATTGCGCTGTCAGCTATATGTACCCCTGCCTCATCTAATAATGTAGCTTTATCTAATATGTTCTTTGCTGCTTCTGAATTTTGTACCAAAACATCCACCTGACCTATTTTGGTGTCATTTTTCCATCTAAAAACCTTCCTAATACCAAAACCCCTACCAGGGATCTTTAATGCATATGTAAATAAATTTACTAATGTGGCTTTAAATTTGCTTGGCATTTCATTTGGAGAAGACTTTGATCCAAAAATACTAAGCTGATAAGGCTGATTCTTTACCAGTAAATTCCCCTTGTTTACCATCTTCCTATTTAGGTAATCAGCAGTACATCCAATTTTTTTAAAAGCCTTGTTATTGATCCATATCTAATTTGCTATACGTGGTGCAGTACAGAATATGAACAGACAATCTACTCCATTAACATCCTTATCTCTCCATATTTATGGAATATCTGAACATAATATGTTCGCCCCTGTTGCTGCCCTTATCAGGTGCACAATTTTGTCCCTTAAAACATTAAAGGTCCAATCATTAGCCTCATTGTAACCATACATAGTCAGAATAGCACACACAAATATCTGTATTTTTCTTGACACTAAATTCTTCAGAGTAATTAGTTTGTGGTTCCTTGGCAGTTATGCACAATCCTAGTTCTGTTCCTGATAAGCCCTCATTTACTACAGTTACCTTATTACAATTGTTCCCATCATTTCTGAACCAATCAAAGTTTTGTTCAAGCTTATTTGAACAGTTATATTCTCTATTAAAGGTACCCCTATTTGCAGAAAGGGATCTGCTAGGCTTTTCTCCTGTTCAGGAGTATTTATTCCCTGCTGTAAATTAACAATGTTGTTACTAGGGAGCTCTTTCTCAATTGCTCCCTGTATAATAATACAGTCTGAAAGACTATTCTCAATGGGGGGGATCCTAGTGATTTTTTTATCTTTTTTATTCTTTTTCTTAATTTTCTTATTTTTCTGACTTGTTCTGGCTTTTTTTCCCTTCTATTTTAGCAGGTGATTCAGGGATATCTATAGAGGGAAAGTCAGGGCGAAGTTGCAAAGCAGCCTCCAGAGGGTGAACTTTCTTGCAGGGCAATTTTATTCAACTTCCATATCACATCGTCCATTCTGGATCCATTTATTGCAGTATTCTCTTTTATAGTGTCCAATTCATGTTTCAGGTTTATTAAATGATCTAATCATCAGATGAGCAGTGTGGGGGTTGCTTACAGCTTTCCAGAGATCTTTACTTAGGGCAAAAGGGTAATTTACTTCTGCTTCAGCCAGTGGCTGTTCTATTCCACTATGTACTCCAGGCTGACTGAAGCCTGTGAACTGCTTGAGGCCATTTATGGTCTCCGCAGCTCACCAGCTATATTTCGTAAATCACAATACCAAGAGGGTTTGTGATTAGATTCATGAAAATATTCTGGAGAAAATTTTAGTGAATCTGTAATACAAACAGAAGTATCAAAGATCAGACTGTCAGAAGCTTCAATTGTAATATTATTAATTATTAAATGTGTTTATTGTTTGGTCATAGATCATTACAAACCACAAAAAGACAAAATATATATATATATGTGTGTGTGTGTGTGTGTGTGTGTGTATATATATATATATATATATATATATATATATATATACATGGTTATAATTTAATTGTAATATGAGTTTCTGTCTCCTCCTTACTGTTGGTATTGGAGGAGCTTTGCCTTTCTTCTCCTTTTTCTATTTGTCCTCCTTCACATATTATACTGATTTCATCATCTACAATTTCTGCTTCTTCCAGAGATTTAGTTGACTCATCTCTATGTGTTAATCAGTTTAAAGTAGTAGTTAGGGGACTAAAGTGATCCTTTATATTGGGTTGCTTGATTTTCCCCCTTTTTATATCCTTTTGTTGTAATAAAGGAGCCACAACCTTCCTTGCTTTCTCACATCCTTTTTTTTTGGTTGTTTCCCTACAGTCACATTCTTATTTATGCTTTTATTTTTAACTCTACCAGTTTTCCTTTTATCACCTATTTGATTAGAACATGGTGTAACAGGTGTTGAATGTGTACTAAGTGCTGCATGCATTAAATCAGTTTGTACATTATCAGTGGAATAAAACTGCACATTAAAATCATTTTCTCTCTTGCTTTGTGACCCTAGAATATTTGAAGTATTTGAGGAGAGATTTATAACTCCTCCCATTTCCAGGGCTTGCTTTCTGGTATATACAATGTTAAGAAAGAAAAAAAAAAAGAGAGAGCTTTTTAAACAAACAGCCCATCTCTGGAAGCACTCTGAGGGCAGCAAATATACAGGTAGCAGCAGACAAAAAACAACAAGCAGTATTAAAGAAAAGAGAAAGAAAAAAAAAAAAGCCCAAATAGTATGTAACAAAAGTGCAAATGTGCTTCAGTACTCAGCAATCCACAGTGCAGTATCAAAATCTGTTCAGTATCTGCTCAATAGGTTACTTGTGCAATTTACTGTGCAAAAACTGTCCTCTTATTCCCAGCTCTGAGAGCCCAAAGCAAACCATGTCAGCAATCAGCTTTTCACTGTTTCAATAATTCAAAATCCAGAATCCAAGACTCAGTTCAAATACAATTCAATGGGAATTCAAGAGTTCAGGTTCAAGTTCAAGGGCAATTCAAGATAAAAATAGAGTCTAGGTCTGCTGCATTTTCTCAACCACAACCTTGCCCAAATGAAATCTTGCCCAAGATTTTCAGAACTCCGGCCCTTGATGCAGAACCAGGCCTACACTCTTCCCTCCTTGTAGGATACTACAGGAGAAAAAAGAAAGACCTATAACAGATGCCCTGTGAGTTCAAATTATTCATTTGCTGCCAGTACAGTGGTGGATGACCTTTAAAGTCAGCTTGCTGACTTTTAAAGCCCTACATGGACTGGGCCCAGATTACCTGAATGAGCTCCTGGTTCCTAACTGCCCTGGACGATCGCTACATTCAGCTGACGAGGGATTGCTAGAGATTCCAAAGGTGTGTTTTGAAATCATCAGGGCCAGAGACATGTATGTAGCCCCCACCCTTTGAATTCTCTATCCTGTCAAGCTACGGAGTGCACAATCAGGAGGGATTTAAGCAGCTTTAAAGACGTTTTTGTGGCACCAGGCATTCTGTGATTGACTGACTTGTTGAATGGTATGTTGATATTTTATTGTTGTGTGTGTGTTGATGTTTGTCCTGATTTTATAATTGTTAGGCGCCTTGGTTTTGGAAAGGCGCCATATAAATAAAGATTATTATTAATAATTTTCTATATAAGAAATTATGCGCATATGTTAGCTAAATACTAAATCATATAATATATTTTATTACTATACTAATCAGCTAATTGACTGTAGGATGTATAGTCTCTGCGCCATAATTCTAGCACTCCTACTCAAACAAGACATATATAGCAAAGGTGCTGCAGTAATACAAAAGTGCAGCTTTAAAAGGTTTTTAAACTTACTTGTTTGAAAGGAAAAAAGATTTCAATTCCCGGGTAGTCACTGAGTCTGTATTATCTGCGGCAGCTTGGTCTTTTTAACCAGTGTAAGACTGACACCTTAAATTTTAAATAGATTAGTTCTGCGCTTACTTCTCCATGGCTGCAGTCAGCAAGAATCGCCAAAGTAGCTAAAATTACATATGCTACACTATGCCTTGTAAAATTATCACTTTAGCACACAAATTGCACGAAAGGACTATGTCGAACTAACTAGTCAGCAGGGTTTGCAATATTGCTTAACAGCAGCGAAGCGGTGTCAGTAATGGCATCTGGGACGATCTGAACACCAGACCCTGAGCATGCGCAGTTTTAAAATGAAGAGTCATGTGGTTAATTCAGCCCAAAACTGCACGAAAATTTAAATAAGGTAAAAATGAAAAATAAAAAAAATAAAACTATATCCTAATTAAAAAAGAACACCCCTCATGGAATCACAAAGACTATTGTGCACTTAAAGCAACAATAACTTTCTCTAGTACTTTCACAGACTTCTAAAACACTTCTAAATCAACTTTTGTAATAAAGTTGGATAAACCCAAGCTGCAACTGCAGGCTGCAAGTACAAGGCACATGGTACAAAAGTACAAACAAATTAAGAGTTGGAATGCACTCCTTGTAATGGAAGTTTGCGCTCCCGTAGCACAGAACTGTGTGGGTCCAGTGTCCTCTTTCACCTTCCGACTGGTGCATCCGTCAGGCCCCTGGATCCCTGAGCTCCACTACACTCCACACCACTCGGGGCACCTCAGCTGTTGCCTAGCCAATTCCTGTGGGCAAACAGAGAACAAGGGACAGCCCAAACCAGTCAGGATGTGCAGGCAAACAGATTTTCTGGTAAGGTTACACTCACTGTGGCAACAATATCATATCTTTTGTAAAAATAAAACTCACTGTGTAACTCTGCTTTCAGAGACTACTCCCCAGGCTCTGAAGCTTGTAGCAACAAACGTCCTTCAATTCCAGCTCTAATCTCTGCTTAAATATATAATTGGGTGCTCTCTCCCCTGATTGGATACTTATCTGAGGACTAACCCCATTTCCACATCTGAGGCATCCATCTGTTCCACATATGGCCTGTTGTCATCTGGGCTGGCCAGCACTGGGGCCCTACACAGCGAGGTTTTCAGCTGCGTGAAGGCCTGCTCACGGTCTGCATCCCATTTTACCCTCCTAGGCTTATTCTTTGTCAGCAACCCAGATAAAGGAATGGCCAGGGAGCTGTAGTTGGGAACAAACATTTTCTATAATACCCTGCTGTCCCAAGAAAGCTCCTGACTTGTCTCTGGGTTTCAGGTGCAGGCCATGAGGCAATAGCCTCTATCTTTGCTTGGTTTCGGCGAAGTTGGCCTCGCCCCACCACATGTCCCAAATAAGTGATGTCTGCCATGGCCACCTGACACTTTTTTGCCTTAATAGTCAGACCTGTAGCCTGTATTCGGTCCAACACCTCCCTCAGGTGTATCAGGTGTTTCTCCCAGATATTGCTGAAGATAGCAATATTGTCTAGGTAGGCAACTGCTAAGTCCATCATATCTGGTAACACCTGATTTACTAACCGCAGGAATGTAGCAGGGGCATTCTTCATTCCAAAGGCATGTTCTTGAACTAGAACAGGCTGATTGAGGTGATGAATGCTGACCTTTCCCTAGCCCTGTGGGTCAGTTCCACCTGCCAGTACCCCTTTGTCAGGTCTACTGTAGTCAAGTATGTCGCTCCTCCCGGTTTGTCAAGCAGTTTGTCTGTGTTTGGCATTGGGTGGGTGTCAGATTTTGTGATGGCCTTATGCCCACGATAATCTATGCAGAACGGTGTAATCCCATCCAGTTTTGGTACAAGGACTACAGGTGAGGCCCAGGGGCTGTGGGATTTCTGGATCACCGCTAGATCCAGCATCTCCCCCACCTCCCTTCTAATGTCCTTGAGGACTGTCTCTGACACCCGGTAAGCTGTCCTATGTATGGGTGCTTGGGTCCCCATGTCTGTGTCATGCACTGCTAGTGGTGTCCGTCCAGGCTGTGCCGTAAATAAAGGGGCAAAGTCTCGCAATAGGGTCCTTAATTCTTGGGCCTGTCCAGGTGTCAACTGGGGTGACAGCATGATAGTCACCACAGATGATGCCTGCTTGCTCTCGGTTAACAAGACGAGAAGGGGGTCTTCCCCACCTAACTCCTCTCCAGGACTGCAAACCACAAGTATCATGTCAGCCCTATTAAAATATGGCTTCATCATGTTCACATGATACATCCTTTGAGTGTGTTTTTGGTCAGGTAACTCTACGATGTAATTAACATCACTTACCTGCTGGACCACTTTGTTTGGCCCTGCCTACTCAGCTTGCAGCTTGTCCTTTTGGACCGGGATCATAACCATTATCGTATGAGCGAGCTCTGGTCCGACAATCATAACAGGTCTTTTGTTTTTGCTGGGCAGCTACCAGATTGCTCTGGGCCACGCCCATAAGCTCCTTCAGCATCTCCCTGAATTTTAACACATACTCCACTATTGAAGACCCCTGGGTGGCATGCTTACCTTCCCAGTCCTCTCATATTAAATCTAGGGGCCCCCTCACCTTACGTCCATGCACAAGCTCGAAGGGTGAAAACCCGGTGAACTCTTGTGGCACTTCCCTGTAGGCAAACAGCAGGTGGGGCAGGTATTTCTCCCAGTCCTGCCTATGCTGTTCTGAAAATGCCATTAGCATACCTTTTAGGGTCCCATTAAATCTCTCTATGAGATCATTGGCTTGTGTGTGGTAAGGCGTTGTGCACCTCTGTACGACACCACACTTCTCTCACAAACACTTCATTAGATCTGACATGAAGTTATCCGCTCGATCATAGATAACCGCATGTGGAAACCAAACACAGGAGAAAATCCCCAGCAAAGCATCTGCCACTTTGTCCGCCTTAGTGGAGGACAGCACGATGGCTTTGGGATAGCGGGTAGCATAATCAACAAGTGTCAATATATACCTTTTTCCCTGAGGAACTTGAGGTATTCAAAGGACCCACAATATCCATTCCAACCTTCTGGAATGGCTCCTCCATAAGTGGTAAGGGAATCAGGGCAGCCTTGGCTTTGCTTCTGACCTTCCCTATTTCCTAACACCAGTGACAGGATTTGCAGTATTCCTTCACCTGCTTGGTAATATTTGGCCAATAGAAGTTGTGGGCTAAGCACTGCATAGTGTGTGCAATGCCCAAATGTCTGGACATGGGAATATCATGAGTTACTTTGAGCAATAACCCATGAATCTCCTGGGGAACAACAAGCTGCCTGCCCATCACCTCTCCCTCTGTCCCTCTGTCCTGTGTGTATAACAGTCCATATTCCCAATACACCCTATGTTTTCCATCACCTCCCTGTGTCCCAGCAGAATCTGCACAACTAGGGTCTGTCCAGCCAGCCCGGTGGTGTTGAGGGTTGAGGCGCTGGATGCCACATCTCGTGCTATGCTGGTGACCTGGGTTCAGGAGCAAGCTCGGGTGCTGGTGGGTCGGCAGGGGTGGGTTGAGGATGGAGTGCCCATGTGGTGCTCTCCTCCCCCAAGAGAACGGGTTGGGTGGACTCAGCATGCCAGTGACCCCCGGTGGAGACCAGGGGACATCGCAGCAAGCCGAGCAGCACGAGAGCAGTGTGGCTGACTCTGGTAGAGTTGCCATGTGCCAGTGTGTCGGAGTATGCCCACATAGGGGCGGGGGGATCTGGCACAGATCAAGGAAAAGACCGGCTTCGGGGGACAGCTGACGGCACCTGTCCCCTATGCCCTCTGCCGGGTTCTCCTCAGCTGGCCTTCCAGTTCCTCCCTCCAGGACCCACCTGCAGCCAGAGTCTGACTTACAAGAGAGACCAAGAGGCAAGGGCTACCCTCCCTGGGTGGGGGTGAAACCAGGGTGCTTGCTGCAGGGGGGGGAGAGAGGAGGCACAAACTGAGGGATCCACATGCAGGCAGGATAAAGGACTGGATGCCCAATACAAGGTTCCATGAGCCATGACCGGAGTGAAATAGAATAAAAAACAAAAAAAAAAACTAGGGTCTGTCCATTGTGCTGCTGCTAAGTCTTCCCACTTATGCAGAGCATGGGGCATGCTCCCATCAGTTCCCAGGCTGAGGTCCATAGCTGTGGCAGTAGGTGACCCAGTATCGTAACCTTTCCCCTTCCCCGGACTATGTGTCACCCCTCCCTCCTGAGAGCAGCCTTCAGTAGCAGTTGGGTTAACTGCCACTAGGGGAAGTTCCATCCCCCTGTTATTACCCTCTTTTACAAGAGCTACAGGTTGGCTGGTCTGTCTCACAGCACAAACCACTCCCTGTGGAACATCATTCCCCACAATAACATCCATAATAAGTTTTTCAGATACAGCCACCTTTCTTACCCCTTCACCGGCATCTCCCCAATCCAGGGTAACACTGGCTAATGGGTACATTTTCCTTTCCCCTGTGTAATCCTTCACCGAGACAAATTGATTTGGCAGTATATGTTCAGCCCCCACCAAATCCCCTTTCACCAGGGTAAGAAATGCTTCCATATCCCTTAGCCCTTTAGTGTGTACCCCATTCACCATGACTAGGTGAATGTGCTCCCTTATATTGTCAGGGAGAGCCTCAGCAATACAGTAAGCTACTGTCTCTGGTTGCACAGGCCTTTTCAGTTTCTGGGCTTTCTTAGGACACTGCCTAGACAGATGGCCTATCTGGTGACAATACCAGCATTCATGTTTCTTGTCCCCAACCTCCCTTTTGGACACCTGGGGATTCCCATTCTTTTTGCATGGACCCTGTGGTTTTTGGTTGTCCAAAATGCCCACGTTTCCCTTTCACCCCTGAATTCCTCTTGGGAGCAGCCCTGCTTCGAGCATAGCGATTCGCCAGCTCTGCAGCCACATTGGCAGTCTTAGGATCGCAGTCTTCTAGCCAAAGCTTTGTCAGGTGAGCAAATCCAATAAAACTGTTCAAGCAATACCACCCCTTCAATAGCTTCAACAGAATCTGCTTTCACCCCCTCCCACCAATGTTTTAAATATTGATAATGTTTTGTGGCTACTTCCTCAAAGCTAATTTCCGGCCCCTTTCGGAGTTTCCGGAACTTTGCTCTTTATGCATCAGGGTTCAGATCATATTTTTTTTAATAAAGCAGTTTTTAACTTGTCAAAATCTTTACTTTCAACATTATCCATCTGCTCCAATGCTTCCCTCCCCTTGCCAATAAGTAGTGGAGACAGGTGAAATGCACACACCTACTTAAACATATTTTTTGCTCACCAGACAGTGTTAAAAAAAGAACGGCAAGTTGCCCAAGGCAGAACTGCCCCCCTCAAAAAAAAACAATAAACAAAGGACTAAACAAATCCAAACAACAAGATTTTTTTTTTCTTGTTGTGGGACCATGAGTGGCAAAGAAAGGGAACAATTCCCCTCAGGAGTTTGCTCCCTGGTGAGTATTCTCCCCCTTTTTTTTTGCAAAGTAGGGGGAAGGCAGAAGAAGGAAGTAGACTGTTGCATGATAGGCCTATATTCCCTTTATGTGGGTTCATATTGTGTATTCTGTAATGTACTTTAGATTTAAGACACTATCTCTTTAAAAGGCTCTTAGGAATGAACTTACAAAAATAGCCTTAATTGTTCTAATGGCTATTTTTGTATCTGGTACATCTCCAGATGAGGGAGACAGTTTTATTGAGCCAGGAAGACATAACTCTTAGGGAAAACCGGGTATCTCGCTTTCCATGACAGGAAGAGGGCAGGGGGATGACCTAGGGGTCGGGGATTAAGCCAAATGCATGGACTAGATGTCACTGGGATTGACATGGAACCACAGTGACACCGGCAGGAAAAGGCAAACTGTTGCACCCTACTATCTGTATTGTTTTGGAACCATTTAACCCTACCCCAGAGGAAAAATGGTGGGTATGTCCAAAAAAAAATGAGCATCATGTATTTATCAGACACACATTTTAAATTCAGGGCAGTTGAATAGTGTTTAGGTTGAAGTCAGGTTTTCTGGCCCAGTTGGCATATACTTTACCCCAGAAAGTATATGTGTAGGCCTGAAACAATCTCTAAAACCAGACCTGAGTGTGTGGGAATTAGACTCTTCACATACTGAGCAGAAAATTCTGATTTTTAAGTCAGAATTTTGGAAACTAAGTGTAACCAGGCTCCAGGTTGGTTGTTATTATTGGATGTTATTGGCGTGGTGCCTCCAATTTGTAACCCTTTACCTGGTTAGCCTAGGTTCGGGGAGAAAACATTCGCTCAGCATCAGGGCTAGGTTTGCACTTCTGGTCAGGGGCACCCAAGTAATTCCGGACACAGGAAGCAATAACAGAAAATTCCAAACCAGGAGTGGGATGCTAAAGTGGGGCTTTTATTCACTTCAACACAACAACACAAAGCAAGATGGACCCCCACGGGACTATACTCACTGGTTATGCAGATCTATAGAGGTCAGAACACATCTTCTTCATCAGCACAACAACCCTCAGGTTCTGAACACACTGGGCTCTCAGCCCAAACTGGTACTCTCTCTCTCTTGGATTCCCTGGCATGGCCCTCAGCCAGAACTAGTACACTTTTTCATATGTCATGGACATTTGGTGGTGGCTCCCTCAACCACCCATGAGCGCTTCTAGCTCTAAAAGGAAAAACACATCTTAATCCCACATCTGGGTACTTTCTGCAGAAACTGGCCAAGTGCCTGGGAGAAAGCTATAGGTGCCCAAAGTGAATCCGTAGAGGTAAATCTGGTTACTCCGGATGGGGAGTCTCTCACCTCTTGTCCCCAAATCCATACCCCGCCATTCATTTGGAGTCAACACCTTTCCTTTGAACTTCCTGTTTGTAGAATGCTATCTCAAAATGTATATCACATTTAATAGTCTACTTTCCATGTAACTGGTGTCCTGACTTGCAACATTCTCTAAGTGGATATGTCCATCCCTGTAGACCCCACTGGTTAGATGCATTTCAAGCCATACACATAACTTCAAGTACTGTACTTGATTGTCCTTTCCTGACCTCGCAGTAGCAGATACTTTACACAACTCTCTCAGTGAAAACATTGGCTCTATGTCAGAGCAGACTCACCATGGTTCACAGGTGCCCCAGGGCTTCTCACACAGAAATCACATATCTGGTACCTCAGTACAAATTCTCTCATCAGGCAGCTTTTCCTCTTCCAGCAGGGCCAGGTGGTTGCCCTGGAAGCTGGTCTTTTTTGACCTCCATCCCTCCAGAGATGGGGCACTGGAATAAACCAGGGAATGGTCTCAACCACTTAGATTGGTTCCTTCTGTGTCCTTCTCTAGGGTGAGAACACACACCCTCTTCCTGTGATAGCTTTATTACAGAGGTAGGCTCTGCGGGGCTGCCAACTGCAGCACACCTCCTCCTTCCACTGAACCTGGCTGAAGACTTCTACAGACTGCCCCAGACTGACTTTGAAAACCCCAGCATTCTAACCTAACTCCCAACTGCAACATTCCACTGTGGCTTGTGCTGCTGCAAGAATTCTAAGTGATGTAATCCCTCCAGCTCAGCTGAAACTGAGAACAGAGTGAGACAGTGTGAAACCCATTTAACTGGTGTCTCACAAACTGCCTTCCCCTGCCTGCCACTAGATCTAAGTGGGATTCTAGTAACCTTGGGTAACAGGGGGGGTTACACAAGACTTTGCACCAAGGAAGCATCTGAAGACTTTGTAAAAGGATATTCAAAGAACTGACTTGAAATACAACCTTGCTACAAGATTGTTGCTTAAGGACTCATCTCTACAAGGACATTTAAAATCTTGTCTGGATTCAAACATCAAAACAAGGTATAGCTTAGAAAAACAGTATCTAGTGTTTTTCTGTAAACCATCCAGTTTTACTTTCGATATTGTGTGCATTTCAAAGTTCTTCCAAACTGTAGAATTTTCTGTATTGCTTTTATTTTAAGTAAACTTTTATGATTTTCTTTTCAACTCTGCTTGGGGTCTGATTGTGTGATTTAACATTTTAACAGAAGGGTTTTAAAAAGGCTGTGCCTTGACAGATAGTACCACTCGGCTATCATACTCAAACTACTTAGGCAAGACATAGCCAGTGGCCATGGTGGGATTCAAATACTGAAAGTAGTGCAGAGTCAAGGGAACTCGAAACTACAGAATCCACCCTCCCACTGGGAAAAGGAAGGCTGGTAAGTCTTCTGGAAACCCTTACTCCTGCTCATGAGTTCTTAAAAAGGGGATCCTCTCTGCAAACAGGAGGTTCTACCCAGCTGCCTGAGGTTTGGGGGCTAGGGGCTTGTGACAGATTTGGTGCCAGCTACTGGGATGTTGAATGGTCTTGCAAAACCATCACACAGTCCAGGGCAGAATTTGGAAAGGGGAAAAAGAAATGTGTTTGCAGACAATAGACCCTATCCTGTTTGAATTTTTTTTTTTTTGAACAGAGTAGTGTAGATCGAAGAATGTCTGTCCGGTACAGCAAGATGAACCTGGAACAACTGAGGAAGATCTGTGGGGAGAAGGGTATTCCTAGTGAAAACAAAAATAAAAGGCAACTCACGGAGGCCCTTCTGGCAGCTGAGATGGACGATGTGCCACTCCACTTAGAGCCACAGTTGGTGACGTCGGAGGTTGAGACCCCAGAGGAGGAGAAGGAGCCATCTACAGACCAAGAGCTTGAGTTGAAGAGGCTGCAGATGCAGAAGAAACAGCTTGAGAATGAACAAAAAATGTTTGAGATGGAGCAAAAAAGGTTTGACATGGAAATGGAGAACCAATGACAACAGAGAGAGGCAGAGGAACGATGGCAACAGAGAGAGGCCGACGAACGACAGCAACAGGCAGAGGAATGGCAGCGCCAGGAGGAGGCTGATGAACAACAGCAACAGAGAGAGTTTGAGCTGAGAACGCTGATGCTCCAACCGACAACAACCCCTGAACAGGTAAGTGGTGGAGTTGGTTTTGGACCTCCAGGACTGGGGTACAAGTTAAATTCAAAATTAATGGCTGAGTTTAAAGAGAGGGAGGGTATGGACATGTTTTTAAATTCATTTGAAAAGGTCTGTATCCAGGCCAATCTGCCCAAAGAGACCTGGAGCTTTCACCTGTCTCCACTATTTATTGGCAAGGGGAGGGAAGCATTGGGGCAAATGGATAATGTTGAAAGTAAAGATTTTGACAAGTTAAAAACTACTTTATAAAAAAAAAAATATGATCTGAACACTGATGCATACAGATCAAAGTTCCGGAAACTCCGAAAGGGGCTGGAAATGAGCTTTGAGGAGGTAGCTACAAAACAGCATCAATATTTAAAATGTTGGTGGGAGGGGGTGAAAGCAGATTCTGTTGAAGCTATTGAAGGGGTGGTATTGCTTGAACAGTTTTATTGGATTTGCTCACCTGACAAAGCTTTGGCTAGAAGACTGAGATCCTAAGACTGCCAATGCGGCTGCAGAGCTGGCGAATCGCTATGCTCGAAGCAGGGCTGCTCCCAAGAGGAATTCAGGGGTGAAAGGGAAACGTTGGCATTTTGGACAACCAAAAACCACAGGGTCCATGCAAAAAGAATGGGAATCCCCAGGTGCCCAAAAGGGAGGTTGGAGACAAGAAACATGATGAATGCTGGTATCATCACCAGATAGGCCATCTGTCTAGGCAGTGTCCTAAGAAAGCCCAGAAACTGAAAGGGCCTGTGCAACCAGAGCCAATAACTCACTGTATTGCTGAGGCTCTCCCTGACAATACGAGGGAGCACATTCACCCAGTCATGGTGAATGGAGTACACACTAAAGGGCTAAGGGATATGGGAGCATTTCTTACCCTGGTGAAAGGGGCTTTGGTGGGGGCTGAACAAATACTGCCAAATCAGTTTGTCTTGGTGAAGGATTACACAGGGGAAAGGAAAATGTACCCATTAGCCAGTGTTACCCTGGATTGGGGAGATGCCGGTGAAGGGGTAAGAGAGGTGGCTGTATCTGTAAAACTTATTATGGATGTTATTGTGGGGAATGATGTTCCACAGGGAGTGGGTTGTGCTGTGACCAGGAGCCAAAAGAATAGAGGCTCCTGTGATAAGTGGGATCCCACAGAAATTCAGACAGGAGGGGGGTGAGACAGACCAGCCAACCTGTAGCTCTTTTAAAAGAGGGTAATAACAGGGGGATGGAACTTCCTCTAGTGGCAGTTAACCCAACTGCTACTGAAGGCTGCTCTCAGGAAGGAGTGGTGATACATAGTCCAGGGGAGGGAGAAGGTTGTGATACTGGGTCACCTACTGCCACAGCTATGGAACTCAGCCTGGGAACTGATGGGAGCATGCCCCCTGCTCTGCGTAAATGGGAAGACTTAGCAGCAGCACAATGGACAGACCCTAGTTTTTTGTTTTTGTTTTTTTTATTCTATTTTGCAGCTGCCATGGCTCGTGGGACCTTCCCTCGGGCATCCTGTCCTTTATCCTGCCCGCCTGTGGATCCCTCAGTTTGTGCCTCCTCTCTCCCCCCCCTGCAGCCAGCACCCCCGGTTTTGCTCACCCAGGGAGGGTAACCCTTGTTGCTTGGGCTCTCTTCTAAGTCAGACTCTGGCTGCAGGTGGGTCCCAGAGGGAGGAACTGGAAGGCCAGCTGAGGAGAACCCAGAGGGGATGGGCAACTAGTAGTGGAGAGCAGGTGGAGGCACTGAACGAGTACTTCAGCTTAGTCTTTACTAGAGAAAAGGATGGACCGGGGAAAATAGGGGCTCAGCGGGGGGGGGGGAAGAAACTGATGGGAAAATCCAGAAGGATAGGATTTTGAAGGGCCTTAGGCCTTTTGGGTGGACAAGGCTCCTGGACCAGATAGTGTGCACTCAAGAGTCCTGAGGGAACTGGCAGAAGTCCTTGTGGGTCCCCTAATGAACCTGATTAACATCTTGCTGGAGATGGGGAAAGTGTTCCAGGACTGAAGAATGGCACATGTGGTGCCTCTCCACAAGAGCGGCCCCAGAGAAGAACCTGGTAATTACAAACCTGTCAGCCTCACCTCCATTGTAGGCAAACTAATGGAGACCATTCTCAAAGTGGGACTGGTGAGCTTTCTAGAGGTGCATGGTCTCCAGGATGAAAAGCAGCATGGCTTTGTCTCAGGGAGATCATGATAGACTAACTTAATTGGCTTTTTCGATTGGGTCACAAAGACATTGAATAAAGGCCAGGCAGTGGATCAGTGGATGTCCTGCATCTGTACTTCAGCAAGGCCTTCAACTTTGTGCCACATGGAAGGATGCTTAATAAACTGAGGAACCTGGAGCAGGGGAGAAACTGGTGAGGTGGGTCCAGAATTGGCTGCATGACAGATACCAGAGGGTGATTGTCAGGGGGGGGGACTGTCAAAGCCCAGACCTGTGACCAGTGGGGTACCACAGGGCTCTATATTAGGGGCAGTGTTAGTCAACATCTTTATTGGTGGCATTGTGGATGGGATCAAAAGTAAAATCTGACTATTTGCAGATGATACCAAGATATGCGAAAGAGTGAACATGGAGGAGGGGAGGCAGGAGCTCAGGGAGGATCCAGCTTGGCTTGAAACCTGATCAGGCATCTGGCAGCTGGGGTTCAATGCCAAAAAGTGGAAGGTCATGCGCCTGGGAGCTAGGAACCCTGGGAACAGCTACTGGCTTGGGGGGGGTACAGGTATCCAGTTCAGAAGAGGAAAGGGATCAAGGGGTCATGGGGGGACATGAAACATTCAGCACAGTGCCATAAAGCAGCAGGCAAGGCAAACAAAATGCTGGGATGTATCGCCAGAGGAATCATTTCCAGGAAAATGGAAGTCATCCTAAATTTGTACAAGTCATTGGTGTGTCCACACTTGGAGTACTGTGTACAGTTCTGGTCCCCTTATTTGAAAAAAGACATCAGACTACTAGAAGGGGTAGCATAAGGCGATCAAGATGATCCAGGGCATGGGGGATTAATCCTATGAGGAGAGACTGCAGGAGCTCAATATGTATTCCCTGGAGTACAGAAGGGAGAGGGGGGATATGATCGAAACCTTCAAGTACCTAAAATATAGAAACAGAGTTGCAACTGAGGGCTTATTTAAGCTGCAAGTGGAAAGGGCCTTGAGGGGCATAGTCTGAAACTAGTGAGTGGAAGATTTAAAATGGAGCTGAGGAGGCACTTTTTCACCAAAAGTGTGGTGTACAAGTGGAACCAACTATACGAGGAGGTGGTCTCATTGAGATTGATGGATAGTTTTAAGAGACGGTGGGACAAGGTAAAAGGGTGAGTCACAGCTGGTGGTAGGATGGGGAGGAGGGTGAAAAGGGTGGGAGAAGATTACTCCATGGGGGTAAGGGGAGGGAAGGCAGCTCCAGTATAATTTGCAGTGGGCTACACACTCGAGCAGACTTGATAGACCATTATGGCCTGTTTCTGCTGGCGTCTTTGTATGTTTGTATGTATGCAGATCCCCCAATGGACATTGTGGGTCCAGTAGGATCAGTGTGCAGATGATCTAGAACAAATGGTTCTGGTCAAGACGCCAGTAAAGAAGGTGCTTCAGTGGTGGATGGACCCTGGCAATTTGCTCAAAGGGGTTCCCTTCCTTATTCCTTCCCCTCATCAGATCCTCTCCACAGACATTTCAGGGATGGGCTGGGAGGCACACCTAGGCACTCATTAGACCCAGGGTTCTTGAACTGCAGTGGAGAATTCCCTCCACATAAATGTCCTAAAGATGAGAGCTGTTCTATATACTGTGCAAGCCTTTCAGAGCCTCCTGTCCCTGGGACCTCTGCTAGTGCAGATGGACATCAGTGTGGTACACTACATAAACAAGCAAGGGGGGCCCATTCCTACCCCCTGCACAGAGAAACGATGAGGGCTTGGTACTGAGCTCTAGAACATGGTCTAGAGCTATCAGCCATCCATGTGTCAGGTGTCTGAAATGTTCTGGCAGACAAGCTAAGCAGGTCGCAGTCCAGGATGCATGAGTGGAAGCTGCTGACCTTGGTTGTAGAAGACCTTTTCGACAGGTCGGATACACCAAGCCAGCCCAGTGGTGCTGAGGGTTAAGGCATTGGATGCCACACCTCGCGTCACACCGGTGACCCAGGTTCTGGAACAGACTCGGTTTGCTCGGGGGTCAGCAGGGGAAGGAACGATTGAGCATCTGCAGACAGCTCTCCTTCCTTGGGGAGGGGGAACAGTGTGCTGTAGACTGACACCCAGTGGTGGCTGGGTGTCTGCACAGGCATGTCACCCAGGAGAGGGGAGGGCACATGTTCAGGGCGTATAGCTGCTGCCGCGGAGGTGGGGGCAGCTGCCTCGCCTATTGCACAGTTCGGGTGCCCAGGGAGAAAAAGCAGAAAAGGCTGGGAGCTGATGGGCTCCCATGATGACCAGACACATTTAGATTGAAGAATGAGTCCCTCAAGGGAGAGACCTGAGCTGTCACATCGGCTCTGGGTGGGCGATAAAGTATAAATTAAAAAAATAAAAAAGGTGGGGTCGTCCAGAGTTGGACCTTTTTTCATTCTCACTGAATGCAAAACTGCCACTTTTCTACTCGACTGCTCCAGGGCCTGGAGTTTTCTGGTGAGATGCATTGTCCCTTTCTTGGAAAGGGAGGTTCCTCTATGCCTTCCCTCCCTTCCCACTAATTCAGAGTGTGCTGCTCGATGGAAGGAGTGACTATGATCCTCATTGCTGCCTTCTGACCTCATCACATCTGCTTCCCCTTACTTCAGCAGTTAGCAGTGGAACCTCCAGTGCCCCTGCCCCTGTGCACAGGCATGCTGTTACAGAAGCAGGGCACCTTGGTCCATCTGGACCTCGGGTCACTACACCTCCATGCGTGGCTTCTCAAGACATAGCCATGGCTAGATTTGGGGTATCCCAAAAGGCGACAGATATCCTGGTGGCTGCTAAGAAGCCTTCCACTAGGGCCATTTATTCCATGAAGTGGAAGTGCGTTGCTCTGTGGGTGGCTTCCCATGATTTGCATCCTTTCACTTCTCCAATGAATCAGATTCTGGAGTATTTGCTGTCCCTCTCAGATTTTGAACTGCAATATGTTTCCCATTAAAGTGCACGTGGCTGCTTTTTCAGCTTTCCATGTGCCCATTGATGGCTATACTGTGGCACAACTGGAGGTGTCCCATAAATTTTTGAGAGGCATTCTTCATCTGAGCGTCCCATCCATAATTAAGTCCCACCTTGGGACTTAAATTTTGTGTTGGAGAAATTTACTTTGGCTCCCTATGAGCAATCCATGACATTCGAGCTATGCTTTCTGTTGTGGAAAGTGTTATTTTTAGTTGCTATTACTTCTGCTCGAAGGGTTTCTGAGCCTGGGGATAACGTGGAGGGAAGGAGGGTGGCTGCATGGTGTGTAGACAGCTGGAGCAGCTATGGGAAGAGACCAGCGGGCTATGAAGGGAATTGAATGGAGGGAGAGGGAGAAGGGGACTGTATGGAGGCAGGGGTCCAAATAAAAATACCCCTGGATGGCACAGGGAACAGATTCAAGGGTGGACAGAGAGAGGGAATATGTGGACCTAAAGGGATCAGGCAAGGTCTGGAGTCACAAGGAATGACAGCAAAAGAAACACTGCACAGCGGAAGCTGTGTGGGACCAGGTACGCACCATTGGCTAGCCTGGTGGATAGAGGGAAGTGGAAGGGGGTTTGGAAGAAAGGGGAAAAAAGGAGTGGGAGTGACAGCATGGCAACCAGAGGGGCAGGTGACAAAATAGAGCCAGTAAAGATTACAGATTCCAATACTGACAAGGAACCTAGTGGGGTGGTGGGGAAGAACACACACACTCCAGAGAGCAGTGGCAGTGGTAATGGGAATGAATGAGTTGATAAGGGTATCACTAACCCTGGTAAACAAGGGGGAGAGCAGAAGGACCCTAGGAGGGAGCACTGAGAAGGAAGAATCAGAGGGGGAGGTAAGGGAGATGGGCAAGCGTGGGGGAACGAGCAGAGGGACAGGGGACAGAATGAGGGAGAAGTAAATGGAGGTCAGCACAGAAAGGGACAGAGGGTCATTGTACTGGTGGACTCAGTAATAAAAGGTATCAGATAGGGGTGTAAGGAGGTCAGGAAGAGTTCTGTTGGGATTGACTGCATACCAAGTATGATGGCTGGTAGAGTGGGGAAGTTTGTGGCCAAATGTATAAGTAGACAGGGGGTGAAGCCTCACATAGTGGTGCACCTAGGCACTAACGACCTGGAGGGTAGCAGTGTGGAGGTGGTGCAGGAGAGATTCAGGGAACTGGGTAGGATATGCAGTAATGAGGGGCAATCAGTTGCTTTCTCTGAAGTCCTACCAATACTGGAGGTAAGTACTGTCAGAAAACAAAGGATCAGAAAATGCAATGAATGACTGGCAGAATGGCGTGGGTCTATGGGGTTCGGTCTAGTGGGAGGTTGGTGGGACAACATGGGATAGCAAGGAACTGTACACCCCAGATAGGCTTCACTTGAACAGGGAGGGTTCAGGTGTATTGAAACAGGAACTAGGTGAGTACATAGCATCCAACTTTAATTTAAACTGATGGGGTGAGGGTGCTTGGTCTAGGTCAACAGACAGTGCCACAAGGTGAGGGGGGCCATGCACCCCCCCCAAGCTAGCATAAAGGGCAAGTTGGGAAATTCACAAGTAGGAGGGGGTAAGAGGAAGGGAAGGATGAGAAGGGCCAGGGTTCCAGCAAAGTACCAGAGCTCCAGGCATTGATGGCAGAAGGGGAGACAGACATAGTTGCCGTCACCAAGTCATGGGCAAACCAACACCATGACTGGGACCTGATGGCACCAGGATATAGACTGTACTGGAGAGACAGAGCAAAAGGGAAAGGCGGGGGTGTGTGGTTTTGTATGTCAGGGAGGGGATAGTGAGTACTAGGGAGGTGGAAAAGGAGGGTAGGGTGGAAACTGTATGGGTTCAAATGCAGAACAGGAAAGGCAGGAGGGTCAGATTGGGGGTAGTGTACAGACCACCCTCGCAGTCTGAGGACATTGACAGAGAACTGGCAGATCAGCTAAGGAAGCACTGCAGCAGGGGTGGTACTGTGGTGGTCGGTGATATCAATCTGCCAGGAGTGAGCTGAAAAAACATGTATACTGCAAGAACAAGGGAACAGGTCATTCTGGAGGCCTTCCAGGATACATTCCTATCACAAAAGGTGGAGGAGCCGACAAGAGAGGGGAACACTTTGGATCTAATGCTGGTGAATGGCGACCTGGTAAGGGAAGTGGGAGTTGAGTACCACCTAGCAATCGATCAAATCAGTCAATCATATCCTTATTTTAACTCATTGAAGCCCCAAGACACCTGTAGGTGGCAGCAGAAAAGATACTCCTGAGGTCTTTAACGCCTCCAGGTGTCCTGCACTTTGTGCCACTGAGGACTTTTGATGCCTGAGGACGTTGCTGCTTTAAACTTAAATATTTCACAAACTAAAGTGAGTAGAATTGATTGCATAGCACCGTTGGAAAGGTAATGTTCTGCTGAACAACTTTGCCACTGATACTTTATGTCTATTATGTATACTTTAGAAGATATTCACATTTTTGTATGTTGTGATGTTAATGGCTGACATTTGTCTCTCAAGCTTCACTTAGCCACCTTAATAAAACAGAAAAGAAACACATGCATCATATTAGAAAAACTGCTTTTTAGTACAAAATTAGTTTTGTACCTCCATATAATGTATGGATGCTTAACTTGGTGTTGATATATTAAATATTTTCCCACCCAACACATTTTTTTATTGCCTTTTTTATTGAAAAAAAAAACATTTTTTGCTATTTCAACCAATATAGAAAAAATAGGAACTACTTATAATTAATTGCATAGTAGCATTGGAAAGGTAATTTTGTGCTGAACAACTTTACCACTCATGCTTTGTGTGTAGCCCTTACGGTTCATGAGTTATTCACATTTGTTTGTGGCATGCTGATTATGACTTGATTTTGCTCAGAAAGCTCCAGGTTACACTGTTAAAAGTATACAGGCCACAAGTGGTGAAACTCTCAATGAGCTCATGAGGCCTCAGTGAGTTAAGTGAAATTCCAACAGATCATAACATTGTACAGAAACCATAAAACCATAAAATATCAATAAATAAAATCAAAGATTTTAAAACATTATCTTAAACTAGAACATGACAGTAAGCTAACTAACACTTAAGTCAGGGAATGCTAAGAGATTAAATATGTTTTCAGAGCAGATTTAAAACAGTCGACAGTCAGGCACTCTATAATCCAGCAAGGTAGAGAATTCCACAGGGTAGGGGCTACAAAAGCAAAAGGGCAGACCCCAGAGGTTTTCAGTCGAACTCTGGGAACCTCTAGCAATCCCTTGTTGGAGAAACGGAGTGAGCGAGGAGAGGGGCAGTAGGGGCAAAGAAGATTTTGCAAGTAGCGCAGTCCCTGCCCATGTAGAGCTATATAGGTTAGTAACCTGGCCTTGAAGGTGATCTGTCAATGCACAGGCAGCCAGTGCAGATCACAGAGCACTGGAGTGACATGGCAAGATCTTGTAAGCCAGTCAGCAACTTGGCTGCTGCATTCTGCACCAGCTGCAGTCAGCGGATATCAACTCCCAGTAGCCCGAAGTATAGGACATTGCAGTAATCAAGGCGTGAGGTTACAAAGGTGTGGATCAGTGTTGGAAGGTCACCAGGTGGGACCAGGTGCTTGATCCGAGTGATGTTCCTCAGATGGTGAAAAGAGGTTTTCATAACAGCAGACACCTGAGATTTTAATGTCAGGCTGCTATCGAACACGACGGCCAGATTTCACGCCCGATCAGAAGTAAGCAGCTGGTTAACCCCGAGCCAAAGCTCAGAAGTTAGTCTTGCTGCTAACCCCACACTTTGGTGACCTGGATCCACTACCAACAACCTTGGTTTTACCTGAGTTCAACCTCAGCCAGTTGGCACTCATCCAACCCTGGATCTTGGGAGAGGCAGCTGTTAAAAACAGAGACTACTCCACCCTGTTCAGGCACAAAGGACATGTAGAGCTGAGTGTCATCTGCATAGCAGTGAAAACTCAGCCCATACCACCTTATAATGTCTCCCAACAGCTGCATATACACTGCAAACATGGGGACAGCACAGAGCCCTGCGGAACCCCACATAACTGGGGGAGCGGGCCAAGAAATAAATTCCCGACACCACTCTCTGAGTCCTGCCAGTGAGGAATGATCGAAACCACCTGAGGACCGTACCAGATAGTCCACAGAGAATCCGCAGGTGCTCCAACAGTATCCCATGGTCTACAGTGTTGAATGCTGCAGAGAGATCAAGGAGAACCAAGATGGAACTGCTCCCCCCAATTCTTCGCTATCAGGAAATCATTCAGTACCTGAACCAGGGCAGTCACGGTACTATGCCTCTTCCTAAAGCCAGATTCGAGAGGATCATAGACATCATGGGATGTTAAGTGGTCATCCAGCTGTACCACAACCACTTTCTCAATAACCTTGCCCACAAAGGGCAGGTTAGAAACAGGTCTGTAGTTTGCTAAGCAGTCCAGATCAAGGGAAGTTTTCTTCAGAGAGGTATTACTACCGCCTCCTTCAGGGGGTCCAGAAATACCCCTGTCTCCAATGAGCACCGGACTATCTCAGCAAGGACCTGTCCGAAGACTTCAACGCACCCCACTAGGAGGTGTATTGGGCCTGGATCTAGGCTACTGTAGGTTGAGCGCATATCCTGGATGATGCGCACAATGTCCACAATTACCAACTGGCTGAAGTCGGACCAGACAGACAGAGGGCCTGCAACCTCTAACCGGTCACCACAATACCCATTTGAAGGTGCTGAGCGGATCTCTGACCTAATAGTAACAATCTTATTGGCAAAGAATTGAGCAAACTCATCACACTTAGCTTGTGAAAATGTTCCCCGTTGCTGAAGACAGGCTGGATTACACAGCCTGTCAACAGTCCAGAACAGCTGAGCAGGTCGATTCCTCACCACGGCAATTTCTTTGGACAGGAATTCTGCCTTCTTACAAGAGATTGCTGATTGATGGTCTTTATAATGGGCTATCAATTTAAGTTTATCACCAACCAGGCCAGATTTCCACCAGCACCAGCGCTGCTCCAACCTTCAACCTCTGTGCCTCAGTTCCTTCAAAGTCCCATCAAACCAAGAGAACTTTGGGTGAAGAGTGAGGGGTCAAACACGGACAAGAGCTAGGGAGTCAAGGGCCCCTGTCACTGCCTTGTTAAAGGCTAGTACCAGTTCCTCCCGGCTCCCTGTTTACACTTGGCATGCCTGATAGGTCCAGTACCACCATAAGACCATCTGGAGTCAAGCCCTTTAAAGGGCGGTACCGGACTGTAGCTACCACATTACAGTGTGGTTTTCCCTGGACTTGGGTAGGGAGGGGACATCTACAAAAAACAGGGTAGTGGACTTCAGAAGGGAAGAGTTCGGCAGGATGGCTGACATCCTACAGGGTTACTTAGATGCCATCAGCCCAGACATGGCTATCATCCAGAAATGGACCATCTTCAGGTTGGGCCTGGTGGGGGTCACAGATTCCTGCACAGAAAGCCACAGTAAGAAGGTAAGGACCAAAAAACTAAGATGGTGGTCCAAATTGGTGCAGAATGGAGTGAGGGAAAAGAAGAGACCTTCAGAAGATGGAATAGATCCAACAGGGAGGAGGACAGGGAGGAGTAGGCAAAGAAATCCAGGGAGGTGTGCAGGGTCATTAGGGTAGCCATGGCTTTAAAGGACCTAAGACTTGCACAGAGGATAAAGAGAGTGAAAAAGATTTCTTTAAGTACATTAAGGAGAAGAGGAGCTGCAAGGAACAAATCACCAGAATCAAGAAAGATGGAGGGTGGGCAGAGAAGGGGGCTGAGCAGGCAGAGGCACTAAATGAGTACTTCTGTTTGGTACCAGGGATAGGGATGTGCCCATCCCACAGGGGAAGGGCAAGGGAGGTAGGGGTAGAGAGGAGATAACGGATGGGGAGATCTCAGTGAACAGGGTACTGAAAGAGCTTAGGGCCCTAAAGGTTGACAAGGCGAATGGGTCAGATGGGTTACATCCTAGAGTCCTGGGGGAGCTAGCTGATGTCCTGGCACCACCTCTAGCAGACTTGTTCATTACCTCCCTGCAGACTGAGTGTTTGCCTCAGGACTGGAGGATGGCACACATGGTACCCCTCCATAAGAGCGGTGTGACAGGGAGATCCTGCCACTCTTGAGGACTGACCTTTTCTTAAATCGTCTTTTCTTAAAATGTCTTCAGACTAGACAGGACCTCTAAAAGAGGTGGTGACTATGCTATCTACCTCAAAGATGCCCTCCTAGGGCACCCTGTTCAAACCCTCGCCTTTGACTCGACTGCCCAGATTTTACCAATCAGAATTCTTCTCAGGGCCCACAATAAGGTGCTGACTATCACTGCTGTCTACATTCCACCTAAGAAACAAGGCAAAGGTCTCAACTATGTCCTGGACTTCATCCGCTCACAACCCCCAGGCTCTGAGTCTATCCTTATGGGTGATTTTAACATAAATTGGCTTGGGTCAGATACAAACGGCTTTAAGGATGCTATCTCAGCTGCCAACCTCACCCAACTAGTCGCTACACTCACTAGGCAAAACTATAAGGCTGGCACTAGCTCTCTTCTGGACTGGATCCTGACAAACCACCCATCCCGCATCTCCCATGTCTCCGTCCTTCCCGACTCGTTAAGTGACCACTCTCCAATCACCTGTGAATGGTCAAATAAATTCAACATCCCATCTCCCAAACTAATTGCAAGCAGAATCCTCCCATGTGGCCAACTGAAGCATCTCAAATCCCACCTCAGACAAGAAGACTGGTCCCCTATTTTCCTAGCAACGGATGTCAACTCTGCACTCGAGTTCTTTATCAACACCTTAAACGCTGCCTGTGACTCCTATGCCCCCTTTAAAAAGAGGAACGTCAAAGGGCTTTGCAACCCTTGGCTCTCGGGAGCTCCTAGCACTGATGAAATCTAGGGACCACCTCTGGGCTCGGGCTCGGGACACAGGTAGGCAAGCAAACATACAGAACTACAAGCGTGCTAGAAATGAATGCACTAAAGCAATACACCTAAAGAAAAGCAGCTACTACAAAGATGCTCTTACAAACACCTCGGGTAAAGGGAAGTCCTTCTGGGATAATCTAAAAGAAATTACGGGGAAATTACCCAAAATGTCATCCACCGTGCTGGAAGTGGATGAGACTATAACACTGGACCCAGCCACCATAGCAAATACATTTAACAAAAACTTCTCGGACCTCAGTAGTGTGCTCCCGCATGACTTCTTTAACACCGACCCCTCTGCTGCACCCCCTCTCCCCAACCCGCCCCCCTCTGCAACTCGACCGCTATTTTATTTCAAAGCAGTCAGGGTGCATGTAGTACGCAAATATATCAGCACAGCAATCGCAGGATCAAGAACCAGTGGGGACACTCTTGACCTTAAACTACTGTCTTTCACACTAGATGAAGTGCTACCTCCACTTACACATATTTTCAACCTCTCCCTCACCCTCAGCCAGCTCCCCGATAGATGGAAATCCGCCACCTTTATGCCTGTCCACAAGAGTGGGGACAAGGCCCATCCTGGGAACTATAGTCCTATATCCATACTTCCCCCCTCTCTAAGGCCATTGAGCGATTAGTCTCTGACCAACTGACGGCATACCTGGCTAAGCATGACATCCTTTGTAAACAGCAGCACGGCTTCCGAAAAGGCCACAGCACTACCTTGGCCCTCGCAGAATTCATGGGAGCAATCCACAACTCCCTTGACAATAATCAACTAACTGGTTCAGTCTTCATCGATCTGTCTAAGGCTTTTGACACCGTCCATCACCAGCTACTCATCACTGAGCTTCAAAATGCTGGGCTGTCCGTTGAGGCTACATCCTGGTTTAAAAGCTACCTCGAAAACCGCTCACAAAGGGTGAAAATCGCTCACACCCACTCTGACGCTAGACCCGTCCACTCAGGAGTTCCGCAAGGATCCATTCTCAGGCCACTCCTTTTCTGCCTTTTTTTGAACAATCTCCCACAATCCTGTCCTGAACAAATCCTGCTATTCGCGGATGATGCAGTCATTCACGCTTCTCACCATGACCCCCTACTACTCCAAGAAAAGCTTCAGATGGGTTTCACCTCCATTGAAAAATGGTTTAACAGACAAAAGCTGGTGCTCAGCTACAAGAAAACAAAGGTGATGCTTTTTTATGGCTCCCATAACAAGCATAGGTCTCAACCCATCTGAATTGCAAACTGCCATGGTGCTGTCCTAGACCATGTACACTCCTTTAAATATCTTGGCATCACTCTCGACAGCCACCTAACCTATGGCATCCACACTGACACTGTTGCCAAAGCTGTTAAGAAGCACATTGGCCTTCTCTACAGGCACAGGCAATGCCTCACATCAGATGCCTTAAGAATAGCTGTACAGAGCTCTGTGGTCTCTCTAATTGATTTTGGCTGGTTGTCTATGGCTCTGCAACTGACACAGCCCTAAGGTGCCTATGCTTGACCCTAAACAAAGCCTGCCATCTCATTACTGGATCCCACCGTCTCACCCACACGTGTGCACTCTATGCCCAAATGGGTTGGCACCAACTATCAAACCGTATTAAGTTCCATACCTGTCTAATGGCCAAGAAGATCACGTTAGGTCTTGCACCCCCAGGAGTCCAAGCGCTCCTACATGCAACCCACATCCCCTGCCTCACCAGGGATTCTGAAAATCAAATTCTGCACATACCACGGTGCCACACCTCGCAGGGACAAAGGTCATTTGTGCACCGTGCACCCTCCTGGTTTAATGGACTCAACAAAGACATCATCTTGTTGCAAAGACTAGGCCAGTTCAAAACCAACCTTCACCTCCATCTCTCTGCCTCCAGCTCCTGTGACTGTCGCTCCTAATCTGCTATCCCCTCTTGCACTTACTTCTCCCTCTCCATGACAGCTTTCCCCTACCCCCTAACTCATCTCCCTTCCTGGCTTTAGCAGTTTAAACCTGACAAAGCCCTCGGCTGCTCCACTATTTTTTTCTAGTGTTCCCTCAATCCTTCAACCTTCCCTGTTAATCCCTTGCCCTGCCCTGTTACCTCTCCTTCAGTCCTCTGGCTGTTTTCAAGCAGCACCACACTGCATTGAATCCTTTGTACTGCATTGCTCAATTCCCTGTACTGCATCGTTCATACATATTTCTGTCCTGTACCTTCTGCCCCCTCAAATGTATTGTATTTCAATTGCTTGAATTGCCTGTTTCAAAGCCTGTTATGTTTGTATTGTTTTCCCAAGTTGACGTGGAACCTTTGTAAAAGATCCACGACTCAAAGGTATTGTAATCCTAGAATATCAATAAACAATAAACAATAAATATGTTGCAACAGTTCTTCTGTTACTTAGCCTAATCTATCCTTTACAATTTCTAGTCCATGAAGTTGGCCACCTATGGGTGCTCCCTCTCCTTTCTTGACTATGCTATAGTGTCCTCTTTAATTTTCCTTTTTCCTCTCTGGTCCTTGTACAGGGAGGTTATTGTGGTGACCTCCAAGCTGATGAAAAACAACAGGCTGTATTCCTCATTGTTGGATTTAGTATGCAATAGCACTATGTCATAAAATACCTTGATGTATATGTCTTATGTGTATGAAACCTGTAAATATTGAAAATACCGTGGTACTAGGTGTATTTGATAGAGGTAATAAGTTACTTGGGGACTGTATTATAAAAATTGTTAGTTGTGCTATTTAAAATGCACGTAAGTTACAGATTGTTTGAGAGGCCCTTTGGTACCATGTATTCCTGCTTTAAAGGCTAACTCACTGTGCAAAAATTACGGCCAAGCATTGGTCTCAGCGGCTTCCTTCCTACCTCTCCGACATCTTAACAAACCCTAGCGCACAATCATACACACTCAGAAACTCAGACTCCAGGTCCCTAGCTGTCCCATACTGATCTACCTCCGCTGGGCAATCAGGGTTCGGCTACCGCATTCCCTCACTATGGAACTCCCCCCCAGCTAACATTCGTCACTTCACCTCCCTGTGGCACCTAAACTCCATGCTCCAAGATCATTTCGTCCCTACCTGTGCTTGTGTCTAGGAGCCTACCAACTACTAGGCAACTCTCTGGGAATGTTGGCACTTAGCAAATTTGTAATTCATCAGATCTAACTATTGTCCACTCGCCTTATACTGTATCTCATATGGCTCAAAACTTAATTTTGTTGTACACTTGCTGTATGTAACTGTGCTACCAACTGCCACACTCAATCCTGTATGTAGTGGTTTCTGAACCAAATGTTAGTGATCTTCCACAATGTATTCACTTGTCAATCCTGACTTCAAGTGCTTTCTCATACCGTATGTACTATGGTTACCAATTTGTCTCTCTCAAGCTACTACTGACATGTAACCAGATCCTAATGTTAATATTTCTCCCACTATGTATTTTCTTGTCTATACTGTGTAATCTGTTCTCCTGTGTTCTCCCCCTCTCCCAGGACGCATATGTAATCGAGCAGTACTCTGCTCAGTATACCTTCCTGGTAAAACGCTTAAATAAATAAACAAATAAATAAGCTGAATAAGCCTAAAATTTCATGGTGATCCCAAGAGGATTTGTTAACATTTGAGCAGTGGTCAAACACTTGGCAGCTGGGTTTCAATGCTAAGAAGTGCAAAATCATGCACTTCGGGAGCCAGGAACCCAAGGTACAGCTACCATTTGGGAGGAGTGCAGTTATCCATCTCTGCGGAGGAAAAGGGTCTGGGAGTGATGGCCACAGGGAATATGAACCACTCATCTCAATGTAGGAAAGCGGTGGCCAAGGCCAATAGAATGCTGGGGTGCATTGCTAGAGGAATCACCTTTAGGAGGGAGGAAGTCATTCTGCCACTGTACAGATCACTTTTTAGGCCCCATTTGGAGTTCTGTGTGCAGTTCTGGAACCCCTACTTGAGGAAGGACATCAAGCTTCTGGAGGGGGTCCATGAGAGGGCAACAAAGATGATCAGTGGAATGGGGGAGAAATATTATGAGGATAGGCTGAGGTAGCTCAACATGTACTCCTTGGAGGAAAGAGGAGAAAGGGGTGATATGATTGAAGCCTTCAAGTACATAATGGGCATAAATAAGGTTGGTACTGAGGGCATGTTTCGATTGAAGGGGGAAGGGATCACTAGGAGGCACAGTCTGAGGTTGGAGGGGGAAGGTTCAGGAGGGAAATGAGTAGCTATTACTTCACGGAGAGAGTGGTTGCAGGCTGGAACACGCTGCCTGAAGAAGTGGTATCTCTGTAGTCGGCGGAGAGCTTTCAATCAGTCAATCAAAATTTTATTTGTAAGCATAATTCCATCAGACCAAAGCACTTTACTTCCTAAAAATGATTCAAATTAATGCATACATCAATAAATAAAAACACAACATAAATATCTTCATAAATATCAATCAGATAGTGGTACAACTGGGCTTAACCCCCTTCCAGCAATCAGGGCACACACTGGAATGCGCCTGTCATTAGGGTGCCACAAGGGGAAATTTGCTATCTCCTCCCTGAGACCCGCCCCCCTGGAGTTAGAATAATTAGAAATGGAGGAATGGGTTGCATAAGGCGGGATGACGAACTTGGGACTTGGCGCCCCAATGACCGGGTGCGTCCTGACAGGTGTGTTCCAGTGGTGGAACCAGCTTAATCCTCATAAAAAAATGCTTGGCTGAATAGATGTGTTTTTAATTCAGATTTGAAAGTCAGTGGTTGGGCATCCTCTAATCCAATGAGGTTGAGCATTCCACAGGGTTGGGGCCGCAAAAGCAAAAGTGCACCCCCCCCGACGTCTTTAGCCAGACCCTGGGAACCTCTAGCAATCCCTCGTCATTGGAACTGAGATGGTGAAGGGGGTGGTAGGGGTGCAGAAGATCTTGCAAGTAGCTAGGTCCCTGGCCATGTAGGACTTTACAGGTCAGTAGCCCGACCTTGAAGGTAATCCGCCAATGTACCGGCAGCCAGTGAAAATCCGCAAAGCACATGAGTGCTATGGTAAGATCTTGATAAGCCAGTCAACAACCTGGTTGCCACATTCTGCACTAACTGCAATCAGCGGATATGAACCCCTGAAAGCCCTAGGTATAGGGCGTTGCAGTAATCAAGGCGGGAGGTTACAAAGGCAAGAACCAGAGCTGGCATCTAGCCAGGCTGAACCAGGTGCTTAATCCGAACAATGTTCCTCAGATGGTAAAATGAGGTCTTTATGACTGCAGACATCTGAGATTTTAATGTCAGGCTGCTGTTGAACACAACGCTCAGATTTTGCACCTGATTTGAGGTAGGCAGCTGGTCACCTCCAAGCCAAAGCCCATATGGTTGACCTGCTTGCAACCCTATGCCTTGGTGACATGGCTCTACAATCAACACTTCAGTCTTGTCAGAGTTCAACCTCAGCCAATACTTTAAAAAGGGGTGGGATAGGGTCAGAGGCAAGGTATTAGTAAGGAGGAAATTGAGCAGGGAGGGGATTGCTGCTGGGGGAAATGATGCTGATGGTTGGCCACTGGGGGTGGGGAGCAGCAGCTGTACTCTGAGCTGTAAGCTGCAAAATCGAGTAGATGCGATGTACCGCTTGGTCTGTTTCTGCTGGCATTTTCATATGTTTGTATGGGTGAGTCTCCCTATTTGGTTTTCCACAAAGACAGGGGGCCTGAGAATGCTGCAAGCCCCTGGTGCATCGCACATATGGTGCAGGGGGCTTGCAGCATTCTCTCTGTGCCATTAAGAGTTTTCAGTCCTATGCGCTAAATGCCGCAAGTTAGACCAGCTCCCTCCAGTCTAACATGCCATTTGGGGGAACCTAATTACAGAACTTGCGCCAAATATTTGGCACAAGCTGCCGTAAACTGCGGAAACTGTCATAGCTGTGCCCAGTGTACTAAACGTGGGTGCAGTTGCCTCAAAGGAGTTTGGCGCAGTTGTGCCACACTGCGGGGTTGATGCAGGGCTTGCCACCAGGCCCTGCGTCAACCTTTGAAAATCAGGCCAAGGTGTCTTTGCGTACCAGCCCTAAGTTTTTACCAAAGGTGGTGTCTGAGTTTACCCTGAATCAAACCATCCACCTGCCTGTTTATCTGTCAGAGCATGCCAATCCAGGGGAAGCATTGCTCCATGTTATATGTACATAGAATACTCAGATATTATGTTCACCGCATGAGGAAGTCCTCGCAGCTTTTTGTTTCCTTTGCCCCTGGAAAAGAGGGCGTACCAATTTCTAAGCAGTGCCTGTCCAAATGACTTGCCAACTGTATTGTTTTCTGTTACAGGAAGTACGGTAAGTAACTTCCTGGGATTGTTCGTGGCTATTCAGCCAGAGACATGGCCACTTCCGTTGCCTGTTTCAGGAATGTGTCAACTGCAGAAATCTGTGCTGCTGCAACTTGGAGTACTGTCCACACTTTCACTAAACACTACAGTCTGGACATTGCCTCTAGAAGAAGGGCAGGCTTTGGCCTGGCTGTGTTCCAAGGTTTTCTTTCATAGGTCTCTAGCCTCCAGTCACCCAGACTGGTTCTCTATCAGAACTGCTTGGGACTCATTCCATAGGTGTAGTCTGATGCAAGAGATATCCTCAAAGAAGATAATAGTTACTTAAGAACTTACTGTAACAGCAGATCTTCAAAAGAATCTCTTGCATCAGGCCATGCTGTCTCACTCTCTGTCTCCCTTCACCTCAGGACTTCTCAGTTCCTGTCTCTCTCTAGGATGGTCTACCTTCTGTTTCACCTTGCCTAGTGGCAGGAACCTCTTGCTCTCCTTTGATTCCCCAAGAGGTGGCCCTCTTTGTATAGTCCCTGGTGGGGGAACTAAGGAGGGTGTGGGGCCACCCATGTTTGTGTGATGAGGACGTCGGCATGGGCAGCTCCTGATAGACTGCTAGCTAAAAAGTTTCCATGTGGTCCTAGTGCCTGGCTGCTGTAGTTCCATAGGTGGGACCTGATGAAAGAGATGCTCTCGAAGATGTAATGTTAATGGTAAGTTCTTACATAACTGTACTTTTTCTTTATTTAAAAAAAAATTCCTTTGTCTGCCCATGCCATGTATCACTGCAGAGAGAATGTTCCATTTTCAGCCATTGTTTTATAATAAAAGAAAAATAAGCATAGAAGCATAGAAAATGTTTGCAGATGAAGGCTTCTATCAGCCAATCTAGTCTGCCCAAGCCTGCCTAGTTACGGAACTGTGTCTCGGCCAGTCCTCATTTCTTCCACCAGCTACCAGCATACGCACTTTTCCCATGTGCCTGTCCCACCTTCTTTGGACCCCCCCCCAATTGTCTCTGTGCAGATGACCTCTTTTGGAAGTTCATTCCAGTCTGCCACCAATCTTTCTATAAAAATAAAAAAAAAGTACTTCCTGACATCTTTTTGACACCCCCCATCCCACTAACTTCATGGAGTTTCCCGGTGCCTTTGTTACAACTCACTGTGAACAATTTGCTGATGTCCACATTGTTTATCCACAGACTTACTTTACCATCTCAATCATGTCTCCCCTTTCCTTCTGTCCTCTAATGTGCCTAATTGAGATCCTCCAAGCGCACATTGTAAGACCTCCCTTTCTGTAGCGCTCCACATTGTCAGTGGGTAATCATTATGGAATGGTACTGTGCACCCCTAGTAGGGAAAATGGCACAGTCCAAGACTATTAACAGAATGGAATGCAAAGCACGTAAGGATTCCGGACAGCAGCAACTCTCCAGTTTTTGATGTGCCATCAAAGGGGAAACAACTAAAAAGCTTCTCAGAAGAAAATCAGTTTCTAATCTTCTGGGGCTGCAAGTCTACGTAGCAGGCTGGGGCTACCTGGTGACAGGGATCATCCCTAAATTAAAATCTGTAGATTTCAAATTGGCTAACCTGCTCTCCCCATTTCCACTGCCTGTGCTTGGATTGGGGGCCACATCTGCCTCTTGCTTAAAGGTGTTTTCCTCAAACAGCTGTAGTTTAAGCGCGATTGGTACCGCTAGAATAAGAGCAATCATGCGCTCTTTCACAATAAAACACTTTTAACTGACTTACCGGCACATAGACGTCCCCCACAGCTCTTTCCGTCAGTCATGTCATCAGGGGACTGGCTACAGGGAACACTGGGAGATGTAGTGATTAATCATGGTGGGCAGAGGGTTGGAGGATCAAACAGATAAAAAACTAAATTACAGACTAGTAAGTATGTAGAAATTTTTACTTTAACTACGTATCTTACTTTGAGAAGAAGCTCTTGCAGCAGGTTCCACAATGAGGACTGACACCACCTGGCTGTGGTTCTGGCAACTTTTTCTCTAGCAGTACCGATGTGGGAATGCCTCCCGCTGACATCCCCCCCCCCCCCGGCGTCACCCTATATAAGGGAGGCATTCTTTACGTGCTCCAGTTCTTTCCCGCTGCACGGTCAGGGTTAGTTCTCTCGGTTACGGCTCAGTACCGCTCGCTTCATCTCCACCTCTAAAAACGTTTTTTTCTGCTACTCAAGAGCTACTATGTCCACTTCCCATCTAAACAAGTGCACTTGTGGGTGACAGATACCAGCCAAAGATGGTTACTCGGCATGTCTCTACTGCCTGGGGCCCGACCACGACACCGACGCCTGTCCTCATTGTCAGGCCTTCAATTCACGTACATGTATCAGGTGCCAGAAGTCTCTCATGGCCTACCTCGCAGAGATCAAACTTGCCGCCATGAAACAGGCCTCCTCCTTGGGGGAATCTGATTAACCACCCGCCCACAAAACCCATCTGATTAACCACCCGCCCACAAGACCCACAAGCACCAGAAGCAAGACAGAGGGAGGTCTCACTCCAAGCACAGGTCTTCGGGCTCAAAGTCTGAGTTTTCTGGGCATGAATCTCAGCTCATGACCCTCAAGCCCTCCTCTGCTTCAAAATCTTCCAGATCCACCCTCCAGCCTTTGAGGGTTCCTCAGCCCGGCGATAAATCGATGGGCGCAGGTTAGGGCTCCTCCCGCTCGGCCTCTTCCTCGAAAGCCGACTCCCAGGAGTCAAGCAAGGCCTCCGGGTCTTTGGGTGGCAGGGCCTCCTCCTTGCCGCCTAAGCAGCACGCCTCCAACCAGCGCCTGCCTCAGGCGACTGACCAGCGCTCGGCCGAGAAGCACACTGGCAACAAAGCCGACCATCATAAGTTGCATGCCTTGGAAGGATGCCTGTCGGTGCATAAAGAGAAGCAGATACCAGACCAGCGTCCACTGGTGGCCCCCCATCCCCGTCCTGACGGTTATACCACTGCCGGTTGTGGTCCGTCAGACGCCGGTTACCCCGGTGCCTCCCGATGTCAGTTCTGGTACTCCTTCTCACCGGTCACTGGCTCGGCTGATGCTGGACCTCAGCGGTGGGGGCACTGATGCTGCCCCAAAGTCCCCCCTTCGGCCTGCATCAGTCGATAACGGTGCGGACCTGACGTCGGTACTCCTGGACGGCGGTACTGATGCCAGCTCGGGCTCGGGTGCTCCTCCTCCTAACCCCGGTTCACCTAAGTTGAACCTCTCCCAGGTAAAGGAGCTGTTTTCCCACTGGTGGGATACTGTAAAAAAGGACCTTCCAGTGGGCACGCCCCCTCCCACGCCGGTACCCATTCCTGACCCTGTCAATGTTGAACCGATGGATGGTGAGGTGGAAGGGGCCCCCTCCTAGGAAATGCACTAAGAAGTCTAGGAGGCCTAAATCAAGTAGTTCCTCCCGCTCACCCTCTCCTTCCCCCGACAGGAGGCGCAAAAGGAAGAGGCACAGCCCCTCATCCTCTTCCACGCCGGACTCTTATGTAGACTCGTATTCTTCTAGTCCCAATTCCTACACAGAGCCAGACCTGGGGAACATGGAGGGCCTTCCTAAATCCCCTCCTGACGACCCAAGCTTCATGAAGGTAATGAGGCACATCCAGGCCAACATGGGATGGGACCCCAAGCGACTGTGGTTGGCTAAATACCTCCGCCAAAAAGACCCAAAGCTGATGGTCTTCACCCCATGGTCGACACCTTTCAGGATGTCACCCGTGCAACCTGGAGGTGTCCTCATTCCTCCTCCTCTGCCGTGCCAAAGAAGGCTCATCGGCTCTAACGGGCACCTTCGGACCATCCTTTTCTTGCCGAACCACTTGTTGCAGACTTTGTGGTGATTTTGGCAGCTCACAACCGTTTGCAGAGGCCCAAACACCTGAGCACCCAGCCGCCTGACAGAGAATCGAAGCAGCTGGATTCTATGGGCCACAAGGTGTATTCTGCTGCCACCTGCAGTATCAGGAGCTTAAACTTCCTGACACATATGGTCCAATTCCAGAACGCCCTCTGGGAACACTGATTGGACATCGTGCAGAGCATGCCTGATTTTCCTCAGTGGGCAGAGCTGGCCAAGCTGTTACAGACCGGCTCAGACATGGGCACCCACGTTCTGCACTCAGTCTATGACTCTGTGGACACCTCATCTAGGGTGGCTGCCACTGGCATTTGTCTCCGACGACATGCGTGGCTTCGGGTCTCTGGGTTTGAGCTGGATGTGCAGACCAACATACTGGATGCTCCCTTCAGAGGCTCCGTGCTCTTCGCGAGGACACGGAGCACATTATCACTAGGCTGCAGGACTCCAGTAAGGCCGTCTGATCCGTACAGTCCATGTATCGCCTGAAACAGGGGCGATTTTGTAAGCCTTATTTTTGTGGCTGTGGGGGACATCAGCCACAGCAGCCTTGCTTCCATCAGCATTTGCAGTGAGGCGGCTTCATTCATAGAGGAGGAGCCAGAGGATCCTCTGCCTCCACCTCTAGACAGGCTAAAGCAGCCACTGCTGCCCTTCCTCCCCCTCTCACCACCTGACTATCCAGGCTACCCTCCTTCCCTGGACTTACAGTCAGGGGAGCCAGTCAGAGGAGGCTTTTCCCTCTACGCGGATGTGTGGGGTCAAGTGACCTCTGACCAGTGGGTACTCGATCTCATGGAGTTTGGGCATTCCATAGAGTTCAACTCCATTCCTCCGGACAGACCACTGTCCCATCCCCTTATCCAAGGGAGCACAGAGCACTGGTCAGAAGGGAGATCTTATCCTTTCTAAACAAAAAGGCCATCGAGCCGGTGCCACTGGCCAAATAGGAGAGAGAGTTTTTCTCCCACTTCTTCCTAGTTCCGAAAAGTCAGGAGATCTCAGGCCCATCCTGGACCTCAGTGATCTAAACCAGTGGGTCTCCTACAAGAGATTCAGGATGGTTTCTCTTCCCACTTTCCTTCCATTCATTTCGGCAAGAGACTGGTTAGCATCTCTGGATATGCAGGATGCAAACCTGCACATTCCTATTACTAGGAACCATCGAAGATTCCTAAGGTTCAGATTCAAAGATGAGGACTATTAGTTTCGAGTCCTTCCCTTAGGCCTCTCTTCAGCCACCAGGGTCTTCACCAAGTGCCTGGTCATGGTAGCGGTGGCACTTCGGAGGCAGGGCCACTTCGTGTTCCTTTATCTGGATGATTGGCTTCTCCTGGCTCCTTCCAGGTCTCGCCTGTTGGAAACTATCAGGGATTCCATCTCGCTGTTTCAGAGCCTTGGAATCACCATCAACAGGGACAAATCCCATTTGATCCCAGCCTAGATTCTCCAATTCATCGGAGCTCTTCTGGATACCAGTCTCGGGAAGGTTTTTCTTCCCTCTAACGGAGCGGGTCGCATTCAGGTCCTGGCATCCCAGATCTCTTCAGCTTCAAGGGTGCCGGCCCGGCTCCTACTCAGACTGTTGGGGCATATGGCCGCCATCATAGACTCAGTTCCTCTGGTGTGCCTGCGTATGAGGACCATACAATGGTCCTTAAGAGTCCAGTGGGATCAGACTTCGGACAGTCTGGATGCCTCGATCAGGATTTCTGAGCCAGTCCGACGGGAGCTGCACTGGTGGATGTCATCCAAGAACTTGCTGGCGGGCATCCCCTTCCAAGTGGGAGCACCGTCCCAGATTCTGACCATGGACACCTCGTCCACAGGGTGGGGAGCTCATTTGGGGACACATTGCACTCAGGGTTCTTGGTCCTCAATGGAGGTACATCTGCATATCAACATCTTAGAGCTGAGAGCGGTTCTTTATGCCCTTCAAGCCCTGGGCTCTGTTCTTGTACCGGGCCATCTCTTGGTGCAGATGGACAACACTTCAGTGATGTTCTGCATCAACAAGCAGGGTGGCATGCACTCTTATCCCCTCTGCAGGGAAGCCATGCGTGTGTGGGAGTGGGCCCTCATGCACCAGCTGGTCCTGACAGTGGCACATGTTTCCGGGGTCCAAAACGTGTTGGCCAACACGCTCAGCATGACGAGACTGCAAACCCACAAATGGGAGTTGCTCCAAAAAGTCACAGATCACATCTTCTGTCTATGGAGGACACCAGAAGTGGACCTTTTCTCATCATGATTCAACACAAAACTGCCCAATTTCTGCTCACTAGGTCCAGAGCCTGGAGCTTTTTGGCAAGACACGTTGTCCCTCTACTGGAACTGGAGGTTCCTGTATGCGTTTCCCCCTTTTCCGCTCTTACAGAAGGTCCTCCTCAAAGCTCAGTCAAAACCTTCCATTCTTATTCTGATGACTCCGCTATGGCCCTGTCAGATTTGGCTTCCCTTACTGCAGCGTTTAGCGGCAGAGCCACCGATCCCTCTTCCTCTGTCATCTCATCTCCTGTCACAGGACGGGGGGGGTCCCTGATACACCCGAACCTGCATTCTCTTCACCTGCATGCATGGCTCCTCGTGGCCTAGCTAAGGTCTGATTCGGGGTGTCCGATCAAATTGCTCAAGTATTGATTGAGGCATGGAAACCTGCCACCAGGGCCACTTACGCTATGAAGTGGAAACGCTTTTGTATATGGGCCACAGCCAAGACAGTGGATCCATTGGTCTGTCCGGTTAATACAGTCCTAGAATATCTGCTTTCTCTCTTTGAGAAAGGTCTCACTTATTCCTCCATCAAGGTACACCTGGCTGCCATTTCTGCTTACCATTTCCATGTGTTGGGTAAGACGGTAGCTCAGATGGAGGTTTCTAAGGTCTTTTTGCATAGTATTCTTCACATCAGGCCTCCCATCTGGGACCCTGTTCCTCCTTGGGACCTCCTTTTTGTCCTGGAGAAGCTTACTCTTCCTTCTTTTGAACCTGCCATGGAGTCTGAGCTCCGTCTTCTTTCTTGGAAGACTTTATTTTTGGTGGCCATCACTTCGGCGAGGTGCATTTCAGAACTTCAAGCCCTCATGTGTAAAGAACCCTACCTTATTTTTCACAAGGATAGGGTTGATCTTCGCACTAATCCAAATTTCCTACTGAAAGTAGTTTCAGAACTCACTCTGAATCAATCGGTTCAGCTTCCGGTTTACTACCCAGAGCATTCAAATAGGGGGGAAGCCCTGCTTCATTCCTTGGATGTCCACAGGGCTCTCTATTGCTACCTGGCTAGGACCAAGGGGGACAGAAAAGCTGATCAGCTTTTTGTGTCCTTTGCTCAATGGTCCGTAGGTCACCTGGTCACCAAACAGACGCTTTCGCGCTGGTTGGTTCACTGTATTTTTTTCTGTTATGAGAAGCACAACAGGTTGACACTAGGCCAGTTAGAGCTCATTCGACTAGAGCTATTGCTGCCTCTTTCACAGCATTGAAGAGGGTTCCGACAGCAGATATTTGTGCTGCTGCTACCTGGAGTTCTGTTCATACCTTTTTCAGGCATCACAGCTTCGACATCATTTCCAGACACAGAGCAGGGTTTGGCCTCGCAGACCTGCAAGGCCTGGTTTCCTGAGGGACCTTCCTTTATCCTGCTGTTCCTTTCCTTACTGTCCTTCCCCCTCCCAGGGGTTGTTATATGTTTATACTGCTTGGGACTCAGTCCTCATTGTGGAACCAGCTGCAAGAGATTCTTCTCGAAGTAAGATAGTACAGTTACGTAAGAACTTACCATAACAGTAGATCTTCGAGAGAAGCTCTTGCAGCAGGTATATTTCCCGCCCTCCTTCCCTAAGGGATCAGGTCCTGTTCAGGCCGGTCTTCCCTCTCTTGAGGGATTAAACCATACACATTATACTTCTGACCATTGCCTGTTTCCAAACTTTGCCTGATGGGGGGCATTCAAGAACTGGAGCACGTGGGGAAATTCTCCCTTTTATAGGGTGACGCCGGAGGTGGAGCCGACGTCAGTGAGGGGTGTTCCCACGTTGGTACTGCTGGAGAAAAAGTTGCCGGAACTGCTGCCAGGTGGCATCAGTCCTCATTGTGGAACCTGCTGCAAGAGCTTCTCTCGAAGATCTACTGTTATGGTAAGTTCTTATGTAACTGTACTTTCTCTTTATCAGGACCTAAAGGTCCCACAGCATTCCTACTGAGCATATGAGGATTCCCCTTTAAGTTGCAGCTTTCAAATTGACTAATCTGCTAAATTATCCCCATTTTCTACTGCATTCTGTGCTTGGATTGGGGACCACATGCCACTGCCTTAATAGGCCTTTTTTACTGCTTTGATGCCTCAGGTAAGTGATTTAAATTTTTTCATGTATGTGTGTGGGGTAGGGGGCTCTGTTACTTAGGAAAGACTCTTCTTACCTTTTTAGGGCTGTGGGCAGAGCCTAAAGATGTTTTGGGCTCACTCGGTTGCTGTAAAAATGGCCGATCATGGAATCTTCCATTGGACTTTTGAAAGTATCCTTCCAAAAGACGAACGGAGCTTGAAACCCTCTGCCACAATCGACTGCTATGGAATAACAGCTGCACTATTTCGGCTGTTACATCTGCATTCTGTGGCATTAACTGCGCATGCATGACTCACACACATGCGCTGTTCTGCTGGCACCATCATGCTATGAATGGCAAAATACCATTCACCACAACTGTGCATGCACGAGTGCCATGCATGCCCAGTTGCATTGCCGCTGCCAACACCAGCAACAAAGGAAACCCGTGCCAAGCTCAGGATCCCCAATCCCCGTGTCACTTATATGTGCCCCCCCACTCATGTTGCACACTGGGAGCCCACCCCAGTGTGCCCAAATGTTTTTCTTTCCCTGCAGACATCGGGATCCCCAATCCCTGTTGGTATTATGTATTACCCACTCATGTGTGCACACTGGGAGCCCACCCCAGAGTGCCCAAATGGTTTTCTTTCCCCTGCTGACATCGGGGTCCCCAATCCCCATGTTGGAATTATGTCACCCCCCCCACTCATGTGGAACACTGGGAGCCCACCCCAATGTGCCCAAGTGTCTGCTTTTCTTTTTGGTTACCTGTAAATAAAAACAGTCCCCAACATGTTTTTCAGTGTTTTTATCTGTAAAAGAAAACGATCCCTCATCATCACCCTAGTCCCCTCCCCATCCCTACCCTCCCACTGAGCACCCACCTCCCAGCACCCCTCTCTTACCTAATACTTACCTCTGGAGGTTGCGCTGTCATCTTCTCAGGATCGGGATATGTCTGCACTCTTCAAAGCTGAACCACAAACTGAAGAATCAAAGGTAAGCGTGCTATAATTCTATTCAATGGCGTTTTCGACTTATTTTGATAAATAAGCCACTTTTTGGAATTTTGGCCCCATATTTTCAACATGGGGTTCTTGGGACCCCACTTCATGAAAACTTTCACTGTCATTTCATTACTCAGTCCCAAAAGGTGATTTTGTGGTCGCTGCGCGGAATCACCTTTTGGGACCAGTTCACGAAATGACAGTGGTACTGTTCATGAGGTGGGGTCCCAAAAAAAGCCCCTGTTGCAAATTTGGTGAACATTTCCAAAAAATGACTGTTACGAGAATGCATTGCGCAGTTTCTATGCACGCTCCTAACTTTGCCGATTTTTAATATTTTCCCTCCACATTTTCAACATTGCCATTTTTGCACACCTCCTTTTAAACAGTACAGCTGTCATTTATCACATCCTGCATAAAACATCTTTTCGCACCTGTGGCACAGAATGGCATGATCGCTCTGCGAAATCACCTTTCGGGACAAGTGAACAAAATGACACTGGCAGTCTTCATGAGGAGGGGTCCCATTAAGGCCATGTTGAAAATTTGGTGCAACACCTCCAAAAAATGGCCAAGTTACACCCAGGCGTTCTATAATTTCTACGCACATGTGCAGCTTTGCTCACTTGGCAGCTTGTCACAGCCCTATTGGCTCTGGCCACAGTTTGTTTCATCTCCCACAGCACTTCTCTTGAATGACTGACCCTCCTCCTGCCTTCCCTTAACTGAGGTCTGCAGTACAGCGTTAATAGTGCTTGGGGATGTTTTTGTATAGTAGGGCTGCCTGAGTTCATACAGTTGGCTCTCTGGATCATTGGGCTGTATTACTCTTTCGGAGCCGTTTTTCTAACTTCAGGGACTTTGTCTTGCCTTATTATTTTTTTTTTTTTAAATCTCTTCTTATCCCTTCCTGCATCCCACCAGCCCCGCATCCTCGGGAGTACCATGGAGTCTGTCCCCTGCAAGCCACTTTACCTGATCCATCGCTGGTCCCCCACGGAGCCTCGGTTTCCCCCCCGGGCGGGGCAGGGATGGGGCCCCTACACCCTGACAATTTGGATTTCATCGGTCCCAGGTGGCCAGACAGGTGGATCCATATATGAGGGCTAGTTCCTCGGAACTCTGTCTCCCCTGGGCTGGCAGGCATTTTCCCAGTTTCTGAGACATTGCGAGTCCCTGATGTCATGGCGCTAACGCCGATGTCCGTGACGTCCTACCTCATGCTGCTGAAGCCTTTGGTGCCCACATAGGCCCAGACCTTCATCCAAGACCAGCCCAACACTTAAAGCGCTGACATCCTGCTAAGCCCCTGGCCTCTGCCAGGGGTCAGCAGATGCCAAGCCACATTCCCCCCCCTCCGGAGAAGGCTAGCTGTCATGGGATGCTACAGCCTTCTCCCCCTGGCCAGCCCTCCGATGACCTGGGCTCGCTCCTGAACCTGGGTCACCGGCATCACAGATGGAAATCCAACCACTGCGCTGGCTGTAGGCAGGGTAGGAGCAGGATTGACTCTCCTGGGGTGGACACTGTCCCTCCCGTAGTCCCATCACCACCGGGTGGAGGTCCGGTGGTGGTGTAGGTGGAGAGGGTAGCTGCTCCGCAGTGCCTGGCATGCGCATGCCTCCACACGCGTATGCTCATCGCCCTGGATGCATGCGGGAAGGGCAAAAAAGGGAAAAACATGTAAATTAAAAAAAAGAAGATCCTGTACAGCATATAGGATCTTAATTGCAGGTATCGAAAATGGTCAGAGTTCCTTAGATGATATCGGTCTCTGATTGTATTAAATTCCTGAACTGTCTCCCCCTCTATGATCTGGCTTATGCTGCAAAGGCCCAGTCATGTCCACTGCCTAAACTCGAGGTCCATACCAGTAGGCGGGAAACATCCACCCCAGGTGAACCAACTGACTGGCCATAAATCCGGTAAGAGGCCATGCCTCCTTCAGGCACCATGGACCGTGTCCAGAGTATAGTATATTGAGAGCAATAGGGTAATCTTATCCTTAAATTGGAGTGAGGGGTCCATGAGCCTAGCTCCCAGGGGAGATCTCATCCACATGCAGCACCTCGATCTCTTTCCAATGAGCCTGGTAATCATTAACTGACCACAATAGCACAAGCCTTAGTTGTGCAGCTGTATAGTAGTCTACCAGGTCCGGAAGGACATGACCCCACTTGTCCTATCTGGTTGCATTATTCTTTGTCTGATTCTAGGCCTGTTCTGGGCCCATATATATTTGGTAATTATCTGCTGCCAAGTCTGGAATTGGGTCCAGGTTATAGAAACATAGAAGCTGACTGCAGATAAGGACCACAAGGCCCATCCAGTCTGCCCATTTATTTTTCTGCCTTATGAATGTGCCATCGGCCTTTGCTCTGTCAATGGCCTATCTATTCATACTCATCTGTATTGCTCCCTTATGCCTATCCTATGCCTGTTTGAAGCTCTGCACTGTATTCATATCCACCACTTCCTGAGGTAGGCCATTGCATGCATCCACCACCCTTTCTGTGAAAAAGAACTTCCTCACATTACCCCTTAATCAGCCTTCCTCTAATCTCATGCTGTGTCCTCTTGTCCTGCTGTTTTTCTTAGATTGAAACATGTTAGACTCTTTCACCTTATTAATGCCCTTAAGCTGTTTGAATGTTTCGATCATATCATCTCTCTCCCTCCTTTGCTCTAGGGTATACATATTGAGCTCAGTTAATCTGTCCTCTTATGTTTTCTGATGCAGTCCCTGCACCATTTTGGTTGCCCTTCTCTGGACTGCCTCAATTTGGTTAATGTCCTTGTGAAGGTGTGACCTCCAGTACTGCACGCAGTACTCCAGATGGGGCCCAACCAGTGTCTTGTAAAGAGGGATTATTACCTCCCTCTTCTGACTTGTGATACCCCTACTAATACACCCTAACATCCATCTAGCCTTACCTTCTGTTTTAATGGTCTGCTTGGATCATTTCAGGTCATTGGTGATGATGACGCCCAAGTCTCGTTCTTCCCTTGTGACTGCCAGCAACTCCCCTTCCAGCCTATAGGTGGCTTCAGGGTTTCTCTTCCCTATGTGTATGATCTTGCACTTCTTTGCGTTAAACTCCAGTTGCCACGCTTCCGACCATTTTGTTAGTTTATCCAGATCTCTTCTCATTCTTCCCACCCCATCTGTTGCAGATCTTGATGTCATCTGCAAACAGAGAAACCTTACCCTCCAGTCCATCTGCAATGTCACTGATGAAGATATTGAAGAGTACTGGCCCCAGGACTGATCCCTGAGGTACCCCACTTGTGACTTGCATCTCTTCTGACTGTATACCGTTTACCACCACTCTCTGTTTTCTGCCCGTCATCTGGTTTGCCACCCAGTTGACCAACTTCTGACCCACCCCAAGCATACTCAGTTTATTAATCAATCCTCTTACTAACATACTAAAATGCCAGCAGAATAGGCCTAATGGTCTTTCGTGTCTGCTTGTTTGGTCAGTCCCCAACCTGGGTGCTGACCTTGCTGTCCCCCTCGCCTTCTCTGGCTTCTCCCTTCCCAGTTCCGGATATTCTTGCTGCATTGGATTTTGCTTCCAGAACCCTTCCCCTGTACCTGTCCCACCCCCTCTTGAACCCTCCACTGTCTCTGCCTCCACCAGCCCCTAGGCAGTGCATTCCATAGCTCCACCACCCTCTCAGTGAGTAGCACCTCCTCCTTTCTCCCTGAATCTTCCCCTCCAGCTTCCAGCCATGCCCTCTAGTGGCCCCTTCCTCCCTTCCTTCGAAGCACCCCCAACTGTTCCTCCCTATTTACCCTCTTCATGTACCTAAAGACCTCTATCATGTCCCCGGTCCTTCTCTCTTCCAATGTGTACATATTTAGCTCTTGAACCTCTCCTCATAGGTCCTGTCCCCCAAGCCCCAAATCATTTTGGTTGCCCTCCTCTGGACCCTCTCCAGGAGGTTAATGTCCCTTTAAGTGTGGCCTCCAAAACTGCACGAGTACTCAAGGTGCGGCCTCACCAAGCAGTTATACAGAGGGAGTATCACTTCCCTCCTTCTGGAGGTGATCCCCCTAGCGATGCATCCCAGCATCCTGTTGGCCTTGGCTGCTGCCCTCCTACAAGTCTCAGAGTTATTCATCTTGACATCCACCACCACCCCAGGTCCCTCTCAGCCATCGAGACTTGTAGCATTTCCCCAGGGTGTGCACTTGACCTGGGTTCTGACCCCAGGTGGAGTACCTTGCATTTCCTGCATTGAACCTCAGCTTCCACTTTCTAGACCATCTTTTCAGAGCCTCCAGGTCCCCTGTAGGGACCCTCCCTCCTCCCCATCCACCACCGCCCCGTTTAGAGTCATCTGCAAAGACTCATCTCACTCCTGATTCCTGTCCTTATGTCAGATACGTGGGCGTTGAACAGAAGGGGCCCAAGGACTGATCCCTGTGGGACCCACTAATGACCTCCTTGGGGATGAGACTATTCCACCAACTCGACCCTCTGGGTCCGGTCCTGGAGCCAATTGCCTATCCATCTGATCATCTGGTTCCCCACCCCATTTCTCCCAGCTTATCCAACAGGCCCACGTGGAGGAACAGAGTCAAATGCCTTGCTTGAAGTCCAGAAAGAGGACATCTACTGGTCTACCCAGGTCCAAGGCACTTGTCACCCAGTCATAGAACTCCACCAGGTTTGTCTGACACGATTTCCAGGATGAATCCATGCTGTCTATCGTCCAGGCACCCTGACTTATCCAGGTCCCCCTAGCCTCTCCTTGACAATGCCCTCCATCACCTTGCCCACCACGAGGTCAGGCTGACAGGCCTGTAGTTCCCTGCCACCTCCTTGATCCCCCTTGTGGATAGGCACTATATGCGCACCTTCCAGTCTTGGGGCACCCACCCTGTCCTCAGAGAGATGGTGAAAAGCTCTGCCAGGGGTTTGCCAGGGCATCTGCAAGTTCCTTCAGCACTCTGGGATGTAATTTATCCGGCCCCGGTGCTTTCTCCTTCTTAAGGGAGCTGAGGGCTTCCCTCACTCTCCCAGCTGTGATTTCCACTTCCGGTACCCCTTCTCCCTGCTTAGCCCTCCCCCACCTGCCAGTGATGCCTCCCCCTCTCCCCAGACCTGCCGATCGGTAAGGGTCCCCCCCTCCTCAGTATCTCTGTCTCCTCCCATGTGTGATGCAGCACCCCCATTTTCCCTGGTGAAAACTGTGGTGAAGTACTCATTTAGTACCTCAGCCTGCTCCCCCAGGTCTTGTGCCCATCTTTCCCCTGATTTAATCCTGCTAATCTGCCCCTTCACCCTTCGTTTTTCCCCAATGTATCTAAAGAACCCCTTGTTCCCTCTCCTAATTTCCCTGGCCAGGTTCTGCTCCTTCCTTGCCTTAGCCGCCCTCACCACTCTAGTGGCCCTTCTAGCCATCAGCTCGTACTCCCCTCGATCCCTTTCACTCCTTGAGCACTTGAATTGCTTATAGGCTGCTTTCTTTCCCCGCACCACCTCCTGGACCTCCCTGGTCCACCAACAGGGTTTTGGGCCCTACCGCATTTTCGTCTTACTCTTGCACAGGTGCTGGTAGCATCCTGCACCCCTCTCCTGATGATTTCCCAACTACTATCAGCGTCCATGTCTGACCCAATCCCATCAAATGCTCCTTAGGATCCTTCCCATTTCCTTAAAATCGCCCCTGAGTCGGTTACTTCGTCTTTGTGCAGCCTTCTACCCCTCCTAGGTCCAGGCAGAACCAGACCGTAGCATGGTCACTCCCGCCAATGGGTCCCTTACCTCCAGGCCCTCAATCTGGTCACTGTCTGCCAGGACCACATCCAGTACCCGTGCCTCCTGGTCGGTTCCCTCACATGCTGAGTTGGAGCAGCGTCTTGAAAGACATCCAACAACCTCTGTTCCTGGTCACAGAGGATGTCATGAATCTCCCAGTCTGTTCCTCGGCATGTTTAAGTCCCCAACACCACCACCGTTCCTCTGCCCAGTCTGCAGTGTCTCCTAACATCTGCCACCAGACTGTCCTCCAGCTCCTCCGCCCAGGGCAGGGGTCTATACACCACTCTATTTTGCTCTCTTGCCCCCCCTTGTTATCAAGGTGACCCAAATCGCCTCCACGGTTCCCTCTGCCTCCTCTACTCCCCTATGCCAATGCAGTTTTTGACTATCATTGCTACCCTCCTCCCTTCCCTCCCCTGTCCTTCCTGAACATAGTGTATCCTCCAGGTTCAGGTCCCAGTCATGTCTTGCAGTGGCCCAAGTCTCAGTGACCGCTGCCATCCACTGCTCCCTCAGTTAGCATCGCCTGGAGCTCAGGCATTTTATTGCCCAAGTTCCTGGCATTTAGCAGGACTACCTTCCACCCTTTCCTATAGTTCCATTTCCCCTGCTCATGTTCCCATGGGGATTCTGTTTTCCCCTGGTCTGCAATTTGCCAGTTGGCCTTTTCCTGCAATCCTCCTGGTCCCCAGGGGGGTGGAGACAGAGTCCCTCCTTTATCGGCACCCTCTTGACAGCCTTTTCTCCCATCCCACCCCCTTCACAAGTTTAAACCCCACTTTTCACCAATGAACCCCTCTATTTTCAACTTAAGGATTCCCTCCTCCAAATTGAGATGTAATCTATCTCTAGCATACAGCTCCTTATCCTCCCAGGTCTCCCCCCAATCCCTCATCAACCCATACCCTCTGGCCTCACACCACTCCCTGAGCCACTGGTTTATCTCCCTAATTTTCCTTTTGTGTTCCCCACTAGCCCTTGGCACTGGCAGGATTTTTGAGAAGGAAACTGTGCATCCTATGTCATGACAGACCCTGGCGAGCTCCCTGAATCTTGCCTGTATCTCTAGCTCGATATTTCCCTAAATGTCATTTGTACCCAGGTGGACCAGTATGTCTGGGGAACCCCCACAATCCTTTGCCAGCTGATATACCTCTTGCTTAGCCCTGTGCACCGTTAGTCCAGGGAAGCGTCTTGTTCTAACTTTGTGGAACAGTATCGAAAGCTTTGCTGAAGTCAAGGTAGGCGACAGCAACTGCTCCCCCTTGGTTCACCACTCTGGTTACCCAGTCAAAGAAATCTATGAGATTAGTTTGACAGGACCTTCCTTTTGTAAACCCATGCTGTCTTGGATCCTGTGCTCCTATGGATTCCAGGTGTTGCACTATCCTTTCCTTAAGGAGTGCCTCCATAATCTGCCCACTACTGAGGTAAGACTGACTGGTCTGTAGTTCCTGCCTCCTTTCTGCTACCACTCTTGTGGAGTGGGATCACATGATCCCTTCTCCAGTCTTCTGGGACCTCTCCTGTGCTCAGAGACTCACTAAACAGTCCTGATAATGGCTCTGCTAGTTCCACCCTTAGCTCCTTTAGTATCCTGGGATGTTATGCCATCAGTCCCATTGCCTTGTCCACCCTGAGCTTATCGAGGCTCTTGTGGACCTTTCTTCTGTGAGGGACTAGTGCACACCTCCTCCCCCGTGTCCATGGTGCTGAGCTGTGGGTCCTGCCCTACCTTCTCTTCAGTAAATACTGAGCAGAAGTGTCTATTTAGGATAGATGCTTTTACATGGTCCTCCTCCTCATGTGCCCCCTTATCCCCTTTGATCTTAGCAATACCCCCTCTGGACTTTCTCCTTTCACTAATATATCTACAGAAAGTCTTGTCACCTTCTTTTACTGTTTGTGCTAGTGTTTCCTCGGTTTGGGCCTTTGCCTGCCTTAATGCCTTCCCTGCTTCCCTTAGGGAAGTTTGGTATGCCTCCCTATCTTCATCCTGCCGCATTCCCTTATATTTCCTGAAGGCCAGCCTTTTGGCTCTGACCTTTTCTGCTACTGTTTTTGAGAACCAAAGTGGTTTCCTTTTTCTTTTGCACTTCCTTTTCTCTCTAACACAATGGGATGTCCCCAGTGGTAAGCAATGGATGAAGTATAAGAATCTAGGTAGTAGGGTCATGGTCACAGACTGAATTTGTGAATACATTGGAAGGTTAAGTAGGGACCATCTATTAATGTCTTGTTTGATCTGAGTAATCAGAGGGTCAAAATTGGTTGTGTAAAGTTTGTTCAAGTTTTAGGGATATTTATACCTAAATATTTAATTTTTGAGGTTTCCCAATCCAGTGGTAGGATCTGCCTTATCCTGGGAGAGGGGTTATAATGGAATCTAAGGACCTCAGTGTTTATTCTATTTTTGGTATAACCAGAATGAGTGTTGAATTTTTCTAGGAGGGTCCACATCTTGAGGATTAATTCCTCCAGGTTCGTGAGGTATAGGAGAATGTCATCAGCATAGAGGGAAAGTTTATGTTTGGTATTTCCTATTCTTACAGCTTTTACTTCTGGGTCTTCATGGATCATCCTTGCCAGGGGCTCTATATAAAGAGCGAAGAGGATAGGCGACAGGGGGCACCCCTGGTGCATACCCTGCCCAGCGATAATCTGCTGGATAGTCCACCCATGATCCGAACATTGGCCTGTGGTGCAGCATAGAGAGTTTTTATGCTGTCTATGAAGGGATGCAGGAATCCAAGGTACTCCAGGACCAGAAAGAGAGAACTCCAGGACACTTTGTCAAAAGCCTTCTCTGGGCCTAGTCCCATGACACAGGCTGGGGTTTCATCTCGCCTGATGACATCCAGTATGTTGATTGATTGTTTGGCGTACACTGTCTGAGGCTTGTCTGCCGGGAATAAATCCAGCTTGGTCGAGGTGGACAATCTGTGGGTTTACCTTGTTGACGCGGGCTGCTAGGATAGCTGTAAAGATTTTGTAATTGTTAATCAATCAATCAAAATCTTTATTTATCCAGGCGGGCACCATTGAGCAAGGCTCATTTACAAGGTGGACCTGGTCATGACTACATTAAAGTACAGTACAGAAGCAGGTATACAAAAAGCAATAATATACAAGGAAGAAAAAGTATATACAGTGTATACAGTACAGTACAAGGTTGAAATAAATAAAAAAACCCACACATTTTTACAGTTGAAGAAGTCAGCAGATGTACAATCAACCATAGGCATATAGGGGTTATAAGCAGATATCTTTTGAGTGAGGCAGCCAGCAACTACACATATAGGGGAAAGAGGCCATGTATGGGGTGGCAGGTTAGAGAGGTAAAGAAGATGAGGGCTATATTACCGACGACTGGGGGAAAAATTGGGATAAAACCACAGAAAGTGACGATGGCTGTCGTGTACTTGTTTATTATGATAATGATGGAGGAGGGGTAGATAATTGGGACACTACTATGGATGGGGTGGAACCTTAGCCAGGCTGGAGCGGACAGGAAAGGGTGGGTGCAGCAGGAAGAGTTAATAGGGAAAGAGTGAGAGCCAGGGGTAGAAACATGGCGAATGTCAGGATGGAGAGGGGGAGTTGCAGAATTAGTGGGCTATCGGTGAGGAAAACATTTGCAAGGTGCTTTCATGTAGCAATCGTAGAGTGCCTCGAAGATATTCAGGCTAACAGGGCAGCTCAGCTTCAAGTTCCTTTGTAAACCGTTCCACAATGTGGGTAAAGAGAAGCTTAGAGCAGCTTTGCTGAAATGAGTTTTGACCCTTGGAACTTGGAGGGCAATTAGGGAATAGCTCCTTAGAGTGTAGGTGCTTAACACACTCCGGGGAATGCAATCTGAGACATATGAGGGGAGCTTGTTGGTCACTGCTCTGAAGGCCCATAGGGCGGCGTTTCTATTCCTTCTATAGTGAAGAGAAGTCCAGCCTAATGATTAGTACAGGGAGCAGTGGTGTGTGTAAAGTGGAAGGCCAGTAATGAACCTGATAGCTCTGTGGTAGAGGGTGTCCCACTTAGCCAGTGCAGTGGCTGTAGAGCAGGTCCGCGTAATCTATTAAAGATAGGAAGGTAGCTTGAACCAGTCGAATCTTGGCCTCCTTTGTGAGCAGGTGGTTAATTCTGTAGATTAGTCCTAATCTTTGCCTTAGTTTCTTCTGTAGTTCTTCGAGATGGTCGGCGAAGGAAAGTTTATGATCGAGCCAAACTCCTAGATATTTGAATTTAGCTACATACTCTAGTGTTTCTCCAAGAACAGTGGTAATTTGTGGGATAGCCACCCCCCCAGCAGGAACTGCCGCATGCAAGAGGGGGGAGAAGAGCATGGCTTTTGTCTTTTTCACATTGAGCAAAAGCTTTTTGTTTATGAGCTGGTATTGTAGAAGGTTAAATTCAGCTTGGAGGTCTTCACAGGCTGCTTCCGGTGTGGGATGACTCAAGTACAGTACAGTGTCGTCCGCGAATAAGTGGATGTTGGCTTTTTTGATAGGGTCATTGATGTTGTTAATGTAGACTGCAAAGAGGAGGGGACCAAGAATAGAGCCCTGGGGCACGCCCCTCAGCATAGGTTTTAATGGAGAAAGATCACCTTCAGCTTTAACCTGCTGTTTCCGTTCTCTGAGGTAGTCTGCAAACTAGCACATAGATTTATGGTCCAGGCCTAAGGTGCTTAGGGAGGAAAGAAGCAGGCTGTTATCAACTGTGTCGAATGCCTTACTAAGATCCAAGAAAATGGCACAGACATGCTTCTTGTTGTCAAGGTCTAGGAGCCAATCATTAGTCACCTTAGCTAGGGCTGTTATGGTGCTGTGCTTTGCTCTGAATCCAGACTGAACTGGGTTTAATAGGCTTCTGGATTCTAAGTATACCCCTAGCTGGCCACACACTATTTTTTTCTAGTAATTTAGACAGAATGGGGAGGAGGGAGATTGGTCTGTAATTATTTAGATCGCAGGGGTCACCTGCTTTTACTAGAGGGATGATATGGGCCATTTTCCATTGGGTGGGGGAGGCTACCCTGGGAGAGTGACATGTTGAATAGGTGGGTGATTGGCACCGCAAGCACATGGTAGGCACATTTCAGATAGTATGGCTCTATGAAGTTGGAGCCTACTCCCATCCTTGTGTCCAGTTGCACAGTAGATCTTTCACCTCTTTTAGAGAGACAGGCAGGAGGGAGATGGCCTCCTCAGTAGAGGGGAGACTCGTGGGTTGGTGGGCCCTGAGCTGTGTGGAGGTCATTGGCAGGGGACGTATCAAATGCTAGCCCTGCCGTTGCAAAATGGTTATTGAGGGCTTCCAATATCTCTGATCGGTTAGAGATAATGCTGCCACCGGACTTCATTTTTGCTGGAATGGAATTACCAGGTGCGTGTCCAGACATGTCTTTTAATGTTTTCCAGAGCTTTGAAGGATTTCTTGAGGCAGAGGCTAGCTCCGAACGATAGTAGGCGGCTTTGGCTGCTCTGACCAACTTGGTGCACTTGTTACATGCGCTCTTAAAAAGACACCAGTCCGAGTAGTTCTTGCTTCTTCGGGCTTTTTTCCATAAAGCATCCCTTTCTAACAGGGAAGCTTTGAGCTCAGGTGAGAACAAATGGCAGGTGCTGCTCCTGACCCGCACCTTAACCAAGGGTTCATGCTTATTTAGAGCCTCCCTTAAAATATCGTAAAAAATAGTATATGCCCTGTTAACCGTTTTGGCTAGGAAGAATTCCTGCCAACGCGATGAATGTTTCAAATCGTGGACGTATGCAAACAAATTGAAGTTGTGTTTGCACCTCTTGATAGAGAACTTTGCCACAAACTATGGGTTGTGCATGGATCTAATGGTGGTGATCATACAATGATCGCTAATGTCTGAGAAAAATGTTCCGACATGAGAGAACAGATGTGGCTTGAACCAAAATTACATCTAAGAGGGAGCTGTTGTTAAATTTATTTTTATTTGGGTGAGTAGGCTCGCAAATGAGTTGCACCAGCCCTAGAGTGTCACAAAAGGATTTCAAGGGAGCTGATGCACTTGATAGCCAATCATAGTTCAGGTCGCCAAGAATAATAGTTTCCAAGGAACTGAGCCCCAGTACGGAACTGAGGTGAGACAGGAGATGAGGCCCACAGAAGGGGGCCTGTAGCAGCCTATTACACAGAGTGCACTGGAAGGAGAAAGTTTGATCTTTAGGGTCAAGCACTTGAATTCTTTGGGGGAGGATGATGCGTCTATGCATACGGCTGAGTATCTGTCCCTTACATAAATTGCCACCCCACCTCCTCTTGATTGCCTGTCCGCTCGAAAGAGTAAATTATTTGGGATATTGATTTCATTGTCTGGGGTGGCTGGCCTAAGCCAGGTCTCAGTGATCACTAGGACGTCAGGTAGGGTCTGGCTCACCCAGGCGTGGATAAGGCTGAACTTTTTCAGCAAACTACATGCATTAAGATGCATAAAAGACATTCCTTTCATACCTGCCAGGTCTGATGGAGAAGCAAGGGTGTCTAATGGTCCTGGGTTGAGTTTGAAATTGTCTGAGCACAGTAGTAAAAGAAGCAGGATTCTTTTTAAGGCAGCGAACTGTAATTTGTAAACACTATTTTGAAGGTGATAGGAGAGGCGGTGTTGATGGGTAGGCCTGTACCCACTCCTGGTGTTATACTGGCCTAGTGTTGCAGCCACTAGTGTCCTGGCAGGAATTTGCCATGAGTAGGAAGTCTCAAGTCTGAATGGCGGAGTAATCTGCAGAGGCAGCTTGGGAGATGTCCCACTCCCCGGCAGAGACAGCTGAGAAGCCCAATAGTCCAGAATGGCTACCTGAAAGGAGCTGTTGGACGCAGAACAGGGAGAAGCGCAAGGGTCATTCCACTTTAGGGAGGGATGAGGGTTCTGAAGAATTGAGCTGAGCGCTAGTAAAGCTAGTGACACACCGAGGAACCACCTGTAACTTCTCATGGTAGATCTAAATGCCACAACAGCCGGCAGTAAAAGTCTCTAGAAGCCTAGACCAATCAGTGATCAGGTGTCATAAGTTCAAAATCCTTTTGTTGGCTGAGAGGTGGTTTTGGCGCTGAACATACCTGTGGAGCAACTCTTTGCAGCTGAGCCAGTGAGGTGGTTCAAGGCTGCAATCCGGTGTGGCAAGATTGGTCTGTAGCTTTTGTTTCTGTTTCTGGCCCTGCTCCACCAGTACAAAATGGGAGTGGGGGCAGGCATTCAAGTCTTGCAGCCTTAGTGGATGAGCATGGTTCAGCCTGAGAAACAGGCAGAAAAACCCCGTGGATGGTCCTCAGAAAGAGAGGTATCCCAGGTCCACTAGAGCAGAAGAGGAAGTAGAAAATATAATGTGTTTCCTCTTTAACAGAAAAGACAGATGTTGTAGCCCTCTAGTGGCTATGTAGTATAATTTGCAAATGAGAAAGTAGAAAAAAAAAATTTGACACTTGAATTTTGCTTAGTTCCAGCTAAATCTATATGTGAAAAGCTCCAGGTGGCAGAAGCAGGGGAAAAAAGTCCTGGACAGTTGGAGCGGGTTTGCTGGAAGCGCCCGTGTTCTGATTGGCTGCGCTGTTGCCGTACCTTCCAAGGAGCTGCAGGCAGGCGTCCTGGTCTTGGTCGGTGGCTGGCTGGGTGCCAACCGACCGTGGGGGAGCTGAAGCAGCCCTGATCAAGGGTAGGCAGCTGGAGAGAAGAAAAAGAGCTCTATGTTAGAATGGTTATTGTTGTTAGAAGGTGTACTATTCTCTACACTTACTGTTGTTAAGGTTAAATTGTTAAGTATAATTAAAAGGTACACAGTGTATTCTATAATAACTAGAAGTTATGAACCTAAGCACCATACAGAAATTGTACTAAATCAATCCAAAGCCTACTTATCACTTGAACATGGTTAACATTGCTTCCTGAGTTCTATCATATAATGTAAACGGTATTAACAGTACTCAACAATTTAACCTTAACAACAGTAAGTGTAGAGAATAGTACACCTTCTAACAACAATAACCATTCTAACATAGAGCATGTCAAAACATCCTGCCAAGCGCAGGTGATTCCTCCTTCACCCAGCACCTCAATTCCCTACTCAAAGCGCAATTCTCCACCACCTGCACACGGGCCTAAATGTTTGGTCCGTTCAAAGGGTCAGTCCCTACTACTTCCTAGATTGTTGGAATAGCATTGACCCAAACTGCTATGTGGTTTGTGTGTATCTTAGCTTAGACTGTCCAACTGTTGAGTGTTCTTAGCTTAGACAGTCCAACTGACTGCCATGAATTTCAAGCTGCTGTACTGCCTTAATTTGCACTGTGCTTGTACTCTTTATTATATGTTTTGTATGCATTCTGTACTTCATATTGTATTTCTGGATCTCTGGTTCTCATTACTCAAGGCTGTTCCTTGTCTCTTCCTCTACCCCCTTTCCCTAGGATGCATCTGGAATCAAACAATATTCCTGCTCAGTATGCCTTCCTGGTAAAACTTTTAAATAAATAAATAAATTATTGTGGCTGCGATCGCGGCCTGAGGAATACTGAAGGAGACATCCAAAAGTGGTGTTTCCTTCCAAAAGATGGGTTGGCTTCCTAGGTCAGTCAGGGGTGAAAATTCCTGACCGAGGTGCACCGCACATGCGGTGCCTAGCGTCCCACTTTCCCAGGTGTGGATCTCAGTGAGTAGGCTCCAGCTAGTCAGCAGGAGACTTCCCAGTATTATCACTATCTACGCTTGGTGTATGAGCATTGAATGACCAAACTTCCCCTGCCCCCACCAACCTCTTACTTTTCCATACAGTTAAGTGTGTGCACTTCTATTAGTCAGTATTGCTCTCCCTTTTATGGGCTCTACAAGTATTTGTCCGCTGAATATGGAGTGCTTTCAAGCATCCGCCTCATCTCCCCCGCCCTCCCAATGTATTGTCAACTTGTAATTTGTGGCCAATTACTGTGCAGGACCCTGGGGTAGAGGGTGAGGCCCCAAGGTCTCCCCTCTCCAGATGCACATATCTGTATCTTCCCATAGGTACCCATTTAAATGGTTGTTGTGGTCTCTTTTGAACAGTTAAACCAAGGACTGAGCAGCCCCCACCTGTTGCCCTCAAGACCAGGTATGTGTCCCCTGGGAACAATCAGCCCTCAATATGGGGGCCTGAGATGACTACGGCCCCTCCCTCCAACCCAACTCCCCCCCCGACCATCCCTGCACCTTTTATTCTCTATTAATTTCAATATGACTTTGCTGTCTTATATGTTAAATATACATCGTGTCCCAGTCTTCTGTGTCAGTGTCCCTTGATTGTCTGTCACACCTTATTTGGTGCACAGTAATGGCGCTATTTTCTAATACTCTCTGCATGAGTATCCTACCTGGTTTGTTGCATGGCAGAGTTATTATTAGAATGAAAAAGTTAGCTTATCATCCATTCAGCAAGTCATTCCAATGAGCCATGGGGAAGAGCAAGGGGAAGAGGGGGCACATGGGGAAGCAAGGAAGGGGAGGGAAGGAGAAGGAACCCCAGACCTACATTCCCCAGGATACAGGTTCAGCAATCCATACAATTCCACTAGGGAGCTTGTTTTCAAGTAGCTGTTAGAGAGCCGGGGCCATCCTGCACAATGTCACTGATGAAGACGTTGAGTAGGACTGGTCCAGCAATGATCCCTGTGGTACCCCACTGGTCACTCTTCCCTTGTAGAGTGACAGCCATTTACCACCACCCTCTGTGTCCTGCTGCCCAGCAATTACCCACCCACTGCACTACTATCCTGCTCACTCCCATATTCTCCAGTTTGTTTAATAGCCTTCTATGTGGCACAGTGTCAAAGGCCTTGCTGAAGTCCAGATAGGCCATGTTCACTGCCCTCCCCTGATCCACCTTCCTTGTCACCCAGTCGAAAAATTCAATGAGGTAGGTCTGGCATGTTCTCCCCCCCCAGTGAACCCATGCTGCCTTGGGTCCTGTAGTCCGTTGGCAACCAGATGTTCCACCAATCTCTCCTTCAGTAGTGCTTCCATGATCTTCCCCACTACCGATGTTAGGCTGACTGGACTGTAGTTCCCCGCTTCCTCTTTGTTTCTGCCTTTGTATAAGGTGACTACATCTGCTGTCCTCCAATGTTTGGGTACCTCCCCTGTTTCCAGTGATTGGCTAAACATAATTTCCAGAGGTTCAGCCACCAACTCTCTTAGTTCCTTTAGGACCCTGGGGTGCATTCCATCTGGCCCCATTGCTTTATTGACTCATTCCTTTTTTTTTTTTTTGATGTCACTCAGTTCACGCACACCAGTTTGTGTGCTTGGAAACTTCCTCCTCAACTGTGAAGTTCTGTCAGGGGAACAAATCAATTGATTTTCAAAACAGTGTGCAGATTTCATATCACAGTATGTTTGTGCGTGTTTTTTTTTTTTTTTGGGGGTCTGAAAGAGCGTTCCTAGGTTTTCAATTGGAATGCTCTTACATGTGTACTGCAAGGAAGTGCTGCCTCCCAGGCAGCTCCATTTAGTTGACTAATAAAGTAAAACAAGGCCCAAAAAATCACTAGAAAATATTCATGTTGGGCCAGATAACCATCCTTCACAGTGTTACCAGGGAAAGAAAAACTGTGACCGAGACATTTTTTGCTTTCCTTCTCATACAAACATAGTATTTGTCATCTAACACACTGAAATAAATCATTCTGGGACCAATACTGTTGTTGTACCACCCACCTACATCATGCTTGCCAGATGTAGTACTTCAGAAACCCACATACTATTCTCATAGTGCTGGGGCCAAGAGTGCAGTGGACTTTCCCCGGTGTCATGGCCAATATTCCCCTTCCCATAATACCAGTTCATGCAATTGTCCAAGGCTGTGTGGGGGTGTTAATGTGCAAAATGGCTGTTACTACACATTCAGTCACTTCACTACCAGTCTAGCATTGCTTGTAAAGTGCTTTAAGATACAATGTGTATGAAAAGCATTATATAAATGCTGATTCTTCTTCTTGAGTACCCTGAGAGGTCAGGTCTTGGCACTAGGAGCAGCACTTGGAACCTCCATGGGTTTGTCCAAGGGGACAAACTGGGAGGTCATCTGATTTCTAAGAGTGGTTAGCAGAACTAGACTGCTGTTTTGATCATCACTACCCCTGTGGGACCCAAATCTGGTGTTGAATGCTCTTTGTAAGGTACCTTTTGAACCTCTTTCATCAGTGTTGCTGGACATTTTATCATACAAGGAGGGTTTCTTATTTGCAATCTGCGGAGCCAGAAGGATTGGCAAACTTCAGATATTGTCCCACAGAGAGCCTTACCTTATGATCCATAAGGAAAAGGTAATCCTGAGGATGGTCCTGTCCTTTGTACCTAAAATTACTACAGCATTTCATGTAAATCAGGAAATCTGTCTGCCTTCCTTCTGACTGAAGCCAAATCAAGTTCTCTTTGGAGCAGCAAAGAAGGGTCAAAAAGCCTCCAAGGCTGCCTTGGCCAGGTGGGTGAGGGCTTGTATTGCCAAGGCCTATGTGGCAGAAAAGAAGAACGCTCTGGTTCTCATCAAGGCTGACTCCACCAGGGTTCTGGTTACTTCCTGGGCAGAGAGAGGGGGGCATCTATGTTAGAACTGTGTAAGGTGGCAATGTGGTCCTCCAGCCACGCATTTATCAAGCACTACAGATTGGATGTTCAGAGTTCTGTCGATGCAGCCTTTGTTTGCAGAGTTCTGCAGGCGGTGGTTAGCAGATAATTACTTCTCATCTGTATGGGTTATATATCGGACAATATTCTCCCCCATCCAGTTGGGAAATGGGTACAACTTCTTAGAACCACATGTATTAATTAATCAGTGTGGAGTGGAGTGCTACAAAAAGGAGACATTCCTTCATACTTACCATAATTTCCTTTTCTGTTAGCACCAACATTGTCAATGGTGCCTGCCCTGGGAGCCTTGGCTCTTTCTGGAGAATATTGTCCGATATGTATCTAAGAATGTTGTTTTTCAGAAATTGTGGTTTGTAAATATTGTTGGCATCCTATCCAGATTTATCTGCTAATGTAAAATCAGGTTACAGTTTCTTGGATTACAAGCACGCAGGTTGACAGGTTGATATTTCTGTACATGAGGTGATACCTCCCTGTTGCAGATTAGAGTTTATACTGTTTCTTCAGTCATGCTTATTGTTATTACTGTTACTACTGTTATACATTTTTATGTTACCAGTCTTATCAGCAGCATACCAACAATGTCAAGAGACCAGTAGGTGACAGCACTGAGGCGAGAAGCCAGATTCAGGCAAAAACCTTGCATCATCCTGTTCTTCAGAGTGAGGTGGGGCATCAGTTTATTGTTATTAATATAATAGTTGTTGTACATACGCTTTGTTGGTTTTACTTTGGGCTATTTACTATTTTACAGATTTTATGAACATACGAAGTTGCCAGCAGAAACAGGCCTCATGGTCTATCGATTCTGCTTGAATGTGCAGCTGGCCCCTTGTCTCGCAGCTGCCCACCCCCCTTCCCAGTATCCCTCCATCTTCCCCTGTCCCAACCCCTCTTGAAACTGCCCACCATCTTACAGGACCCTATCTTGTCCGGTAAGGTGTTCCATTTGTCCACCACTCTTTCTGTGAAAAAATGTCTCCTCATCTCCCTCTTGAATCTTCCCCTCTCAAAACTCAGTCCATGCCCTCTCGTGTCCCTCCCCCTTCTCATCTGAAAAATACCTTCTGTGTTGGTGTTGTTTATCCACTTCAGATACTTAATGGTCTTGATCATATCCCCCCTATCCTCCAGTGAATACATATTCATCTCTCCCAGCCTGTCCTCATAGGACTTGCTCTTCAATCCCCGGATCATCTTTGTGGCTCTTTGCTGTACCCCCTCCATCAATCTGATGTCCTTCTTCAGGAATGGGCACCAGTGCTGCATGCAGTTCTTTAGGTGGGGCCTGACCAATGATCTATAAAGGGTCAGGATAACCTCCCTCCTTCTGGAGGAGATCCCTCTTGCAATACACCCCAGCATTTTTGTTGGCTTTTGCTGCTGCCTTCGTGCAATGAGCAGAGTTGTTCATGCTCTCCGTAATGATCACTCCTAGGTCCTTCTCCTATGTGGAGCTCCCCAACTATACCCCATTCAAGTGATAATCCCTCCCCTGGTTCCTGGCCCCAAAGTGCAGAACCTTGCACTTCTTGGCGTTGAACCTCAACTGCCATGTTTCCACCCACTTCTGCAGTTTAGTCAGGTCCTCCTGCAACCTCTTCCACCCCTCTACATCATCAACCACAGCTTCCATCTTGGTATTGTCTGTGAACAGACTGATCTTGCTCCAGGTCCCATGTGAGATATCTGCAGTAAAAATCCCAAACAGCACTGGTCCCAGTACTGATCCCTGTGGTACCCCACTCATCACCATTCTTGGTGATGAGAGATGCCCCCCACCACCATCCTTTGCTGCCACCCCTTTAGCCAGTTTGTGATCCATTTCACCATTTTTGGTCCCGCCTTCACATATTCCAGTTTCACCTCCAACCTCCCATGTGGCACTGAATCAAAGGCCTTGCTGAAGTCCAAATACAGGACATCCACTGCATGGCTGTTGTCCAGTTCCCGTGTCACCCATACAACTTACATGCAACTATGTAGGTACTGCGAGGACACAGGTGACTGGAGAGTCTTTGGTATTCGGAATGTTCATGTGCCCAGGGTTCTATGCTGATTCTGCACTCGTGGTGGTTAAATTTCAAAGCAAATGCTCATTTTATTGGCAAAAGAGCCTGGAAATAAACCAACAAGCCCCTAGTGCCTCGGCCTTACAGCAGGCCTTCTAACGGGGGGGGCAAATCTGAAGGAGTGATTGACACCAGGTACTCATTTTAAACATCCAGATTTAAAGTGACACACACAAATTACATTCAAATATCCCAAGCTGTGAATAATGTTATACAAAGTCAAAAAGTTATAAAAAACATTGCATAACAGATTTCCTAACTAAAAGCGTTACATTTCAAGAAGATACAAGAACTGTATCTGAATCAGACAAAACTACTGAAAACATACTCACTGCTAGTACCACTACCTCTATCAGAATCCTGAGTTTTTTTAGAACAAGACAACCAAATGGAGAAACAGAAGAAATTACAAGGGACCAACAATCGGAAAGGTGCTAAACCAAAAAAAACGCACAGGGGATGGAGAAACAAATGGAAATCAGAGACTTTTGAGGAACAAGGAGAAAGACAGGGACAAATAAAACTAATGAAATCATCAGTCTTACTGACTTAAAGCTTAATAACGTTCAAATCTCTGTGTTGCTCAAAGGATTATCATTTGTTCCAACTTCTGGACCAGATTGGATTAAAACACAGATTGACATTTACAAACTGATAAGAAAGCTTAAATTGAAATATTTCTTTGGGAAACAACAGGAATTTAAAGAAACAAACATGGGTGCTGAAATTTTGATTACTGGGGACATTAGATCTGTTCAAGAAATGCCCCCACCCCCCATTTCTGAAATAGATCTACTTAATTTTCAAACTTTGATGAAACTGAATGGGAAACATCAAACTGGGATCATAACCTCTTGGATAATATCAATATTTCTGCATTGTTACAAGAAGCAGAGGTAGAGGCAGAAATTGTAAGTGACATTTCTTTTCAAGAACTTAACAACACCACCAAGTTTAAACCTAAGTCTGTATTTTGCCCTCAGATCACTAACTCAGCAATAACAGTTTTGAAAGTGTCTATTAAATGAAACGTCTAAGATTTTTTCTGTTATACAGTTTCATTACTCAAAATGTTTAACCAGTGTAGAGTATAAAGCACTTAAAAAGTTAGAAAATTTAAAAGGGGTAATCTTTTAAAAATCAGACAAAGGAGGGAACATCGTAATAATGAATGAAGAAATGTATGTATTGAAGTGCTTGGATTTGTTAAATGATGTAACTAACTATAAAAAAAACTAAGCAGGGACCCTACAGTTAAGTTTCAGGCAGAACTATGTGAATTCATAGATTGTGGTTTGAGGTGTGTGTGGCTTATGAAAAATGAAGCAGATTTTATAAAAACAGATCTTCCACTTGTTCCTACATTTTGCATACTGCCCAAAATTCATAAAAACCCAAGCGACCCTCCTGGTAGACCAATTATATCAGGGATTGGTTCAGTGACCCACAATCTGTGCAAGTACATAGATAGCCTGTTGCAGCCAAAAGTATTACTGCTTGAATCATATGTTAGAGACAGTATGGACTTTTTTAACAAATTAGAGGAGAAATTTTGGGATGTCAATTTTTGTTGGTTCACAATAGATGTCAGCAGTTTGCATACCTCAGTAAAGCATGATCTGGGTCTTAAATCAATCAATTAATTTTTCCAGGATGAAAACTCTGTCTATACATTTCCTCCACTGGGGTATAGATATTGCATTGTCCCATAACTATTTTACTTTCAGTTGTGAATTTTATTTACAAATTTGCAGAACAGCGATGGGGGCAGCATTTGCCCCCTCTTATGCAAATTTATTTATGGGACAGTTTCATGATTTTGTCATCTATTTAAATCAGAATGAGATGGGATTGAAATTTACCCACCAATTTCACAAATCTAACATAACATTTTTGGATCTGGAGCTTATTGGTATAGTTGAGGAAACAATAAATTCCAGGGGGGCAAGAAAGGACACAGTGGCTAATACAATTTTATATGCACTAGTGCACATCCTAAAAAATTGATCACATCCATACCTTATGGGGAACTTTAAAGGCTGAAATGTAATTGCACAGAAGAAAGAGTGTTTATGGTACAATCCACTGAATTAATGAATAGACTTATGATGAGCGGCTACACAGAAGAGATACTGAATACAGCCTTTGGAAAGGTTAACAAACTGAATAGAGTGGACCTTCTGAAATCAAAAAAGGAAAAAGAAACACATTCCTCCCAATTGAGTAAGAATGACCAACATGGCATGGTCACTGTCTCCACAGAATTCAGCCCAGTTGCAGGCAGAATAGAGGGTTTTGTACATAAATTCTGGCCGCTTTTACTGACTGAACCTGTATTGGTAAAACATATTAACAAAAAGCCCAGGGTGTCCTTTTCCAAAGGTCGAAATTTAGGTGACAGAATTTCTAGTGGTCACTTTGTTTCATCTGTGACAAAGTATAATAAAACCTAGATGAGTAACAGACCTAAGGGCCTACATAAATGTGGGCATTGTAACATATGTATTTATGCCCAAACAGGGACAAACTTTATCAAAGATGGCAAAATTTGAACTTGATACCTTTGTTACTTGTACCACCCCACATGTAGTATACATCTATTGGTGTGACTGCCCATGCTGCTATGTTGGAATGACACCTAGACCTACTAAAGTTAGAATCCAGGAGCATGTTCGTGCCATTATTAATAGTAACAGTAACAATGCTCTTGGATTCCATTTTCTTCAACCACATAATAGCAGACCAGACTGCCTGAAATTTACAATCTTGGAACATATTGTGAGACACCCAAGGGGTGGAAACGCAGCTAATGTACTTGCACAAAGAGAGATGAAATGGATTTTGGTACTGGACACTGTTACACTCCTTGGTCTCAATGAGGATGTTGATTTTCTCCATACTTATGATAGTACAGATAAAATATGATAGGCTGTTTTATTGTTCCCTTTCTCCTCTGTCGCTAGGAAATTACTGACCCTATACTTCTGAACATGTCAAAGGTGAGCTAAAACAATATGCCCATGGAGCACAGATATGGTCCTGTACCATGTTGGACTAGGAGAAGATTTTTACAGTGAGGGAGAGCTCAGATGGAACATAACTAATTTCAGGGATATTTTCTTTACGTTACATCTGTGCCACTAACACAATTATTCTCTTTTGTAGTGCCTCTGAGCTCAATGATTTCTATACTTTAAACCATTATGGTCTACGCAGATACATTTTTGTAATAGTTCTGTAACTTGTTACCACTAGAACGTGGCAAAGTACATTAAAATACTGAACTACTTCTAAAGTTATTAAGTTTTAAGAGAGAGAATACAGTGTTCCTGTCTGCACCTACTCTGATTTAAAAAGAAGTTTCTGAATTTTTCATTTTTTATTAATAACTAGGAATCTATCTCTTATTTTGCCCCTCCCATACACTTTTCCTTAATATTTTTAATTTCCAATACTCAAACGATAATGGATTGGAAACTGGACAAACTGGAACCAACTTTTACTTTTTATTAATTTATGTTGATGTACAAGGACCAGTTTGACTCAAGACAGATCCCATTTCCATTGTGTGAGAGGTTTTGACCTTTTGCACCTTGAATTGACCTGCCATGTACTTTTTAATTTTTTTGTCACTATTGGACCTTAAATGTTGCAAAGACGACAATGGTACTTAAGTTAGACCCCTTTCAAACAGGAAAATTTAAAAATAACAAAAAGATAAAAATATAAAACAAATATATGCAAAGTATGCTTTAAAATGGATAAGAATTCACTAAATTTGTTATGTATTGCTTTGCCTGTCTTGGATATCAGCAGTTGTTATGTGTAACCTACAAATATGAAAATGAAATTAATTTATAGTACATAGGGAAATGAAATGGCTGTGTAATTGCTGATTAAAAAGGAAATATGTTATGCAATGTTTTTTATAACTTTTTGACTTTATATAACATTATTAATTAGGCTGCCGACGACAAGATATATTGTCCTAAAAACCTATGCGTTCTAAATCTTCCAGCAGCCTAAGGGTTAACAGCTTGGAATATTTGAATGTAATTTATGTGTGTGTGACTTTAAATCTGGATGTTTAAAATGAGCACCTGGTGTCAATCACTCCTTCAGATTTGCCCCCTTTAGAAGGCCTGCTGTAAGGCCGGGGGGGCGCTAGGGGCTTGTTAGTTTATTTCCAGGCTCTTTTGCCAATAAAATGAGCATTTGCTTTGAAATTTAACCACCATGAGTGTGGAGTTTATTACTTTTTCATTTGCGAGCTTGCTGTGCTTTACTCCTGCACCGCTGAGTCCAGTCGCACCTTCCTTGGACTATTTAAATTCTATGCTGATTCACAGTTCTGGGCTGTGCCAGTACCCCTAGTAACAGTGCACATTACTCATATGTATTAATTACCCATTGACAATGCTGGAGCTAACCAGAAAGGAAATTATGGTAAGTATGAAGGAATTTTTTCTGTCCTCAGCATGCCACAGATCTTAACTGAGAATATCGTCTTCATTAGGTGACACCTTTGGAACTCTAAGCCGTCAGTGTCAGGGCCACTTGGAAACTTTTTGCTTGCTGGGAGCCACCCACAGTGATGTGCAGTGCTGACACATATGTAACCTGGACAGCCCCAACATTCCTCAGATCTTCCAAGAATCAGACTTCACCATTCATTCCCACATATGGGTTTAAGATGGAGGTGCTAGAACCCAGCAGGAGCAAAGTCTTTTGCAGCCTAGGAGGGGACAGACATTGGTGCTGGCACTGCCCACAAGGCAGACTTGACACTGCAATTGTGGGTTGGCCACTAACTGATGCTGGCCTCCTCCCTTCCTCAGTTCTGTTTTTCCTGCCATCAAGTGCACACAGTGGGGTTTTCAGTCATCTAACTTTGTCATACCTCCTCAGTTTGTTGCTGCATAGTTTGACACTATTTCTTCGATGGCACCATTTTTCTTTCAGTATCACTTTATTATTTTAACATTCAGTTCAGTGCCAAACTCTTTCCTTTCTGCTTTTTCATTGTTTTGTCCAAGTAGTCATGTCCTGTCCTGAGCATCAGAAATGCAAGAAGGCCAAGAACAGCTGAGCAACTTGGTGGCCTGGGGGAGTGATGATGCTGACCTTGTGCCTGGGGATGAAGTCAGCGAGAATGGAGGCCTTCATTAGCCTGGTTGCAAGCCTAACTTGGGTTTGGGATCACTTCTGGGGTTGTCCCTCAGAGTGATAATGGGGACAGTGATCGCGCACAGTCTGCGACGTCGGTTCAAGTTGTAGTGCAGTTCACTGTGCTGGGTCCACTTCCAGTCTAGCTCATGGTGCTGGGGCTGACTCTGGAGGTGGTTCTGGACTTGGCCGGGGGGGGGGAGTGCAGGGTCAGTCCTGGTGAGGAGGTGAGGTGGGGCACTGGGCTTGGAGCTCGCAGGGGTTGCATTGCTAGGCTAAGACCCAGTTCTCTCTCTCCTGGGCTGGTCTCTGGGCTTCATTACTCCTGGGCTGTTCCTCCTGATGTCAGTGTTAGGCAGGTCCAACGCTGTGCAGCAGGGGGTCATAACAAGCCCTCCACATCCGGAGTTCTTCAGTCTACTCCTGCCTTCGGTGAAGCAGGTACTCTGCAGCAGAGCCCTGTCACACGTGGCAGGGCTGAAGAATTTGTGAAAAAAAAAAAAAGACTTCTTTTGGGGGATTGGAAGGGAACTGTAAGTGACTTAATTCTTCCTAATGTCGAGGTAGCCTTGGTGAGATCCAGCTTTAGCCCTGCAAGCTACACAGGCTGGTCTCACCTGCAACGGCCCCTCTCAGTTGTTTTTCCCGTGCGTCAGCCCCGATGATTGAGCAAGGTTTCATTACTCCTGCAAAGCCTTATTTCAACAGCGAGCCGAAGATCACAGACAAAACAGCATTTTTCACAGTACATAGATACATAGACAGTGTTGGCAGATAAGGGCCTATGGCCCACCCAGTCTGCCCATCTGAGCTTGTAAGTTCAGTTTGTTTTCCTAGACGTCTGTTGCCCCTTACCCCTGACCTCCAGAATTCCTTTATGTTTATCCCATGCATTCTAAATCCCATGATTGTTTCCAGCCCCCACCACTTCCTCTGGCAGGGTGTTCCACTTGTCCACCACCTGTTCTGTGAAGAAATTCTTCCTCATGTTTCCTCTGAATCGTCCTCCCTCCAACTTCATCCCATGCCCTCTAGTCCTGGAACATCTTTTTCACTTAAAAATAGTGTATTCCTGCACCCTGTTCCTCCCAGTAAGATACTTGTATGTCTCTATCATATCCCCTCTCTCCCTCCTCTCCTCCAGGGAGTACATGTTCAGTTCCTTCAACCTGTCTTCATAGGACTTGTGATGCAATCCATGCACCATCTTTGTTGCCCTCTTCTGAACCTTCTCTACCTGCTATGTGCGCCATCAGGTTGGTCTCCAGAACTGTACACTGTACCCAGGTGGGGCCTCACTAGTGTCTTGTATAGCGGAATTATGACCTCCTTTTCCTGCTGGTGATGCCTCTGCATACATCCCAGCATCCTATTTGCTTTTACCTGCTGCCTTGTCACACTGTTTCCCTACCTTGAGGTCATCAGAGATGATAACCCCAAGATCCCTTTCCTGCTTGGTGCATGCTATATCCTCACCCCCAACTGATATATTGTGCCAGGGTTTTTGTGCCCCATATGCATTATCTTGCACTTCTTTGCATTGAATTTCAACTGCCAAACCCTGACCATTCTTCAAGTTTCTGCAGGTCCTTCTCATTCTGTCTACACCCTCTGGTGTGTCTACTTTGTTACAGAGCTTTGTGTCATCAGCGAACAGTGAAATTCTGCCTTCTAGGTCCCACGCAATGTCACTGATGAAGATGTTGAATAGGACGGTCCAGCACTGATCCCTGTGTTCCCACTGGTCACTCTTCCCTCTGTGGAGTGACAGCCATTTACCACCACCCTCTGTGTCCTGCCACCCAGCCAGTTACCTACCCACCACACTACTGTCCTGCCCACACCCATATTCCCCAGTTTGTGATTAGTCTTCAATGTGGCACAGTGTCAAAGGCCTTCCTGAGTCCAGATGAGCCATGTCCTGCCTCCCCTGATCCACCTCCCTAGTCACCCAGTCAAAAATTCAAGGAGGTTGGTCTGACATGACCTCCCCTGGTGGAAACCATGCTGCCTTGGGTCCTGTAGTCCATTGACAACCAAATGTTCACCAATCTCCTCCAGTAGTGCTTCCATGATCTTCCCCACCCTACCGAGGTGAGGCTGACTGGTCTGTAGTTCCCTGCTTCCTCTTTGTTCCCACTTTGTATAAAGGGACTACGTTTGCTGTCCTCAATGTTTGGGTACCTCCCTGTTTCAGTGATCAGCTAAACAGGATAGCCAGAGAGTTCAGCCACCACCCTCTTAGTTCTTTAAGGACCCTGGGGTGCACCCATCTGGCCCCATTGTTTTATCAACTCTTATTACTCAGTTCCTTCAGGACCCTTTCTTGTGTAAAGAGACTTGTGTCCATTTCTGCACCATTCTCACCCCTTGTCTCCCTTCAGACCCATTCCATCCTCTTCTTCAGTAAAGACTGAGCAGAAATACCTGTTCAATATGTCAGCTTTACTGTTGTCATCCTCCACATAAGCTCCATCCTCCTCTTCAGTCTCACTGTCCCTCCCTTTGTCTTTCTTTTTTCACTTATGTACCTGTAAAGGTTTTGTCTCCTCTACCCACTGATTTTGTAATGTGTTCTTCTGTCTGAGCTTTGGCTTCCTTACTGACCTCCCCTCCCTTTGCTTCTCCTGGTACTTCTCCCTACCCCCTTCTGCCTGTGTCTTTTGTATTGCCTGAATGCAATCTTTTGGCTTTCACTTTCCTTCTACCTCTTTGAAAACCATAATGGTCTCCTCTTCCTTTTCCTCTTCTAACCTGTTAATGCATAATTCTGTTGTTCTTATAATCCCCATTTTAAATCATGCCCTCTGTTCCTCAACCCCTGATTCCTGTCCCATTCCCTTAATGCCTCTTTAAAGTATCTCCCATTTTCCCAAAGTCTGCCCTCTAAAATCCCAGATACGATGTTTTTGTGTGGTTTGGTTCTGCTCTTTCTGTGATTTCAAACCACAATGACTGGTGGTCACTGTTCCCCAGGTGCTCCCCCACTGTTACCCCCATCACACTGTCCCTGTTTGTGAGCACAAGGTCCAGTATTGCCTTCTGCCAAGTTGGTTCCATGACCAGTTGCTTGAGGAAGGCACCCTGAAGGGAGTCCAGGACAGTGCGATTCCCTTGCCGGTTGAGTGGTTGGAGCGGATTTAGAAGACCGCTCATCCTAGCTCGTGTCCAGGAGGGTTTTTCTGGTGCCAAAAAAGTTCCAAGGGATAGCGCTTCCATGCGCTAGGCTGATTTAGCTGGAGGGGCATCACAGGAGGAAGCGCTGCCACGCTGTTGGGCATTCGGGCAGGCTGTACTTGAAGGGGTCATCATTCAGGGGGTTACTAGGGCATAGCGCTCCCCCCAGCCAGACAAGCAAGTGAAAGCATACAGGGTTACCAAACAAGCAAGTGAAGGCATACAGTGCCTAAAGGGGCCTTCACAACAGTACTTAAAGGGGCCATCACAAAGGGGCCTTCGCAGCAGTACTTAAAGGGGCCATCACATCAGGGCTCACAGGCCTGTTTTCTTCAGTTAGCAGTGCCAAAAGGACTGTTTTTTCATCCTTTCACTCTTACCCCACAACAAGGGGGAACTACTGAAGATGACCTCAGAAAAATCAAGCAGAGGTAAAAAATGCCTGCGCTGCAAGTCCCCTCTCCTGATTACCTTTGCTGGCTCACTATGCCTCACATGTGAGAAGGCAGTGGAAGCTAGTGGGGACAGCACAGCGGATGCCAACTCATCTCAAGCAGATGGTCAGGAGAGGTCCAAGCAGGTGCAGTCAAGTTTTCCGAAAGGTCCGAACGGCTAGCTGCCTCGAGGTCTGAGTGAGGAACAATGTCTAGGGACCCTCCCCCCTTCCCTTGACCCTGAACTCATAGACAGGTTGAACAGAGCCTTTGCTCTGGACCCCTCTTCCTTTGAATGGGACCCTTCGAGATCACCAGATGGGAGACCACACAAGAAAGCCAGGAGAAAAAGGACCCCCTCCTTATCCTCTTCTGACGAAGGGGGGCTATCCTCTCATCACTCCCACTCCAAGAAAAAATTTAGAGATGGGGGCAGATCTCCAGAAGAGGACGGTCACCATCATGCTAGCCACAGGTGAAGAAAAAGGTCCCGTTCACAGAGCGGACCAAGGGGTGGATACAAGAGCAGACGTCACAGGAGATATTCTCAAGGCTCCTCAGTCACCAGCTCTTCCACGATGAGGGAGAGAGAGTAGAATCCTTGTCAGATCCTGATGACTCCCCGACCAGAAATTTTGACCTAGAGGACCTAGACTTCTTTATCAAAAAGGTAATATCCGAGATTCACCTTGCCCTCCCCCCACCGCTCACAACACAACCGAAACAGGTTTTTCATCTGGCGTACACCTCTAGACCTGCTACAGCTTTCCCCATACCTCCTGCCATTGAGGACTTGCTAAAAGAAGAATGGCAGGGTCCGGAGCATTCATATCCGGTTCCCAAACGGATCTCCAAACTTCTCAAGTTTGACAAAAAACAATCCGGAAAGTAGTTAGACTGCCCCAGAATCAACCCCTTGATTTCAAACCTGACCAAGAAAACTGTCATCCCAGCCGAGGGAGGGGCTTCGCTAAGAGACCCAGTGGACAGAAAGGTGGACTCATTGCTCAAAAAAGCCTTTCAAGCCTCGGCAACCTCCCTTAAGGCTGCCACGACAAACCTATTCTCCGCCAGAGCTGCCTTATCTTGGGCATCGGATTTAGCCTTTCAATTCACAGAGGCTCCAGAAAAGAATTCCCCCATTATCCACCAGCTAAAGTTAATGGAGTTGGCCTCTGCCTACACAGCGGATGTATCAGAAGAGGCTGTCCGATGCGCCGCATGGACCATGTTCTACCAAACCTCTGCTCAATGCAACCTATGGCTCCGGGCATGGCACGTGGATGCTTCCTCAAAGAGCCATTTGGTGAATGCACCATATGAAGGCAGCCTCCTGTTCGGGTCTGTGCTGAAGGAGGTGCTGAAGGAATCGGGTGAAACAGTGAAGGTGCATATGCCCCAGTCTAGGAGCCAGGGCAAAGCCTGGCCTTCAGGCGCAAGGCATATTTTTCGTGACAGAGGTTACAACAAGGGACAGAACCCCAATTCTTCAGGAAAAAGGCCATGGTTCTCCTGACACCAGCAGACTTTTAGGGGAGGTGGATCAGGCGGAGGGGGAAATCCCAGAGACACAGGAAACAGCAACAAGAAAGCACAATGAGGAAATGCGGGCTCATCCTCGAGTAGGGGGAAGACGTTCAGATTTTCTCGAGGAATGGGCCCAAGCAACGTCGGACAGATGGGTGTTAGACATTATCCACCAGGGATACATAATAGAATTTGAGTCCAAGCCCCCATTACCTCACATTGTGCCCTCTCCTATTTCAAGCAACTCATCCAAAAGACAAGCCACACTGCAGGCTATCAAGGATCTTCTGCAAGCCGGGGCTATCGACAAGTTCCCCCCACAGAGCTCAACTGGGGGGGTCTATTCCCTATTTTTCATTGTGCCCAAGCGCACGGGAGGTCACAGACCAGTTCTAGACCTGAAATTGCTAAACCGCTTTGTGTGCAGCAGACCATTCAAAATGGAAACACTGGCCTCAATTGCCAAGGAAGTGCTGCATGGAGACTTTCTAGCATCCATCGACCTGCAAGATGCCTATCTACAAATTCCGATTCACAGCAGGCACAGGCAATATCTGAGGTTCAAGCTGGGGAACTGTCACTTCCAATTCAAGACTCTCCTGTTCGGACTGACATCAGCCCCAAGAACCTTCTCAAAGGTCCTGGTAGCAGTAATAGCCCACCTACGGAACCGGGGAATCCAGCTATTCCCTTATCTGGACAATATCCTCATCAAGGCTCCGCAGCTCAACCAAGTGGTACAGGCAGTGGCGGATGTAGTCCAGTGCCTCATGGCTCACAGTTTTCTAATCAACTGGAAGAAGAGTTCCCTAATTCAGAGTCAGAGCCTGAACCATCTGGGAGCGGAATTCAGGATGCAGGACAACAAGGTATTTTGCCCCGACTCAAAGTTCAGGGACCTGTTAAAACTCATCAGTAAATTCCAAAGGAACAATCATCTTCCAGCTCAGTCCTTTTTGCAACTAATTGGGGCACTAGCATCACTGGCAGACTCAGTCCCATGGACTGTGGTGCACATGTGGCCCATTCAGATGCATCTGCTCAAGCTGTGGTCCCAGTCCAGGCACAGTCGGCTCCAGATCATCCCAGTGTCACAGCAGGTAAAAAGAGCTCTTGCATGGTGGTCTCGGAGAAAAAATATAATGAGAGGTCGAGCCCTAGGCTATCCACATCAAACAAGAATCATGACAGATGCAAGCCTCAGGGGGTGGGGGAGCTCACCTACAACAGATGTCAACCCAAGGCAAGTGGTCCCTGACGGAATCGAGGTACAGCATAAATGTCCTAGAGATGAGGGCAGTTTGTCTAGCCCTAATGCACTTCCATCAGCAGGTGTGCAACAGGGATGTGTTGATTCTAACAGACAATTGAACAGCAATGGCCTACATCAACCATCAGGGTGGCACAAAAAGCTCAAAAATGCTTTGGGAATCTCTTCTCCTCTTTCACTGGGCAGAGAAGCACCTGGAAAGCATAAGAACAGTGTACATACCAGGACAGGAGAATATCACAGCAGACTGGCTAAGCCGCAAGGACGTTCTCCTGGGAGAATGGGCGCCGAAGGACGCTGCCTTCCAGCTCCTTGTACAGAGGTGGGGCAATCCACAAGTGGATTTGTTTGCATGCCGACAAAACTCCAAGACTCAGCAGTTCTGCTCCCTGGCCAGAGACAATCTAGCATTAGTTCAGGATGTCTTCTCCCTAAACTGGGGTCACCTCGGCCTCCTGTACGCTTTTCCTCCAATTCCACTGCTTTCCAGGGTCCTGCAAAAGGTGGCCCGAGACAGGGCGGAGATGATCCTAGTCTGTCCCAGGTGGCCACGCTGCTCCTGCTTCCCTCTACTCATTCAGCTGTCAAAGGCACAACCTTTCGTTTTCCAGCTCACCTCAGACCTTCTTCATCAGGGTCTGGTCTTGCACCACAATCTGAGCAATCGATCTCTCTTGGCTTGGAGACTGAGCGGGAAACTTTCAAAGAGTTAGGTTGCACTGCTCCGGTTATTGAAATGATGGTCAGCTCTCGGCGCCCCTCATCCTCTAGGCTATATTATAAGATATGGAGAAGATTCTTATTCTGGCTCCGCTCCAAAGCTATACAGGATCATCCAATATCCCTCCCGGTGCTTTTACAATTTCTCCATGAGGGATTCAACAAGGGGTTGCAGCCAGCCACCTTACGAGTTCAAGTTTCTGCACTGGGGCACTGTTATTCGCCAACTCAGGGGATACACTGGGGTCTCACCCTCATGTCAGGAGGTTTTTAAGGGCAGCAATGTTAAAACTCCCCCCCAATTAAGCCAATTGTACCACCTTGGAGACTTAATCTTGTCCTCAAGGCCCTAACAAAAGTGTCATTCGAGCCTTTGAAGGAAGTATCAGTCATGCATCTTACAATGAAGGTGGTTTTTCTGGTGGCCATTACGTCAGCCAGGAGAATCAGTGAACTGGAGGTGCTGTCAACCAAAGAGCCCTACACAGTTTTTCATCCGGATTCGGTGGTACTCAGGATGGATCCAGGCTTTTTACCGAAGGTTATGTCTCTCTTCCACTGTAACCAAAAGCTCATACTTCCTTCTTTCTGTCCTCACCCGGAAAATGAAAAGGAAAGAGAGTTTCACACTCTAGATCCAAGGAGAGCAATCAGAATCTATATTAAGAGAACGGACGCTTTTCACAAAACATCAAACTTATTTATTTTGACTGCAAGCCAAAATATGGGTAAAAAAGCATCAAAAGACTCTATAGCCAGATGGATTAGATCAGTAATCACCATGACGTATGACCAGGCGGGAGTATCTCTGCCTGGTTCAGTGAAGCCCATTCCACCAGAAGCGATGTACCGTCATGGGCAAACTTCAGAGAGGCATCTCCAGCAGACTTATGTAGAGCAGCCATGTGGTCATCCATTCATACTTTTACTAAATTCTACAAACTGGATGTCATGTCCTCGGTGGAAGCATCTTTTGGCCGCTGAGTGCTTCAGACAGTGGTGGTACCCTAAGAACACTTAACATTCTTCCCACCCTTGACATCTAGGGATGCACTGCTTTTGGATATCCCAGGAGTAATGAAGCCCGGAGACCAGCCCAGAAGAGAGAAATAGAAATTTGGGTATCTGTAAATTTTCTTTCTCCGATGGCTGGTCTCCGGGCTTTGGATGCCCTCCCAGAATGTATATAGTTGGCTGGCCTCCAGGCCCTTATGCTGTAACTGCTCATATTTTTTGTTTCCTAGTTCTTGTAGTATTGCCACAGGGGGACTGCACTTGAAATGACCGAAGAACTCTGGATGCGGAGGGCTTGTTATCCCCCCCCCGCTGCACAGCGTTGGACCTGCCTAACACTGACATCAGGAGGAACAGCCCAGGAGTAATGAAGCCTGGTGACCAGTCATCAGAAAAAGACAATTTACAGGTACCCAAATTTCTATTTTCCCTCCAGAATCATCTGGCCCTGTCACTTGTGGGGACCAGGGCTGGCCTTTGGGCCCTTTGCTGCTCTGCTCTCCTCACCTGGGGGTTCCCACCATGGGCACCATCTGGATCAGTCCACTGATGTTGGTTGTTCACAGATAGGCAAGTTTTCCAGGCCCTCCCAGAAGGTGAGGTCCCCTGAGCATTCGTGCAGCCCTGGCAGAGGACCTGGCTTGGTCATCTATGACCCTTCCCTTCCTCTGCTCTGTCCCCCTCCCCTGCTCTCCCAGGCATTTTGAGTCCCCTGGGACCAGTTCATGTCAATGATAGGTGTGTTCCACCAGTACACCTCAAGGTAGACCAGGCACTTTTTAGGCTTGAGTATCCTGCACCAACACTGCCTGAATCCAGTTGCACCTCTCCTGCTTCCTCCTCTGAGGAGTTAGAACGGGAAGATCAGGAGCTAATAGGGCACAGAGGCAGTAAGTAAGTAGGGGAAAAAAAGTAAAAAAAAGAAAGAAAATAAGCAAACAGAGGAAAGAGTAAGTATTCCAAACAACAGTTAGGGGGCCAGAAAGAAAACATGATGAGAGTGGTGCAGTGCAGTGGCTGTGGAGCAGCAGTCTTCCGGGAGATGTTCTGGAGGATGCAGTGTTGTCCCATCTGCAGGCACCTCTCTGGGCTGAGGGAGGAGGTTGCTCATCTCCAGGCTGAGTTGGCCAGGATTTGTGGGACCTCCTCTCCCACCCAAGGACCACCAGGGTCACTGCCGTTGCCTCAGAAGTTGCAAAGAAAGAGGAACGGTTGGACCACAGTGGGCTCAGAGAGGGTGAGGGTGGTGGAACAGAGGCACATCCCTCCAGTTGTACCTCTCCACAATTTCTATGCCGTTCTGGGAAAGTGTGGTTCCTCTGGAGGCACCCACAGTGGAGACCAAGAAGGATGCTGGGAACCTCCACAAAGTAGACTCACAGGAGGGTGGCATGGGACCCACAGGGGAAGGAAACAACTCCTGGTGGGGGACTCCATTGTTAGGAAGGTAGAACTGGAGGAGGAAGGGGAGAGGGAGGTAAGGTGCCTGCCTGGTGCCATGGCTTGGAGGGACAGGGAGCGAATACTCAGGGTCACAGGAGCAGCTGCACAGGGGAGGGAGCTGGATGTCATTGTCCACCTAGGGACAAATGACCTGGCTAAGAAAGGGATCAGAGCAGTGCAAGAAGCATTTGTGGAGATGGGGAGGGGCCTTAGACAAATAGCACACACGGTAACATTCTTGCAGGTGCTGCCTGTCTATGGCACAGATGAGGCTAGGGTGCTCCACACCATGGGATTCAATCAGTGGTTGAAAAACTGGGTCAGAGCTCAGGGATTTGGCTTCATTGGGGACTGGGGGTTCACCTGGACAGATGCAGGCCTGTACTGGCATGATGGTCTGCATCTGTCCAGGAGGGGACCAGGATCCTAGGTGATAGGTTTAAATACTTCACTGGCAAGCATTTAAACTAGCTAAGGGGTGAGGGACTGGAAAGGAGCAGTGAAATCCTAGCCCTCCCCAAAAATCAGGGCACTAAGTGAGGTAGACACCAACATAGAGATGTCAATAGGGAGAAATGCAGGGGTAAATGAAGAAAGTGACAAATGCAGTAAGGACAGGGATGGGGCAAAAAGGGGTAAGGCCATCAAGAAATGGAGGGTAATGAGTACCAATGCCCATAGTCTGGGCAACAAGCTCCCTGAACTGGTGGCCTTGATGGAAGAGGGATGCCTGGATATCGTAGCAGTCACAGAAACATGGTACACAGAGAACCATGACTGGGATGTTAACATACCAGGGTACACAATCTACAGGAGAGACAGGGAGGGCAGAAGGGGGGGGAGTAGCTCTCTATGGAAGGGATAAAAGCAACTGAACAAAAGAGTAAACAGGGAGGAGAGGAGGCACTGTGGGTCACCTTAGAGACTGGAAATGGCACCACATCCTCACAGGGGTTGTATACAGACCCCCATGTCAGGGGGAAGGAATGGACAAGGATATGATAGAAGGCATACTTAGGATGGCAGAGAAAGGGGAGATACTGTTGATGGGGGACCTTAATATGCCAGATGTTAACTGGAGCACCTTTGCTGCAGCCACATCCAAAAGCAGGGCCATTCTTGATGCCCTTCAGGTACCTCAGACAGCTAGTTTTGGAACCTACTTGTGAGGGAGCAATCTTAGACCTCATACTCTCAAATGGGGACAGTGAGAGGATCTCAGATCTAGAAGTAGGTAGCCATTTGGGAACAAGTGACCACCAAACAGTGTGGTTCACGATAAACTCAGCTACAGAGTCAAGCCATACAAAAGTGAGGGTTCTGGACTTCAGGAGGGTTGACTTTGGCAAGATGGGAGAGTGCCTTAGAAAAGCACTAGCAAACAGGCTAGAAGGAGGGGTGGAGCAACAATGGGTAAATATCAAAACTGCCATCACAGAGGCAACAAGCCTTTGTGTGAAGCAAATAAACAAATCAAAATGAAAGAAAAAGCCACTATGGTTCTCAAAAGAAGTGGCGGTGAAGGTTAGGGAGAAAAAGATAGCATTTAGGAAGTATAAGGAAACACAGAAGGAGCAGGACAGAGAACTGTACCAGTTAAGGCAGAAGGAAGCAGGGAGGGTAGTCAGAATAGCAAAGGCACAAACTGAGGAAAAGATAGCCAACTCGGTTAAGAAGGGGGATAAAACCTTTTATACTGTAGGTATATCAGGGAGTGTAGAAAGACATAGAGGATTGTCTATGGGGAGTCATTCACAACAAGGTTATTCTCAATTGAGAGGTATCCTTGGCAATGTTCGACCTCGAGAGTGAAGCTTGAGAGGTCGTCCGTTGTCAAGGATACCTCGAGATCCGAGAAGATCCTTGTTTGTGAATGACTCCTCAAAGACAATCTTTTATAGTGTATGGGGAGTCTATTCATTTCAAAACAGCGAATGGAAGCAGAATTTTTTAAAATAATGCCTTACTTGGCTTCCATTTTGAGACTCGCTCCAGCGCTACTAGCTCCTCACTAGTGTTGACTTTTAAATCCTTTTCATCGCAGCGAATCGTTCGATCTTGTTGTGCTGCACGGTGACATACCCAGAGCAGCACAACAAGATCATGACGACTGAGGCAAAAGACAACATCCGCTAAGTTGGGAGCATGGATTTCCATGCTCAACAGCTGCCTCCACACTAAAGGGAGGGATAGTGAGGCTGAATAGAATGGATGGTGGGTGGGCAGAGAGTGACAGTGAAAAAGCAGGGATACTGAATGAATACCTCTGTTCAGTATTCACAAAAGAGGAAGTGGGGAGTTGCCTAATCCAATTAGAAGCCCTCTGGAGAGGGGTCGATCCCAGTCCTTTCACAGAAGAAAGGGTTCTGAAAGAACTCCTAAAACTGAAGGTGGACAAAGCAATGGGGCCAGATGGAATTCACCCCAGAATTCTAAAAGAATTAAGCAGAGAACTAGTGACACCACTGACTACCCTTTATAACAAATCATGGGAGGATGGTGTGGTACCTGAGGACTGGAAGAAGGCCAATGTTATTCCCCTTCACAAAAGTGGGAGCAAGACAGAGGCAGGAAACTACAGACCTGTCAGTTTGACCTCTGTGGTAGGGGAAGTGATGAAATCACTTCTGAAGGAAAGAATTGTTGAGTACCTAGAGGCCAGTGGGGCACAGGACCCAAGGCAGCATGGGTTCACAGCAGGAAGGTCATGTCAGACGAATCTAATTGATTTCTATGAGTGGGTGACCAAAGTTGTAGACCAGGGAGGGGCTGTGGACATGGCCTACCTAGACTTTAGCAAGGCATTTGACACAGTCCCACACAAAAGATTAGTAGTCAAATTAACCAGCCTTGGAGTGGGTCCCAGGGTGGTAGCCTGGGTAAAACATTGGCTGAACAACAGGACACAGAAGGTAATTGTAAATGGAGTCCACTCTGAAGAAAGAGGGGTTACTAGTGGGGTACCACAGGGTTCAGTACTGGGACCAGTCCTTTTTAATGTCTTTATAAGTGACATTGCAGAGGGACTGGAAGGAAAAGTATGCCTCTTTGCAGATGACACAAAGATCTGCAGCAGGGTTGATACACAAGGAGGTGTGGAAAGGATGAGAAGGGACTTGGCAAGGTTGGAGGAATGGTCAGAAGTATGGCAGCTTGGATTCAACGCAAAGAAGTGCAAAGTAATGCACCTGGGAAACAAAAACCCAGGGGAAGATTACACAATGGGGGAGGAGGTAGTAACAACAACAAAAATGGAAAGGGACCTGGGGTAATCATATCAGATGACCTTAAGGTTGGCAAGCAATGTGAGAAGGTGGTAGGGAGGGCTGGGGATACTGGGATGCATAGGGGGAGGCATCACCAGCAGAAAACAGGAAGTAGTTATCCCCCTGTACAGACAGTTAGTGAGACCCCATCTGGAGTACTGCGTCCAGTTCTGGAGACCCCATCTCCGCAAGAACATAGACAGGATGGAGGCAGTTCAGAGGAGGGCAACTAAAATGGTGCAGGGTCTGCAGGAGAAGCCATACGAGAAGAGGCTAAAGGAGCTTAATATGTATACCCTTGAGGAAAAGAGGGAGAGGGGGGACATGATAGAAACATTGAAGTACCTCAGTGGAATCAACAAAGTACAAGAGGGTATCATCTTTCAGAAAAAGAGATGTGCAAGAACAAGGGGACACAATTTGAAGATAGAGGGGGGGGATGGCTCAGGGGCAATGTGAGGAAGTATTTTTTCACAGAGAGGGTGGTGGATGCATGGAACAGCCTTCCTGAGGAGGTTGTGGGGTCTAAAACTGTGGGAGAATTCAAGAATGCATGGGACTGACATATGGCAATTTTTGTGGGGGGTAGGAGGAAATAGGCTGTTGGTTAAATAGGATCTGCAGCTTATCCTCTAGGTAGGGAAATGGGCAGACTAGGTAGGCCAAGTGGTCCTTATCTGCCGTCAAAGTCTATATTTCTACGTTTTCTGTGCACTGCTCCTCCGATGCTGCATACTTTCTGTACTAGCAATTCCTGTTGAAGATGATGCAGGAGCTGAATGTGTGTCCCTTTGTAGGTTGCAATTCTGCTACCCTTGCTCTGTAATTTTTTAGGAATTTCAGCGATGACACCTCTGTCAACCCTATGTGGCCCCAGCCCTTTATGGAGGCATCCAGGCAAGTCTGGCTATTTCCCTTTGCCCTGTCTCCAGCCCCAATGGGCCTTCAATACAGATATTGCACTCCTGCAGAGTCTCTAGTTGCTATCCCTCATCCCACCTCAGGGTTCTGGTACTGTGGATCCCCTCTGGACCTAGGCGCCTGGTGCACGACTGCTCCCCTTACAATGACTCTGTGGAGATCAATGCTTGGGGCAGGGAGTTTTTGTGGAGGCATGCACTGTGATTTGGCTGTCTGCACATCAGGCGCTTTATGACAAGTGTCTTTGGTTGATGCTGAGTGAGCTCTTAGTGTCTGTACCAAATTCGGAGTAAATTAGGCAGATAATTTGCTTTCCAGCCTGGGCCTGGAGCTGGCGATGCACCAAGCAAGGGCATGTTATGATGCCAGCAAGGTGGCTTCCAGGTTGTTGGGAACAGCAATCTGTGTTCAGTGTATGGCATGGTTTCACCTCTCCTGGTTGGTACCCCTGGCCCGGTGTAGGGTGTTGAACTCGCATTTCCATAGGATGCATTTTTTCTCCTGCAGGGTCAGGCATGAGTTGTCAGGGTGTCCTCCTGCTTCCAGGCCATCGAAGTCTCTAACTGTCCTTTATCAGCCTCAGGTCCCACCGGACCTGAGAGGAGTTCCTTCCCTCCTGTGGTTATCCCCCACCAGAGGGCTGAGGAATAACCTTTTTCCCTCAGGTTGAGCCAACTCCTCCCCATTTTGGGGAAGGCTTGGTACTTTGACTTATAAGTTGGAATGAATGGTGAAGATTCATTCTTGGAAGTTATTGGAAGATATGAAAATTACATACTCACTGTAATTGTTGATCTTCCACAATATCTTCACCATTCATTCACAAACCTGCCTTCCATCCTCTGCTTAGGTAAGCATCAGGCCTCTGGGCAACTCACTTTGTGATGTTATGCACATGGCATCTTCTTGCCACCCCCTCAGAGCTCTCCCCTTTGGAGGGTTAGCTCTGTTTCTCTGGCTGTATTGGGCCCTCTCACTCCTACAAACTGCCTGTTTACAGGAATTAAGGTTCTTTACTTCTCAAATAAAAAAAAAAAACTACTTTTTTTTTCCTTTGCATTTTTCAATATTAAGCTTCCTTCCCTTTTCTGCTAGCAAGTTTCTGTTTTATCCTAGACGTACACTTTGCATATGTCTCCAGTCTCTGCCAGTTTGCAGTTTAGCCTAATGACAAGGTGCAGACCCTGCCTCTGGTGCCAGGGAGAGGCAGATTCTAGGGGGTTATTATGCTTTTGCTCATGCTGTCAAGCTGTCTGCTTCCTACACCAAGGTGCTGGGACTTCTCTTTCATTTTTTTACTATCTTGGAGTGGCAAGAAGGTAGTAGCTGTGTGACTGGACTTTTCCACTCTCTCTGTTGTCTTAATCCCTTGAGTTTTGTTTTTGCCTCTGTAGCCCTTGTTCTCTTTGAACACAGGACCTTCTTAAATTGGCTTCTGCCATCCTACCTTGCAGAGATTTTTATTTATTTAGTTTTTGTTTACTGGGTAAGGTACACTAGACAAGTAAATTACCTATTTTCAGATATGGCCCAAGAGAGCACAACAAGAAACAGTATCACAAAAGAATACATCATTCAGACAACAGCTAACAATAATAAGTAATGAAATTAAGTAACAATCATGGGCTCTTGTATAGTAGTGAAACTGCCTCCATCAGAGTGCAGCATACTGTATTTCTTATTAAGCATACAGTTGCTGCCTCGCACTGCCTAACCTGTGATCTATTCAGCACAATAACAGGCTGACAAACTCAGCAGATGCCTATATAGGGCACTTTTAAAGAGCCCATGTTGGGGGGTACTTCTAATTTCAAGGGGAAGGGATTTCCAGATTTTTGGCACAAAAACAGAGAAGGATTGGGTAAGGTACAACAGACTTCTAGGAAAACAAACTGAACTTACAAGCTCAAATGGGCAGACTGGGTGGGCCATAGGCCCTTATCTGCCGACACTGTCTATGTATCTATGTATCTATGTATGTTCCTCCATCTTGGATGTAAATTTTGGAACATGTAGAAGAGCTGAGTCTGCAGACCTAAGGTAGTAGACTTGTTGTGGTGCTGGAGGATGGGTAAAGGGTAGGGCTGGATATCTAAATAATTTATCAGTGAAACAGCCCAGGGAGTAAGAATGGATGCCCTGAGGGGGAAAGCCAACCCAGAGAGATGTCCAGGGAGCAGCTGTGCGTGAGGCATGGGGAGGACAGAGTGAAATGGCAGATGTCGCTATGGGACACCTCTCACTTGTTAAGGGCTTGTTAAAGGCTGATTTGGAGGCATGGGAATAGATAATCTGACCATATTGCATTAGGGGGAGGGGGAGGGGGAGGAGGAAACCCTGGGCAGTTGCAAGCCTGGCCTTTGATACAAGGAAGCATTTGGTGTGGTACGCTAGGCCAGGCCTAGATTTGACTGCATTAGGTAGAGGGAGAAATTCAGGCCCAGCTTGAGGGATACCCCAAGTTATTTGAAATCTGTCACTGTGGAAAGGGGGAACCCATCCCCAACAAAGGATGGAGAGGGGGTGCAGAGCAGGACCGAATCCTGACTTGTGATCCAAATAGCATGGCATAGGTCTTGGGAAATTGAGGATTAATTTGTTTCTGCTGAGCCATGATTGGACCATGGAGAAATTGCCCTGTTGTTGTGACTGAACCATGGAGTAGGAGTGCGATCTAGCATACAGAGCAATATCATCTGCATACATGATAGAGGAGCAGCAAGATGGAACAGGGAAGGTCTTTTATAAAAATTGAGAAGAGCAGGAGACCAAGTATGGACCCCTGAGGGAAACCTAAATTTATGGGAAAGTGGGATGGGACAACATTGTTGAAACTGAAAATTGTCTCCCAGAAAGATGGCTGTCTAACCAAGAGGATGCATGAGGGAAAAGACCCAAGGCAGTGGGGCAATTTGTAGTCAACAGTGTCAGAAGCCTTGGAGAGGTCAATAAAAATGACTCCAGTGAGGGTTTGTTCTTAGTAGGTAATGATGTCTCAGAGACACAGTTACAGCCTAAGTATTTTAATAACAGTTATGCCAAAATACAGGGGAAGTATACAAACCACCCTGAGAACGAACCCCCTGCAGTCTATGTTGTACTCAACAGAGTCCCAAAATTATCTTCTGTTTATACAGTATTTCATGACTAGAGCTATTGTGTCAGCTTCCCTTATCTACATACAAAATAAGCACATTCTTAGTATAGAACATCACCAGCTTCTGCTGATTGCTGTTACCTAACTTTGAGAAGCCTGTTATGATGACCCACCTACTACTTAACTTAACCTCTGGCCACAGATGGGACCATTCCACACATAGATAGATGACATCAAGGATTCTTTGTTCCTTCCCCTGTGACAATCCTTTTCCAGTTGGGTACTACCTGAGTGCAATATCTTACTTCCCTAACTGGAGTAGCTAAGAGCTGCCAAGAGTAGGGAAATCTGCACCGGCTGACCTTGAGGTCTTCAGGAATATGAGTCAATGGTACGGCACATAAGGAGTCTGACACTTGGGTAGATGAGCAAAAATGTAAAAGTTTACTAAAAATATCTGAGAAAGTTTTGCAAATACAGCCATGACTGGCACAGTTAATATCCAGATAAAAGCAACAGTTCATATGCATCAAACACTTTTTTATACTCTATGTATCCCGGTAGGGTGCCTCCACCCCATTATTCACTACCAAATCACCCCTGGAGACTGCAGACACTCACCTCCCACCAGCCCTCCAGATATCACACTTTCCCAGGATAAGTACCCACCTAGGCTTTTGTCCCCGAGCTTTATGTACTCCAGAACTAAGGCAATCAGTGACTACTGGGTCCACCTTTGATCAGTCAGTCCACTGACCTCTTCTGCCAGATACCCTCCCTGATATCCGATTACTGTGTACACTTTATTTTAGAACTAAGGCAACCAGTAACTACTGGGCCATACCTCCAAGCAGTCAGTTCACTGAATCCTTCTGCCAGATTCATTTATTTATTTAGTTAAAAGTTTTACCAGGAAGGCGTACTGAGCAGACTACCGCTCGATTCCAGATGTGTCCTTGGGGGTGGGGAGCAAGAGAGATAACACAGAGCATACTAGATCAGAGAAATGCATGATTACAAGACACAATATGTACAGAATGGGGGTGAGGAGCAGGGGAGTCAACGCAGAGTATGAATACTTCAGTAATGCATGAGTACAAGGCACATTGGCCCGGATATTCAGAAGGGTTTCGCCCCAGCATGATATTCAAATGGGGAGTGTGCCTGGCACAAATCCCAATGCGCCAGAGCGCATCAGTAATGTCTGTGGCGCAGGTGGGGGCGTGCCCCATGCATATCCGCACATCCCGATATCCAGCCGGGATGTGCTGAGCCATGCATGCGCAACCCCTACTTCGCTGCACACAGGTGAGCCAAAAAAAGAACCGCGGCTGGCCACCCACGGGTGAGCTGCCGTGCGAGGCACAACATGGCAGCTGCCTGCTGTGGGTGGCCACCCGAGCTCTGGCTGCACCTGGCGGCACCCCTCCATGCCCGATCACGGGCATACATAGAAAAAGGACCCTCCTAAATCCCTGGTGATCCAGTGGACTGCTCGCAGCCCGATCGCGGGCATACAGTATGTTGTAAAAAATTGAAGTCCTATATCTCTGGTGGTCCAGTGGACCACTCTCAGCACAATTGCGGGCGTATGTTGTAAATAATAGAGGTCCTATATCCCTGGTGGTCCAGTGGACTGCTCTCAGCCCGATCGCGGGCGTATGTTTTAAAAAATAGAGGTCCGATATCCCTGGTGGTCCAGTGGCCCGCTCGCATCCCGATCGCAGGCATAAGTTTAAATAAAAGCATTCCACTATGCCTGGTGGTCCAGTGGACCGCTCTTAGCCTGATCATGGGCATAAGTTTAAATAAAAGAATTCCACTATCCCTGGTGGTCCAGTGGACTGCTCTCAGCCTGATTGCAGGCATAAGTTTAAATAAAAGAAGTCCAATATCCCTGGTGGTCCAGTGGACTGCTCGCAGCCCGATCGCGGGTGTATGTTGTAAATAATAGAGGTCCTGTGTCCCTGGTGGTCCAGTGGACCGCTCGCAGCCCGATCGTGGGCATAAGTTTAAATAAAAGAATTCCACTATCCCTGGTGGTCCAGTGGACTGCTCGTAGCCCGATCACGGGCATATGTTGTAAAATGTAGAGGTCCAATAACCCTTGTGGTCCAGCGGTACCCCCCTCCCCACCCGCCCACTGAGTCCCACCATCCCACTTCCCCCGGTCAGCGGCGGGTGGCAGCACCCACCGCCTGCTGCCCCACTGCCAACCAACTGACACCGTGCGGAAGGGCTGTAGGCCCATTGGTCCACAGCGTGTAGCCAATGGGCGTGCTGGCCTTGCCGTCTACACAATCCAGATATGTGAATGGATCCATTCACATATTTGGATTATGTGTCGACCTCAGCTACATGCCCATTGGCTCATGCTGTGGTCCAGTGGGCACAGCTCTTCCGCGACGGTGTCAGTTGGTGGGCGGCAGGCGCTGGGGTGCTTCCGGCTCACTGCTGGCGAGGGGAGTGGGGCTCAGTGGGCGGGTGGGGAGGGGTACCACTGGACCACCAGGGTTATTGGACCCCACGTTTTACAACATGCACTCGCTCACGCGAAAGTGGTCTACTGGACCACCAGGATACTGCTGACTTTTATGTTAAACTATGCCCGCGATCGGCTGTGAGTGGTCCACTGGACCACCAGGATATTGGACTTCTTTTATTTAAACTTATGCCCGCGATCGGGCTGCAAGCAGTCCACTGGACCACCAGGGATACTGGACTTCTTTTATTTAAACTTATGCCCGCGATCAGGCTGCGAGCGGTCCACTGGACCACCAGGGATATTGGACGGTTATTTAACTCAACATATGCCAGCGATCGAACAGTGGGCACATTGCGGCGCTGTGCAGGGGCGTCGGTCCCCGGCGGCTGCTGCCTGGCGGGCGCCAGGCGCAAGTCGCGCGGATCGAGCGCACCTGCATGCAATGGGGCTATAATGACATGCTAATGGCCCCATTTGCATGTGCACTTTTGAATATCGCGGTTGTTGCACCTAGCGCAATGGAACTTGTGCTAGCGCATCCCACTGCTCCACTCTGGCCACTTGTGCTGGTGTAGTGCCACTGTGCCATGTACACTGCGGGTGGCCAGGGTGTGATATTCAACACTGCTGTGCCATGGCACAGCTCCGTTGAATATCACCCTGTCAATGCCCCTACGTAGACAAGTTGCGCTGTGCCCAGGCTTGCGCCACAGCCTGGCGCAGTCTGAATATCCGGGCCATTATGTACAGAAAGTACAGCCGGAGAATTTGATACGGGCAGTCTGTTACATCATGGAAAGAAATACTGGTAGGATACAGTCAGGTAAGAGAGCCGAGGGGGGGGGGGCACAGAATATAACAACACAGTATGTACATAATCACTAAAATGACTAGGTACAGTGCATATACAGTACATCAGAAATGTGGTTACAACAATGGCCATCAAAAGTTTATAACTGGGATATAGCCTGAAGGAGTGAGATAGCCAGTTAAATGCTGGACAATAGCTGCACACTGACAGTGGGGTCAGCCGCTGTTGACCAGTCACTTTTTTGAGTTACCAGCCATCTAAGTGCACGCACAGGAGGTGCAAAAGTGTGCTTTGAGGAGGGAGTTTAGTTGGTGGGCAGAGTTGGTTTGCTGAATGGCCCGTGGTAGGGAACGCCACAGTTTAGGCATGCAATAGGAGAAAGACGCCTGTCCTGCAGTGGTGGCTATACGAGGGACACTCAGGGGGCAGTGTCGAATTTCAAGGGGTGTGAAAGTGGGGGTATCCAATTATTGTGACTTTTAAGGGCATACAGTGACTACTAGGCCTACCTACTTCAGCTAGCCCACTGACCCCTTCTGCCAGATATCCCCTGATATCCAAATCTATTCACTATACTGTCTCTTATATTAAAAATTTTTTTAAATCAGTTAGCACATTTTTGCACATTCATTTCTAGACACATTTACGCTAAGTAATGGCATTAAACAATGTTGCATACTGGTACATTAAAAATTATGACAGAATCCCCCCTCAGTCCCTTCAGGTTCAGTCCTTCACTTTGACAGAGTCTCTTAAATTCTTAAAGATTGAGTTAAATTCTCTGTATAACAGTGTCACTGTTGCTTATAAAATAGTCCCCAATTTGTATTAAGGTTTTTACTATGCCACACTCCTTTGGAAATACTGGAGAAATTCTGTAGCGATGATGCAGCTTGATGTAATTGAAGGGCCCTCTGTTGAGTCAGCAGGTGGTTGATGAGAACAATGATTTCTTCAGATTTGTAGATTCTTCTCTGTGAGGAAACTGGTTACACAGGAACAACAGGCACTTGAAGCAACAGGCTTTCTACACTAGGCCCTGTTCTCTCTTACTGCCCTGCACTGTCCCTAATCTGGGATACAGATGATCCTGTATCCTTATACCGTAATTAAACTAAACTAGTTCTGTCAGGCTTTCCTTTCTTCTGTAGGCCTCTTTAGACAGACACCTCTTGGCATAGGCACCTTCACTGCTGATCGCTCTCCCTGCTCAGACTGACTGGACACTGGCTGTTCAGCTTTTTTTATAATCAAAATCTCATTAGCATATTTAAATCTGTGGTCACTGAGTGGATGCTGACCTGTCCAGCAGCTCAACACCAATCAAATTCTTTGCTGCAGCAGCATAAGCCACAATGGAATCCTCAATTTTGAAGCCGACTGTCCTCCTGAACATTCTAAGATTTCCTCTGTTTTTTTTCTACTTTTGGTCATTTTACGATACATTTTCTTTGTCACACAAAATGAACATTTTCTCAGGGATCAAGCACTTTCTTACTAATGGTTGAACAGCTGACTTTCTGAGCTTACTGCTAAATTTGTTCTGTTCACAATAGCCCCCAGGAAAGCATAGTCACTGAGATGTCTATTATTTTGACAATAAAACACTTAAATGATGACTTCTGAACACTTTCCTATGCCTTTTTCTGTCAGTACAGTCTTTTCCCCATTAATTGTGCTAATCACAACAGGTTTTTCCTCTCAGACATTAGTTATGCATTTTCCCATTCTAAGCTCCACCTCTAGTGTAACTGCCTGCATGGATTAGTTACACCAAGGACCACTCTCTCTTTAAAGGTTGGCAACTCCTTTATTTTACAATATGTACAGCTCAGTCTATTTTTCCCATGTGTAGATCACCATACTGAACATGTGTACCAAGTGTGGTTCATTTTTATTTAAAATTAGCTTGGCAGCGCGTTACTGAATATGTACAATGTACTCTGACTTTTTCTGCTTCACTTCTGACTGTGTTCATATTCAAACTGCTCTGTTTTGGATTCTGTACATATCTGTGAGCAAACAATGTTTGTATGCTGTGCTGGAACTCCACTAGCCCCCACACACATTTCTAAAAATTACTTAATTAAAATCAGTGTGTTTCTCATGCATGAGAAACCGTGAGCTCCTGTGCCTAATCGCACCCTTTCATTGCACAAAATGGCTCCGGTGAACTTTATTCATAGTGCTGTGCATCCATATACTGTGGAGACTCCTTGAGCCCCAATACCAGACTCTGCTCTTTTTACATACATTTTCATTTATTTCTGAGAGCCAGTCCCTAATTTTTACATTCCCTGGCACGTTGCACCTTGCCAACTATACTTTGAGGGAAATGTTTATTTGGTTGATCCTGCCACGAGAGGAATGCATTGTGCTGCTACCTCTCGACTCTGTGTGAAGGAAGACACATTGCCAGGCTGAAGCCTGATCTCTGTATGGCTGCAGAATGAGGTGGCTGCCTGAGGCAAGCCTAGGATTCCTGACTGAGCGCACTGCACTCTGCTGTGGTACTGATGCTCGGTCTCTCACTCTCCACTCTCACTCAGTTTTTGGTGCCAGTAGCACCCGCAGCTGCCACTCTACATTCATTTATTTATTTCAGCACAGCAAAACCTTTTGTTTGGGGAGCGATTGTCTACTAAATAAAATCATTACTAAATAAAAAAATATCACCTCAGGCAGCCCAACTGCACACTGGCTCTCCAGCACTTGTGTCACTAGCAGGGGTAATTCCTTTACTAGCCCACTGGCCATCAGCATAACTGTTCTCTATTTTACCATTAAAATATTATATTTTTTTGACAGAAACAATGCCAATCACTATAGTTAAGTGTAAAACTGCATATGTGTGAGAAAACAGCAAGCCAGGAGTCCTTTCCCCTTCCCCTCTGCACTACATTCCACTGTCAGAATTACTAATATGCTCACGGCGTATGTTACCGTCAAAGCCATTTTAAACAGCGGATTTTTATTATATTACAGTTATGAAGGCTAAGTATAATATTTTTATTACTGCAGGGACTGTCCCAGGTATCGCTGGCTGCTTCTACCGTACCTATTCTGGGTTTTGAACCTGTGTCTTTAACTACTAAATTTATGTCTACCGTGAAACCTATAGGCCATCCCTATTCTCTTGGTGGAACAGGCTATCTGAGACTGTTACACTGTCTTCTGCACATGTACATCTCCTGACAGCACTTTTCCACATTCAGCATGGTCAGTAAAATTCCATTAGTAAATCTCACTAAAATTAACATCATGGCAGCATATGCATAAATGATCACACAGCAATTCTAAAAGACACTTTACACTAATAGACTAATAGCTCTAGCAATGGATTTCACCAAAACCTAACCTATAGCAGCAAAATACATTTCTATCATTGGTAATATACATACTACATATGGAATGCACATATGACAGTGTGTGTATACGACAGATTACAAGCGTATGCTAACAGCCCCCTGTTTGATACCCTTGCAAAGTGACATCACAACAAAATAAAAATCTGTCATGTTATATAGCCTGCAACTCATGAGCATATTTCAAGGCCATAAGTTTTAATGCAATTTCAGGAGACACCTGAGACAACATAGTATACTAGATACAATAAGTACTAAAATAACTTGTAACATGATTAATAGCTTGAAAGTAATCTCAATCCATGAATCTGAAACTAGCAAATCAAAATCATCATCATATAATATATGATTCCTGTGCTTGATTCAGGCTATTTATGGTTCTTATCATATGTTCATCTTTGCAGTTCAATAGAAGCTGTAAATGTACGGCGAGTGGAGCAATATGCACATTGAATATTGGAATGTAATTTATAACATAATTTCAAACACTAGGAATCCTTCACTATGTTTACTAATGGAATCAGTCTGGAAGGTTGAGCTGCCACGGGGAGAGTGGAATGTGTGTGTAATCACCCATTCCCATGGGGTTACTAGAATCCCATTACTACTAGTCTATAGGTAGGTGAAAAGGCAGCTGGTAAGGAGCTCATTAAGGGGCCTTTAACATAATGACATAATTGTTTACTCAGCAAGCTTGAGTGGGGATGATTATGTCATTTAGAACTCTTACAGCAGCATAACCATTTGTGAGTCAGCTGTTCAGGAGAAGTTTAGAATGTTCAGTTAGTCTGAGATGGAGAATCAGAGTGGTAGGAGGTCTGCCGGTTTCAGCTCTGTCACAGGGAGCCCTGTGTTTCTCACCCTAGTTTGGATTAAATCTACAGTTGCCAGTGAAGTGGTGAGACCTTTTGCAGCAGGAATCCTTGATTTCACTCCAGGGGGAGTGAGAGGGATTGCCAATTCGTGGATTCAAGGGGCAATCCCCTAAAGGTCCTAGAGTGTGTATAGCTGCCTTTGAGAAGGACAATGTGTGAGAATTTCTGATAAGCTACCATGGAAAAAGGGTGCTTTCTGGGTTGTTTCCATGCCTAAAGGAAGGAGCAACAGATATGTGAGTATAGATGCTGAAACCGTCTCATTAGGGAGTTGGCTGAGGTGTGTGTGCCACGATAAGGCTAGATCACACCTGTCAGGACCCCTCATACACTTTAGTATCAAATTTAAAGTTTAGAGTTTTGAGTCTTTAGCAATTCAGTGAGGATTGAAGGCTTCTTTTGGTGTAATCCTGAAGGAATGGCAGAGACTGTTGGTTGGGGCAAAGGGTGGGAGGAACATCATCTGAAGTCTACAAGGCAGGGCTAACTGGTTCATTGATGGGCACCAAGGTCCCCTTGGTAGAGACCAATGCCCTGGATGAAACTTAGATATGTGGCTTGGGTCACAAGTTTACACTGTGAAATGTGTTTTGGAAATGGCTCAAGAATGTGGTTCAGGCCACGAGCATCCAGTTTGGAGAATGGAAATGTGTTTTGAAAGCAGCTCAGTATGTGGTTCAGGCCACGAGCACTTTGGGAAAATGGATAGAGATGTTCTGTGGAAAACTGTACTGCCTAGTAGAGCGTTTATGGAAACAGAGTGTACTTATTTTGCCATGACCAACCATTGGGGGTTCACTTGTGCTTTAGTAACATCTGTAAGTAAAGCCATACTGCACAATCCTAGCCATTGCATTGGACATTCTGATCATTACTTTCTGTGTGGGGTTAATGGGGCCCCCTCAGCAGTTAGGTCTAGCATACACCTAGCATCATCTCCCCTGGACCTGGCTGTAAATGTAAAGGTTCATTTTGGTAATTGTACCCCCACCCCCTTCTTTGGATAATGAGCCTGGTATATACTCTAAAGCTAGGGGTGGTACCAATCCTAAATATTTCTGCCAAAAGTAAATGGTATGCCATATGTGCGGGCTAGTTCTTTTAATGGGAGGTGCCAACTTGCCAAAAATGGTGTGGGGGTTACATATGCAAATAGTGGAACTTAGAATGCATTTTCAAATTTCTGCCCCATGGTGGTGCTTCATTCTGCTCTCCAACGTCAGATTTATTTCTCTGCCTGAGAAAGCAAGTCACTCCGAAGAGCTCTCTTCAACTGAATCCAGTTTTGCTGCTTTATTTTCCGAAATTCAAGTATTTGGTTTTAATTTCTTTCATGTCTCTGCTATTTACTTTATGTAGCGTAGTTTAGCCTTTTGTCTTTGAAGGATATGTATATGTTAAAATTTGTCAACCTTTTCTCATATGAGCTCCCCTGCTGCCCCAGATCATCTTTCTTCTGGGTATCTGAACTCTTTTGCAGAAACAAAAATCTTCTGTTAGAAAGTCAGGAGGGGTGTGACCACACTGTAGAGTGTGAACTTTAACATTCTGAAGTTCTATTAACAGGGCAACACCTCAGGGCTCAGATGATGCAGTTTGTATGACATCATCAATGCATTCTTGTTGCTAGAAAAGGTAGTACAGAACTCAGCTACAATGATCACAGAGTGGGTTCTGTGGTTTGAGGTGGAAGAATTTCACATGTAACCCCCCCCCCCCACAAATAAGGGTTCCTATAATGTCTGTCTGGGCTTGCCTAATGCCCACTGTCAGGATGGTGTCCTGTGTCCAGTAGCTTTGTTTGTCTGCATGCGAGTGCTCCAGTAAGCCTCCATGCCTGTCTCTTTAAGAAAGTCACTGTGCTGTGTTAAAGAATTAGTATGGGCTGGGTTCAAGTGATTCAAGCCTCGCGACTGGACAGACAGACCATATTTTTGCTCCATTCCGCTGTCGCTATTTGCACAGACGGAGCTCTGTTAGGAAAAGTGTTGATTTACTGTTTATCTGCTGTAATAATAATAATAGTTTGTCTAACCTGCCTTCCATTGCAACTTTTTGTGTGAGAGCCACCATCTTGGTTCTGGACTGCCAGTGTTGGACCAATCGAACCTCAGGGGACCTAAAATGGAGACTGTCCCCAGAGGTCTTGTGGGATTAAAATCTGTGGGAATTGTAGTTTTTAAGGTTTGGAGCCTGAATGGACCTGGAAGGGGAGCCCTTTCTGTGACAGACAGTTCCCTCAGCCAACCGAACCCCTAGGATTACTAGGAAATACCTAGAACTGCCTGAAGCAGTGCATCAGTTGTGAGTTGCAGTTGGAGAGTGAACAGCTTGAGCCATCGAGCAGCTGCTCCCGTTTAGGAGCTTGGGAGAATCAGTGGGAAGGCTCTGCTGGCCTACCTGTCACATCTTCCAGTGTGAAGAACTGCCTTGAGTGTGAAAGTCAGAATCTGATTACCGGATCGAGACCCATACCTGTCGAGAGAAAGTGTATTATTGCTACTTGAGAGTGGACCGAAGACTTGCTCCAGAAGCAATCGGCCTGCCTGGTACCGAAGTGAGCCTCAGATCTAAAGGTTTGTGCAGAGAAGCTGCGATTAGCAAATGGATTTTATCCAAATTGTGGTCAAATCCTTTACGTGTTGTGAATGTGCTGAATGTGTTGTGTGGGTCGCGATTTGGTTCCCCACAACAAGTACTGTTATGCCAGCTGGAGGCTGTTCCAGCACTCGTCATGGACTTCATCCAAACTGTCTGCTCTGCCTGGGCCCTGCCACCTCGGACTAGGCCACTGCTCCTGATTCAGAGGCATTTTCGGTGAAAGACCAGCTTGGGAATTCGCCCCCCTGCTCAATACTACCGAACAGGTAGCGACAACAACGGTGAGTCACGTAGGCCCTGCTTCCCCTGGCAATTCAGTACAACACCATGAAATCTTCATCTCGTCTGTCCTGCATCCTGGTCTGGGTAGCATGAGTACAAAACAGGGTAGCTCCCTGCAACAAAACTGCAAATCATTGTGTGTGTCATCTGGTTCTCTTGTTTGGTTTATTGCAATGGACTGAGCCATCCGGCTCCAGATTACAAATATTTGGGTTGAGTGCATGTTAACTGTGTTTTCCTTTCTAAGGGCCCCAACAACAGCTGCAGCTCTGGCCTACCCCAGTAAACGCTTCAGGTTAGCCTGTTCAACATACTGGTTACCCAGGGCTGTGGGACTGTGTCAGAGGGACTTACAGTGCATGCTAAACTACCTGAATTTAATCACAATTGCCAATCAGTTACTAGATTTTTGCCCCAGCCTTGTTCACTTCCCCCAAATAAACCAGATTGTGGGTTTTTACGTTTAACCTGGCTAGTATGTACCTTCTTGTGGGGGGTACAGTCCTGCTATTGTATTGTTGCATCACTGGTCTTATTTTCCAGGGGGCTTCCAGGGCAGTTGCAGAAGATCCCACCCTGGTGGTAACTGCAAGGAGTATGAGGATATCATTACTGTCATATGATACATGTGAATGTTCTGTTGTTCAAATGTTTAGGCCACTAGAAGGGTTGGTGGGGGGTTATAGCACCCTGGAGGGTTATGTCAACAGCAAATACGCTACCTCAACAATTCCTCCGGGTGGAGGCACCCGTTCACCGATCTCAGGCCCCTCAACCCTGCACAGTCACGCAGGCAGGGGTAGTAGCCCATAAGATAGTGCCACCTAGGGGTTACACACAGAGAGGGCTTGACACAGACAACAGTGATCTCCCAGAGGGGGGTCAAACATGTGGACAAATGTGCTAAAGAGTGTTCCTCAGTCATCGATCTTGACCAGGGAAATGGAGGGGCACTCACATTCAGAAATAATCACAGGGTTTTGAAGATTCCCCTCATTATGAGTGTCCTGGACTGTAGACTGAAGAGTCAGCATTGGTGCCACTGGGACCAGTGCCCCCCCCCACCCCATCTCTGCTCTGTCCTTCAAAGGCTGATGAGTGAGGTGTCAACAAAGACAAGAAGACTTCCAGCCCTAAGACCAAGGTGTGCAACACTATGGAGAAAATGACTCTAAGAATATATATGTGAATTATGAATTGAATTGTCTAAATATTATGATTTCCAAAGCTTTCCCCTGTGACACCAAAGGCTCTTTAAAGATGGATCCCAGGTGGATGTTCTGGCAGGCTCAGGGCTGAGATGACAGTTCAGTGTCTATTTGCACCTGAATGCTGGATCCTGGCTATCTGACACTTGTTATGTGGTGGTTGATCTGGTAGTCCTCCTTGGTAGAGTGGGTTGATGGGGTTTGTGGGCTATTTAGGCAGTGGCGGAGCTGGGGGGGGCAGCGGGGGTCAGTGCCCCCGGACCATTTTGCCTCTGAGTTTGCGCCCCCTCTCCAGTCGTAAACTAAAAAGTTGGGTCGGGTGCACCCACCTGCAGCAGGCGCCCCAGAGCCTGAGTAATCAGCCACGAGTCACCGCGGAGCAGGCCTGGTGTGCCCCCCATGGAGATTTAGGAGGAATTGGCATTGGCTGCGGGTCATGGTGGGTGCCCCTACAGAAGCAGAGGAATCAGCCGTGGAGCTCGCCTGGTGCCCCCCATCATCATGAAAGTGGCGGAATCGCTGGCCAAGGGTTACAGAACTTTTTTCTGGGGCATGTATATGTCAGGCCCCAAGCTTCACAAAACTGAGGGTCCTCAGCCTGAGGAATTTAAAATTTTGCGGCTGCTCTGTAGTCTGTCTGTCCCATTTCTTCAAGTCCCGGCTCCCTCCCCTCTCTCACTCTGTAGTCTGATCGGGCTGCGGGCACAAAAAAACTAAACTGAAGTGCACCAAAGCAATGGCATCCTCACTATCAATTTGGTTCGAATCACCACTCCAGTGTCTAGCCCGCTCTGCCACCACACAACAACACAGTACTGAGTAAGTACAGTTTAAAACATTAATCCGGCTTTCCACCATTCCAGGACTGGCAGCCAGCAGAGCACAAATTAAATAATCAAAATCATCTGTCTGCTGCCCACTTTACTTCCTTGTTTGCCCTACCCGATTGATGGTACAGAAAAGGACTCACTCAGGTCAGGATCCATCCGGACCGACTGCCACACTGTTAGTGAGTGCCTTGCAGCTCGCTCCTCACTGTAATTTGTGTTTTCCTCCATTTCTTCCAGAGATGGTCATAATGGCATTCGGTCCCGTCCACTCTTGCTGTGTCCCTTCACCATCTCAGCTCCCTCAGGCTCGTCGGACAGTTCGCCCTGCTCCAGAGTCCAGCTCAACTGTGCCTGCTACCTGAAAGACAAGACAGACTGACTCCGCTTAAGTTCTGTCATGTCACACTCTGCAAACAAACGGAAAAATGCAGGGAGCAGCAGCAGTTTAAAGGAGCTTAAAGGCAGAGAGCAGGATTCAGAAGGGAGCCAATCACCCTACAGAAAAAATAAGGAGCCCAATCAGAGCAGATGAGTTATTGCAGGCTTGTGATTGTTTCAGTCAGGAGAACCAATTACAAACATGCAATAACCCTACTACAACGGTGGAAAAAACAAACAATAGTTTCTCCTGACAAATTTGCCCTATAAAAGAGGGTACTTCACAACATCTAGTATCCATTCAACTTCTGTTTGGATGGATATAATCACACTGTAAGTCAGTGTGAAAGCAAAGAAGAGCAGCTGACCTTCTCCTGACCTCATCATCGGGAGGATTCCTCGCATTCCAGCCGGCAGCAGGGACATTTGGGACCAGCCTATCCAGCATGGTGAACCAGGAGCTGGGAGACGTTTTGAGGCAGAGATCACTGGACCTGGTGGTGGCTACAGCCTACAGAGAAGAACACTCACTGATCTACAGTTTTTGTGAGGTAAGCTGGCAGGCAGGCTGTGGTGGGAAATCTCATAGAATATTTTATAATGTGTATATGTATGAATATGTGTGTGTATATACATATATATAAAAAATTTTTTCATACAGTACTTTGATACAAGTTGTGGCTCAAGAGTGGGAATAAAGCCAGTCATGTACGGTGCTGAGCAGCTGTTTATCAATGAAACACTCCTGGAGGCTGGCAGGCTGTGGTGGTGAATGTTTTTATATATATATATATATGTGTATGTATGTATATGTATGCATGTATGTGTGTATGTATGTGTATATATTATAGTTAGGGTTGAGTAGGCAGTTTAATGTTAAACCCACATTTGTGCATGTTAATAACTTTGCACGAAATGTGGAATGCATGGTCTGTTATGGTAGAGCTCTTGATTTACCATGTTGCGTTTTGGTCAGAAACAATGCGTGATACAGATTTCGTAGATTTCATCTTGCATCTTGCTGTCATAATTACAATGACTCTTGAATTTTTATCATATCTGCTACGGTTGCTGAGATATTGGCAAATTAGTGTTAGAAGGGTTGCTGCTGTTAATGCATCACTTAGGGTTAAAGTGACAAACGTTAGGAAATGAGACTTTAGGGTACTGCCCTAACCACCATCCACAGACCGACAGATGCTGGGGTGGGTGGGTGTTGGGGTTAGGGGCTCTACCCTAATGTTTCATTTCCTTCAACTTTGTCCTTAACCCTAACTGATACATTAACAAAATTTTACAATAAATAAAATATATATTTAGACAGCTTTGATACAATTTTTGGTGGCAGGATTCAAGAGTTAGAAAAGAGCCAGTCAGGATTAGACAGTGCTGTGCGGTGGTGGTCTTCTTTGTAGCCCTCCTGGGTTGTCTCCAGCAAGTGAATGTTCTTTTGAGGTGTGGGCAACAGTACTGAACTCCATACTCTAGTAGCGGCCTTACCAGTGACCTGTACAAGGGCAGTATACCCTCCTCTCTCCTACTACTAATCCCTCTAGATATGCATCCCAACACCTTGTTTGCCTTTATATGTATTACCATCACTGCACAGCACTGTCTAACCATGATTGGCTTTGTTCTCAGATCTGGATGGAGTGTAGCTGTATAAATGTTTGACCAGTGCCCATACAGGGAAAACATGTATATGTTAAGTATAAATAAAGTGAAATATGCAAAAATGCTCTTTTTTATATATCTGAAATAGTGGGAATCTATATGGTGTATATATGACATGCATGGGCAAGGACAATATATGGACCATATGTTATATAGTTTTATATTACAAATACACTTTTCAAAGTATGCTGTCCATTCACATAGCATATATATTGCTTATATTTTCCTACTAGTTCATATATTTTTAATATATAAAAAAGGTGCCAATTTGTGTATATTTAAAATACAGTTTTGGCTATATGTGGGAAATGTATCTTTTTTTTCTGTATGGGTGCTGCTCCCTGCCCACCTCCAACCTTGGTTTAAAAAAAAAAAAAAAACCCTTAAGGAAGAAGTTTACTTTACCTAGTAAAGGCTTGCAGTGGTCAAGCTGTACAAAGCGTGCAAGGGTTCCATGCCAGAGTGGTAAGCCCCTGCCTGCAGGGTTACCAGTTCTTTACAAAACTGGTTGGGAAGGGGTCATGGAGCTGGGAGTTTTCTTAGAAATTGCTAAAATGTGTTAAATTCAAGAAACTTTTAGACGAATGCTCTCTTTAGCAGGCTTTTTCTTAGTTATTGTGAAAGGAAGGGAATAAGTTGTTGCACTGCATATTGAACTCTTGCTGAGTGCCGACACAGCCTCTGAGCCCCCCCCCCCAAAAAAAGAAGCATAACATTATTTTCAGCCAGCTTTCATCCAGAACTAGATGGTTATAAATCCAGTGTTCAGTACAAAAGTGGTTTATTTTAGCTGGAAATATAATGGGGTAGTGAGGTGGACTGTGCTAGTGTGACTATAGAGAGCAGATGTCAACAAAATTCAATAAATAAATAAATAAATCTGTTTCAGGGAGGCGTTCTATTTCTAGTAGCAGTAGTGCCACTCAGCAGAGCAGTATTACTCGGATCAGGGGGAAGAGGTAGGGGAAAAGACAGTGGGGGTCTTCAAGAGGGTATGGGACAGACACAGGGGGCTGGCAATGGGAAAGGGGGGGAGGGACAGACTGCAGGACAGCCCTAGTAGATATTTAGGCAACATGGGCAGATGAGGTGAGCCTGGCAGTTCATATCTACCATCACATTCCCATTCCTATATTTGTCCTGGATGGCCAGGCTGGCCCAGGCTCCAGTTGCAACAATTTACATTTCATCTCCAGCTTCTGGCTTCTACATATTTTTTCTGCTGGGTGGACTGAAGCAAAGCACTGAGAGGACAAGTGACTTGCCCCAAGTCACACAGTGGATATTCATATTCACATGGATACCTCTTCAGGGTATGAAACTTGCCATCTCTTTTTTCCCCCAAACCAGTGCTGAGTTCTCACTTTACCTTTAACCAGTAGATGACTCACACTGCCTCAGACTGCTGACTTGGCAGTTCTGTGTTTAAAGGCAGGTGTTCAAAGCAGTATAGCACAGTGGTTTAAGACTCTGAGCTGGAAACCTGGGTTTGAATCTCCCAGCCCCCACTTGCATACTGTGTGACCCTGAGCACCCAGGTCGCACCTATAACCATGCTTTCAGCTTAGTAGTGCGTGTCTCCTAGTTAAAAAAATAAATACCTATTACCAAGCGTGTACCACCAGTGAATTCCTGTAACACTGGTTGCTTTTTTAATCTAAGCATTATGTACTGTACTGTTTGTTTGCTGTGATGTATTGCTCTCTTGACGAGGTGCCTTTGTAAATGAGTCTATGACTGAAAGGTCTGTAAACCGATGATCAAATAAACAAATGAATAAATGCACAGCAGTGAGCATACACAATAATTCAATTGTTTAACATTGTTTTACTAGCCCAAAACCTAGAGCGAAGTGGTCAGGGCTAGTACAGCTAACCCTCTGCTTGTCTATCTTGACTAGTGCAGGTTTTCCTTGGCTGTTAATGAAGTTAAAAATATCCCTGCTTTACAGTAGCAGGTTTTAGTTCTCTTGTGCTAATCTTTCTCAGTGTTCCATTGTTCCAGATGGACTGGTATGATTAACATCTCTTTAAGAGCTGCAGTTATGTTGCAGTTCAAGAGGGGATCTCACAAAAGGCTCAATGTGAGTCATTATCACTCCACTGTTCAGTCTTTTCAGCTAGTGTCCAGAGTGTGATCAAGGGTAGAAGTTGTTAAGTCACTAGCTAGCTTCAAGTTTTCTGAATGTTTCTCTGTCTGAAAATGTGTCCCATGTTATTAGGACCAGACAGTGATGGAGCGACCCCCATTTCACAGGACCAGACAGTGATGGAAGCGACCCCCCCCCCTCATTTCACTGCATTTTGAGTGTCACTGTCTGAATCCAACATTTGTGTGAAAAAATGGAGAGACCGGGAGAGGGGATACTGTGTCATTTATACGTTGTCATGGTGGCTAAGGGCAGTGAAACCAAAAGAGTGATCTGCAGCTATTGGTGGCTTTGCCAATAATTGCTTTATTTCTTCTGGTTTAATTTCTGAAGTCTCTGATTGAATTTGGACTCCCATATAGTATATAGGTGAAATGAATTGAAGATGAGCAGATGTTTTTTATTTTTTTTAATACTCCCCCAGAACAGAACAAGCAAGACAAGAGCAGGCAGGCAGGATAGAACAGTGATCCACTACAGTCAGGAGAAGCACACTTTGTGTGAGGTGGGCTGGATAGCACATTTGTGGTTCTATTTTTATTTGAAATCTCTTTTCGTGTATCTGTATAGTATTCTGTCATGTTTTGGGGTGCTGATGCAAGTCAGTGGCTGTTGCAAACATGATTTTCCCTCTTTTTATGGTGCAGGAATTAAAATCAGGGTCTACAAAATAAAAATGCATTTGGCTAATTGGCTTTTAAACTCTGTTGGAAAAGAAATAATACCATACCATATGGTGTAATTATGTCATCATTTAAAGACAGTTGTGGCAGAAAAGAAATACAAATGGTGACTCAACATCCAGCATGGTCTGCATTTTTGTAGAACAACCATCCATTCTTCTTTAGTATTATGCCAAAACTCTCATTAAATGAGGACATAAGCCTATATGCTGGTACTATTTTTTCAACAGAGTTTTAAAAGCCAAATGCATTTTTATATTGTAGACCCTGATTTTAGCGCAGGAAAGTGCTCAGGGTCACACAGTCTGCAAGTGGAAGCTGTGGGATTCAAACCCAGGTCTGGTCTGCTGGATGTTACCCGATTTACAGGTCAGAGCCTTAAACTACTGTGCTATAGGTGTTCAAAGCAGTATAGTACAGTGGTTTAAGGCTCTGAGCTGGAAACCTGAGTTTGAATCTCCCAGCCCCCACTTGCATACTGTGTGACCCTGAGCACCCAGGTCGCACCTATAAACATGCTTTCAGCTTAGTAGTGCGTGTCTCCTGGTTAAAAAAATAAATACCTATTACCAAGTGTGTACCACCACCACCACCTCCATGTAGATGAAAATACTACCAGGGTAAATTAAAGCAACTATTAGTAAATATTTCCCAGTCCTAAAAATTAATTTGACCCCTGAGGTTAAATTACTTCTCTCCATGTCTATTTCAATGGACAAAAGGCATATTTCATTGTAACATTGCTGTTTCAATATGCAATACTTTTGTTGTTTACATTTGTAGCAGAGATGTTACAATGTTTTGTTGCCATGTGCAAGGTGTTTCAATATGCAATAGATAGGAATGTTTCAATGTACAGTTAATGGCCATAACGGTCACAATTTCAAATTATCACTTTCGTTCGCAACCACCTTGGTGCCCCCAAAATGACTGACTTGCCCCCCCTTGCTCCCAAACCTGGCTCCACCACTGTATTTAGGCTGGGCTGGATGGCAGCCTTGATGTAATGTGTGTCCGGGTTTTGGGTGCTAAATTTTGGGTGGTGGTGTGGGTGGAACAGCTTGTTGTGGCAGAGGAAGGTTGGTTAATGTCCTACTGCCTTCTCTCCCACTTCCTTGCTGTCTGATATCCCCTGGTAGAAGAGATCAGGAACATGGGTTGCTGAATGAGGCAGAGGTCCAGAGGTTTCAGGCTGGGACTATCTGCATAATCACTTAGGGTATCAGAAAGACTATATTTAATTCATAAGTGCTCCAGTATGCAACTAAAAAGTACAAAAACTTTCCCAAAAATAAAATGTGCTTGGCCTAGGTGACCCCATGCCATTTATCAAAAAACTGCCCCCACCCATTTAAGACTCATGAATTGCCCCGAAGGCAGTTTTCCGTAAAAACTGGGGTTTTATTTAATGAATTCAAATAAGTTACACAACCTGATTTAAACAGGAATATTTTCTTTCCACTTGTATTCTCATTTTTATTTTTCAATTTTACAGATTTTAAAACACCATAAAAGAGGCAAAATTTATATTCACTTTAGCAACTATCAACACAATCTCTTTAAAATGTTTGTGTGCTGTTTCTTGGACAGTTGCCATAATTACACTGAAATATGCTTAGAGTAGCATTGCTTTAGGTGTCCACGGATCAGCAGGTGGAAATGCATTCTTGGTGTTCACTGTAGTGCTTGGATCAGCACTTCTTTGCTGTCCAGTGATGGAAGTTATAGCTGGTGATTAATTTCTGTTATAACATGGGTTCCTAAAATACTGTCTTCTGATAGGTCCAAGCAGGTCACCTGACCATGGATTAGTGTCTGATATACCCACAGTTGCGTGGTCACTTGTTTTTGTTTTCACTGTTTTTTAGGTAAAACTCAAACAAAACATTGCCCATGTTATAACAGGATTAACCCACTTCAGGGTATGGGTTTACTGAGCATTAATCCATGCCTGGGTGGCCAAAATCACTCGGCTTTGCCTCGTGATTCCAGCTCCCCCCAGGCATGGATTAATGCTCAGTAAACCCATACCCTGTCCTGGGTTAATCCTTCCGTGTTCACTGCACTGCCTAGATCAGAATTCCTTAGCTGTACGGTGGTAGAAGTGACAGGTAGGGAGTCATTCTTGATTTTCACTGCAGCATTCAATCCAGCAATCTGTGGCTATTTGGTGATGGAAGTGACAGCTGGTGATTAATTCCTGGTGTTCACTACAGTGCTTGCATCAGAACTCCATGGCTGTGTGGTGAGGGAAGTGACAGGGAGGGATTCCTTCTTGGCTGTCCACTGCAGTGTTCAGATCAGTATTCCTTAGCTGTTTGGTGATGAAAGTGACCACTGGTGATTTGCTCCTGGAGTTCTCTGTAGTGCTTGGATTAGAGTTCCTTGGTTGTGTGGTGAGGGACGTGACACATGTAGATTCATTCTTTATGTTCACTGCAGTTTTCAGAACAGAAATCTGTCGCTGTTTGGTGATGGAAGTGACAATTGGTGATTCATTCTTGTTGTTCACTGCAGTGCCTGGATCAGTACTCTTACACTGTCTGGTAATGGATGTGACAGCTGATGGTTAAGTTTTAGTGCTCACTGCAGTGTTTGAATCCATGCTCCTATGCTGTCCAGTGCTGAAAGTGACAGCTGGTGATTCATTCTTGGTGTTCACTGCACTGCCTGGATCAAAATTCCTTGGTTTTCTTGTAATGGAAGTGACAGCAGGTGGCTTGATCTTTTTGTTCATCACGCTACTTGGATTAGTATTCCTACTTACTTCTGGTGATTCATTCTTATAACTGTTTGACCATTGACAGGGTGAGTAGTGGGAGTGAAGCAGATGTTTGGGGTAGTTATTGGACATGTTAGTTCCCATAAGTGAATGACTCATGATAAGTGCCTATGCAGTATTGACCATCCGTGTTGTAGGTTACCTTTGCCATAGGGAGGTACCATTTTATGAGCTGTACCAGGCAGGTAATGTTTAGTGTAACTGACTGTTTAGTGACACTTGTATTCTGGTTGAGATCCCCATCAAGGTCCTAGACAGGTGGAACCACATAAAACCTTACAGGGATATACATACCTGTATCCCTTCACTAGGCTACATGCTGCGTGTAGTGCCTGCCATAATGCTGTCATGGTGTTATATACTGTTATGGAATGTGTGCCCACACTTTCTTTATAACTACCTTCCTCTAGGTAGCCTATCGAATGGACTGTGGACAGTTTGTAAAAAACCAAACAGTTTTACCTGGTTCAAACGCTGATAGGGAAACAGTAAATGATATGTACAAGGTATCCTGAATAGAACAGGATCCACTGGTGTAACACTTGCCCTGGTTAGGGTGCAAGGTGAATACTCCAATGTTCTAGCTATCATACTAATATACTAAAAACGCCAACAGAGTATGCCTCATGTTCTATCAAGTCTGCTCAGTCCTCAGCACCCTGATTGAATTCTGTAGCCATCATCCAGGTTCCTTTCATGCATACCCACCCCTCCTATCCCACCCCCTCCCCATCCCTGGCAATCCCTCATCTGCTTCACCCTCTGCTTATACCTGTCCCATCCTCTCTTGAACCCTTCCACCATAGCTACCTGTACCAGCTCCCTGGGCAGCTCATTCCATGGTTCCACCACTTTCTCGGTGAAGTACCTCCTCCTCCTTTCCCCTCAACCTTCCAACTGTGCCCTCTGGTGACCTCTCCCTTCTTCAGCCGAAGGATCCTATCATGGTTTACCTTATTTACTCCCTTGAGGTACCTGAAGACCTCAGTCATATCCCCCCATCCCTCCTCTTCAGTGAGAACAGGGTGAGCTCCTCCAGTCTCACAAATGAAAACTTTTGACAAGCTTTCAAGCACCCTGAATTGATGTCCTGTGTATTGGTAACACAGGCTGGGCAAAACCATTTGGTGTACCATTTGGTCAAGTAGTTATCTGAAATGATGTCAGAGAAGCGCCCTGTTTTCATGTCTCAGAGCAAATTACAAAACATTGTGAGAACACAGTTCCTGTAGGCTGTACATATTACTTCTCTGCCTGTGTTTGTGTTGGGCCTTTACCTTATTAGGAACGACTAACTCATTGATCTTAACTTGTGTTTAATTAAACAATCTTACTATGTCATGTATATTGTAGACAGAGTATTTGTCCTCACTGGCCAAACCCTGAAGTCCCTGCAGTGCAGGGTTCAAAACAGGCTCAGAAGATTGGTGTTAAAAATAACTGACATGTCTTCTGGTGATTTCCAGACCAACATGCCAGAGACAAACAACCCAGAGATAGACCCTATCATTCCATGCAAGCTCTGGAGCTGTGTGGAATGGAAGATCTCATCCTGCTGGACAGTTTCTTGGCCCACTCTGGGATCATGAGCTTTTGCCTGATGAGTGCAATCACATTTAAAAGCAAAGAAATATAAAAGAAAGATGCATTTGTTCCCATGTTAGGCCCATATTCAGGAGCACTGGTTTACTGTGATGAAAAATTGCAAAATTCGTTTTGCAGGATGAAAAAATACAATATTGTCACCGATGTCTGCAAAGCCTAAATCTATTTTTACCGGTGTTTTGTTCTGTGAACTTTGTTTAACAATGATTTTCTCTGCTAACTAGCATTTTAGCCATTTTTGCCCTCTACTATTGTGCAGCTATCCTAGTACCTATCAAAAATTATTTATATGTCCTATGATGCAGTGACTGTACCACTGCCCACATCCCTCAAGTGTGATGGTAGAACAACTACTATCCCCTTCTTGGGTATGATGACAGCAGCACAACTGCCCCATTCCTGGGGTGTGACAGCAGTGGCACTATGTCCCCATCCCTCAAGTGTGATGGGGCATCAACACTACAGCCACCATCCCTCTGGTGTTATGGCAGCAGCACTACAGCCCCCCATCCCTCAGGTGTGATGGCAGCAGCATCACTACAACCCCCATCTCTCAGGTGTGATGGCAGCAGCACTACAGCCCCCATCCCTCAGGTGTGATAATGGCAGCAGCACTACAGCTCCCATCCCTCAGGTGTGATGGCAGCAGCACTACAGCCCCCATCCCTCAGGTGTGATGGTGGCAGCAGCACTACAGACCCCATCCCTCAGATGTGATGGTGGCAGGTACACTACGGCCCCCATCTCTCAGGTGTGATAGTGGGAACAGCACTAGAGCCCCCATCCCTCATGTATGATAGTGGCAGCAGCACTACAGCCACCATCTCTCAGGTGTGATAATGGCAGTAGAACTACAGCCACCATCCCTCTGGTGTGATGGCAGCAGCACTACAGCCCCCATCCCTCAGATGTGATGGTGGCAGCAGCACTACAGCCCCCATCCCTCAGGTGTAATGGTGGCAGCAGCACTACAGACCCCATCCCTCAGGTGTGATGGTGGCAGCAGCACTACAGCCCCCATCCCTCAGGTGTAATGGTGGCAGCAGCACTACAGCCCCCATCCCTTAGGTGTGATGGTGGCAGCAGCACTACAGCCCCAACCCTCAAGTGTGATGGTGGCAGCAGCACTGCAGCCCAATCCCTCAGGTGTGATGGTGGCAGCAACACTACAGCCCCCATCCCTGAGGTGTGATGGTGGCAGCATCACTACAGCCTCTATCCCTCAGGTGTGATGGTGGCAGTAGCACTACAGCCCCCGCCTCTCTAGTGTGATGGTGGCAGCCGCACTACAGCCAACATACCTCAGGTGTGATGGTGGCAGCAGCACTACAGCCCCCATCCCTCATGTGTGGTGGTGGCAGCAGCACTACGGCCCCCATCCCTCAGGTGTGCTGGTGCCAGCAGCACTACATCCCCCATCCCTCAGGTGTGATGATGGCAGCAGCACTACAACTCCCATCCCTCAGGTGTGATGGCAGCAGCACTACAGCCCCCATCCCTCGGGTGTGATGGTGGCAGCAGCACTACAGACCCCATCCCTCAGATGTGATGGTGGCAGGTACACTACGGCCCCCATCCCTCAGGTGTGATAGTGGGAACAGCACTACAGCCCCCATCCCTCATGTATGATAGTGGCAGCAGCACTACAGCCCCCATCTCTCAGGTGTGATAATGGCAGTAGAACTATAGCCACCATCCCTCTGGTGTGATGGCAGCAGCACTACAGCCCCCATCCCTCAGATGTGATGGTGGCAGCAGCACTACAGCCCCCCATCTCTCAGATGTGATGGTGGCAGCAGCACTACAGCCCCCATCCCTCAGATGTGATGGTGGCAGCAGCACTACAGCCCCCATCCCTTAGGTGTGATGTTGGCAGCAGCACTACAGCCCCAACCCTCAAGTGTGATGGTGGCAGCAGCACTGCAGCCCAATCCCTCAGGTGTGATGGTGGCAGCAGCACTATAGCCCCCATCCCTGAGGTGTGATGGTGGCAGCAGCACTATAGCCCCCATCCATCAGGTGTGATGGCAGCAGCAGCAGCAGCAGCAGCACTACTGAACCCATCTCTCAGGTGTGATGGTAGTAGCAGCAGCACTATAGCCCCCATCCCTCAGGTGTGATGGTGGCAGCAGCACTATAGCCCCAATCCCTCAGGTGTGATGGTGACAGAAGCACTACAGCCCCCATTCCTCAGGTGTCATGGTGGCAGCAGCACTACAGCCCCCAGCCCTCAGGTGTGATGGTGGCAGTCACACTACAGTCCCCATCCCTCAGGTGTGATGGTGGCAGCAGCACTACAGCCCCCATCCCTCAGGTGTGATGGTGGCAGCGGCATTTCAGCCCCCATCCCTCAGGTGTGATGGTGGCAGCAGCACTACAACCCCATCCCTCTGGTGTGATGGCAGCAGCACTACAGCCTCCATCCCTCAGGTGTGATGGTGGCAGCAGCACTACGGTGCCCATCCCTCAGGAGTGATGGCAGCAAAACTGCAGCCTCTATCCCTGAAGTGTGATAATGGCAGCAGCACTATAGCCTCCATCTCTCAGTTGTGATGGTGACAGCAGCACTACAGCCCCCATCTCTCAGTTGTGATGGTGGCAGCAGCACTGCAGCCCCCATCCCTCAGGTGCGATGGTGGCAGAAGCACTACAGCTCCCATCCCTCAGGTGTGATGGTGGCAGCAGCACTACAGCCCCCATCCCTCAGGTGTGATGGTGGTAGCAGCACTATGGCCCCCGTCCCTCAGGTGTGATGGCAGCATCACTGCAGCCTCTATCCCTCAAGTGCGATGATGGCAGCAGCACTATAGCCCCCATCTCTCAGATGTGATGGTGGTAGCAGCACTACAGCCCCCATCTCTCAGTTGTGATGGTGGCAGCAGCACTGCAGCCCCCATCCCTCAGGTGTGAGGGCGGCAGAAGCACTACAGCCCCCATCCCTCATGTGTGATGGTGGCAGCAGCACTACAGCCCCCATTCCTCAAGTGTAGTGGTGGAAGCAGCACTACAGGCCCCATCACTCAGGTGTGATGTTGGCAGCCACACTACAGCCCCCATCCTTCATTTGTGATGGTGGCAGCCACACTACAGCCCCCATCCCTCAGGTTTGATGGCAGCAGCACTACAGCCCCCATCCCTCAGGTGTGATGGTGGCAGCAGCACTACGGCCCCGATCCCTCAGGTGTGATGGCAGCATCACTGCAGCCTCTATCCCTCCAGTGTGATGGTGGCATCAACACTACAGCCCCCATCTCTCAGGTGTGACGGTGGTAGTAGCAGCACTACAGCCCCCATCCGTCAGGTGTGATGGCAGCAGCACTATAGTCCCCATCCCTCAGGTGTGATGGTGGCAGCAGCGCTATAGCCCCATCTCTCAGATGTGATGGTGGTAGCAGCACTACAGCCCCCATCTCTCAGGTGTGATGGTGGCAGCAGCAGTATAGCCCCCATCTCTCAGGTGTGATGGTGGCAGCAGCATTACAGCCCCCACCCCCCAGGTGTGATGGTGGCAGCAGCACTACAGCCCCCATCTCTCAGATGTGATAGTGGTAGCAGCACTACAGCCCCCATCTCTCAGGTGTGATGGTGGCAGCAGCACTATAGCCCCCATCTCTTAGGTGTGATGGTGGCAGCAGCATTACAGCCCCCAACCCCCAGGTGTGATGGTGGCAGCAGCACTACAGCCCCCATCTCTCAGGTGTGATGGTGGCAGCAGCACTACAGCCCCCATCTCTCAGGTGTGATGGTGACAGAAGCACTTCAGCCCCCATCCCTCAGGTGTGATGGCAGCAGCACTATAGTCCCCATCCCTCAGGTGTGATGGTGGCAGCAGCACTATAGCCCCCATATCTCAAATGTGATGGTGGTAGCAGCACTACAGCCCCTATCTCTCAGGTGTGATGGTGGCAGCAGCACTATGGCGCCCATCCCTTAGGTGTGATGGCTGTATCACTGCAGCCTCTATCCCTCCAGTGTGATGGTGGCAGAAGCACTACAGCCCCCATCCCTCAACTGTGATGGTGGCAGCAGCACTACAACCCCCATCCCTCAGGTGTGATGGTGGCAGCAGCACTATGGCCCCCATCCCTCAGGTGTGATGGCAGTATCACTGCAGCCTCTATCCCTCCAGTGTGATGGTGGCATCAACACTACAGCCCCCATCTCTCATGTGATGGTGGCAGTAGCACCACAGCCCCCATCCTTCAGGTGTGATGGCAGCAGCACTATAGTCCCCATCCCTCGAGTGTAATGGCAGCATCACTACAGCCTCTATCCCTCAGGCGTGATGGTGGCAGCAGCACTATAGCCCCCATCTCTCAGATGTGATGGTGTTAGCAGCACTACAGCCTCCATCTCTCAGGTGTGATGGTGGCAGCAGCACTACAGCTCCCATCCCTCAGGTGTGATGGTGGCAGCAGCACTACCACCCCCATCCCTCAGTTGTGATGGTGGCAGCCGCACTTCAGCCCCCTTCCCTCAGATGTGATGGCAATAGCCTATGGCTCCACATCCATCAGATGTGGTGGCAGCAGCACTACAGCTCCCCTATGCTTCAAGTGCAATGGAAGCAGCACATCATCCCCCATCCCTCAGGTATGATGGCAGCAGCACTACAGCCCCCATCCTTCAGGTGTGATGGCAGCAACACTATGGACCTCCTACCTCAGGTGTGATGGTGGCGGCAGCACTGCAGCTGCCATTTCCCAGGTGTGATGACACCAGTACTGTGGCCCCACATACCTCAGACATCATGGCAACTGCACTACAACCTCTCATCCCTCAAATGTGGTGGCAGCCGCACTGCAGGCACCATCTCTCAGGTGTAATTGCAGCAGCACTGCGGCCTCCATCCCTCAGGTGTGTTGGTGGCAGCCACACTACAACCACCATCTCTCAGGTATGATGGCAGCATCACTGTGGTCCCCATCCTTTAGGTGTGATGCCAGCAGCACTAGATTCCATCTCTCAGGTGTGATGGCGGCAGCAGCACTACATCCATCATCGCTCAGTTGTGATGGCAGCAGCACTATGGCCCCCACTCCTCCTTGCCCATGCCTCATGTGCCCAAGTCACACATTTCTGGGTGTGGTTTGTCAGAGCTGAGAAGTGAATGAAATCGAACCACCAGACATCATGGTGGACTCCTTCAGTTCGCTCCTAATATTTATGTGCCTGAGTTGGCTTCTTTGAAATAACATACCTCCATTTGTTAATGGAGAACCATATATCGCCCAAATCCAAAAATACATCCCTTGTGTTCAAACAAAGTTCCAGTCACAGTTTTCAGGGGATGCTACTGTTGTATGGTATACAGCAGTGCACCCTGCACCCCATGACATGACAATTATTTAAAAAAAAAAAAATTACATTTTTTTCCAACCTGAATTTGGCAACTTTACTTTGTCTCCATAAAAAGGGGTCTGTTAGTTTTCATTTTGGGGGTCCGATGTGGATTAAGCCCCACTCTGCCCATGGGCACCAACATGACCAGTCCTCCAACCCCACCCAAAATAATACAGCCAGTACCCACCAACATGGCTAGCTCACCTGAAATGAACTCAACTAGTTCAATAAGACCACATAAATGCTGTGCTGCCAATTTCTTGCTGAAAATATTTGCAGTGCCACTAAACAGTGTTGTCTGCAGAACAGAGTGGGCACCAATCCATGCCACACACACCACCAACATAGCCAGTCCACCCACCCCATCAACACAGTTTGTCTCCCACAGACTGTCTCCCCACTCAAGCAAACCTGGCCATCTCCCCCAACACACCCTGCCAGCTTTCTCCAAAATGAACACAGCAAGCTAACCTGCCAGTAGCTCCTATAGCAACACAAGCCAGCTTGCATGGCCTTCCCCTCCAGCATGGCCAGCCCCCACACATACACCTGGCCCCTCCTGCCACCCACATATAAGCCTGACCCCTCCCACCATAGCCAGCCATGACCAGCCACACTAGAGAGCTCCCTCCAAACACACATGAGCTGTTACCCAAAGTAAACATAGCCTTCTCCTTACCACTGCAGCAACAAAAACAGCCCCTTCACCAATGCAGCCAATCCCTCCCACCTTACCAACACTGCCAATCCACCCTCACACTCAACCAACATGTCTCCACACCTCACCCGAATGTATCTGGCCAGCTCCCCAACAACAATATGGCTAGCCTCCCTCCCCCTTCCAAGGCTAGAAATAATTCCAGAGCCAGTGCATTTCCATTGAATATGTGAGTCTCTTGGTTTACATTTCCAGGGCCCATGTTGCATTTCTGCATTGTGATATGTTAAAAATGAAAGGAAAAAAAACATTAATTAATCTAGGATATCTTAAATAAATCATGGATTTGTTTCCTATCGAATCCACCTAAACAAGGCTTAAAATATATTTTACAAATGATTGGCAATACTAGCTGGAACTCATCCCTCAAATTAATTTTAGGTGATTTAAATTTACAATGGAACTCAGAACATGAGTTTTAGTATGGCAGTATGAAAGCAGGCCACTTTAAATCAATTATGTGCCCAATCATATGAATTTTAGAAGTTTAAAGCATACTACTCTAGATTGGGTACTTACAATAGGGAAGATAAAGTGATTAAAGTGGGAACATTTGCTGATTTATTAAATGATCATCTACTAATATATTGCTTCTGGGGTGATACAAAAGTAAAACCTGCATCAAAAACATACTTCATGGGTATTATTCTAACTGTGATGATGAAATAATGTTTTATATGTGGGATGTAACTTGCTCCTATTTTTTTGTATTTGTGTGTTAATTTTGATTCTGTTATGATTATTTTGTGCAGAAATTGTATATGGTCCAATGAAAACATCTACCATTTGTTAAAAGTCCTGTCAAAGGAAATTAGAACACGTCAATAACCAATAAATGAACTCCCCTAGTGAAACTGAGAGATAAAACCTGGTAACAATTTAAATTAGCATCTTCTACTTTTGATTGGTAGAAATATAGGCAACTCTGGAGTCAATGTAAATCCAAAATTCAAATAAGAATGTCTAATTTGTTCCAAACACCACAAAAAAATTTGTTTGGCAATCTAAACAAATTCTGAACTGTGATTAATTTCGTAGTCAAACCCACACAAAAGTTAATAACTTAGCTGAGAATGACGTGATAATAAATAACTTGAAACCCATAGTAGAAGCCTTTAATATTAGAATTATTAATGTGTCTGGTCTTAAATCAGCGGTGTTTAATAATCATAAACTGGGAAATTGCTATAGTAATGAATGATTACAACCAAAACAAAGCTATTCTTCTTATTTATTTGTTTTAATTCTGAGACTGCAGTATGTAAATTATTTATTGGACACTTATTAATTAAATCACTAGTTTTGATGGCTTGAAGCCCAAATTTGCCAGTTTGATCACTAAGTCTATAACTTCTCTTTAGCAAACATGTTTGTTTATTTATTTATTTATTTATTTGTATTTCGGATGACACCTTTGAGCCGAGGGCTCTTTTACAAAGGTTCCACGTCAAGACAATAAGGTACAAAACTTAACATGATCATTACAATGGAACTTACAAAAAAAAAACAGATAAGGTTACAATAATAGCAGCCAAAGGCATTGTCAAGGAATTGTGTTGTGAGTTAATTATACAGTACAAGTCATAGGCAGCTTAGTGAAGTTTTGTTAGGAGTGGGTTAGTGGAAAAAGAGTAATTTATATTTTACCCCTCTTTTTTGTCCCCCTCGCCTTCCGTCAGAGGTCCATCCTGGTCACGGTGCCCCCGAGGCCTCCACCATCCTGATGAGCTACTCACCTCCCCTGGTCACTCCTGGCTTGCCCCCCAGGAGGTGGGGCATGACATCACGGCAGGAATCGGTGCTGTGTATTGTAACTGGTTTGGGGGAGATCTCGGCCAGGTGGTTAATCGAGGTCTGGGAGCAGGGTGTCATAGAGACGTCCAGTGAGGAGGGATTTTTTTTTGTCCCCTATTGGCTGGGGCAGAGACGTGCAATGATGCCAGCATCTATCCTACCCCAGCATCCCCCTTGACCATTTGTCGGTGCTCAGGGTGATACACCCAGCTTCCGCTAGGTGTCACTCTTGCACAGAACACAGAGACCCCCCAACCCCTGGAGAAGGACAGCAGTCCTTGGAACGCCTAATCCTTCTCCCCGCAGCTCTCCAATGACTCGGGCTCATTCTAACCCAGTTCGACGCAAGGCCACAAGCGGACTTTAACCACAACGCTGGCAGGCAGGCCTTTGGCAAACATGTTTAATTAGTCCCCGATTACTTATCTTCAAGTTCAAGTTTATTGTAGGAAAGACTCCGTTGAGCAAGCTCATTCACAAGGAGGTCCTGAGGCACATACACATACAGTTCGCAATTACATAGACAGGATATATAAAACACAGAACAACAAAGAAAAAAAATATATAATACAAGAGGTATACACAATAGAAGTCCTTATGGTATATATGCAGTACATTCCAGCTTTAACCTTGCCCCAAATTATGCAACACATTTCAGCATAATAAGTAGAGGGCCAGTTGGTACCTAGGAAGTTGACTTGGCATTGGGGGCCTAGTAGCACCTACATATGTCTTTTAATTTAGAGATAGCTACTGTTTTGTAGGAGTTAATTGATACGATGCTGGTTAGCTTCAGCATGGCTTGTAGTTGGTTCCAAATGTTTGGGAGGGCATATGAGACAGCTCTTTGGCCAGCTGTGGTATGTGTTCTGGGAACATCTAGTAGGATAAGATCGGATTTCCTTAGGGAGCAGGCGCTATGCAAAATGTGTATGAGAGACGTTAAATAGACAGGCAGTTTGTGGAGTAGTAATTTGAGGGTCCAAATGCCAGCATGCAGTAGGCGTCTGGTGGCAAGAGAGGTCCACCCAACTGCTGCATAAAGATCACAGTGGTGGATCCTGTATGCAGAGTTAGCAATGAAGCGAAGAGCATGGTGATAGAGTATGTCCAGTTTAGATAGGCTCAAGGTTGGGGAGGAGATAAAGATAATGTCTCCGTAGTCAAGCAAGGGAAGGAATGTTGCTTGGACAAGTCTTTTGAGGGTCGCAAGAGAAAAGAGGGTCCTATTTCTAAAGAAGAAACCCAAGCGTGCTTTAAGCCTCTTTGATAGATCCTCGATGTGGTCGTTGAAGGAAAACTTGTTGTCTATCCACATACCTAGATATTTAAATTTAGATACGACTTCAAGGGTTCACCTAGGGAGGTAACTAAAGTTTTAGGTGGGGTAGGTAGGGCACCAGACAAGACAAGTCTCGAGAAAATCATTGTCTTGGTTTTTGGCATTTAAGAGGCTTGGTGATAAGATTGCTTTCTAACTGGATAAAGTCAGCTGGACTGCTTTCCTGACTTCAGTTAAGGACGAGCCTGGTGTATACAAACCGTATCGTCCAAAGAAATGTATGCTAGAGTTTTTTATGTGGAGTCAAGGCTGTTGATGTACAGGGAAAAAAGAATTGGTCCTAGGATGGAGCCTTGAAGGACTCCTCTGGCAATTGGAAGGGGGGCAGATAGTAGGCCATCAGCTTTGATTTTTTGTATCCTTCCTGTGAGATAACTGTTAAACCACTGTAAGGTAAGTGGAGTGGCACCTATGTAGGCAAGACAGGTGATTAGGAGGGATGGTCTACAGTGTCAAAGGCCTTACTGAGGTCTAGAAAGACTGCACTAGTAACCTTCTTGGTGTCCATAGCATGGATCCAGTCATTAGAGACTTTAGCCAAGGCTGAGATGGTACTGTGCTTCGACCTGAAGCCAGATTGGACCGGGTTTAGGAGTGAGTGCGCTTCGAGGTGATTTTTTAGTTGGTTGTATATAAGTTTTTCCAGCACTTTGGAGAGAAAGGGCAAGATAGAGATAGAACGGTAGTTGTTTAAGTCACAAGGATCTCCTGATTTGAAGAGAGGAAGAATATGGGCAGATTTCCAGCAGGATGGAACAGTGGCTGTGGTAATAGAGAGGTTGAAGATGTGAAGGATGGGGGCTATGAGCTGGGCATAGCCTAACCACAAGAAAAATGATTCAAGGCCATTGTACCCTGCACTTTTCTTGGTGTCAAGGCTAAGAATTATGTCTTTGACTTCTTTGTAGCTAAACAGGCACAACTGGAAGGGATGAGGTGGAGTAGCATGTGTAGTATCTAGGCTAGTGTTGCTATTCACTCGGCTAGCATATGGGGAGGAGTCGAATGCCAACCCAGCAGTGGCAAAGTGAAGGTTAAGTTCTTCGAGGATTCACAGTTTATTTTCAACCATCCTGTCTTTGGCCAGAATCTTGGTGGGAAGGGAGGAAGCAGCAGGATGGCCTTCAATGGATCTTAGTGTCTTCCAGATTTTTTGGGAGTTCCCTTTGGCCTGCTCCACAGTGGAGATGTAGAAGTTTGCTTTAGTAGCACGTACACTTTTAACACAGGCATTAGCCAGTTCCTGCAAAATTGTGAAGATCATTCCTGTTCATAAAAAAACAGGCCTTCTATTTCTATAGAAAGTTATTGTCCCATACCTAAACTCCTCCTCCCCCTTAGTAAGATTTTGGAAAGGGATTTGATCAGATAAATGAATATTTGAGTAAGCAGGGCTTGCTGGAATTTAGCAACATGGTTTTAAATAATTTCACAGTACTCAGACTGCCTTAGTCAAATTCACAGATTGTGTGTGCAGAGCTATAGATAAAGGCCTGCTTGCTGGATACATTTCTGTGGACTTGACTAAGGCATTCAGTCTGATCAGTCATGACATATTACCATATTGCTTAAGCCTCATTGAGTTACTAGAGAAAATTAATTTACAGTTATTTAAGTACACTTCCCCCTGTCATTCAAGGTTGCCTCCAGGGACACCACCAGCATTTAGAGATCTTTGAGATAGATCCACTTTTGTTGAAAGGCACAGAATTTGTACCTGGGGGGATGAAGGGCTGTACAAGCCGAATGGTCTGCATCCATCCAGAGGGGGCACCAAGATCCTTGCTGAGAAGTTTAAATGTTTCCTCTTCAACCATTTAAACTAGCCATGGGGAGAGGCAAAAGCAAGCAGGGAATATCATACTGCCCCCCCCACGAGAAGAGGCAGGTATAAAAGAGGATACTAGGATCAAAAGATCACCAATAAAACAGAAATCCTACATACTGTAGGTAATCATGGAGAAGAAAACAAAAAAAAAACAGGACAAATGCGAAAAGGGGATGGAAGGGAGACAGGGGTGTAAGGGGGGATGTGACTGAATATGGAGGGTAATATGTACAAATGCCTACAGTTAGGGAAACAAAATCCCAGACCTGGTGGCATTGATGGTGGAAGTGGACCTAGACATAGTGGCTGTTACAGAAGCTTGGTACACAGAAAACATGAATGGGATATAGTCATACCAGGATATGCACTTTTCAGGAAAGACAGGGAAGGAAGAAAGGGAGGAGGGGTGGCCATGTATGTGAGGGAGGAAATCAAAGTAACTAAGGTTCAGGGGCTGCAGGGGGAGCTGAGACACTGTGGGTCACCATACAGACAGGAACTGGTACCAGAAATAGAACAGGCGTGATCTACAGACCTCTGGCACAGGGCAAGACAAAGACAAAACACTAGTGGAAGCCATCCACAAAATGGCAACCAAAGGCGAGCTACTACTACAAGGGGACTTCAATCTGCCAGCTGTAAATTGGAGCACCCAGACTGTGAGTACAGCCAAAAGCAGAGACATCCTGGACGCACTGCAGGGGGCATGCATGAGACAGCTTGTGGCTGAACTCATCCACAAGGGGATATACTAGATCTGGTGCTCACCAATGGGGACAGGGTCATGGATGTTAAGGTAGGCAGCCAAATGGAAACCAGTGACGACAGGATGGTATGATTCAATGTAACCACAGTAGAAGAGGTTAACCACACAAAAATAAAGGTCCTGGATTTCAGAAGGGCCAACTTTGTCAAAATGGCAGAATATCTCTGGGGATCCCGGGCAAAAGGGGATGGGGGGGAGTGGAGAAGCAGTGATCTATTCTAAAGGGGGCCATAAAAGAGGTAACAAACCTCTGTCTTAAACAGCAAAGCAAGAGTAAGAGAAAGAAACAACCACTTTGGTTCTCGAGGGAAGTGGCCAGGAAAGTGAAAAAAAAATTAGAGACCTTCAGGAGATACAAAGAAACACAAAAGGAAGAAGACAGGGAGAAGTAGTTAGAGAAGCAGAGGGAGGCAGTGAAGGCAGCCAGGAGCACAAAGGCGAGAATGGAAGAACATATACCACAGACTATAACGAAAGGTGACAAGACCGTCTTCAGATACATCAGTTAGTGGAAGATGACCAGGGGTTGGATTGTCTGGATAAAGAAGGAGGAAGGAGGGTGTGCAGAGGAGGACATAGAAAAAGCAGCAATACTGAATCAATACTTATGTTCAGTTTTCATGAAGGAAGGAGAAGGTGAAGGTCCACAACTCAGCAAAAAACAAAAAAAAGCTATCATGGAAGGGAGGTTGACACTACTCCATTCACACTAAAGAGAGTTCAAGAGAAGCTCATGAAACTGAAAATAGATAAGGCAGTGAGACCAGATGGAACTCGGTGCTGGTGGCCCCACTGACCACCCTATTCAACAGATCACTGGAGACTGTGGCAGTCCTAGAAGACTAGAGGAGGGCTAATGTGGTCCCTCTCCACAAAAGTGGGAGTCAAGAAGCGGCAGGGGAAATTAATGGAGGCAGTGCTAAAGGAGAAGATTGTGTCATTCCTTGAATCTAGCAGAGCACAGGATTCAAGACAGCATGGATTCACAGTGGGAAGGTCATGTCAAATAAATCTAATAGATTTCTTTGACTGGGTGACCAGGGAGGTGGATCAGGGAAGGACAGTGGATGTGGCCTACTTAGGTTTCAGCAAAGCCTTTGATACCATCCCACATAGAAGGTTGGCAAACAACTTAGGCAGCATGGGGTTTTGGCCTCAAAGTGGTAACCTGGGTCAGAAATTGGTTGAGGGGCAGGACACAGAGGGTGCTGGTGAATGGTGTTCATTCAGATGAGAGGGAGGTGACCAGTGGGGTGCCACAAGGATCAGTCCTGCTGGGACCAGTCCTCTTTAGTATCTTCATAAGTGACATTGCAGAGGGGCTGGAGGGGAAGGTATGTCTTTTTGCAGATGACACTAAAATCTGCAACATGATTGACACTCCAGAAGGGATAGAAAAAATGAGAAAAGACCTAAGCAGATTGGAGAAGTGGCCAGTCATGCACTTGGGGAGCAGAAGTCTAAGGGAGGTGTACATGATGGGGGTGGGGGGTGGAGAGGTACTGGCAGCCAGCAAGCAGGAACTGGACTTGGGGTACTCATATTGGATGACCTAAAGGCAACCAAACAATGTGAGAAAGCTGTGGGGAAAGTCAGTGGGATGCTGGGGTGCATAGGGCGAGGTATCACCAGCAGAAAGAAGGAGGTGGTTATGCCACTGTACAGATCACTGGTGAGACCTCAGCTGGAGTACTGTGTTCAGTTCTGGAGACCACATCTCTGGAAGGACATAGACAAACTGAAGGGGGTCCAGAGGAGGGCTACAAGGATGGTACAAGGCCTGCATGAAAAGCCCTATGATGAGAGGTTAGGGGAACTCAATATGTTTTCCCTGGAGGAGAGGAGAGACGGGGGAGGACTTGATAGAAATGTTCAGGTATCTCAGGGGTATAAACAAGGTACAGGAGAATAGAATCTTTCAAAATAGAAGATGTGCAAGAACAAGGGGCATGAAATGAAGTTGGGGAAAGGTTCAAGGGTAACATGAGAAAGTACTTTTTCACTGAAAGAATGGTGGATGCTTGAAATGGCCTCCTAAAGGAGGTGGTAAAGGCAAAAACAAGGAATCCAAGAATGCATGGAATAGACATAAGGATACCCTAGGGACAGAAAAGAAAGGGTGAGCTGCAGATGAACTAGGATCTGTGGTTTGTAATAGGTAGGTGAACTGGGCAGACTGGGTGGGCCACACGGTCCTTATCTGCCGTCAACTTCTATGTTTCTGTGTAAAAGATTGATGAAAAATATTTTATTTTCACCACAAAGTAGAACATATCCCTATGAATAGCATGTGGAATGCATATAAAGCTACCATTAGGGGTATAGCAATCACATATGCCTATTAAAACAGCAAAAAACAGGAAATGATATCTGCACTAGGGACTGACATTAAGTTAGCTCAAAAGAATCAATCAAGAACATGAGATAATTTTCATTTGCATCACCTGAAGAAATTTAAACATAAGTGTAATTCTGTTCTTGATCAAAAAGTGGAAAGGTAGATCTTAACGAACAGATCTAAACATTATGCACACACTGACAAGAGTGGTACGTTATTAGTATATATACTCCAGAAGGAAACAACAGAAAGATGTATTTCACATATTCAAACACAGACAGGGGAAACTTAAACTAATCCAGAAATTATTAATAATCAATTTTTGCAATATTGTAAGAACTTATACAAATCTAAAATTAATAAAGGAAAGTCACAGAAATTCAGTCATTTTTGAATATTTCTACAATAAATGATTCCCAATGTAAATTCCTGGATAACTTAATAACTGCAGCAGAAGTACGAAAAGCAATAACACATCTCAAACCAGATAAACCTCCAGGGAATGATGGCCTTGGTATAGATTTTTATAAAACACTTGATAAGGGCTTTTTATGGTGAGACGCTTCAACTCATTTCTGACTCAGAATGGTTTCCCTCCTTTCTTAGACAAAGCCGTAATCACTGCCATACCTAAAAAGGGGAAGCTCAAACATTGTGTTCATCATACTGACCACACTCCTTGCTTAATTAAGATTATAATATCTTTGCAAATATTTCAGTGGCAAGATTTGAGGTTATACTTCTGAGTATTATTAAAAAGGATCAGGTGGGCTTCTTCAAAGAAAGGAGGTGCCACAACAATGTTAGAAAAGCACTTAGCTTCCTAAATTTATCAAGAAGCCTGTGCTCTATGGTGTTATCCCTGGACATAGAAAAGGCATTCGACAGAGTGGAATGGTCATATTTGTTTGACATCTCAGAAACAATTAGAAATGGAAAGAATTTTAGACACTAGATTAAGACTATATATACAACCTGAAAGTGAGAATATTTAATAACACAGCTTCTGAAATGTTTACTATCAATGTCTGCCTGAGTGTGCAGCATTAAATTGCAGCTTCCCCAGCCCCCTCACCATCTGTCATTCCCACGATGGCCTCAGACCCCTCCACTCAGACACTCCCTCATGCTCTGTCCCATGCCCTCTTAAAACTTCTTCCTACTGTCTTACATGATACCACCCCCTCCGGTAGAAACTACCGTCTCCATGAAGTAGTGCCTCCTCATCGCCCTTCTAAATCTTCCACCCTCCAATCTTAGTCTGTGCCCCCTCATGTCCCTACCCTTCCTCAGTATAAACAGCCCTTCAGTGCTAGTTTTGTTTATCCCCCTCAAATACTTGAATGTTTCAATCATATCTCCCCATCCTTCCTCTCCTCCAGCGTGTACATATTCAGCTCATTCAGCCTGTCCTTGTAGGCCTTGCCCTCCATCCCCTGTAGCGTTTTTGTTGCCCTCCATTGCACACCTTCCAGTAAATTAATATCCCTCTTCAGATACGGCTGCCAGTACTGCACACAGTAATTCAAGTGTGTCCTGACCAAAGATCTGTAGAGGGGCAGGATCACCTCCCTATGCCTGGACGAGAAACTCCTTATGATACAGCCCAGCATTCTGTTTGCCTTAGCTGCTGCCTTCCTACATTGGGCAGAGTTGTTCATGCTCCCTGTTACCAACACCCCTAGGTCCTCCAATTCCTCAGCGATCCTCAGTCTCACCCCTCCCAACCAATAGTCCCTCCTTGGGTTCTTTGCCCAAAAGCGCATTACCTTGCACTTTTTTGCATTGAATCCCAGCTGCCACTTCTCTGACCATACCTCCAGTTTGGTTAGGTCCCCTTGTAGTTGTCTCCATCCATCCTCTTCACTCACCACTGCCCCCATTTGGTATCATCTGTGAACAGACTAACCCTGCTCCCAACTCCATGTGTGATATCTGAGATAAAGAGCCCAAATAGCACCGGTCCCAGCATCGAGTCCTGCGGCACACTGCTCATCACTGGTCTAGGTGTCAAGAGCTCCCCCCCGCTATCACCCATTGCAGCCTTCCCTGCAGCCAGATCCTTATCCAGTTTGTCAGCTTTGTCCCCACCCTGCAGCAGTCAGCTTCCCCCTAGCCTCCCATGAGGCACTAAATCGAAGGCCTTGCTGCAGTCCAAATACAGGATATTTACAGCATGACCCATATCCATCTCTCTTGCTTCCAGTTGTAATATTCTATTAGATTGATCTGATAAGACCTTCTTGAGACAAACCCATGCTGCTGCACATCCTGGAGGTCATTACCCTTGAGGAATGACACCAGGCTCTCCTTCAGTATCATCTCCATAAGTTTACTCAGTATGGATGTGAGACTGACAGGCTGATAATTTTCTGGCTCATCCCTAGGGCCACTCTTGTGTATGGGCACCACATGAGCCACCCTACTGTCCTGAGGCACCCATCCCATGTCCAGGGAGGTGCTGGAACAGGTCTGCCAGTGGCTCAGCCAACACCTCCACCATCTCCCTCAGTACCCTGTGGTGGATGCCATCAGAACCTGGTACTTTGTCCACCCTTAATGCCCTCAGACCCTCTAGTACTGTACTCCCTTTGATCATTCTGTCCATCATCTCCTCCCCTCCAACCCCCGACCTCCCAGTCCATTGTAGTATTGGACCATCCTTCTCCTTTGTGAAAACGGAACAAAAGTATTCATGTATACAACCTTTTAAACTGTTTAATGAGCAGCTGACATCTTTAGGAGAATTTTGGCAATAAATAATATTTAGACACAGTTCAGCTTATATTTTACATTAGTTCTATAGTTCTCCTCTCCATTATTTATTACTGAGATGATCTGCACGAAAACAAGATCTTTTCTTCTGAAGAGTTAATCTATTCCTGTTGCTTCAAACAACATGAAGTCTTGCTGTATTCAGACATAATGTAGTTAGCTCCAGCACTTGAACTGCCCCAGAGAGGAAAGGGTTGACTCTATGCAGAAGCATAGAACGTTGAGCTCGAGCTCGGTTTTCAAACCTCTGTCTGTGGTACTTCCCAGTGTAACCGTCAGATTCTTTACTCCACCTAATAGTGACGTCGCTCCAGTGATTTCCTGTGCTTGGTTCGGTAAAAGAAAAATAAAGCATTCGGTTTAACCAAATATTTTTGTTATTTTTGGATTTCCAGCCTCTGTCTACGGTACAGGTAGTATGTAGATAGGTAGTGACTGTGTTTTATTTTGCTAAAAATAGTGGAAATTGTCTTTCTTTGGTTTCTTTCCGGTCAGTCCGGTTTGGAATCGACTATGTAAAATTTTTTTCTCTTTCTGGGATTAGTGTGGTGTTCCGGTACCGATCGGTTTCAAAAGAACCGTACTTTTGCTGGTTCTTTTAAAAAACCCATGACACGGTTTGTAACCGATCGGTTGCTTTATAACCTGGCTTGAAAGCTTCTATAGGGTAATTTGTTAGGTTGGCCATGTCTGAGAAACCCAAGAAGAAAACCGATCCCACTGGGTTTCAACAATGTACAGAGTGTGGGGAGGTCTTTGCTAAGGCCGACCTCCACCTCATCTGTGTTTATTGTCTGGGGTTTGACTACCTCAAGTCAGACTGCCAAATCTGTAAGAACTTTCCTAAAACCACTCTACATAAAAGACTGAGTAGGCTGAAGGAAAGGGAAGCTTAGAAGTCCGTAGATCCGGATGGCCAGCCCGGTTCGGTTGCGGCCGAACCTGAGGAGGTGCCTACTGACCTAGGCGATACCTCCTTGGGCAAAAGGAGAGCTGACCCCGAGGGGTCGGGTCCATCAAAGGAAAAGCGCAAGTCTGCCTGTTCAGATCCTGTATCCCACTCTCCAACCACAGACGAAATAGCCGAAGTGATTGGTATTGTCCAATTGCTTAGACTGGTTCCGTCTGAACCGATACCGCCGGTTCGGTGCTCGGTTCGGTCGGATCCGTCTCCTCCGGATTATGACCCAGATACTTATTATGAGGAGTGGGAGGGAGATGAAGACTATCCTGGTGATGATGATGATGATGACGATGAGGGGGTCTGGATGTGCCCATTGAACCGGATATCTCCCCAGACAGGCCCTCAGGTGTGTCTCCTCCCAGGCTCTCTGAGTCCCCTTCACACTTTTTGTTCTACAAAAAGGTGGCACAAACCCTGCAGCTTCCCTTGGTTGAAGCAGCAGAGGAGGATGAAGAGCCTGATTTTGTGAAAATGAAGGACATCCCAGAGTCCAAAAAGCTGTCTATCCCTCTTCATAAATCTTTGGGGAAACAGACACACTTTCACAAACCCCTAATTCAGTACCTCCTGTGGATAAGAGAATGGACAGGAGGTATTCGTTATCAGGCTCAGCTGCGGAGTTCCTTTATAGTCATTGCAGCCATATTGGTGTAGTGCAGGCTGCAGCCTATGACAGGGCTAACATTCCTTTGACTTCACACCCCCCAGATAAGGACTCCAGGAAAGTGGATGTCATGGCCAAAAAACAGTATTTGGCATCCTCTTTGGGACTCAGGCAGGCTACTTATATGGTCTACACAGCCAGGTACCAGAAATCCAGATGAGACATGGTTCTGGAACTGGCTAAACAGGGCCTCTCCCCAGCTTGCCAAGGAGCTGGAGGTGGTGGCGGCTGCTGATGGAATTGAGGCATCCAAAATGCAATTTCATGCTGCTATGGACTCCAATGATGTGGCATCTAGAGTCATGGCTACATCTGTGTCTCTCAGAAGACAAGCTTGGCTCAGATGTACTAGCCTTTCAAAGGATACCCAGACTAAGGCCATGGATTTTCCTGTAGTAGGTAACTCTCTGTTTGGGGAACAGACAGAGGCTTACATGAAGAAAATGGATGAATATAGGACCACGTACAGGAGTGCACAGGCCAAGGAAAGGCAGGCCACTCTGCACAAGCAGCAGTCTAGGGGCAGGGGCAGGCCCTTTCAAAGGCCTTTTTACCAAACCCAGGCCTCCTCTCCCTTCCCACAGAGGGGGTTCTTCAGAGGGAGGGGTAGGAGGGGGATGAGCAGGGCTGCTCCCTCCTCCTCTCAGTCTAAGGCTCCTGCCAAGCAGACACCCTAATGTGTCAGCCTGGATCAACTCCCCATTTCCAGTAGCAGGCAGGTTGGCTTACTACTTCCAGGCCTGGAAGTCTGTGACCTCAGACAAGTGGGCCCTGGAAGCAGTAAGCCAGGGACTGGCCCTCAATTTCAAAAAATTTCCAAAAAGAAGGGCCAAGTCTTTTCCACCTGCATCAGTCTCAGAAACCCTTGCCCTAGAGGCAGTGATTTCCTCTCTTCTAGCTCTCAGAGCTATAGAGAAGGTTGCTACTCAGCACAAGGGAAAAGGACTGTATTCCAGGTACTTCCTTACCCCAAAGAAAACAGGGGAGTGGCGACCCATCCTAGACCTAAGGTATCTGAACAAACACATTTCAAAGCCCAACTTCAAAATGGTAACTCTGGGAATAATCCTTCCCTCTCTTAGGTCAGGGGATTGGCTAGCATCTCTGGACCTCAAGAATGCCTACTTCCATATTCCCATCAGGTGCTCCCACAGAAAATACCTCAGGTTCAAGTTGCCTTCAGGCCATTACTAATTCAGAGCCATGCCATTCAGTCTAACATCAGCTCCAAGGGTGTTCACAAAGTGCCTTGCAGTAGTGGTGGCTTACCTCGGAAGACAGGGTATCACCATCTTACCGTATCTGGACGACTGGCTGTTAGTGGGTCAGTCTCATTTTCAGGTCAAGTCAGCTCTTCAAGCTACCCAGGACCTACTCAACTCCTTGGGTTTTCTTCTCAATCTTCCAAAGTCTATGCTCGAACCAGTTCAGCTTCTCACCTTTATAAGCATAGAGTTGGACACTGTACAAGCAAAAGCCTTCCTTCCCCTGGCAAGGGTAAAGGCCCTAGTGGATCTCGCTTCCTCCTTTTGACCTCAGGTCTCCCGCCCAGCAAGACAGTTCCTCCAGCTCCTGGACCACATGGCAGCTTCCACAGCAGAGGTGCAGGGAGCAAGGTTCCAGATGAGGGACATTCAGTTTCATCTTAGGTCTTTTTGGTCTCAAAAGAAGGATTCACTTACCAAACTGATTCCAGTGACTCAGACTCTGGTCCAGGCTCTCCAGTGGTGGCTGGACCAGGACAACCTCAGACAAGGGGTTCCATTTCTCCCTCAAGTCCCATCAGTAGTTTTAACTATGGATGCTTCTCTCCTAGGGTGGGGAGCCCACCTGGGAGCCCTGACAGCTCAAGGGCTTTGGTCTCCACAGGAGTCTTTCCTTCATATCCATCTCCTGGAACTCAGGGCAGTCTTCCTAGCCCTGCAGAGCTTCTCGGATTCAGTCAAGGGCAAGGTGACCCAAGTCAGAACGGACAACACTACCACAATGTGGTACATCAACAAGCAGGGAGGCACTCGGTCCTTGGCCTTGTGCACAGAAGCCATGAAGTTGTGGTCTCTGGCCTATTCTCTTCAGACTTCTCTGGTAGCAGTTCACCTTCCAGGGAAGGACAACATACTAGCAGATGCTCTGAGCAGAATTTGATGGGGACACCACGAATGGTCCCTGGATCCTCACATACTGAAGGTCATCTTCTCCAGGTGGGGCACTCCAGAGATAGATCTCTTTGCAGCACTGGACAATCATCAACTTCCTCTGTTTTGTTGCAGACCTCCAGTCCTGGGGACGGTTCCCCAGGATGCTCTCTTTTTGGACTGGAAGGGCAGGTTTCTCTATGCCTTCCCTCCCTCCCTTCCCTCTGCTGTTCAGAGTTCTGATCAAGATCAGGACTCAACCCTGCACAGTGATACTGGTGGCTCCAGATTGGGCCAGACAGCCTTGGTATCCTCTACTGCTGTCCTTGTCAGTGTCACGTCCCCTGTTTCTGCCCAGGACATACAATCTCCTGTCCTCCTCCCAGGGGCGGTTCTGGTACCCCAGTCTCTCCATCTCAAGGCCTGGCTCTTGAAGAGTTAAACTATGCAGCTCTACTTCTTTCTCAGGGAGTTCTGGATATTCTGAAGGTCTCTAGGAAACCTTCCACTAGAAAAACTTACAACTACAACTGGAAAAGGTTCAGTATTTGATGCTGTCATAAAGGCATCCTGCCTGATTCTGCAGACATTTCCACAACCTTAGACTACCTAGTTCATCTCAATGGTTTAGGCCTTAGGCCTGCCACTTTGAAGGTTCATCTAGTAGCTGTCTCTGCATTCCTCTCAGCAGGGAAGGGCTCTTTCCTGGCATCTCATCCTGTTTTCAGAATGTTTTTCAAAGGTCTGGTTCACATTAACCCTCCCTTTAGGGAGCCCACTCCGCCTTGGGATCTTAATGTCTGCATAGCTCAGCTAATGCAGCCACCCTTTGAACCTCTGGCTTTGGCCGAATTGAAGTACTTGACCTGGAAAACTGTGTTCCTGGTAGCTATTACTTCTGCCAGGTGGATTAGTGAGTTACAGGCTCTGTTAGTGGAACCTGACTTCATCACCTTCCATAGGGACAAAGTAGTCCTCAGAACCAATAGGAGGTTCTTGCCCAAAGTGGTTTCAGATTTTCATCCGAACCAGCCTATATCTCTCCCTGTGTTTTTGACTGACCATTCTTCTTCAGGTGAAAGAAGGTTACACAGTCTGGATGTTAAGAGGGCCCTTAGCTACTACATTGAGCATACTAGGACACATAGAAATGACTGTCTCCAATTGTTTCTCACTTATGGTGACATGGGAAAGGATAAGCCTGCCACTAAGAGAACTATTGCCAGGTGGATTGTTTCTTGTATACAATTTTGTTATGAAAAGTTGGGTAGGATGCCCTCTTCAGGCCTGAGGACTCACTCGACCAGGTGTACAGCTGCTTCTCTAGCTGCAGCCAGAGATATACCTTTGTTAGAGATCTGTAAAGCAGCCACCTGGAAAACAGTACATACTTTCACCAAGCATTACTCCCTGGACATCCAGGCTAGGAGTGATGCTAGGTTTGGTACAGCAGTACTGCAGAGCCTCTTCCCAAAGTAGGTTCTGCATTCCCTCCTCCATAGGGAACTGCTTGGTAGTCTGCATTATGTCTGAATACAGCAAGACTTCATGCTGTTTGAAGAAAAAATGACTCACCATAGTAATGTTGTTTCTTCTAATGGAGTCTTGCTGTATTCAGACCTCCCCCCGCCTCCCCTCTCAGAACCTGGTTTTGGGAAGTGGGCTGGCAGGTACAATGTTGCACCTCAGGGGTGTACCTTGTACCCTCCCTCTTGGGTGGGGTAGATGTTATTATTGTTGTTTTTCCTGATGTTTTACTAAATATTGTCACTACCTTTCCTTCTTGGGTTCTTGACTTGAGTCTTTTGGGGCCCAAGAAGATATATTTTGCCCTTTGGCTATATTTTGAACAATTTCCATACTTCAGTTACTAGTTAGTTAGCTCGTAAGAATCTGATGGTTACACTGGGAAGTACCACAGACAGAGGTTTGAAAACTGAGGTCGAGCTCAACGTTCTATGCTTCTGCACAAAGTTAACTCTTTCCTCTCCAGGGCAGTTCAAGTGCTGGGGCTAACTGCATTATGTCTGAATACAGCAAGACTCCATTAGAAGAAACAACATTACTATGGTGAGTAATTTTTTCTTATTCCCTATCTAATATCATAATGCCCTGTTTGTGACATCACAGTTACTCTCATGGCAACAGATTGTGATGTCACAACAGAGGATTGTGACGTAAAGTAAGGAATAAGCTACAGAGGCAGATGAGCTCTAAGGGATAAAGATCAGGTATTCATGCACATTTCCCCAGTAATAAATAAAGAGGAGGAGACATATGCAGAATATATATGGTATCTAAGCTGAATTTTACCAAAATATTATGTTTTTGAAAGTTTTCTTTGTGGTGCCAGTAGCTCTTTAATATGCTGAGGACCTAATATTATACTCAAGTCCTCTTCCTTATCTGAAATTGCTTCTTCTTTGAGCAAGGACTTTAAGAGTGCAATAACCCATAACAAAGCATCGGGTTAGTGTGGATTAACAAACACCCCAGGTGCGGGCTGAAAATTAATGATTAATGGGCACAAGACCAAAACAATGTTTTTTTTTATCAAAATCTAGATTAGATTAGCCTATTTTAGCTGTAGAAGGATATTGGAAATACAAGTTTAGGAGTTACTTTATTGGAAAAAGGTTATTTAGTCAACTATTTAGATATCAGTTCAAATTCTAATTTATCTGTTTTTGAATATTGCTAATTTGGTTTGTAAAATTATTCATCAACAGCTAGGAGCACTGTATAAATTGGTAAGTGTTCTTCCTTTGAATCAAGGCTTGCAATTGCCAGAGGTACAGGATTGCCACCTTCTTGATTATGGTTCATCAATCTATTAAAGTGCCCCACTCTCTATTTTAAGCAGCTTGCATATTACATATAACAATATTTATCAATTCTTTCTTACTTTCTCACCATAGAATACATGATTGTTAATTATAGTAGGATAAAAACTGTTTTCCCCTAAACATGAAGGGGTATTTTTATTTGAATTGGGTTTTTTTTTTTTGGCAAAAGTCAGAGAAACAGGGATCAGTCTCTTGTTGCTTGCTATCTGGAATGAATGACCAATCCACAATCTTCTTGCAGTTCCTATAATAACTTCTGTTGTGGTAAAAAATGCTTTTTCACCTTTTGCTGTTACTTTCTGGAATGTTCTTCCTAATTACTTGCAACAGATTTCCATTTACCATTGCTTTAAATTTAAATGTAAACAGCATTTGAGTGCATTATCTTGCTGCAGTGTTGGCAGTATTCCTATGTTGCTGCTTCATTCTTGGCCTTCGTGCCTCATGTCATTGGGTACTTCTCCATGTCCTCCTCCCCCCCTCTGGCTGCCCTTATAGTTTATGAACACCCTCCTCCTGGCTCTTACCACATTCCTCATGTCTGATGTGAAACTGTTTGATCTGTTGCCCTCTGAAACCTTCCCAAAGGAGCTTGTTGCTGCCTCTAGATTTTCTACTTTAACTGCTTTCCAGTTTTCCTCTACCCCTTTCATCTGTCCCATACTATTCATGTTGTCCCACAACAGTACCCACACCCTTTCAAAATCTGCCTCTTTAAAATCCTATAAAGTTACTGAGAATGCTGCCCCCTTGGTGGCCACTATTTGGGCCTCCAGCCTCACTGTTTTGTGGTCACTGGATCCTAGTGATTTCTGGACTACCACATTTTGGATCTTCTCACTGTTAGTAAGTACCAGATCCAGCAGGGCCACTTCCATGTTTGGGTCACGTACCAGTTGTACTAGGAACACCTCCTGGCTTGTTTCCACCAGGAGCTGATTCCTTGTACTTGTCATGATTGGGACTTTCCAGTCCACATCTGGTATATTAAAGTCAAAAAGACAAACATACACACACCACTCTGTCAGCATATAAAAAATACTTTATTCAGAACAGTTTAAAGCATACCACCATAATATTAGCACGCCGGGGTCATTACAAACAATCCAACCCTCACTGATGTTGCAAATTAAAGTCCCCTACTACTTCCACTTCCCCTAGTTTGGCTCACCTCCTTAGCATCTTCCCTAATTCCTTAACTACACTCTGGTCCTGGTCTGGTAAACATATAAGCATAGAATTTGATGGCAGATAAGGACCGCTTGGCCCACCTAGTCTGCCCATTTCCCTACCTAATGCATAGGCTGCAGATCCTAGTTAACCAACAGCCTACTTCCTCCTACCCCCCAATAGAATTGCCTTATGTCCGTCCCATGCATTCTTGAATTCCCGCACTGTTTTTGAGTCCACTACCTCCTCAGGAAGGCTGTTCCATGTATCCACAACTCTCTCTGTGAAAAAATACTTCCTCACATTACATTTGACCATCCCCCCTCTATCTTGAAATTGTGCCCCCTTGTTCTTGCACACCTCTTTTTCTGAAAGATGCTACCATCTTGGACTCTGTTGATTCCCTTGATGTACTTGAAAGTTTCTATCATGTTCCCCCCTCCCTCCTCTCCTCGAGTGTATACAAATTAAGCTTCTTTAATCTCTCTTTGTATGTCTTCTGTTGCAGACCCTGCACCATTTTAGTTGCCCTCCTCTGGACAGACTCCATCCTGTCTATATCCTTGTGGAGATGGGGTCTCCAGAACTGGATGCAGAACTCCAGATGGGGTCTTACCAACTGTCCGTACAGAGGGATAACAACTTCCTGTTTTCTACTGGTGATGCCTTTCCCTATGCATCCCAGTATCCCATCAGCCCTCCTTACTGCCTTCTCACATTGTTTGCCCACCTTAACATCATCTGATATGACTACTCCCAGGTCCCGTTCCATTTCTGTTGTTGTTATTATCTCACCCCCCATTGTGTACTCTTCCCCTGGATTTTTGTTTCCCAGGTGCATTACTTTGCACTTCTTTGCATTGAATCTAAGCTGCCATATATTTGACCATTCCTTCAACCTTGCCAAGTCGCTTTGCATCTTCTCCTCTCCACCCCACCTTCTGTATCAACCCTGTTGCAGATCTTTGTGTCGTCTGCAAAGAGACATACTTTTCCTTCCAGTCCCTCTGCAATGTCACTTATAAAGACATTAAAGAGGACTCGTCCCAGTACTGAACCCTGTGGTACCCCATTAGTAACCCCCCTTTCTTCAGAGTAAACTCTGTTTACTATTACCCTCTGTATCCTGTTGTCCAGACAATTTTTAACCCAGGCTACCACCTTTGGGACCCACTCCAAGGCTGGCTAACTTGTATATTAATCTTTTGTGTGGGACTGTGTCAGATACCTTGCTAAAGTCTAGGTAGGCCATGTCCACTGCCCCTCCCTGGTCTACCACATTGGTCACCCAGTCAAAGAAATCTATTATATTCATCTGACATGACCTTCCTGCTGTGAAACCATGCTACTTTGGGTCCTGTGCCCCAATGGCCTCTAGGAACACAACAATTCTTTCCTTTAGAAGTGATTCCATCATTTTCCCTATCACTAAGGTCAAACTAACAGATCTGTAGTTTCCTGCCTCTGTCTTGCTCCCACTTTTGTGAAGGGGAATCGCGTCTGCCCTCCTCTAGTCTTCTGGTACTACACCATCCTCCCATGATTTGTTAAAAAGGGTAGTCAGTGGTGTCACTAATTCTACCCTTAGTTCTTTTTAGAATTCTTGGGTGAATCCCTTCAGGCCCCATTGCTTTGTCCACCTTCAGTTTTAAGAGTTCTTTCAGGACCCTTTCTTCTGTGAGTGGACTGGTATTGACCTCCCTATCCAGAGTGCTTGTATTCTTTGATTTTAGTACCTCCCCCCTCCTCTTCTTTTGTGAATACTGAGCAGAAGTATTCATTCAGTATCCCTGCTTTTTCACTGACATCCTCTGCCCACCCTCCTTTCCCTTTAGTAAGCTTCACTATCCCTTCCTTTATCTATCTTCGCTCCCTAATGTACCTATAAAAGGTTTCATCCCCCTTCTTAACTGAGTTGGCTATCTTTCCCTCAGTTTGGGCTTTTGCTATTCTGACTGCCTTCCTCACTTCCTTCTGCTTTAACTGGTACAGTTCTCTGTCCTACTTCTTTTACGTTTCCTTATATTTCCTGAATGCTTCCTTTTTCTCCTTAACCTTCCTCACCACCTCTTTTGAGAACCTGTAGGCCACTCCAATTCGAATTTGTTTCCCATTTTCTATTGTTGCTAGCATCCACAGATTTCCAGCTTTCCCCAAGTCTCCCAAGTTATCCATTTCTGTTGATCTATTCCCTCCTTTATGTACAGTGCTACTCCCCTAGTCTTACTCTTTGTTCTGTCCTTCCAGAATAGTGCACAAACAAACTTGGAGGGGGAAGGGCAGTGATGAAAGTGAACAGGAATGCACAGGAACTCGGTTCCTGTACCTTTTTTTTTGCAGCAGGAACCGAGTTCCTGTACTTCTTCCCACTGACACTAGAACTGGAATTCTTAAACCAGCAACATAATGACAGTTTCTGGGCCTGCGATCTGAAATCAGGGTTTCCATAATATTTGACCTGTACAACAATTCTATTTTATTTATTTATTTATTAAATTTTGGTGACTGGGTAGGCCCACTGAGCCCTGAAGGTCCCTTTTTCAGGGGCGACCCGGGATAACAATACAAGATAAAATACAGTGGAGAAAAACTTTTGATTACATAGGTTGTTCAAGCATAAGATGGTTACAGACAGTGGTTACAGACATGGTTATCATCATGACACAGTTTTGCCTTGGTACTATTTGGCATAGTGATATACATGAGGCAACATTGGTCCCTAGGTGTCCAGATACTAGAGGGAGGTACATCATCGTCTCACCTTTGGGAAACATAGAAACATAGACTTTGACGGCAGATAAAGGACCACTTGGCCCACCCAGTCTGCCCATTTCCCTACCTACTGGATAAGCTGCAGATTCTAGTTAACCAACAGCCTACTTCCTGCAACCCCCCACTATAATTGCCTTGTGCCTGTCCCATGCATGTTTGAATTCCCCCACTGTTTTAGACCCAACGACCTCCTCAGAAAGGCTGTTCCATGTATCCACCACTCTCTCTGTGAAAAAAAATTTCCTCACATTACCCCTGAGCTGTCCCCTTCTATCTTTAAATTGTGCCCCTTGTTCTTACACATCTCTTTTCTGAAAGATGCTACTCTCCTGGACTTTGTTGATTCCTTGAGGTACTTAAGCTTTTCTTTCATGTCCCCCGTCCCTCCTTTCATCAAGTATACATATTAAGCTCTCTCAGTCTCTCTTCTTATGGTTTCTGCTGCAGACCCTGCACCATTTTAGTTGCCCTCCTCTGGACTGCTTCCATCCTGTCTATGTCCTTGCGTAGATGAGGTCTCCAAAACTGCACACAGTACTCCAGATGGGGTCTCACCAACTGCCTGTAGAGAGGGATAACCACTTCCCTTTTTTTACTTGTGATGCCCCTTCCTATGCATCCCAGTATCCCCCTGGCTCTCCTTACCGACTTTTCACATTGCTTACCCACCTTTAGGTCATCTGATATGACTACACCCAGGTCCCTTTCCATTTTTGTTGTTGTTAGTACCTCCCCTGCTATTGTGTACTCTTCTCCTGGGTTTTTGTTTCTCAGGTGCATTACTTTGCGCTTCTTTGCATTGAATCTAAGTTGCCATATGTCTGACCATTCCTCCAACCTTGCCAAGTCCCTTCTCATCTTTCTACCCCTCTTGTGTATCAACTCTGTTACAGATCTTTGTCATTTGCAAGAGGCATACCTTTCCCTCCAGACCCTCTGCAATGTCACCTATAAAGATGTTAAAGACAACTGGACCCAGTACTGAGCCCTGAGGTACTCCACTAGTAACCCTCCTTTCTTCGGAATGTGTTCCATTCACTATTACCTTCTGTGTCCTGTTGTGCAGCCAGTTTGCTACCCAGGCTACCACCCTAAGACCCACTCCCAGGCTGGCTAACTTGATTATTAATCTTCTGTGCGGGACTGTGTCAAATGCCTTGCTAAAGTCTAGGTAGGCCATATCCACAGCCCCTCTCTGGTCTATTACTTTGGTCACCCAGTCAAAGAAATCAATTAGATTCGTCTGACATGACCTTCCTGCTGTAAATCCATGCTGCTTTGGGTCCTGTGCCCCGCTGGCCTCTAGGTACTCAAAAATTCTTTCTTTCAGAAGTGATTCCATCATTTTCCCTACAACTGAGGTCAAACTTACAGGTCTGTAGTTTCCTGCTTCTGCCTTGCTCCCACTTTTGTGAAGGGGAATCACATCTGCCCTCCTCCAGTCCTCAGGTACCGCCCCATCCTGCCATGATGTGTTAAAAAGCATGGTCAGTGGTGTCACTAGGTCCTCCCTTAGTTCTTTTAGGATTCTGGGGTGAATCCCATCAGGCCCCATTGCTTTGCCCACCTTGAGCTTTAGGAGTTCTTTCAGGACTCTTTCTTCTGTGAATGGACTGGTGTCAACCCCCCTACCCAGAGTGCTTCTATTGTCTGGTTTAGGTAACTCCTTGTCATCTTCTTTTGTGAATACTGAGCAAAAGTATTCATTCAGTATCTCTGCCTTTTCACTGTCTCCCTCTGTCCACCTCCCCTCTCCTTTATTAATCTTCACTATCCCTTCCCTAACCTTTCTATGCTCCCTAATGTACCTATAAAAGGTTGTATCCCCTTTCTTAACTGAGTTGGCTATTTTTTCCTCCGTTTGGGCCTTTGCTAGTCTGACTCCCTTCCCCACTTCTTTCTGCTTTATTCGATACAGTTCCCTGTCGTGCTCCTTCAGTGATTCCTTATACTTTTTGAATGCAGACTTTTTCTCCTTAACCTTCTCTGCCACCTCTTTTGAGAACCATAGTGGTTTTTTACTCCGCTTTGTTTTCTTTATTTGTTTCACACAAAGGCTTGTTGCCTCTATAATGGCAGTTTTGATTTTTCTCCATTATTCTTCCACCCCTCCTTTTTGGTCATTTGCTAGTGCATTTTTCAGGTATTCACTCATTTTGCCAAAGTCAGCCCTTCTAAAGTCCAGTATCCTTGTTTTTGTATGGCTTATCTCAATGGTTGTGCTCATTGTGAAGCACACTGTACAGTGGTCGCTTGTTCCCAGATGTCTACTGACTTCTAAATTTGTGATCCTCTCTCCATTTGAGAGTACCAGGTCTAGTACTGGTCCCTCCCGAGTGGGTTCCAACACTAGCTGTCTAAGGCCTGCCCCCTGCAGGGCATCGAGAATGACCCTGCTCTTGGATGTGGCTGCAGTACATGTTATCCAGTTAACATCTGGCATATTCAGGTCCCCCATCAACAGTATCTCCCCTTTTTCAGCCATTTTGAGAATGTTCTCTATCATTTTGTTGTCCATTTCCTCCTCTTGAGACAGGGTCTGTATACAACCCCTGTGCAGATTGTGATGCCATTCCCCATCTCCAAGGTGACCCAGAGTGCCTCTTGTCCTCCCCCTTTACTTTTTAGTTCTGTAGCTTTGATCCCTTCCCTTATGTATAGAGCTACTCCACCTCCTCTTTTACCTTCCCTGTCCCTTCTGTAGATTGTGTACCCTGGTATGTTGACATCCCAGTCATGGTTCTCGGTGTACCATGTTTCTGTGACTGCCACAATATCCAATTGTTATCTTCCATCAGGGCTACTAGCTCAGGAAGCTTGTTTCCCAGACTACGGGCATTGGTACTCATTGCCCTCCATTTAATGTTGGCTTTATCCTTTTTTCCCCCATCCCTGCTCTTATTGTCCTTGTCTATTTTTCCATTTACCCCTGTCCTGCCCTGTGTTGAGCTCTGTACCTCAGTGTTTACCTTACTACCTGCCATGTTTTGTGGGGGGAGGCTTGAAATTTCCTGCCTTTTATCAGCGCCTCCCCCCTTGGCTAGTTTAAAAGCTTGCCAAGGAAGCATTTAAAGCTATCACCTAGGAGCTTGGTTCCTTTCCTGGACAGATGCAGACCATCATGCCAGTATAGACCTTTATCTCTCCAGGTGGCCCCCAGTCCCCAATGAAGCCAAAGCCCTGTGCTCTGCACTAGTTTGGAACCATTCATTAAACTGCATGGTGGGCAGTACCCTAGCCTCACTCCTGCCATGGACTGGTAGCACCTCTGAGAAGGTTACCGTGCTTGCTACCCATCTGAGGCCCCCAACTCCACAAATTCATTCTGCATTGCATTGATCCCATGCCTAGCTAGGTCATTTGTCCCAAGGTGGACTATGATATCTAGTTCCTTCTCCTGTAATGCTACTTCTGCAATCCTGAGGATTCGCTTCCTGTCCCTCCAAGCCATAGCACCAGACAGGCACCTTACTTCCTTCTCCTCTCCCTTTCCAAGTTTTACCCCCCTAACAATTGAGTCCCCTATCAGAAGCTGTTTCCTTCCCCTGTGGTGTCCCTTGCCACCCTTTCGTGGATCTCCCTTGTGGATGTCCTCAGCATTCTTCTGGGTCTCCACTAAGGGTGCCATCATAGAGGAACCTTGCTCTGCCAGAATGGCACATGATTTGTGTAGAGGTACAACTATGGGGCTTCGCCTCTGGTCCACCACCCGCACCCTCCCAGAACCCACTGCGGTCCAACTGCTCTTCATACTTAGCAACCTCTGAGGCAGTGGTTGTGGCAGTGGTGCTCTTTGGAAGGGGGAGGCCTCCTTAGTCCTTGCTAGTTCAGCCTGAGGTGGGCAACCTCCTCCCTCAGAGCTGACAGTTGCCTGCAAATAGGACAGCAACGCAGTTTCCAGAATGTCTCCTGGAAAACTGCTACCCCACAGCCAGTGCATTGCACCACTCCCCACATGTCCCTCTCCTTATAATATACAATATGTAATATATATATTTTTTATTATTATTTGTGGTGTGTACCTACCCTTTTGCACTGTGCTGGGTTATTATATATGAACAGTTCTGCCCCAAGACCTGTTGAGGAAGTGATGTCAGAACTGTGGCTATAAAGGAAATGCCATGCCTGGGGTGGGGTGTGGGGTAGGGGTGGGTAGTCCACAGCCACTGGTGACTGTTAGAAACAATCAAATACACAACTGCTCCACCACCCTGGTTTGCTGCAGAAAAAGGGGATACCTTAAGAGCCGTGGCAGTGGCATGCACTTGTGGCCAGTATATGGGACTTGAGCCTGGTGCAGAAGTTCATGAGTGAGGAGTTGTCATGGACCGGGGGGGGGGGAGCTTGTTCCATAGACTGGGGGCTTGGCAAGAAAAGTATCTGCCACCAGCATTGGTCCTTACTCTGGGGACTTCTAGTAGTGTTTGTTCTGATGTCCTTAAATTCCTAGGGTTGTGTTTAATGGCTATGGTTCCAGCTATGCTTGGTGGAGCGGGGGGTTTGAGTAGCTTGTAGGCCTGGACAAGCAATGGGTATTGGAGGCGAGTGGCCAATGTGGGCCACTGGAGCTGGGCCAGAGTGTCACAGTGGTGATGTTGCGGGTGGTCTTGGGTAGCGAACCGAGCTATTTTGTTATATAGGATTTGCATCCTGGATACCTCTTGCTTTGCCATGCCCTGTATAACTGGGGCCGCATAGGTCAGGGTAGGGAGCAGGACACTTGTCACAGTGGAGAGCCTGGCCTCAGGGATGACCTGGTCCCTGAGTTGGTACAAGGTACCGAGTTTGCGATGTAGGGTCCTGGTGACCTGGTCCATGTGGTCCTTGTAGGTGATAGACTGATCCAGAGTTAGGCCTAAGTATTTTAGGGAGGGAACTACATTAATGCTTTTGCCAGAGAGTGTGGTTAGTCGGAGGGATGAGGACCTGTCAAGTCCCAGTGATCTTGGCCCGAATAGCATTGCCTTGATTTTGTTTGCATTAAGTACCATTCTGTTCTCACACAGCCATGTCTCTAGGAATGTGAGGTCCTTTTGGAGGAGCGGACCAAGAGCGGCCACATCGCCCAAGGGTCGGTAGATGACAGTGTCGTCAGCGTACTGTACAACCGAGCTCTTCCCACAGTAGGTACTTAATTCATTGGTAAATAGGGAGAATAGGAGGGGGCCTAGTATTGAACCTTGAGGTACTCCCTGTTTTAGAGGTAGTGGCTCTGACATGGCCCCCTTCCATGTGACCCTCTGTGTCTGGCCTGATAAATAACTCCCAAACCACTTGAGGGCATGGGGGTCTAGGCCCACATTGTGCAGCTTCTGTAGCAGGAGATTGTGGTCGACAAGGTCAAACACCTTGACAGGTCTATAAAGACTGCAACTTATGGGTATCCTTTGTCCATTGCCCTGAGCACTTCGTCCGAGAAGTTAATGAGGGGCAGTGTCAGTACCGTGGTTTGGTCTGAATCCATGTTGAGAGGGAGCAAGGAGCTGATGAGCTTCCAAGTAGTCCCGGAGTTGGTTGTAGATGAGACTTTCTTGCAACTTGGCAAGTGTACAGAGAAGGGAGATCGGCCTATAGTTGGTTAGTTTTTCCCTGAATCCACCTTTGTGGATAGGGACTACATTGGCATGTTTCCACTGGTCAGGGACTGCTCCTTCCCTCAGTGATCTGTTAAGGAGCATGGTTAAGGGCCTGGATAAGGAGGTGGCTCCAGCCTTGAATAGCCGAGGGTTGATCCCATCTGGTCCCCCTGATCCTTTAGGTTTCAGCGTCTTTAGGAGGGTTAGGACCTCAGTGCACTTTGCCAGTCTCAGGTGGAAAGAGGGTCGTTCAAAGTGTGTTGCTTCAGCTGAGCTTGGGGCCAAAGTCAGGGAAGATTGGCTAGTCTTGTAGGTCTCCAGATCTGTGACGTGGTTGTTAAGGGCAGCTGATATTAGAGAAGAGTCAGTTGTGAGCTGACCGTTGATCTCCATGGGGCTGTATTCAGTCTTTTTGTTGCCCTTGATCAGGTCATTGACATGATTCAAGAATTGCTTAGGGTTGCCTAAGCTAGTTTTCTGGAGGTGTGTGATGTACTAGAAATACTTCAATATCTCTAAGCAAATCTGCTCGTGTCTAAACAGATAGATGTGTCTTGACACAGCTATCCTTCAGATTGAGGATCTTCATTCTGCATTTCATATTTGCCAGCGTCTGAGTTCCTGTACTTGTTGTCTACCACTTGCACCACTGGGGAAGGGTATTCACTGGGTTTTTGCTTTAGCTGAACAGTGAGTATCCTGGTACTGGTCATGTCCCACTTGTGGTTATTGGTTGCTCACATCTCAGTGACAACCACCAGCATCTCGGTGACAGCCACCAGGTCAAGGCTCGCTTATACAACCAGCACATGTAGTTTTGGCATTTTGTTGCCCTGACTTCTTGCATTAGCACTTACCATCCTCCAGCAGCTGCCTCCCCTTTTTACTCTCCCCCCCCCCCGATTACATTGCCTGTAGTCTACTGTTTGGTAGGGAAGGCTGTTAAGGCCCCACTGGGACATGATATGAGCTGTTATTTAATGTCAACTTGTCATGCGCTGTTGCCCTGCATGATACAATGAGACCATGTTTTTATTGGAAAGTTATTTTTTTAATGAAAGGTTTAACTACAAAAACAGATAAGAATACTAATAAAAACTTAGTCCGAGACATTTTAAAAGCAGTACAGCATAGAGTTTAGAGAAATCAGCTGTGAATGAGCCTGGTGCATCCAGCAGACATGGGATTGATTCCCACAACCTCTACTTGCATTCTATGTGACACTGAGCAAGTCACTTAACCTCCCCAGTGCTCCCGTGTCACCCCTGAAAACAGGCCTTGTAACTAGCAGGCCATACCTGGTTACCAAAAAATAAAAAAAAATGTAAAAAGTACTAAAGCAGACTGAAAATGGGGAAAATGGACATCATACAAAACAGGAGGTAATGGGCAATCTAAAATGTAATAAAATATAGTTCAAAATTGTCACCGTAATATGCACTGCTACTTGAAATGATTCAATTGTTGCCACAATGCAGCCATGTTCTATGCTGCTGAAGAGGCATAAGTTACATTTCTGAAATGGAACTTTCATGTGTTAACTTCGCAGGCAAAAATATCACAGGCAAAACACTGCTGACAACTACATTGCAGGACAGAACAGTGCAGGCAGGCAGGAGGCAGTACATAGCACAGGACGCTGGAGCGTTCAATGCACACCTTTACTGACACAACACAGATACACAACAGACCACGAACACACAGGCTCATGTACAGCTCTGCACTGTTCTGTCCTGCGATGTAGTTGTCAGGCTACATTTCTGTTGGCAGTGTTTTGCCCATGATATTTTGTGCTGCAATATTTTTGCCCGGGATGTTAATACACAGAACCAAAATAGCACTTACACCACCAGTGTGTCAATCAGAAACATCTGCTTAGTTTACAAAAAGTTCAGTAAGGGTAGATTAGTAATAGAACTGTATTTGCAAGGCAAATGCTTGGAGTTCAATGGGGCAACAGATGACATGGGGTATCACATCTTCCGTCAAGTTCTACATAAGACCACATGCCCCATACATCCACCAGATGCCTGTTGGTTTGCAGTGGATTTCTTGTGGTCACATGGCTGTTTCTTCCCCTTACACTGCTGCTATGGCTGTTTGCCACTGTGCAGCTGCTTCTTTGCTTCCCTACCAGCTGCTCCTCACTTTTGTTGGTCTCCACCCCGGTTTGCCTTGCAACTCTCTGTGCCTTGCCACTCACGGTCAGTGCTCTGGTCTTGTCCCGGTTTCCCTGGTGGTGTCATGTGTACCTTACTGTCTGCTTCCAAGTGGGTGCTGGGCTCTGTTTCTTTGCACATCTCTGACTTCTGGGCCTCTTTCTGCTGTGCTTGGTCTTTGTTCTCTGGCCATACCTTGGCAGTCTCTGCTGTCGAGCTTGTGTTCCTGGCCATTGTAGTTGCCATTCTGGCTGCTTTTGCTTCACTCTGCTGTCAACGGGGATGTTTCTGGGCCTTGTTCCCTCAATGTTGACTACCCCCTCTTTTTGCCTGCCTGTTCTTGGGGGCTACATGCTGGGGCTGCTGTCTGCCTGGTTGTCTGGAGGCCTTCTGCCCTCTGGGTCCCTCTGGCTGCAGCAGTGTTCTGCCCTTGAGGAGTTCCTTTTTGCTCCTCTTTGGCTTGGGTGTTCATCTTCTTTCACATGCCCCATGCATCCTCTGGATGTACCTCATGGGCCCAGTATGCTTCACCTTTGTTTGTACTGCTTTTCTGCACCAGTGCCCTTGCTCACTTCAGGCATTTCTTTGTCCAGCACTCCATAAGTCCATAGCTCCCACCAGCTTTTGCAGGCAGCTGTTCAGTCCTCTCCTTGGGGCTCGCCTTTCCCCTACCATGTACCATTCCAACTCTACTTACTATTTCAGGCCAACGCTTCATCAACCAGCAAGAGGCACATGCCCATAAACCCACTCTGTGCCCATCAAGGGCTCAGTACACTTTCACCTCTCTGGCCTTGTACTGCGCCTGTCAGTTCTCTTTTGCCCTCTAAGGCTTTGTACTGTAATGATCTGTACACCTTCACCCTTACTGGATTCATACTGCACTGACCTGACCCCCTCAAGAGGTTGGTTTCCTATATAATGAGCCCTATGAGGAGCCTTTAGAGCTGCCAGGCCTAAAGCAGCTGCCTCCAGTCTTCTCCTTTTCCTTGTGGTTTCAAACCCCAGCGTTCCTCAGCATGGCTACAGCTATGATCCCAGTAGGCAAGCCTTTGGCTCCTCTGTGGTGGAAGACCTTCAGTCAGAGGGAGAAGTTCACATATTCCTTAGCATGCAATGAGGCAGTGGACCTGACTGATGCCTGGGTCTTTAATCATTTCATCTGAAGCCTGCAGGAATGGTGAACTGAAGCATTCAATCCGAAGAGGTCTCCTTCACAAGTTTTTTTTTTTCCTCTCTGTATTTATGGCCATAAAATTAGTTAGCACCCTAGTGCATAGTTAGGTGTTCTTTCTGGTGAATGAGTTTGAACTTGGATGTGTCATTGCTTCCTTCCTCACTGGTCACTTTACTTTGTGGCTTTCCCTCTCACCTTAGCAAAAGTCAATGTTCTGACAGTTCTACTACATGCCTTTGGCTTTGACTTTTTGGATTTTTCTCTAACGTACTGTAAGCCAAAAGACTTCCACCCTGTGGCATCTATAGGAGTGGAACCATCCACAAGAGGATTCATTTTCTTCTGGTATCCCAAAGAGGGTGGTGGTTCACTAGAAACAGAGAGCATAAAAGGCCATGTAAAATCACAGGTATGCAGGCTTGCCATTCATATGTTGCATAAGCACGATACTCCAAGCACCAACTGCACAAGTTACTTCACACAAAGTTATCTGCTGAATTAGTAAATTGCAGAGTCAAATACCTAGAGTTCAGTGGGACAGTGGTGGACACATGCCACACCCCTTGACCAGTGCTACATAAGAGTGCATGACCTATGAGTCCTCTGGATGCTTATTGGTTTTCTCCCACCATCCCCCTTTTCCTCTGGTGGCTCACCTTTCTCATTCTGGGTTTCTTACCTAAGGTACCGTTAGCCAAAGAATGTCTAGAGGCGAAGCCTTCCTCAACAGGGTTGCTGTACTTCTGGTACCCCAAAGAGGGTAATGGTTCAGTAGGAACAAAGAACACTAAAGGTCACATAAAATCCCAAGCTACTCAGGCTTGGTATTCATACTGTATGTTGCATAAGCTCAATACTCCAGGTACAAACTGCACAAGATTCTTCATATGTAGTTGTCTGCTGGAGCAGTGGACCAGATTTTAAAAACAGCTTTTATAGGAAACAGTTGCTTACTGATTTAATGCAATTCTGCTTTAATGGGTTTTACTGCACCCAGCTGCTTCCTACTTCTGATATAATCTGTAAACCATTTAATAGAATATTTTTGTAATCCAAAGGAAGTTAATTTAGTGAATAATATACCACGGCCAAGGGTATGAGTGCTTTAGAGAGATCGATAATGGTTGCTCCCATTAGCAACCTCTTATCAACAGTACCTTGAAAGTCCCTGGCAACCTTGACCAGGGATGTAGTTAAGCTAGGAGCAGCATGGAAGCCAGACTGAAATGGATTGATGAGATAATTTTTATCCAAATGTGCCTTCAGTTGGATGACTGTAGGTTTTTAAGAAAATCTTGGCAACAATTAGTAATAATAAAATGGGTCAATCATTTAACCAGGTTTCTGAAATTACTATGAGATCAAGTTTATTCTGAGTTATCCATTCTGTAATAGTATCAATCTTGGGAGGTAGGCTAAGAGCATTAAAAATATTTGTCTGATAGGGCTGGTAGTTTGGAGAATATTTCCACTTTTAGTATATATAAATACATGAGCAGGTTTGTTATATTTTTAGGCTGTCTTATTTCTTTATATATTCATACTTTTTGACCAGGAAAGGCACACCTGTGGTAGCTTGTTTGCAGCTGCGTCCTGGGGTGTGGGTTGTATACACCTGTTTTACTGATGAGGCATTTGGGCCATGACACTGAGAAAACTTCCTTACTCTTCTTTGATTCTTCAGTTAGTGCCATGGGATTTTTTTACTTCCACCTGGACAGTGACCAGAGATTGGCAGAAGGAATCTCATTTCAACATCTCATCTAAAGGATGACACCTCAGTAGTGCAACACCCGCTTGTACCGTGACCCAAGCTGTATGGTGTCAGTTATGGGTATTACCCCAAGTACCTAGTGTGGGACTTGAACCCACGGACTTCTGACCTTCTGGCCCCAGGAGGTGAGCTTGTTACCCACTGAGCCACGTATACTTCTTAACTGAAGAAAATGGAAAGAAAAAAAAAACAATACTGGTAATAAAATTATAAGACACAATCCTTACAATAAAGGTATCCCTCGAAAATAATGAAAAAGTCAAATTTAACAGTAGTTGTTAACGTTTTTGGATGACAGTGTCCTCCCAGCTTGAAGGAGGAGAGAGCTGCCCTTCCCCGGCTCACCTCTGATGAACCAAGGTTGTTCCTGAACTCAGGTTGCTTGGATAGTGAGCAGATCACTACTGTTGCACTACTGTGCCGGCAAACTCAATATATTTTTCTTTGTAGCCATAGTAACACTTTTCCTTTCAAATTTTCTTATCACTTTACAGTTTTATAATATTTTTTCAATTTTCTTTTTATTCATCCAACAATGGCTGACAATGTCAACGTTAAAAAGATAGTACTTAAAAGTCTAGATAAAAAGTCTCTGTCAAAGATTCTCAGACCCAGCTTGGGTCACTGCAGTTATCCCAGACCATTATTTTTGGAAACAGACTTTCTCTTGTGTGATGCAGCATGTGCGTACAAAAGCCCCAGCTACCACAGGACAGGTGGGTACACACCACCAGTCTGGATGTCTTCTGGTATTCATTGCACTACTGAGACAGCTGACATCTCCTCCAACGTCCAGGACTGGTTGCTCACTTAATCAGGATTCCTCTCCCAGGACATCATGGGCCAGGAACCAGCTTGGACATGAAGAAAGATGCCTCCCCACCCAAGGGTGAGTGGGACAGAATCAAGATGACAATTAACAGGATACAGATGAAATGAAGAATACAGATGGAACAACATGGTACTGATCCTATCCCTTTGTTTTCTGCTCAGTCTACCTTGCAGATCTTCTGCAGAGGTCAGTGTCCCCTAGTTTCTGCAAGGGACAGATAAAAGCGTCCTACACTTTTATTTTGTCTGCCAAGTTTCTTTAGTTCTCTTTCCAGACCTTGGTGTCCTTCTTAGGGCCCCAACTTTCTAGGGGTACCTCCTGGGAATCAGGCTCCTTCAGTGGTTCTGCCGTAGTCTGAGAGCCCTTGTTTTCCTTCTTCAGACATTAGCCCTGGTGTTGAAATCTGCCTGAAGAGAGCACAGTGGAAGGCAACTCAGTCGCCATAGACTGGGCTGAGAAAACACAGGGAAGCAAGAGGCTTCGGATGATAAAGCCTCCCATATGGGCTTCAAAGAGTCCCCACCTCAGGTCCCTTGCCCACCATGTGTTCTGCCACTGACAACCCCTCCTCACTCCCAGATGCAAACTTGGAGTGAGCAACAGGCTTATTTTGCTGAACCTCCCTCAGTCTGATGCACCAGATACCACAGCTCTCCCTGCATAACCACTAGAGCACAGATCCACAACAGCCTCTCACATGCCATTGGATCCCTGGGCAAGAGTCACTTCATCAGCTCCTCCATTACGTTGGACACCAGCTCAGACTCCTCCCACACTGCTGAATCCTGGGCCTCAACTCCCTGGGTGGTCTTAGTAGTGACAAGGGGTGGTGGTAGTTCACTTTTTTTTACCTTTGTTTTACCAGGAGAGACACACTAAGCTGAAAGCTTGTTTACAGATGCAACCTGGGAGCACAAAGAAGTTAAGTGACTTGCTCAGGGTCACACAGTATACAAATGGGGGCTGTGGGATTCAAACCAAGGTTTCCAGGTTTGCAGCTCAGAACCTTAAACCACTGCGCTATACTGCCTCCTTTCTGGGGAGGCTGTTTTTGATTAGGAGAAAGCACAAGAAATGCACCCAGGGGGTCTCAAATTTTGATTATGGCTCAACACTTGGTGCAAGGCAAACATACCTCTGCCCTGCTGGCAGCCCCAACCCCATGCAGGGGCATACTCCAGTTACTTACATTGCAGTAGAACCACCTCAACCTATTCCTACAGCAACTCCTAGGCCCACTGTACCTTCCTTTCTTACACCCCAGCTGCCATCTTGTTCTGGAGCAGGCTTTCCACAAGGCCTAGGTCTCTCCTCAGTCATGCTGTTTGATTGCCCCCCCCCCCACCTTTTAAAGTCCAATATTTTAGGCTGCTGAGGGAGACAAGGGAGGCCCTTGTAGCACTCTTGGCTGTCCTGCTCAGTGAGTCACTGGCAACTGGAAAAGTGTAATTGACTGGAGGGTGGTGAATGCAGTCCCCCTGCAAAAGGGTGGAGATAGGGAGAACCTCGGTAATTAGAACCCTGTGAGTCTTAAGTCAATAATGAGCAAGCTACTAGAGACAATTATAAAAGAACAGATAGTTACTTCCTAGAGGATAAGGGGCTTATGAACAGGAATCAACATGGATTCATGAGAGGCAGGTCATGTCAAATGAACCTGATTGATCTTTTCTATTCCACAACACAGGTGGTGGATAATAGCCAGGTAGTGAACATCTAATATCTGGACTTTAACAAGCCCTTTCATTTGGCGCCACATAGGAGGCTAGTCCAGGTAGTTGAACATCTAAAGATCTTATATCTGGACTATAACAAGGCCTATCATTTGGTGCCATATAGGAGGCCAGTAAAAAAGATAGGAGACTTAGATCTAGGAGAAGGATTAAAGGTTTGTTACCTACCAGTAACAGTAGATCGTTGAGAGGATCTTCATAAAGCCATAATATATTGGACTGCAAGCTGCTGGTGCCAGGACCTTGTGGGAAACTTTTGTAAGATGAGGTCGCTTACAATGGCCTACGTCATGCATGTGGTTGACTTGGTGGATGGCCTCACCTATATAGTGCAGTCAGCCCCCAATCTTTTTGGTTTTGTGCTGTTGGTGAAGGAATTCTAAATATCCACCAAGAGCTGGATTGGGGCTGCTCTCACCAACTATGCACAGAGAGGCATGGGGAGCAAATCAAACACCCAACACGTAGCAAGTGGGAGCATGTGGTAAAAGAGGTAGATTATACAGTGCCATGCCAAGGGTTGAAAAGGAAGATTTTGCCATACTAGGGGGATGGCGGGTTGGAAAGTTACATGACTCTATGTATATCCTCTTGAAGATCTACTGTTGCTGGTGAGTAATGAACCTATCTTCTTTGAGGGTATTTCCAGAGAGCCATAATACATTTGATGATTACCAAGCAACCCCAACCCCAACCAGGTGGCTAGTAAAAACGTGAACCACCCCCTTGTGTAACAACAGGGCCAACATCCGCTCTGTTATGGGAGATCAGATCTAGTTTGTGATATATAGTAAAAGCATAGATTATAGATCTGTATAGATTATGTGCCAGGTAGCAGCCTGGCAAATATCGGTGGTTGAATCAGACTGAAAACAGGCCACCAAGGCTGCTATGCCCATGTGGCATGCCCTGTAATGGTACCTGGTAGATCCTGCTTCACCTGCCTGTACCAGAATATGATGCAGGAGATCCATTTGGAGAAGCACTGTTTGCAGATTGTTTAGCTGGGAGCAATTGTCACAGTCCTTAGTACTGTTCAGGTATTACCAAAGGATTCTGTGGACATCCAACGAGTGCAGCAGCACTTTGGCTGGGTTCTGAAAATCATGACTAAAGCAATGGTCTGATTTAACATGAACGCAGACATCATCTGCTGAGGGGTGAGTATACAATGCCACCCTATCCCTCTAAAACACCAGAAAAGGTGATTCACGAACCAAGGTCAGTAGTTCGGATACTCATCTGGTCAAAGTATTATCCACTAGAAAGTCTTCCAGGACAGATATTTCAAGTCACAGGAAAACATGGGTTTCAAAGGGGCTGTCAGAAAGTCAAGCACCAGATTCCAGTCCCAAACCAGAACAGGTTTGGAGACCAGAGGGGCCACATGTAACAAGCACTTTAGGATCCTGCAGACCATATCCATTTGGGCCACTGTCTTGTACCTGATAGGGATATGGAAAGTTGAAATGGTCAAGAGATGAACCTTTACCAAGGAGTACTGCATCCCTAACTGAGAGAGTCCAGAGGTAGTCCAGCAGTCTGCACTGGGTAAATGAAAGGGTCCAGGGATGCAGTCTAGCATCATATAATGAAATGCTTCTAGTTCAGGGAGTAGGTGTGCCTTGTGGATGATTTCCTAACAGTAAGCAGAACAGTCAAAACCTCAGCTGAGACTCTGATCCAAGAGACTTCAGTGTCCTCAGGGGCCCGACTTAGAGTCACAGGGACTGTAGATCCAGATGCAGCAGTGTGCCTTTATTCTTGAACAAAAGACCCAGTCAGTGGGGCAGTAGAAATTGGGCCTTTACTGCCAGTTTCCACAGTAGTAGGGTTCAGAGCTGCCTGAGTCACCAGGGTACCACTAGGATCATCCTGGCTGGTGCCTGCCTGAGCTTAGTTGGAACCCTTGTGATGAGAGGTAGAGGTGAAAAGGCATAGCAAAATCTCCTTTTCCAGCAGAGGGGCATGTTTTGTCACAACATGCCATGCTCTGGAATAAGCGAGCAAAAATACAACAGTTTTTTGTTGTGATTCAGAAATGTCCAACTCTGGCCTTCCCCACATGTCTAACAACTGGTCTGCAACAGCCTGGCTGAGTTCCCATTTTAGGGCAGAATTACAGACTGTCTGAGGCTGTCAGACGGGACTTTTGTTGAGCTGTAATGTGGACAGCAATGAGGGAGATATAGTGGGCTACTACCCAGTCCCACATCCTCATTGCTTCCCCCCACAGAGAGTAGAAGTGTGTGCTTTCCTGCTGTGTTTCTGGTTGCACCTTAAGAAACACCCCTTGAACCTGGGAGGCCACAGCCTGGAGATCATAAAGAACCACCCTAATTTTCAGTACATTTATGTGAAGGCCTTGTTCCAAATGAGACCAGGATTCCTGGCTCTGGTGAGACTCTGAGTGGCTGCCCCACACCAGGTTGGAGGCATCTGTAGTGATGGTCACCACTGTGTCTGAGGTTGCAGAAAATGAGAACCCATAAACTGGGGATCCCTTTTCTGCCACCACAGAAGGAACTCCCATAGGGGTGTGCAAACATAAATCAGGTGGTTCAGTGTTTATGAGGCCTGAAACCACTTTGCCCACAGTAACCATTGAGAGACCCTCATATGCAGACAGGCTAAGGGGAACAGTGAATTTGGAGACTGTCATGAGCCCCAGAAGGCAGAGCATAATACAGGCCAAAACAAGTATGCTGCCTACCACCAAGGCTGTATGGGCCACTAAGCCAGGTGCTCTGTCCTCAAGGAGGAAGGCCTGTATAAGTGCCAAGTCCAGAACTGCCCCTACTTACTGGAATCTTTGAGATCGAAATAGGACAGATTTTACCATATTGATCCCCACTTCAAGGCTGTCCAGCAGTTGCCTGGTGCAATGCAAAATGTACTCCAGCCTGGCGCTGATGCCCTTTTCAGGAGCCAGTCATCCAGGTATAGGAAGACATAGAGCTTCTCCCAGCATAGCACCATGGCTACCACAACAAAGCATTTGGTAAAGACATGGCACCAGTGATAACCCAAAGGACAAGACATGGAAGTGATAGTATTGCCCCTCTAGGAAAAAGTTAAGAAACTACATATGGCACCATCTGATTTTTATGTGCAGGTAGGTGTTCTGCATAGTCAGAGAGCACAGCCAATCATCTCTTGACAGGAGAGAGAGAAGGGAGCCCAGACACAAAAATATGGGACTGAAACATTGTCCCTGGCCATGGGGAGGGTTAAGGAGAGAGTTCCTACAGAAGGAACCTCTGTCAATGCTATGTTGGGAATCATTCGACTTTAAGGACCAAATAGTTGAAACAGATTTCTTGGTGGTCTTTAGGTGATTTAGAATGACCTCTACATCAGGTCCAAAGAGCAAGGTGCCCTAAAAGGGAGCATTCAGGATCGACTGCTGCACACCCTGGGCAAAACCCAAAATGCGTAAACCATTAGTAAAGTCTTAAATAAATATCAGAAGGGGAAGCCCTGGCAGTGACATCTGAGGCATCGTAGACTGATCTCAGAAGACATTTGCCAGTGTCAGAGCCCTGTAACATTGGCGAGGGCCTTTGACTTCAGGGACTTGTCTGGCATGCTGCTGACAACAGAGCTTAGATCCTTCCACATGTGGTTCTGGCACCTGGCCAGACATGATTGGTAATTAGCAATATGCAAACCAAGGGTTGCTAGGATGAATTTTCACTTGCCCATAACTTCCAATTTTCTGAACGTCATGTCAGGAGGTCTGGTGCTCATCCTCTGGTGTACCCAGAATCCTGTCATGTGCAGCCATGATTATCATTGAGTCTGTGTCAGGCTGGGAAAGTAATACATTCCATTCCTAGGATCCAAATATTGGTTATTTGCTTTCTTACATGTGACGAACAGCATTCTGAGCCTTTGTTAGGCAGTCAGGGGAGCTTTCTCTAAAGTCATATGGACAGAAGGGACAACCACTGAAGCAGCATTTGCAAACATCAGAAAAATCACACAGATTCTTTTGGAAAGATCTTGTTCCTCCATGGAGAAATTCAAAGACTCCTGCTGGATTTGCCTCATAAAAGCCTGGAAAGAAGGGTCATGGAAAAGATGTGATCTGTACTATACTGCTTCTTCACTGCCTGAGTAGATGCTGAGTCTTTCAGCTCCAGGGTGTGGGGAGGATCAGGATCTTCAGCCCTCCAATCCTCATTATCCAGGAGGTCCAGGTTGCAATCAGCAAGTACATTCAGAAACACCTTAGAAGGTACTTGATGAATGACCTGAGGCAGAGAAGGCAACAATCCCTTTTTTATTAAAGAGATTCACTAAGTTGTTTAGAAATTGATTATCACCGCATATAGTGGTGCCTTACTTCAGTGAAACACAGTCTGAGGATATCTTATAACATTTTCTTCTGTTATTTTAGAAGTGGAAGGGATCGTATCTTGGCCCCTGCCAATCCTTTCCACTTTCTGGTCTGTGGATCTGCCCACAATCCGGCCCCAAGGCTCAGGCACATAATGACATGCTTCCAGGGAGAGCATGGGGCCACACTCCATTAAGGTCTATGGAGGGCAGCTTTAACAACCTTTTTATATAAAATAGTGGTCATTTGGTGATTAGTCAAGGGCACTGGTTGATTAACAAGGCCCTTGTTAGTTGAGCAGTGCCCTTAATAAATTATCAAATGACTATTATTACATATAGAAATGTTGTTTGAAACACAAAATCAGTATATACTAACACTGGAGGGCACTCTCATTTTGTGCAAAAATAGGCAAACTTTAATAAATATAGCTGCAAACAAGCTATAAAAGCCCATAGCATAGTGCTGCTTTGGGGGCCTGTGAAGTTACTGCAGAGATACAATCTCAATCTCAATCTTTATTTATTTATTTAAGGTGCCTTTCTAAAAACCAAGGCGCCTGTACAATACTAGATAAAACAATTACAAATACAATAAACAACAATATTAAAAATCATTATATGCTTTACTAAAGAGGTGAGTCTTTAAAGATTCTTTAAAACTATGGACAGTAGGGCTTTCCCGCACCTGACGAGGTAGAGAATTCCACAGGGTCGGGGCCATAAAACTAAATGATCTTGCCCCTGAAGTTTTTAAATGAACCCTGGGAATCTCTAGCAATCCCTCATCAGTGGATCGGAGAGAGCGGGAGGGACAGTAGGGATGAAGGAGATCTTTCAGGTAAACTGGTCCCTGATCATGTAGGGCCTTATAGGTCAGCAAACCGACCTTGAAAGTGATTCGCCAGCAAACTGGCAACCAGTGCAGACCACGGAGCACAGGCTTTATATGACTGGCCCTAGATGAGCCCGTCAACAGACTGGCTGCCGCATTCTGCAATAGCTGCAGGCGGCGAATCTCAATCCCAGGAAGCCCTAGGTAGAGCGAGTTGCAATAGTCAAGGCAGGAGGTAACGAAGGCGTGGACCAAAATAGGCAGATCGTCAGGGGGAACCAGGTGTTTCACCCGGGCGATGTTCCTCAGATGGTAAAAGAGGTTTTGACAACCGCTGACACCTGAGATTTAAATGTCAAGCGGTCATCAAATACAACGCTCAGATTCCGTCTCGGTCTGAGGTAATTAGCGGAATCCCGAGCCATAAACCGAGGGTAATCCAACCAATAAACCCGCCTCCCGGCGATCCTGGCCCACAACCAACACCTCAGTTTTATCAGGGTTCAACCTCAGCCAACTCACATTCATCCAGTCCTGGATTTCAGCAAGACAGTTATTAAAGACCGAAAAGGCAGCATCTTGACTGGGCGCAAAGGACATGTACAGCTGAGTATCATCTGCATAGCAGTGAAAACTCAGACCATACTGCCTAATAATTGCTCCTAATGGCAGCATATACAGTGCAAACAACATGGGTGCCAAAATGGAACTCTGCGGTACCCCACAGGATAGGAGAATGATGCTGAGGAAAAATCCCAGACACCACTCTCTGAGTCCTCCACCGAGGTAAGACCGAAACCAACTGAGGACTGTACCAGACAGTCCACAGATACACTGAGGCGTTCCAATAGCACACCATGGTCTACAGTATCAAATGCTGCGGAGAAATCAAGAAGGACCAGAATGGAACGAGATCTTCGATCTCTCGCTATTAGGAGGTCATTTAGCACCCTAATCAGAACTGTCTTGGTACTATGTCTTTTTCTAAATCCGGACTGGAGAGAATTGTAGAGATTGTGGCTGGTCAAATGATCATTTAACTGCAAAGCAACCACCTTCTCAATAACTTTACCAACAAAGGGTAAGTTAGAGACAGGCCTGTAGTTTGCCAGGCAGTCCGGGTCCAAGGAGGATTTCTTAAGGAGGGCTGGACCACCGCCTCCTTTAGAGGATTGGAAAAATTCCCCTCTCCATGGACCTACAGACTATCTCAGCTAGGATGGGGCTGATTTTATCCACACACCCCACTAAGAGACGTGTGGGGCCCGGATCCAAACTACAGTTGGTTGGACGCAATAATTGTATGATCATCACAATTTCTTCAATTGTGGGAAGGCCGAAGTCAGACCACACAAACTGGGTGTCCGACATCTCCTGCCGACCATCACTACTCCCATTAGAGAGGGTTAGATGGATGTCCGATCTGATTGTGGCAACCTTATCTGAAAAGAATAGAGTAAACTCCTCACACGTTCTTGAAAAGCGCTCTTCTGGGCTGCAGACAGATTGGATTGCACAATCTGTCCACAGTCGGAAGAGCTGAGCTGGTCTATTCTGTGCAGCAGCAATCTCTCTGGACAGGAATTCTGCCTTCTTACGAGAGATTGCTGATTGATAGATCACATAGTGATCCATCAAACTAAGTCTGTCACAATCCTGACCCGACCTCCGCCAGCACCTCTCCAACCTTCGTCCAACTCTCCTCAACTCCCTCAAAGTCTCATCAGCTCTACCATTGCCTAGAAGCATAAGGCATAAATACAGAAGTACTGACCATGCTACTTCCCAGACTTGAAAGTCTCAAAACATGCTGCAGATCTCAAAAATGCATAACAGTTCCAAGAGTTACTCACTCAGCACCACCGAAGTGTGCACAAATAAATAGCCAAGGATAAAGGTAGAAAAACGCCACAGCAAATGAACTATCGGCAATGGCCCCATGTAGCATGCTACTTCCTGGTTATGCTTACGTTTCAAACTGGGTTCGTTGTCAGAGCGTGCTAGTGTCACATACTTGGGGGTTTTACCTAATCCTGTTAAAGAGAAGGACACAAGCATTCCAGAATTAACAGATTTCAATAAATATCAAGATATAGTTATAATTAAACATCTAGGGCTGGATATACAAACTGCTCCCAAAAAGTGCGCAATAGCAGGAGCAAGCACAAGTCCATTACGCCCATGCGCAACAGACGCGATATTCAAAAAAGGAGCAAGCCAAATTGCGCCAACAGCTAACGTCTGAATATCGCACCACCTGCACCATAGTGCAACTAGGGAGGGGAAGCTGAGCAGATACGATGCGCTATGGCGCAACAAGGGATGTCCAGCTGAGCAGTCCAGAGGTGCCATAGCGCAAGCAGGGAGCCACCCAGCAGCAGAGCAATGTAACTGTACAACCAGGGAGATAGGGGCCCACCACCCATGCCACAGATGGGCACAGGAACACACAGCAGAACAGACAATGTCTCCCCATACCCCAAGCACATCACAACCAGGGGAGGGCTGGAATGACCACTGGTCCATGGAGTCAAGCAACCAACCCACAGCCTGGCCATGGTGCCCCATCACACCTACCGGAAAGCTGTGACTGGCACACAAGGAGGGCGGCCCACTTTGTGCCACACCATCCCCCCCAGTGCACAGCACACCCTGCACCGTGACCCCCAAACAATCCCCATGAGCAGTGACCAGCACTGCAGGAATCCCCATGCATGCCACCACCCCCACAGTGTCAATGCAACCCTGTGCACCACAGAACCATGCAAGCCAGCCCCACCATGAGCACCCATCAGCAGGTTGCAGCACACCACAATGAAACAATGGCAGACAAAGTGCAACCATGCACAGTCCCCTGATGTACTGCTGAGAGACCGACCATGCATTGGCACAAGAGTGACCCCATATTGGATGGTTGTGTAAGTGACACCTCCCCCAGTGGTACAGCGCTCCGCACAGTATTCCAGTAACACACCCCGGCCCACCACTGGCCACAACAGCCAGCACAGACACCCACAGTGGTGCATGGAAGCATGCACCACACCGGATGCCACACAGGGTCTGGACAGACACCCACCCATACCCAAGGCACAACAACACAGGGCACGATGGTGAGGCAACAAGCCCCATTGTGGGCCCATGTAAGCCATGTACACACAACCTGCAGTCCACCATGGCACTGGAGTGCCAACCACCCTGCGCCGGCACCATGGAACAATACCCCACCATTTGTCACCTGGAGCACAAGCCACAGACAGTGGGGCACATCCCCTTCAACACACACAAGCCACAGCATGGAGATGGGACAACGACCGTGTTGCCCACAGTGCCACCTGAGCCAGGCATGCACCACACCAGTGACATGGGCAACACAGCAAAGCAACGGGTACAGTGTCTTTCCTGCAGGGAATGCTACCACTGACATGCCAGCAGATCATGCAGGTCACAGACAGGCATGTGTGTCAGCTGCACAGGCCATGGATGGGCCGATGGGTGCACCATGGACACAGAGCATGCGCCATGGACCACTGCACACAGTCATCCAGTGCACGGGGAACAACACACACACCACAGACACTGACTGATATCTACCCCCACACCATAGTCACCTCCACATGGACACACACACACATACCCTTGACTGCACCACCCCTGATGCCATGCACACCACTGCAGCTGAGCACCTATAGCCCACTGCAAATCAAAGACCACCACGGTATTCATATAAAATTCAAATGTATTGTAAACATATAAAACTTAACTATGTACAATAATAATAACTATTTACAAGCTTGGGGTGGGGACACAAACAAGGTGGGGTGGGCAGGGGAAGGGGTGGACAAATGGGATGGGATAGGTGGGAGTGTGAGGGTGGGTCCGGGGGAGGGAAGTCAGGGACCAAGGGACTCTCAGCATGTCTGCCGTTCCTGGCTCTGGGTCCGCCTTGCTCTGTGGCGCCGCAGTACTCCTGTCGCATCCAGCCTCCTAAGTATTGCCACAGACTCCCGGGCCAGATCGAGGAGCTCCCTCATGGTGTCCCTTATCTCCCTGAGATGTCTCATACCTAGGACAAGGGAGCACAGTCAATAGGTGTGAATGCACAACCCCAGACAGCCCACCCACTGTGCATGGCATATGGCCATGGGACATACCACTGTGATGGTGTGTGACCAGCACCAGTGATCACGTCCACAGGACCTGCCCACCCAGGCACATACAGCCATGTGGAGCGCTGCACACACCCACCAGCCAAGTCACGCACAGCACCACTGTGGCCATCTAGTGACATGGCTATGTAGTGCAAAGGCAGTGGCACAGCCATGCACCTGGTGCATGCATGCACCACCAGTGACGCACACCCAGACATGCATTGCCACTGGACAGTGTTGACTGTAACCAGTGGCGTGCATGGCAGTGATGTCAATGAATGGTGGCCATGCCCCGCTGCCCACCTTGCCACACAGCATGCAATATTAAGAATGGATGTCTATCACTCACCCTCATCAGGACGGTCGGGTGGCCGTTGTGGACCCTCGGCCTGCCTGGATCTGTCTTCCACCGCCCTGCGCTCCACCCTCAAGTGGCATAACTCTTCCAGGCCTGTGGGGACAAAAAGGAGAGAAGAACATCAGTGCAGTCCCAAAGCAAAGTCCCCTGCCCCAAGGGTGTGCCCCCCACCAGCCAGACCACCACCCCACACCCTGTGAACACATCGCCACGCCAACCCCATACAGTCCCTCCCCTATGTGCTGGACACAAACAACAATGTGACTCATACGGACGATAACAGTGTGTTGAGGGAACCCCTACCTGGTTGTGGTACCGTGCCCCTCCTGGCACATGACCGTAGTCTGGCTGGTAACTCAGGCTCCCTCCTCATAAGGTCAAAATATCAGTGCCTGCACTGCTCCACCATCTTGCCCCTGCCAGTCACCGCCTCTAGGGCTGTGGCCACCTCTTTCCACACCTGGGACCTAGGCCTATCCAGGGGGGCCTCCCCAAAGAGATGCCCATGTTGTGGCTCCACTGTGGCCACCAGGTTTGCCAACTCTATTGCAGACCAGGGAGCAGCCATTCTCCGAGCCATTGCTAATGCTATAGTAGGCAATATGGCACTATGCAGCACGGTACTCCACGTACAGATGCTGCGCGGTACAGTGCTGCCATTCCCTATTGCGCTGTTACCGAACAGTACGATAGAGGTGCACCTATACCTGAGGCATAGCGCCAAGGGGGCAAAGGTCAGGCACAGGGTCAAGGGTCCCTGGTGCAAGGCCATGCACAGCGCCATCAGGCGACAATGCATGTAGCGCGATTGGCTGCCTGTGTGCCAGCGCCACAGTGCACTATCGCGCAGTTGTGCCATTGCGCCTATGAAGGCCCATTGCCACAGCACCATGTAGTGACCTTCGCTATAGCGCCACTGGCACAATGGTGGCCATGCCCTGCATTGCCTACCACGCACAGCACGTCATCAGCACGTCAGACACCTACATAAGCAACCTGGGCATGAGCAGTGAGGTGTACTACGCATGCCATGGAACTGCGCCATTGGCTCAGCACGTTCAACACAATTGCGCAAAGCGCAAAAGCATGATATTCAGCCGTCATATGCTAATCATCAGATCAGCCATTCAATGGTGCAGCAACGTGATTTGCATCTAATTAAAGTTGCTCCTCACCTAATTTGCATGCATTGCACTATAAAACTGCGACAATGTTCTGCAGTGGCCATATTCGGTTACTGCAGTTTAGTGGTGAGTTGCATGCTGTGTGGGGGTCTGGACTGTGGAATCAGGGACATGCTTTGTACTGCACAGTCACAGGTAACCACTGTCATCCTTACAGGCTGAATAGTGACCGAGCAAGGTCTGGGTGAGGACGACAACGATGGTGGGCGGAAGAGGAGGCCCAATTTCACAAAGGCCAAGACCGAGGCACTCTTTGAGGCCTACCTGGATCAGGAGCCACTGCTCAGTGGATGGCAGGGCACCCCTTAGGCCCGTGCTGCTGCATGGGAGGAGGTGGCACGTGCTGTCAACCTGCACGGCAGCCACCAGCGCTCCGTGCAGGAGTGTAAGAAGAAGATGGGTACTGACAGGAGGAGGGTGAAGGAAAAGGTGGATACCATCAGGGTGGCACGTGCTGCAACAGGCGGGGGCCAGCCGGAGGTGGTGCAGCTCACACCAGCAAAGGACAGGCTTGCTGCAAGCATGCACTGCAGTGCCATAGAGGGAGTTCCAGGAGGTGGCTTCCAGATGCGTGGTGGCCCATCACTGCATGGTAAGTCATGGTCTGTCTATGGGGGGGGCAGGGTAGGTCACACGCAGTAACGTGACTTTGCTTTCCCTTACAGATCCTGCACATCTGCATGGGTCAGCGGTGGTGGGCCTGTCCACTGCGGACAGTCAGCTGGATTTGGAGGAGGGACCATCCACCTCCACAGGTATACGTGGAGCATTGCAACAGTGGGGCCGCCTGGCTCTCCACACTGATGTTGTTGAGACAGGTGTGGGGGAAGCCCTTCCTGTGTCTCAGCATTCTGGCATCCAAGGATGCCAGCACGCTGTGGCTGTGGCTGTGGCTGGGGCAGAAACCTGCACCACTGATGAAGACACGACCGTCATGGGCAGTGACATGTGTGTGCCATGGAATGGACACACAGCAGGTCACCTCGCGCCCATGGCTGTGGCTGGTGGTGCCATGTGGGCCAGCGTGTCAGCACAGTCCCAGGCTGTGCCTGTCAGCACCAGCGTGGCAGCACTGGTGGCTGGTCAGGACAGTGGGAGTGTTGCGGACACAGCGGCGGCACAACTGATCCCTTGGGCACAGTGGGCAGAGGGGCGGCAGCAGCATTCGGACACCGGGACTGGGGGTTCAGGGTTCAGCGCTAGCATCTGTGCACCACCTGTGGACTTGCCCATACCTGGTCCTAGTGTGCAGCACCCACCCTCAAGGGGTCTGAACATCAGGCCCTTGCACACCCTGAGGGACAGGATGCTGAAGAGGCAGACGACCTGTTTGACGAGCACACCTGCCTACTGCAGGCATTGGTCCAGCAGCAGATGCGGCTTGCAATGTCCGTGGAGGCACTGTGTGTGGTCCTGGAGTGGGCCGAGGAGCAACGTAGCGGGGACACCGATAGGATCATGTCACGGATTGACCATTTGTGGGAGGATGTGACCGCTGCCATTGACAGGCTTGCACAGCCGTTAATTGCTGTCATGGCCACAATGGGCACACAGTCAGGAGCCCATGCATCACTCACACCACGCAGTGCGCTGTCCACTCCCCATTCCCGGCGTCATGCGACACCCACCCTGTTGACGCCGGGTTCAGCTGTGGGCATCCCGAGCATTCCTGGTGCAGGAATGTTCGGTGTGCTGCAGACCCCTGGGCGGGCATGGTCGTGTTCGCGCAGTGGAACACCTGGTGGACCATCAGTGCCACCCCATGAGGCCCATGGTCAGCCTGCCAGTGCTTGTGGGTCTTGGCGGGGCCACCCATGCATCCGAGGTGGACGTGGCACTGTGCCGCAAGACTGACCTGTCTCCCAGCTCTGGCTCTGTCTGGTGCTGCCCTGTGTGCATTGTGTGTTTCTGTGGGCAGTGCACGGGTGGGTGCCCGGCCCTGCACGTGGACACACGGTCTACCTGCACACCCTCCCGGCTGCTGTCCACAGGTACATGTGCATGATGATACCTGCATTGTGCTGTACACCAAAGTGCGATGGTGCCTAGCATCTGACACATGCACATGGACAGTCAGTGGATGTGGTGGCCTATGGAGATGTGTGTTGCTAGTGTTGGCATTCTGGCTCAGTTTTGCACCTGACCCCTGTGCACATTTTGTGCCTATTGTGTGTGCATGTGTGTGTGTCCGTCCATGTGGCGTGTTACTGTTCACCCCTCCCTGGTTGTCTGTGTGTGTTTCTGTGCCCTGCCACATCCCTTGCCAGCATGCACCCCTGGTGTGTTTCCATGCATGTCTGTGGGTTGTGCCCTAGCCACTGGTGGTTGTGCATGGCACCATGACTTACCTGGGTTGGCTGAAGTGCTCCTCTGTGATGGTGTCCCGGTGCAGCTGTGCCAGCTGGATCAGTCGGGGTCCCATCGGCCAGGGGTGCCCATCCCATCATCACGGTGTCTCGTCGTCCCCATCGCTGTCCCCTCTTGCACCTGTCTGGCCTATCCACGGTCTTTGGCCATGTTGTGCAAGATGCAACAGGCCGGAATATCCACAGGCCTTTGAGGGCTATACTGTAGAGCACCGCCAGAGGTGTCCAGGCAGCAAACGTGCCTTCAGCATCCCGAACACCCGCTCGATGACATTGCATGTGGTGGCATGTGCCTCATTGTAGCATTGCTGCGATGGAGTCGTGGGCCACCGGTAGGGTGTGAGCAGCCAGGGATGGAGTGGGTATCCATTGTCACCTGTGTGCAGAGAGTGGAGGTTAGTGTCGTGTTCAGCTTCAGACTGGCCCAAGCCATGTGGGCCACACCCATGGCACCTCTGGCCATACCCCCCCATGCCCACGATATGTCAATTCTATTTACATACTCCCCCACTAGATGACCTGTGGGGATCTCCCCACTCTTGAATCGGTGGCACAGTGCTGACTGGTGCCAGATGTATGACTCATGTGCTCCCTCAGGGTGCGTGGCACAGACATTGATGATGCGCCCACTGGCATCACACACCACCTGGCAGTTGACACTGGAAAAGCCCTTTCGGTTCATGTAGGCAGCCCCCTGCTCACCAGGTGGTGTGCGTATGGCCACATGGGTGCAGTCAATCCCTCTAGCACAAGAGCATCGTGCTACCCTGTGGAACTCTTGTATGTTTGCTGTGCGCTCCACCGCAGTGCTGGGGAAATGGATGTACTCCGCAGCATGTGGCAGCAGTGCGCTGAGGAAATGGGTGAGGATGCATGACGTGGCTGACTGTGTTATGCCTGTGGTGTCCCCTGTTGGTCTCTGGAAGGTACCCGTGGCGAGCAAGCACATGCAGGCTGTTACCTTTGTCTCCACTGACAGAGCATGACTCTGTCGTGTGGGTGCCTGCATCACATCACTGCACAGCTCATAGAGCCGCCTCAGTATTGCCCTGTTCAGGTGGTACCGGCCCACAATCTTGGTATCTGTATACAGCTCAAAGCTGATGCGGGCTCAGTACTGCCTGTTGGGGGCATACCGCTGACGGGCCCTTCCACCGCCACGTCCCCCTGCCGCATGCCTTCTCACCTCCCTCATTACGGCATCCATATTGAATGTGGCACTGGCCATGTTTCTGGCTTGCGTTCCCCCCCAGCAGCTGTTGCTTTGTTACCCCCGCTGTCCTGACTGCTACCTCCCCTGCACCGGGTACACCTATCTGTGCTGGCCTCTGTCTGTGTGTCACCACACACCTTGCCTGTGCCTCTGTTCTGCTGTGGTATTTCCCTTGCCTGCCCTCCTTCTGCCACTTTCTCTGTCCCTGCCTCTCCCTCTGCCTCATGTGGCTTCTCTGTAGTGTTCTTGCGTGTATTCCTTGCTCCTTTTTATATTGGCTCATTTCCGCTATGGCGCAACTTCCGCTTGCTCTACTGTTGCACATTGCGCAAGTCTTTGAACATCGCACTGCACCATTTATGCATGGTTCCTCCCCCTTCGGTTGTGCATGCCTTCATTATCATTGCGCTGTTGCTCAGCATGTTTTCGGTGGTGCAACTGCCAGCTGCTGAATATTGCAGAATAGAGCATTTTTGGATTTGCGCTGGCGCAACCCTATTTCGCATGGCACAACCCTTTTGAATATCCAGCCCCTAGTATTTAAATAAAATACAAAACATAACCATATATATGAGACAATTAAAAACATTTCTTTTAGGGAAACAGAGACGGCAAGTCATGTTACCACACAGGAGAAGAGCCATCAAGTCATCCTGTGTAAGTCTCAAATAGCAAAAGAGCCGTCAAGTCATCCTGTTTTAGAGATTTCAAAGAAACTTTATCAGAGCAATTCTAACAACTCATAGTACTTTCAAAGCATATGCACAGCAGCAGCAGAGACAGAAAATCGTACTGCTGCAACACGACAGAGTCGCAAGTCATGCCACGTATAGAGTCCAAACAAACAGGAACATGTTTTCTTTATTTAAAGATAACTATGCATTGGAATGTCTTCGTTCAATCTGGATGGGCTTAGTGTTCCCAGAGTAAAAATCCAAAAGGATTCACACTGGAGACATTTTTGTTTAATACTTCCTCCATGGGATGTCAGCCCCACTTTTTCGAGTCCCACAACTCTGAGTGATGCTGCTGATCCATGTTGTTGTTCATTATAGTGTCTTGCCATGGCATAAGCAGAGTTATCATTCCTAATAGTTACTTTGTGTTCTCCCACTCTTTGCTTAAGGGGTCTTTTAGTTTGTCCCACATAACTCAGGCCACAGGGGCAGGTCAAAAGATACACCACCCCACAAGAATTACAATTTATAAATTGTTGGATCTCGAACTTCTTGCCAGACCTTGGATGTGCGAAGTACTTTGTATCCACTGTGTTAGTACAGTGGAAGCAGTGCCCACACCAGTAGTTTCCTAATGGTGGGCCCGGTAACCATGTTTATGGCGTAGGTGTCAGTTCAATTACTGTATGCACTAAACAGTCTCTGAGATTTCTCCCCTGATGAAATGTAATTCTTGGTGGTGTTTCTGCCAGCTTTTTAAGTTTCATATCCACACTCAGAATAGACCAATGTTTTTTTATAATACTGTACACCCAATGCGTGGTGCAAGGGGGTTAAACTGAGCTACAAAGGTTACAGGGGCAGATTCTTCACTCTCTGTCAGTTCTCGCTGTTTGTTCAAAATGACTTCTCTATCCATCTGTCTTACTTTATTTGCAGTGTTTTTAATCAGAGACTGTGGGTACCCAAGATTAGTGAATCTACCGGATAATTCTTTTGAACTTCTTCAAAATCTACAATATTGGAGCACACTCTTTGGGCTCTAGTTGAAGTTGTAGCTTCTCCCCCTTTGTTTGGCTGCACATATAAAAATGTTGTTAAAGCTGCCCCCATAGACTTTAATAGAACATGGCCCTGTGCTCTGCCTGGGAACACCGCATGTCATTATGTGTCTGAGTGCAGGGCCGGATTATGGGTGGATCCATTGACTGGGAAGTGGAAGGGATCAGCGGAGGCCAAGATACGATCCCTTCCTCTTCTAAAATAACAGAAGAATATTTTATAAGATAAACTCAGATGGCATTTCACTGAGGTAAGGCATCAGAATATGTGATGCACACCTACAGCTTAATGACTCTCTTTAAAATATTTTATTGATTTTTTGACATCCCTTACAAGAGAATGCATTCACAACAAACGTACAGAAAACGTTTACATGTACGCTAGAGATTTGCTGACATACCATACAAGAGAATGCATTCACAAGAAATGTACATAAAACTTTCAGGCGTACACTAAAAAAACTAAAGTCACATTTGTCATTCAAACAGTAAGAAACATAATTCTTTACCACGTTGTTACAGTTGCATATACTATATTACAAGAAGTTGCATAAATAAACTTTAACCTGCTTTAAGCTGCCTGCCATTGGATACCTAGAACATTTCAGAAGCTGAAAGAAAAATTGATGGGGGGGTACCATAATTGGTTCTTCAGGTTACTAACGTCCCACGGGGTGAGCAAGCTCAAAGATAAAGGAAGCTAAGCTGCAACAGAAGCAAGAGATGACAAAGGGTAAGTGATTCTCCATGATTAGCATAAATCCTCTTACCGGCCCTCCTCACTGAACACCTGAACTCGTAATGTAAGTGCTCAGTGGAACATACATTTTTTTTCCAAAAGTGAAAATGTCCTCATCTTGACATACATAGATTTGGGATAGTTTGTAAGTCAGGTTATTACTCCTACCAATACTTCTAAGGTTGAACATTGTCACTGTCACCATCTGAGCAAGAGTTGTCTCTTAGCTTCCATGGTGAGGGTTTATTAAATTAACTTGATGTCGTGCATGTCTCTGTACTGAACCATGGATACATCACACAGGATCCATAGGATCGAATACAAATAGTAGAGTTTGTAGCGAACTATGGATATGTCATACGGGATCCATAGGGTTGATGCAGATAGTAGAGCTGACCGCAGAAGGTTGTTGCAGAACTTGTAACCTGCCTCCCAAAAGCGTTTATTGTTGGGCAGTCCCATAGAATATGCGTTAAGTGGCCTGGGCAATGAGGGCATCCTCAACAGCCATCATTGCTCCTGAACCCCATCTTCTTCCATCGGTTTGGCATGCAATACCATCTAGAAAATATTTTTGTTTGCATATATTGAAAGCAAAGATCCTCATATAAGAAATATGCATTCTCCCAGCAACTGGTTCTATGCCTAATTCCCATGAATGTTCCCCCACTTTTTGCAAATCAGCATACACCACCCCAGCCAGTTCTTTCTTGAGCTTTAACCACTGCTTTAATTTTTCCTCCATGTGGGCAGTGTAAAGTGTGGCCCCGGCTTGGACTTTCAATCCATCCCTCATTTGTCAGTATTGTCAAGTTTTTCTAGGCAGATTGAATTCTTCTCTTATCTGCTATAATGACTTAAGTACCTGAGTCTGAGGGTATACAATGTGTTTTACAAGATAGATACCTATAGCTTGTCATGAGGGCCATACTATATTGTTTCTTTTCCATCAGTGAGGTGGGATTATTTATTTATTTAAAAATTGATAACCGGAAAAGGCATAGTGAGCTGAAACTTGTTTCCAGGTGTGACCAGGGTGTGTGTGTGTGTGTGGGGGAAGGACGTTGGAGATCACAAAGTTGGTAAAACAGGTACAATGAAGGTTCAAACACAGTAGAGTGAGAAATATAAAAAAATAAAACAGTAATAAACATCAAAGTACATAACTAGGTAATATAATAACAAAATGCAATGAGGGTCTGGTGTAATGATACAGTGAAGCAACTATACAAGGGTCTAGGTAGGTATGCAAGGGTTCAGTTAATTTATTTCAGTGGAAGTCTAAAATTTCCAGGAGTCAAAATCTGGAGGTCATTCCAGTTTTTTTGGAAGTCAAAATACTTCCAAAATCCCACTATTGGAAGTCAGTATTCTAGGAAGGACACATTTATAGATTTTAATATATTAGTGGTAAAATAAAGTTTCTTTCAGAAAAATCAATCATTTCTGATTTCCAAGCCTGCAGTTTTGGAAGTCAGCTAATTTGTGGTTTTACATCTGGAAGTCAATGACTTCCTCCCTCATCATTTTGGAAGTTTGTGCCTTATTTTTGGAAGTCAAATACCCCCAAAATGGAGTTAACTGAAGCCCTGAGTCCGAGTATATTTGCATGAGGCGAGGAACTAACACAAAGGAGAACTAAGGGAGGGAAGAACTTGAGCGTATAGGGTGAGGAGGTGGAGAGGTCACAGGGATGATAGCTGGGAGGGTATAAGGGAAAGGAAATCAGATAGGAGGACCAGGGCCAGGTGGTAGAGAAAGCTAGAGAGAGGAGGTGGGCAGAGACGAAGGAGGAGGAGAGATGGGGGAGGATTGGAGGAGAAAGAGGGTAAGTGTGAAGGAGGGAGGGGCTGGAACTGGGAAAAAGAAGAAAAAGGACAAGAGAAGGAGGTACAGGGGATGGGGAAGTAAGGGAAGCCAGTCATGGTGGGATGGGCGGAGAGCAGTTGCAAGGGTGGGGGGGACGAGTTTACTATGTTTTTTTTAGTATGGCAAGGGTGGGCGCAAGGAGGATAGAGTGGGGAAGATGGTTCCAAAGGTCTGGGAGTCTGTAGGAGAAGGTGACCTTGCCTGATTGAGTGTGAGGATTTGGGAGGGAGAAGGTGCAGGAGTCATGGGTTCTAAGGCAGTAACCTGACGTAGGTGAGGGAAGTAACAGAGTGGAGAGATTAGGGGGCAGGGCATAGATACATAGACACTGTTGGAAGATATGGCCCACCCAGTTTGCCCATTTAAGCTTGTAAGTTCACTTTACGTTTTTCTAGAAGTCTGTTGCCACTAACCCCTGACCTCCAGAATTCCCTTATGTCTATCCCATACATTCTTAGCACCATCAAAACAGAACTTGCTAACAAAGGCTGCACAGTGGGCAAAGTGACTGTGTGCAAGGGAGGGAGGGCTAGGACAGAATAAAGGGAACAGTGATGGGTTCGGAAAGGAAGACTGCATGCGAAACAGTAGAAGGTGTTGTATATGGGGGTCTAATTTGGTGAGAGATGATGTTGGGTCTGAGCTATAGACTACATCAGCGTAATCTATTTAGGGGAGGATATGTTTTGAAATTAGTTCTTTGTGGGTTGGGAGGGAGAAACAGTCCTTGATTCTGTACATGGCACCCAATTTGGGCCACAGTGTGGTGTGGATGGAGTTGATTTGCTGGGAGAAATCAAACTTCAGATCCAACCAGACACCCAGATATTGGAAGGACTGCACTGTTTCAATTTTAGTACCATCCAAGGTAAAGAGGGATGGCAGTGATGGGAGCTTAGCTAGCTTGTGGGTGGAGCTGAAGGCCATAGCAGCAGTTTTCTTAGTGTTGCATTTGAAGAGGTTTGCCTCGAACCAGTGGAGAGCTTTCTCAAATGCATCTTGTAGGAATGACTGAACAGCAGGAAAGGAGGGGCACAAAGCATATAACACCATGTAATTGGTATACATATGCATGTCAGTAGGCGTGCATGACGAGGGAAGGTCGTTTACAAAAACTGAGAACAGAGTAGGGCCCAGAATAGACCCTGGGGGACACCTGTGTGAATGGGGAGGAGGTGAAGTTGGAATGACCAAGTTGCATGTATTGGAGCCTGACAGAGAGATATGATCTGAACCAGGCCATTGATGCGGGGGAGAGATCTATGGAGGCTAATTTGTTTAGAAGGAGACTATGGGAGACTGAGTCAAATGCTTTAGTGAGGTTGACGAAGATCGCCAAGGTGATGTGACCCTTGTAAATTGTGGAATGGATATGGTTAGTGAGTTACAGTAGGGAAGAGGAGGTGGAGTGGTTGCATCTGAAGCCAGATTGGAAGGGGCTCAGGGTGTTGGAGGAGTCAATGAAGGAGTTTAGTCTTTTGGCGATGAGTGCTTCTTGGATTTTGGAGAGGGGAGGGAGGAGTGAGATAGGCCTGTAATTTTCCTGGTTGGGAGGGATCACTTTTGCCCATTTCCATGCCCTGGGGACAGCACATTGCACAAGGGATAGGTTGAGGTGGGCAAGGGATGGGGCAATTGCAGGGGCAGAGATTTTAAGTAATTTAGGGTCAAGACCATCAGGACTCTGTTTGGTGGGGTTCAGGGATTTTAGGGCCTGGAGTACTTCTGTCATTGTAATCTGGGGGAACGAGAAGCTTTCAGTGGAGGGGGGAGGGGCAGAGGGGTGGGGATGGGGATGGGGGGAATGGGGGGGGACCAGGAGGGACAGCACAGGTGGTGAAGAAGAGACTGAAGGAGGAGGCAGCAGAAGAGGGGTCTGAGGCATCTGCACTGGGAAAGCTGGTGCAGAAGGAGAAGAGGAGCCTAGGAGGGGTTGCAGGTTCTTCCAGAAGTCTGCAGGAGAGGTTTTGGCATTGTTTAATTTGTTTCTAAAGAAGTGAACTTTTGCAGTGCACACTGCCTTAGTGCAGGCATTTTTGTGGTGCTCTGTATTTATTTAGATTGTCTTGGCAAGGGGTGGGCTTGAAAGTATGCCAGGCTTGGTCTTTGGTTTTGAATAGGGTAACTAAATTTTCAGAAATCCATGGGAGGTGTTTACGGCATAATTGTAGCCTTTTAAAGGGGGCATGAAGGTCCCAGATTATGAGAAAGGTGATTATGAATGATGCAAGTGCTGCATCTGCATCTTGAGCTGAGAAAACCCCTGACCAATCAGACAGGTATAGATCAGACAGGAGAGCTTGAACATTTAGGGATTTGAGAGGGCGGTACAAAAGATACCTGGGGGAGTTTGGGGGTGAGTTTTCCTGCGGCAATACATCATACTGTGATCAATGAAGGCATTGGGAAGGGTGCCAACAGAAGGGTATCTGAGGGGATAGGATGTTAAAATCCAGTCTATTAAAGAATTGTTGGCCGAGTGAGAGTTTAGCCATGCTGGCTCAGATATAAGCGAAACTAGATTTATTTATTTATTTTATTTATTTATTTAACATATCAGAATTACAAACCTTTGAGTCGAAGACTCCTTTACAAAGGCTCCACATCAGAACGATACAGAATACAGTCATAGATAAGCAAAACAGATAACAGGGCAAATAGTAATAAACAAAGCAAATAACATGGCATACAGTGATTACAAGACATGGATACTGGGCAATCAGTATATTACACTGATAACAGGACCTCAACCTCTTGTGTGACGGGTTTGGAATTAGCGGTGAGCCAATTTATATTGTAGTCACCCAGTAGCAGTAGTTCACCAGTCTGCAGTGATGAAGGTGAGGGATGCTAGGGCTGAGATTATTTTGGAGGGCTGGAGTTTGGGGGAGAAGTAGCAAACCCCTATAAAGATTGGTGCAGAGCAAGGGTAGGGCAGTTTGAGAAGCAGTAGCTCATGCGAAGAAGGAGTGGCCTGTTTGAGTGTGATTGTAGAGGGCAGGGATTCATGTACATAGACCGCTACCCCACCACCTCGTTTCCAACTATCTTGTCTTTACAGTGAATAGCCTGGGAGGTCCACTAAGGAGTAGGGAATTCTAGATGATAACCACCAGGTCTCTGATATGTATAGAATATTTGGGGAGTTTAGTGTCACTGATGCCCTTAGGTGGTACATTTTAGGGAGCAGGCTTCTGGTATTTACGTGATAAATTCCAAGGCTACTGGATGGAGTACCTACAGTAGGGCCAGGGTTTGGTTCTATGTCACTGGCCAGAGGAAGGAAAAGTAAACAAGTTAAGAAAAATTTTGAGTATCTTCTTTTTTTGAGGTTGCTGACAGGGCACGCTAATAGTTTAGTAGTGAGAACACAATAGCCGTCTGGGGAGGGGGTAGAGATCAAGAAGAGAGGCTGGGGTGGGGGAGAGGGAGCGGGACCAGGACTGGGTGGTGTGTGGAGAGTGGAAGTGGATAGAGTGGAGGGTTAATGGCCAGGCAAGGAGCGAGCAGACGAGTTGGGGAGGGAGCAGAAGAGGGGAGAAGTACAGGGGAGGGTGGTTATTAGGAGAAGGAGGGGGCAGTAGGCATAAGTGAGGGAGGAACATGGCAGAGTGGGAAGCTGTTAAAACACTCTGCTTGGTCACTAGGTGGCAGTGTACCAGGAGAAGTGGGGTGAGTGTGGGTATGTGAGCTAATAGATTGATCACTGCCTGAACACTTGTCGGAGGTGTGGCCTAGGGGACTGAGGCACCAAACTGTAGATGGGCTGTACAGGGCTGTAGAGTGGGCCAGGGAGATTCAGACCAGAGTTTGATTCCAGGGGCCTCCAGTCATAGCCAGGGGATTAGGGAAGGAGATGGATAATGTCCCTAGGTGTGGAGGACAGATCAATTTAAGCATATAAAGCAGAAGAACATAGGTGGAGGGAGGAAACCCTAGTAGAAGTATCCTGAATTGTTGCTTGAAGAAGTGTAAAGTGGGCTGATTGGTTTGGGCTGAATCTTTCATGCTTCCACCCCTGGGTGGGAGGGTGGGTTGGGTGGGTAGAGCCTTATAGTGCCACATGGAGCGTGCACTGTACCCAGTGAGTGAAGCTCCCATCTCAGTGGCTCCTATCCCCAAAGACGTGTGCAGGTCAACATTTGCTTTTAAGGGTTTCAGTCATATACAGTAGACATGATCATTTTCATATGGAACGTGGACTGCAATCTCACACTATTTGTGTTCTGCAAAAGTAGACAGAGGGAAAGATTTTTTGCAACAGATCACTCCACCTCCATCCAGCTAAGAGTACTGTCTCCTTCTATCCCCAACCACCATAGTGTTCAGTGCATCCCCGGCCACCACAGTGTTTGGTGTATACTCAGAGCTGTATGAAATGTCTCCACCTTAGGAAGGTTCCACCTCCTTTGTGGCATCAAGGATGTAGCTTGACTTTACTAAACTGTGCTTTCTTGTTTTTCCTAGTAACCTAGAAATTAGCTGTTCTGCTTTGTGCTAAAAACTGGGGAGGATAATGATGGAGAGATTACCTGGACAATACAGAAGTTTGGGAAGGGCCATCATTTTAACTATTGCTATTTTTCCTGGGAACAAAAGCATCAGTTTCTGCCAGCATTCACAGTTTCTGGAGATGTCAATAAGTGGGGGCACCAGCACTGTAAGAGCCCTTGATAAGGAGTCATTCATGTTTTGAAGAGTAAGCATAAGGTTATCCACACACAAGTCTTACATTCCTTCTGCCACAGTTTAATACCCCGTATCCTTTTTGACTGCTTAGTTTTAGCTGCCAGCGACTCCGTGACTAGCATGAAAAGAAAGGGGTAAGGGGGCACCCCTGATGCACCCCCCTATACAGTTTAAGCAGCTCAAGAGAGAAATCCTGTTAGTAAAAAAGTGGACTTTGGGAATTATAAAGTGTTTCACCACTGCTAAAAATGAAGCCTATTCTTATGCACTCCAATGCTTGATACAAGTTACCCCATTCCATGGAGTAAAGGCCTTCTCAGCCAACAGCTATTAATGCAAAGGAGGCCTCCAACCTTTTGCCGCATCAGGTAACCACCACCCAAATATTATCTTCCCCAAGCCTCTCTTTCGTGTAATCTAAATATTATCTGCCCCAAGCCTCTTTCATGAAACCTACTTGAGATTTATAGATCAGATGGGGTAATGCCTTCTCAAATTAAGTAGCCAGAATCTTAGCTAATATTTTATTGAGAGTGAGATAGATCTATAGCTACTACACTGGGCTTGCTCTTTTGGAAATTGATCCTAAAGAATTTGAGAATGTTACTACACCACCTGAAGCCTTCTTTTGGGTCTTTGTACCACCACTAGCTTCATAGATCTTGTTAGAGGATTTTATTAAGTGCCAAAATCAATGTTGCAAAAGCTATCAGAACCTTATTAGAACCTGAAAAAAAGTTCTGATAAGGTTCTTTTACAAAAAATTACATAGGTTCTGGGATGTTCTGAACTTCTCCAAACCGGTCCTCCCATCCCTATTTATTACTGTTGCCTGCATTGACTGAGTGCCGGTATGTGCCTTAAGGAACACAGACTAGAAGTTTGGGGGAAATTTATTTTGTGCAGAATTTATAGACTTCTATACCTAACCCATCTGATTTAAGCACCCTGTTCACTTTAATAGCTATTACAATTTCTATTACAGAGATAGGAATGTCTATAGTGCATGAGACTTGTGACAGAAGTTTAGCAAGGGCAGTGACCCCCGAAAAAGCAGTCAGAGACATAGATTAATCTGTCCATTTTGACTCCTATAACTGGGCATAAAAATCTCAGAAAACACAGTTCATGTGCTTTAGACCTCTAGTAGCTATCCTGTCATTTTCCATTACCTGAACAATAGCCATTGTTGCCCTTCTTTTCTTTAATCTATATGCCAGCCATCTGCTTGAATCATCTCCCGACTCTCAGAATTTTAGTTTCATGAAATTTAAAGCTCGCTCACCCTGATGATGAAGTACATTATTTATTGGATACTTGAGCTCAGAAGTATTATGTAGGTGTGTAGGAGACCTTTTATTATTTGCATAGTACTTTTACCTTGGCATACTTCTATATTGCTTGTTTTCCTTTGGGTTGGCAGGCAGGCTATGCCCCCCCCCCCGAGGGCTTGGTTCCTCTTCTGTGGCTCCGCTTCCCCGACTCCAGGCTCCCCCTGGTATTCCACCATGGATTTGCCCTCCTTGGCAGGGTTGGAGGGGGAGGTCTGTTATTCCTCCCAAGGCACAATCCAGATATCTGGGGTATGCTAGAGTTAGGTATGGTGCCGTGGTGTCATGGAGCCTGCTAGCTCCTTTCACCATATTCTCCCACACACACCCCTCCCCCTTGTAGCGTGAACGTGTGTGTGTGGAGGCATGTGCATATCATGTCTCCACACTCCTGTGTCTCTCAGCTTCCGGAGCTGTGCTCCGGCTTCCACGATAGGGCAGCTAAGGAGTGGAATGACAACTCTTCCCTTCCCAGGAGAGGAGAGCAGTCCATCAGATGCTCGATCCTCTTCCTCCCCTGCCGATCTCAGACAACCCAAGGTTGCTCCCAACCCTGGGGTGCCAACATGGCATGTGGTGTGGCATCCAGCACCTCAAACCTCAGTGCCACTGAGCCAACTTGGGCATCCAATTCTGTTTGACAAACAAGGGTTATTTCCTTACTTTATTTCTGTAAGCTGAGGAGCTTATTATTCAGCCTCATATAAACACTTTAAAAGCCTCCAGTACTGAAAAAGCTGAAATGTTACTGTCAGCATTTAGATAGAAGTATGTTTCCACCTCTGTAGCTATCCTGGTGTGTAACTCAGTGGACTGTAACAAGAATGTATTCAACCACCATCTCACTGATTTTGGAGTCACTTGTCCCTGCATTGTGGTCATTGCCCCCAGTGCATTGTGCAGTAGAACTGATTCAATCCGCATGTCAGAGCATGCAGAGAACTGAGGGGCTAACAGAAAATAATCTATCCTGCTTAAATCAGCAGTGCAAGAATCTGGTGAAAATTTTGACCTATACTTTTTCATTCTATTTTAGATTATTCCTTATCTACTGACTTGTATGATACCCTTCTTTCTACAACTTGAGTCTGCTTTAGTACTTTTTTTTCACATCTGAAATAATAAAAGGAGCACTCCTTTTAATATGGCTTGGACCAGGTTTTCATCAGTATTCCTAGCTGTTTCTATACATATATTGTTTAAAACTATTTCTGTTGTGACTAAAATGAACCCTTATGCAACAGGCAGTGCTCCCTGACCTCATAGAATAATAGGTGTTCAAAAACAGCTGCAAATACTGATGAAAACCTGGACAAAGCCATATTAAAAGTGACACTCCTTTTATTTCCAAATGTGGAAAAAAAAGTACTAAAGCAGACACAAAATGGAGAAAGAAGGGTATCATATAAGTCAGGAGATAAGGGGTAGTCTAAAATACCATAAAAAGTATAGGTCAAAATTTTCAGCACATTCAGCAGCAGAACAATGGAAAATGTTTTTCCAAAAAGCTAGTTTCAGCTACACTTTTTAAAAATATTAGCATACAATACCTGCTAAATCTACTTTTCTAGGTACCTTTTGTGCTGCCACCATGAGTTTTTTATTTTCTTGATCCTAACCCTTGCCTTACAATACTATTTCTAAGACAAATGTTGCAACCATCTTTTTTCTTGAGGGGAAAAAAAAGAGGAAAAAAAAAATAAATATAAACATTTATAAAATACTCAAATTTTCATGGAACTAGAACATTTTATCACTAAATAGAACTGGAAGATGACTGGAATGTTTTACAGTGAAAAAAGGTAGGGTCCTACTTTTTGCCAAATTTCATTGCACTGCAGTGTTAATGTATCGCACCTTGATAATTGAAATTAGAAGTCCTTACCTGGAGGATGCATAACCCACCAGAATTCTGTGAGCTCAAATTCTGTACAAATATCGTCTAGAAGCTACCTCGATTTCTTAGCTGCTGATACCAAGGTTGCTTTGGAAACTTCATCTAATGACAGGTCCTAGACTATTTTGAAGTTTCCCTCTACAATAATTTCTGAGTCACTTGGGCAGAAGTCAATTATCTTTCAAGTAAGGTACATAAAAACTTTAGATTGTCTCAGCTGAGTGCAAAAACATTAGCTATAGTTACTTTTGTGGCATTATTGTCACAGTCACCCTGACTCACTGCCCTAGTTTGTCTGCTATATACATTACCTATCAACCTGTCATTGGCAAGACCTTCCAATGAGAATTGATACCCTCATTTCTGATGATAACCAGCTGGAGAATTCAGACACTATCCAGTCCTTAAAGGAGTAGTACACCCAGAATTTGTAAAAACATATGTTGTGCAGAGTGTTTTGATTTGTGTGTGAAGTTCTAGTGTGTCTTTCCCTCTGTCTGCTATTATGAGTTTTTCCTTAATTAGCCTACTAGCTTTATGGTAATTTTACAACCCCTGGGGATCTCCATCTCAGCAAGGTTTATTGCTTTTCTTGTACCTACAGTGCATCCTGTCTCATGTGACAGTGATGTAGCTGAGACCATAGATTCAGTAGCAAGCACTGCTTTAGAATCAGTTAACAGCTGCAGAGATGGTTATATATTAAAAACTATAGAGTTCAGATTGGTGGCTATCCTCATTGTAAAGGTCTTTTTGTTGTGAACAATTGTGACACTGGTTGTGCATGTGTAACTTGTATGTTCTTCAAGATATTTGCATTTGTTTGGCATGTCTAGTAGAGTGTTCACTCAGAGAGAAAAAAACATCTGCTGTTTGTAATCTGCATCTGCACATAAAACTAATCTAAATATCTTAAACTATACAAGCTATGCTGTAAATAGCAGCAAGTTGTTCAGGACAATGATTGTTACAATGAGGGCAGTTACTAAGTTGACCTCCTTACAGTTTTTAAAATATTTGCCATCTTAAGTGGGAAATGTGGTAAAGAAAAACATGGAAATTTGGTTAATTAGATGGCTATATTTTAAAAACTATACAGAGTTCAGCTTAGTGACTACCTTCATTGTAAGGGTCATTTTGTTGTGAACAACTTTGCTGCAGGGTGTTTTTGTGTAGCTTGTAAAGTTTTCAAGATATTTAGATTTGTTTGGAATGTGTACAAATGTGCATAGAATTCTGCACAGTGTCTTAGGACTGTCATAGCAAAGCTGCTAGGAGTTCCATCACCAACATTCTGAATGCAGAATAGAGTAAAGTTAAATAGTAAGGCATGGCAGGGTGTGTGTTATTTAAGCAATATATCATGACAGGGAGTGGGTATATTGGTGGATTTACCACGCCTGGTGTGGTTCAGTCACGAGGGGCAGCCAAGTGATTTAACCACACCAGAAGTGGTAAATCCACCCATATACCCACTCCCTGCCATGGCATATTGCTATTATACAATGTTCAACTTGTTTTTGTTTGTTTTTATAGTGATATCACACTTTTACAGTGGGTATACTGGAGGATTTATCACAGTCATGTGATATGTTTTGACCAATGAGGTTTCAGGATGTTTATACCCCATTGTATAATGTGTAACAACATTACTCCTGGGGTGGGGTAAGGCATGAGGTGAAGCCAAGTGTGTCCACCACCCCAGGAGTGACATTATTACACAATAACACATGCTGCCATTCATTACTGCTATTATACAATGGCTGAATTTTTTTTTAAAGGGAACATGGGAAAAGAAGTTTACAATACTTTTTTTTCAATTTTTTGTTAGGGCAGGTATACATATTCAAAAAAGAGTCCATAGTTTCTGTTTTGTCCAGCAGGTGGTACTGCCACTGCTTGGTTGCCATGTGACCCACTTTAGGTGTATCTTTGCCTGTCCCTTTGTGTGTCTGTCACTTACCCTGTGCTATTTTTTTATTGTTGTGTGCCTGCCCTGGGACTGGGAGAACTTTACATAGTGTACCACTGTTTTTGTTTTCTTTCTTGTTTAACCTGGTCATAATCAGCCCCACTGTTTCTATCAGGATGCAGCTGAGGAGTTGTGGGTAGAGTGAGTTTCAGAACTGGTGGTGCTACAGCTAAGGCGGAGGTAACAAGATGCCGTTTGAAGTTTTGACTTTGTTTTAGTGAACCTTATTCATGTTTAGGGAATCCAGTAGACTAGGGTTTTGAGTTTTGTTTCAGTGTAAGACAGAAATGTGTGTCCATCGAGTCCTGCAGTGAGCAGGGTGCAGTACTACATACACGCTACAACCGCTGAAATCAAAGCCAGTATTGAGGAACATCAGGGGACTGTCACAGGGAAGGTGCTGTTATGGCTTTCTCTAACTTTTGTTTTAGGTGGGAGAACATAAAGTTATGCATTACTTTACTTTTTTCCAACAAATCGACTGGTGTCAATGAAGCATGCGACCAGCAGCTATAGTCTGCATGGTCTAGTGAAGCCGCCTGTCTCGGGGGGGTGGGAAACACTGAGGATGAAATGGTCATGTCATGATTTCTGCCTCTGTTACGTGATCACCTGTGTGCCTGAACTTCATACAGTTATGTTATTATGTAATAACATCAGTGTTACAGGCACCCACTGATCAATCAGTGCACACCTGATTTTTAGCTGAGCTGAAACACTGTTCTACCACAGTGTAAAGGCGATGGAATACTGTTCAACCCTTCTCTGGTAGGACAGCATAACAGGTCGGCTGAAAATCAAGCGAGCCGCACTTACAAACAACAGGATCTAGCAGATTAAATTACCTGACCCTGTGACAGCACAGACAGAAACTCGACCAGACCTGCAAATACAGGATCAACCAGATACCTTAACAAATTTGCAGGATCAACCAGATATAACCTTCCAGTGTAAAAATGAAATGCAGGAGTAACCAGATATGTATAAAAACTTATGAAAATAGACGCTGATCCTCCACTCACTAATGAAGACTTACAGCTGCCATGTCTTTTTTTTGTGAAAACTCCACCCAAACCCGATACAGTAAATAACCAGTGGGAAGTGTATGCTACTAACATAGGGATGTCTTGTTCCTAGCAACCACACAACTCACCATAGCAAATAGTCCTAAGTCCTGAAATAAGAAAGGGCCACTGAACAATTTATTTTAGAAACATAGAAACATACAAGTTGATGGCAGATAAGGACTGCAAGGCCCATCCAGTCTGCTCATTTCTTTTTCTACCTTATGAATATGCCACTGGCCTTTGCTCTGTCAATGGCCTATCTATTCATACTCATCTGTATTGCTCCCTTATGCCTATCCCATGTCTGTTTGAAGTCCTGCACTGTAGTCATATCCACCACTTCCTTAGGTATGCCGTTCCATGCATCCACCATCCTTTCTGTGAAAAAGAACTTCCTCACATTACCCCTTAATCAGCCTCCCTCTAATCTCATGCTGTGTCCTCTTGTCCTGCTATTTTTCTTATATTGAAAAATGTTAGACTCTTTCACCTTGTTAATGCCCTTAAGGTGTTTGAATGTTTCAATCATATCACCTCTCTCCTTCCTTTGCTCTAGGGTATACATATTGAGCTCAGTTAATCTGTCCTCATATGTTTTCTGATGCAGTCCCTGCACCATTTTGGTTGCCCTTCTCTGGACTGCCTCAGTTCGGTTAATGTCCTTGTGAAGGTGTGGCCTCCAGTACTGCACGCAGTGCTCCATATGTGGCCTAACCAGTGTCTTGTAAAGAAGGATTATTACCTCCCTCTTCCGACTTGTGATACTCTACTAATACACCCCAACATCCTCTATCCTTACCTACTGCTTTAGTGGTCTGCTTGGATGATTTCAGGTCATCGGTGATGATGACGCCCAAGTCTCTTTCTTCCCTTGTGACTGCCAGCAACTCCTCCCAGCCTATAGGTGGCTTCAGGGTTTCTCTTCCCTATGTGCATGATCTTGCACTTCTTTGCATTAAACCCCGGTTGCCACTCTTCTGATCATTTTTCTAGTTTATCCAGATCTCTTTTCATTCTGCCCACCCCATATGGATAATCTACTCTGTTGCAGATCTTGGTGTTATCTGCAAACAGACAAACCTTACCCTCCAGTCCATCTGCAATGTCACTGATGAAGATATTGAAGAATACTGGCCCCAGGACTGATCCCCGAGGTACCCCACTTGTGACTTGCATCTCTTCTGACTGTATACTGTTTACCACCACTCTCTGTTTTCTGCCTGTCTACCAGTTTGCCACCCAGTTGACCAACATCTGACCCACCCTGAGCCTACCCAGCTTATTAATCAATCTTCTATGTGGAACAGTATTGAAAGCTTTGCTGAAATCAAGGTAGGCGACATCAACTGTTTCCCCTTGGTCCCCCACTCTGGTTACCCAGTCAAAGAAATCTATGAGATTAGTTTGACAGGACCTTCCTTTTGTAAACCCATGCTGTCTTGGATCCTGTGCTCCTATGGATTCCAGGTGTTGCACTATCCTTTCCTTAAGGACTGTCTCCATAATCTTGCCCACTACTGAGGTAAGACTGACTGGTCTGTAGTTCCCTGCCTCTGCCCTGCTACCACCCTTGTGGAGCGGGATCACATGAGCCCTTCTCCAGTCTTCTGGGACCTCTTCTGTGCTCAGAGACTCACTAAATAGTTCTGATACTGGCTCTGCTAGTTCTACCCTTAGCTTCTTTAATACCCTGGGATGTATGCCATCAGGTCCCATTGCCTTGTCCACCCTGAGCTTATTGGGTTCTTGTAGGACTCTTTCTTTTGTGAAGGGACTAGTGCACACCCTCCCCCCCGTGTCCATGGTGCTGAGCTGTGGGCCCTGCCCTACCTTCTCTTCAGTAAATACTGAGCAGAAGTATCTATTTAGGATAGATGCTTTTACATGGTCTTCCTCCTCACACGCCCCCTCATCCCCTTTGATCTTAGCAATACCCCCTCTGGACTTTCTCTTCACTAATATATCTATAGAAAGTTTTGTCACCTTCTTTTACTGTGTGTGCTAGTGTTTCCTCGGTTTGGGTCTTTACCTGCCTTACTGCCTTCCTTGCTTCCCTTAGGGAAGTTTGGAATGCCTCCCTATCTTCATCCTGCTGCGTTCCCTTATATTTCCTGAAGGCCAGCCTTTTGGCTCTGACCTTTTCTGCTATTGTGTTTGAGAACCAAAGTGGTTTCCTTCTTCTTTTGCACTTCCTTTTTTCACTAACACAATCGGATGTTGCCTGTACCCGCTCACCTGTATTTCTTTTTGCCAGGGCTAGCTTAATTCTGTTGGCCATCTTATCAAAGTCAGCTCCTCTGAAGTCCCATATTTTTGCCTTGGAATCTGATGGTTTTGTTCTAGTGGCCAAATTGAACCATACCATGTGATGGTCACTGGCCCTTAGGTGACCTTCTACCTGGAGATCTGTGATCCTTTCCTGTTAGTCAATACTAGATCTAGGATAGCCCTGTCTCTTGTGGGTTGTTGTACCAGTTGTTTGAGGCCCTCCCCCTGCAGGGAATCTACCATGTGTCTAGTTCTGGCAGATGTCCCTGCTGGTATTGACCAATCTGTATCTGTCATGTTGAAGTCTCCCATTATCAGAACCTCCCCTTTAGCTGTCATGTTTTGCATATCTTCTAACAGTAACATGTCTCTGTCCCCCCCCTGGTCTGGAGACCTGTACACAACCCCAGTTAGTATGGCTGTCCCATTTCCTGTTTTCAGGGTGACCCATAGTTCTTCTGGCTCCTTCTGTGTATTCCGAATTTCTGTAGCTTTGATATTTTCATTGAAATAAAGGGCCACTCCACCCCCCCCCCTTGCACCTCAGTCTCTTCTGAGCAGTACATAGCCAGGTACTGAAGTCTCCCAAGTGTGGTTACTGGTAAACCATGTCTCGCTAATGGCTATGACATCCAGTTTAGCCTCTGTCATTATTGCCTGCAAGTCTGGGATCTTATTTCCCAGACTGTGAGCATTTGTGTACATGATTTTCCATTGGCCAGATTTCAGTGTGTTAGTTGTTGGGCGAGGTTCAGCGTTTCCCCTGTGTGTCTTATGGGGAGCCGGACCTTTTTCCTTACCTGGTGATACAAATGAACTACAAACATGCTGAACTCCTGTTTGACCACTAGCTGAGGGGTGTTCTTCCCATTCGACCTATGGGGTGCTGCACCCCTCTCCCCATTTGCTAGTTTAAATATTCTGCAAAGACGTCAAACTTCTGCCCCAATGCACTGACTCCCTCCTTAGTCAGATGCAGTCCATCAAATTTAAAGAACTTTTGCTCCCAAAACTGTTGCCAGTTCCCTACAAATGTGTGTCCTTTTTCTTGGCACTAGCCCTTCAGCCACATGTTTAGCTCTCCTATCTCCCCTTCTCTGACCTTCTGTCCATCTGCCCCCCTCTCGCAGACTGGCAGGATCTCAGAGAAGGAGATGCCAGATGAAATGGATGATAGTTTGTCACCCAGCCTGGTCAGGTGTTCTTTGGTCTCCACAACTTACTGGCTGGCCAGATCATTCATCCCTATGTGTACCAGGATGTCAATGTTTTCTCCTGCTTCCTGAACAATTTTAACAATGTGGTCAGTGTCTCTCCATGCTGATGTAACTGGGAGACAACTGACCATTACCCCGGCTGAAGATACATATCAGCTCCCCGAATCATGGAGTCTCCTATGATCAGATGTTTTTTTGATTTCCTTTTTGCTTTTTTTGTTTTGGTTCCTGTTTTGGGTGAGTTTTGTTGTGCTAGCTCCTGTGCTGCAGTGTCCTGCTCTGCATGTCCTCTGCCCCTTTGTTTGATTTCGGAGATAGAGGCAGATACCTGTTTGTAGTTTTTATATGGTTTGTGGAGGTGATATGTTGGAGAGCACTGAGTGATGAGGCACCCGATTTACCCCTCCTAACCACCTGCCAACCTCCTGGACCAACTACCCTCTGTGGTTGAGGTGCTTCTGTTGGATGTTGGGGAAACAGCGGGCAGTTCTTATAATATATTTCCTCTTGAGTATGCAACTTGAGGCGTGCAATCTCTGCCCATGCTGCCTGAGCTGAGCTCTTAGATCTCCAGTGGCCCAGCATGTAGGACAGTGTCCTAAATCCTGTAAAACTGCCCTTCTGAAAAGTGTTCCACAGTACCTGCAGTTAATGATATCCATTCCAGATAAGTTGCTGGGTTTATAACTTGGTCAGAGTAATTAGAAGGAAGAAAATGAAAGCAAAAGTTTGATTTTGTGTTTTGTTTGTTTGTTTTTGTATAACTTGTTATAACAAGTTAAATTACTAGTGCCCCTGTAAATGAGGTCACTGTGTGCATACCCCTCTGATCTGCCCCTTCCTACTTTGCTACAGGAAGTGTCACGACTGTGCTACCCTATAAAAGGAGTGTAGTGTGGGGTGGTTGGGGATGGGGGTGGGTGACTGGGCCCTTCCCGTGCCGAAAAAGAAGAACCACAGATGAAAGAAACAAGGAGGTAAGAGCAGAAACAATCAGCCATCAACAAATGCAGTAGCCCTGAAAGTTTATCCTAATGATAGATAAAACTGTAAAACCTGTAAAGCACCACCCGTAATAATTTCACAGAAGATATACCCTGTAAGAAACACTGTGCTACAGTTATATATTTTCTATATATAACAAGTAAAAAATTGCTAAAAGCAAATCAAATTATATAATGGGACACCACACACTGTAAAAAATACTGGATGGGCAACCCTTTGCCCAACCAGTGTGTTTGCCACCTCAGGGCTCTGATTCTCAAGGACCTCTCGAGCTTTGCTCTCGAGGTCACAGGGAATCAGAGCCACTCTTTGGTAGAACACACTGGTCCAGCATGGTTGCCCATCCAATATTCTCTATGTTATGGAATTTTGTAAACTTTATATGCTTTTGAGACTCATGTGCTACACTATATTATACAATGGCAAAGACAGTTCCTGCACACTGATTGGTCAGCGGGTGCCTGGAACAATGATGTCATTACCCCAATAACATCTCTGTTTGAAGTCCAGGCACAAAGGTGACCACATAATCAGAGGCAGAAATCATGACATGGCTATTTCATCCCCAGTCCCCCCCCCCCAGATGAGCGGCTTCACTGGACCATCCAGACTGTAGCTGCTGGTCGCATGCTTCAATGACACCAGTCGATTTGTTGGAAAAAGGGCAAAGCACTATATAACTTTATGTTCTCCCTCCTAAAACAAACATTAGAGAAAGCTGTAACAGTCCCTTCTCTGTGACAGTCCCCCAATGTTCCTGAATTTTGTCTTCGATTTTGGCAGTTGTAGCATGTGCGCAGTACAACGCCCTGCTCACTGCAGGACTCAGTGGATGCAGATCCTGTCTTACACAGAAACAAAACTCTTTCAATAATCTCCTACTCTGCTGGATCCCCTAAACACAAAAATGGTTCAGGAAAACAAAGCCATGACTTCAAACAGCATCTTGTTACCTCTGCCTCGGCTGTAGCACCACTGGTTCCAAAACTCACTCCACCCACCACTCCTCAGCTCCATCCTGACAGAAACAGTGGGGCTGTTTATGACCAGGTTAAACAAGAATGAAAACAAAAACAGTGGCACACTATGTCATGTTCTTCCAGTCCCAGGGCAGGCTCACAGCAACAAAAAAATAGTGCAGGGTATGTGACAGACACATAAAGGGACAGACAAAGATACACCTAAAGTGGGTTACATCTGGCAACCATGCAGTGCCAGCACCATCTGATGGACAAAACAAACTATGGACTCATTTTAGAATATGTATACTTGCCCTAACAAAAAATAAAAAATAACATATTGTAAACTTATTTTTTCCATTTTCCTTTAAAAAGAGCCATTGTATCACAGCAATAAGGCAATGCAGGGTGTGTGTTATTGTGTATTATACAATGGTGTAAATCCAAAGTCAGAAACCTCACAATCTGTTTGGCTGACTGGCACCTTTTCAGCGTGATAAATCCTCCAGTGTACCCACTGGCAAAGGTGCCAGCCACCAATCTGCCGCATCTGTAACTCTCCTCGAAATCAATCCAAGCATGCCAACCCCCTGTCTGGCACAACTCCTACTGCTCGCTGTGCCACATTCAAAACATCAAAGTGACCAACTGCTGGAAAACCCGCCACACTAACTCGCCGATTCTTTCAAATTGAAAAAGGAAAAAACCCTCATCAACACACAGTATCCTGACTTTTGTTTTCAAAATTACTTCACCTCAATTACCGACTCCCTCACTGAGTTTATCTCTCTCCCTCACTGCTTGCTCATCATCTTCTTTAATCAGTGGCTCCACACTTCAAATCTGCTGCTAGTTCTGACCTCTGTCCCTCTCCTGGTGAACGAGGCAGGCAACTGAAAAATGCAACAAAAAAATCTTAACATAATTTCCCCAGCCCAAAAGTGCAAGAGTGCTGGGGAAGGCCATCATACATCATGGCAGCAGTGTATGCTGCCTAGAATGATTCCCTACATACCACAGAAATGGAGCCAGTACTCCACACGCTCCTGTGCATGTCCAGTATGCCCTAGCAACACAGGATAGCAACCATGCACTATTTGTTCTCATGTAGTAACAAAGTAAACAAAAATAACTTTGAAAACCTATATATAACATTTTTTTGTCCAATTATAAATAAACAGAAAAAAGGGACACATTGTATAATAGTAATATACCCTCCAGGGAGTGGGTATATAGGTGGATTTACCACTTCTGGTGTGGTTAAGTCACTCAGCTTCGCCTTGTGCTTCAACCCACCCTAAATGGGTGGTTATCCCACCATAATGCACCCATCATGCCTTTTTGCCTAAATAACATCACTCCTGGGGTGGTGGACATACTTTGCTTCAACACATGCCTCACCCCATCCCAGGAGTGACGTTATTACACAATAAACAATGACAACAAAAATCCTGGCTTTTGACTGGATGGTTGGCATGATTTACACATTGTAAATTGTGGCATCACCCCACAGGAAAAAGTGCCAGCCAGCCAAAAGTGCCCCCAGATATATCCAATCCCTGAAGACCAAAACAAAAAGTCATCATTTAATGTCTGTGCTAAAGCATGACAAAAAGCAGGGCACTGGCTGTAGCCAAACTCATCCTTCTACAACTACAAAACCGACCCCTCATAAGCGATGGTGAAAAACTGCTAATAAGAAAAGTTTAAAATCATTTTCTTGGCACCAATACCTACTCCTTAGGACTCTATGAACACTGTGCCGCTCCTCCCGAACCTTACTAGTGCAGTCACCTGCAACCCCAGCTCCAGTTCACATGAATTCAGGAAGTGGCCTGAAGAACACCAACCTGGAGCTCACCACCACTCCCACGCTACCTTACTGTAGAAATAAAATGAAATAACTATACCCCAAAAATCGCAGTTCTCAATTCTGCAGCATGGGACTTACCCACTTCTGGTGTAGTTTACTCACTTGGCTGCGCCTCGTGAGCAAACCACACCAAGTGTGGGTAAATCCTGCCATCACTCACATCATCTCATGGTATATTGCTTAAATAACACACAATCTGCCATGCCTTACTTAAGCAATAATGAACAATGGGGGTTATATTAATGTCCTCTTAATCACCTTCGCCTCGTGCCACATGCCCCAGGGGGTGATTAAATGGACAGTAACATAACTACATGGAGTTTATTTTTTTTTTATTTGAAACTGTAATAGTTTTACACCAGTAGCTTGACATGATTACAATCATAATGTCAGAATACAGTATAACATTAGAAAACCACATGTCAAGCTATCCCCCCAGTGAAACCCCCCCAGGCCCTCCTCTCCCTCCCCTCCTCTCCATCCCCCCAGCTTGGCATCATAAGCAGACCTTTTCTCAGTGGCAAGATACCCAAGAAAACAATTAACCAGATCAATGCTGGAGAATATCCCCTAGGAGACTACTGAGGCCCTGGAATAAAGGTAGCCTCAGATTGGAGTAGATATAGGGTATGGAGGCTCTCCCACATTCACTTGTATCGGGCCAAAGAGCCCAGAGACTGGCCTTAAGTTGCTCAGAGTGAAGATTGAAGAGGAACTGCTGGAGCCATTCCATGTAAGAGATTTTATGATCACTCAACCTGTGGCGCAGAACCAGTTTCTTCATGGACGTGGAAATCATGGCCATATGATACCTATGCTGCCGGACCGGGACCTGGGAGAAATCACCTATGAGACAAATTTCAGGGATAAACAATTCTCAAGGCCCAGTAAGGGGTCTGTTTTAGCTCTCACTAACTCCCACAAAGCCTTGATAGGTGGGAAGTCCCAAACAATATGTTGAAGGGTACCCTCCTGTTGTTAACATCTGTTACAAAGAGGGGGTGGGAGCCCTACCCAACTTGGCTAATTTCACTAGGGTCCAATACATATTATTTAAGATTTGAAACTGGCTTAATCTCAGTCTATCTTGAGGGATATACATGTATGTATCTCTCCATATAGACCTGCAGGTAGATCATAGTGTAGGGAATTGTTCAGATCAATACTTAGGGTCCCTATACTGGGCATCCAGTGACCTATGAAGCAAGGCCACATAAAGCGAAGAAATGGAATGTGGCTCCATAACCACATGAGCAAGCGAGGCAAACCATATCCCAGTGTCATCGTTCTCCAATACAACGGAGGAAGCTTGAACTAAGAGGTGCTGTAACTGAAAAACTTTGAACACCTGCTTAGGCTCAAGCCTATACTGAGTTATGATAAAGCTCACCAACTTGCATCTCCCCTCTGAGAGAAAGTCCCACATTCTGGAGCCAATAATTTGAGGTAACCAAAGAGCTGATATAACCTGGCTCCCTATTTTTAAGTTAGGGTTTCCAACTACTGGCTGAAAAATGTCCCTACTAGGTCTGTATTTCAGGAAAGAGGAAAGCTGAAAGTGAATCTTAAGAGAAGTAGCAATAGGTGTATTAGCTAGAATATTTGGGAGAGCCTTAGGGGGAATATGTAGCATTGCCTGTGGGGAAATGCCAACAGAAGAAATCAGCTTCGTCTCCAGAGATAGCCAGGAAGAAACATAGGGAAGGGAGGCTACCTATTCCTGGGGAGTGAGCCATTTCAGATATTTGCAACGTGACTTGCCCAAAAATAAAGGGCAAAATGGGGGAGTCTCAGCCCTACACAGTACTTTGCAGCTGCTAATTTTTTTGTAGGCTCTTCTGTTTTTCTTCCCCAACCATAGAAAATAGGAAATGATGGAATAGACCTTTCGAAACCAACGTTGGGGGACCCAAAGATTTAACATGCTAAGAGGGTAAAAAAGTCTAGGCAAAATATGCATTTTCACTAAGTTGATATGACCTCAGAGTGAAATTGGAAGTGACTGCCCTCTACCCAGGTCTTGCTGAATGGTTTGCAGGAGGGCATCTAAATTAAGCTTGCTCATGGACATCTTGCTTCTGTCTAAAAATAAGCCCAGATATTTTATACTATTTAGGCTCCACTGCAGACCAAGATGCTCTATATTGGCCTTGTTTAACTTATAATTAAGGGGGGATATCAAGGTCTTTCTCAGGTTGATTTTCTAGTTGGAATACCTGCTATACTCTGCAATAGTAGAGAGAACTACTGGGAAAGATTGCTTGGGGTGCAGTAAATGCAGTAGAATATCATCGGCACAGACTGACAGTTTAAAAACATGAGTACCCACAGGGATGCTTTGTATGGCTATGGTCTCTTGCATGTTAACCAGTAGAAGTTCAAGATAAATATTAAACAAGAGGGGGGATAACAGATAGCCCTGCCTGGTGCCCCAATGGAGAAGGAAGGAAGGAGTCTGAGAACACTCCGTTACAGTAGATGTGGGCAGGTGGCTTCTGATACAGGAAAGAGATCCATGTTATAAATTTGGAGGGAATACTGAATCTTTGCATGGTGCAGAACAGGAATTGCCAGTCCACTCTGTCTAACACTTTCTCCACATCCAGGGAAAGCAACACTGCTGGGAGCTCCAAGTCCCTGGATGCGGACAGAATATGGGCTAATTTGCTAAGGTGGTTTGAGGACACCCTTCCTTTCATGAACCCCACCTGGTCAGAAGAATGAGAGTGGGCATCACTGTGCTCAGCCTGCTGGCCAGCAGCTTTGCCAATATTTTAATATCGCAGTTTAATAGTGATATGGGTCTGTAATTGATTACCCGTACTGGATCTTTCTTGGCTTTGTGAAGGACAATGATGAAGGCTTCTAACAATGATTTATCCAAAGAGTTCGAATTTAGTACCCAGTTAAATAACTTAGTTAGCCAAGGGGTTAACTGGTCCCTGAACACCTTGTAAAAATTAGGGGAAAAAACATCAGGACTGGGAGCTTTGTTGTCCACCAAGGGGGAGGAGATGGAGGACAGAATCTCTGCATCTGCTATCAGGGCCAGGAGGCTGTTCTGTTACTCTTTACTCAGGGAAGAGAGTGGAATATTATCCAAATATTCATGGACCTTAATAGCATCAGGTAGGTTGGGCATGGGACTGTATAATTCCTCATAGTACTCAGTAAATTCTCTGGTAATTCCTTTGGGCATAAGATGGATAGAGCCAACCGACTGGGATTGAATATGTTTAATGACCCTGGCAGATTCTAACTTTTTGAGTCTCAGGGCTAACAGGTGGCCTGTCGTCTCTCCTTGATTGATGTATTTTGCGCCAGTTTTCAGAATGGTGTATTCTGCTTTCTCCCAGAGAAGTCTACTATACTGGTCCCGGAGCCCCACCAATTTGTTCCTATTGGCCTCAGTGATGGTAGGAGACAGTGAAGCCTCTAAGGCATGAATCTCCGCTAGAAGGGAGAGGGCCTTTTTGTCTTTTATGCATTTCCTTTGGGATGACAACTTAATAAATACCATCCACAAGACACATTTCAATGCTCCCCATTCTAAATCTGTCCTGCCTGTGGAGTTTAAATTAGTCTTAGTATGATGATCTGTCTCTTGAACAATGGTATTGATTACTTCTGGCTCCTTGAGAAGCTGGTTATTAAGCTTCCAGATCATTTCCTGGGGTACGTTGGGGGTGAGGGACAAGGAACACCATATCATTGCATGGTCAGAAATGACCCCAGGGTAAATTTTGCTGTCTATCACCCTGCTCAATGAGTAAATAATTAAAAAGTAATCGATCCTGGAAAAGGAACCATGGACCTCTGATCTGAAAGTATATTCCTTCAAATCAGGATGGGGAATCCGCCATAGGTGCATAAGCCCAGATGGTCAGTCACCTCCCTAAGAGAGTATTGTGCCGGAAAGAGGCCTTTATGCCTCTTCTCTGATTTACCTACATCTGGAGAAAAGGGGAGATTCCAATCCCACAATATAAAAGGGAAGGCCATAAAAGTGGTACGTATATGGACCCAATGCAGATACCTCAGGGCTTTTTACTGAATTGTTAAATGTCCTGGCCCCTTTTAGAAACATAGAAACATGTTTCTATGTTTCTATGTTTCTAAAAGAGGCCAGGACATTTAACAATTCAGTAAAAACTCCAGCTATCTACATTAATCTATCCCCAGTACCACCTCTGTTCTATCTAGCAGTCCTTTTACAAAAATGTACCTGCCAAGTGGGTCATGGATGACCTGTTCCCCTGAAAAGGAGGTGCTCCTTGCCACCAGAATAGCCATGACCCTACTTTGGGTGCTATCTAAAGTATTGAAAACTTGCCCCACAAACTGTCGACGCAATAGGACCCCTTCTGTCTCTAATAGGTAGATCTCTTGTAAAAAGGCACTATCTCAGCCAGCCCGGTGGCTCTGAGGGTTGAGGCGCTGGATGCCACACCTCACGCCATGCTGGCGACCTGAGTTCAGGAGCAAGCTCAGGCGCCAGGGGTCGGCAGGGGAGGGATTGGATTGAGCACCAGCTAGGCTGCTCTCCTATCCCGTGTGGAGGGTATTTGGAAGTCCGGTGCTTCAGCGGCCCCTGATGGAGATCAGGGGCACTACAGAATATTGAGCTGCATGTACCCAGCATGGCCCGAAGCTGGCAGGGTAGCAGTGCACCAAGAAGTCGGGAATGTGCACCATGCACAGGAAGGGGGAGAAGGGCACACAACCAGGGGAAAAAGCCCTCTCCTGCTGGATAGGCGATGGCTTCCTCCAGAGCCACTGCCACATGCCCAACGCTGGTTCTCCATCACTGCCCCTTTGTTCCCTCCAGGGCTGTAGGGCCAGCGTCTCTGGAGAGTCGTAATGACTTTGAAGATGACAGGGGACACAGCGGGTGGTAGAGTGGTTCGGCCAGTGGGTAAGCCTGAGAGCGTTCCAGATCAGGAGGGAGATAAAAAGAATCTACAAAAAAAAAAAGGCAATATCTCCTTTAAGATGATGGATGTGCTTAAAAACCTGGCAGTGCTTGACTTCGTTACGGGCCCCTCGGACATTCCATGAGAGGACCCTCTTACAGTCCTGCATTGCCTTGCTCCAAAAGTGCATACACCAGAAACAGTGCAACAACAAACAGATATGATATGCCAATGAACCCAGACCCAAGATGCCAAGCTGCCCCCATCCCCTGTCCATCCCTGCCCCAAAAATTGAGAAATATAAACACAACCATACTCCCCTTTCTCTCTAATACTTGTCAGTATACTGAAAACCTGGTAGACTACGGTATAGCCCCCCCCACCAACTGAATCGCAATCTGGTACATGATGTACCTTTCCGCACAGCATGCCCCCCCTTCCCCAAACCAAAAACATAGGAAAAATAGAGCTCCTTCCTGCTTAGCAGGACCAATGGTGGAAGGGAGAGAGCCAATTAAAGGAACCCTCTCCGCTGTGCATCCAAACCTCAAACAAAGGCCGATAAGGTCCCCAAATGGAGGTTCCTGGGACTCAGATACTAGAGTGCAGTGTGGAAAGGGGAATGGCAGAGGAAAGCATAGCTGCAGCAAAAAAAGAAGTCACCTGGATTTGGCGTGACTGGCACTGCAGCAAAACCATAAAGGAAGCAGGTGAATACGGCTCCAAACTAGCCCCAATATAAAATATCACTATTCAAAAGCCCCTCATACAACTGCCAGGGCAATCACTTGCAATCTATCTGGTATCTAATAGAGGCCAGGTGGTCATAATGAAATCAATAGGCATGACCTAGCTCGAGCCCTGTAAGTTCAATGGTGGATAGGTTCCCTTGCATGCAGGGAGTCTTCCCTAACTGCAGGCCCTAGTGCCAGAGAACACAAATTGCTCCCCAATAACCCAAAATTTACTTCACTGTTGGGTTAGGCTACAGTAATAAAAGAGAGAAAAAATAAAAACACACACAAAAATTAAAAAGAACCATAGTTTCAGACAAGCAGGTAATGGAAAGTCTCAGAGTCCAGCTAGATGACGAACAACCAGTCCATGGGATCCTGGAGCTTGGCTGAAGTAAAATACTACTGAATACCCTGCACCACACTGGGGAAATGCTAGAGTCTTGCACAGTTCATGCTAAAGGTGAAAAAAGAAATACTGCATAAGCCACATTAGCCTGGGAGCACCATCCTGCCTTCCTGACCACCAACAATCCTAAACAAAGTCATAGACTAAAAGGAACAACTGAAACACTTCTTTGAAACCTTGGGAAAAGGCATACTCAAATACAGTCCCAAAATCAGTTTCCTCAGTGATTCCTAAATAGATCTGGATAGGATTCCTTAAGGGTTTCCTCTGCGCTTCTTGGATCCCCCAAGGTGGTCCAGCTCCCAGCAATTAGAACTTGAAATCAGGCTGGACAACCCATGAGAAACTTGATGTTGGCCACAATTAACTTGGTCATGATACCGTGAAAAGAGGCTCTCCTCTGGTGAACCAAGAGAGGTAGATCTTGCGCCACTCGGATTGGAGCCCCCTCCCATTGAACCTCTTTAACTTCCTTTAGCTTGTCCAGAAAGTGTTGTTTTTCTTGGAAGTTAAGGAATTTGAAGATAAAAGTCTGTGGGGGGGAGCACCTGGAGGAGGCATGGGCCAAAAAACTCGTTCAGTCATATATGCAGGCCCAAATGGAGAAGGGCCTGCAAGTTTTGTCACTAATGTTTTGGCAAAAACCACTGGGTAAGAGCCTTCCTCGCGCTCTGGGAGACCTATCAGGATGACATTTTTGCGGCAGCTCCGTCCCTCTAGATCTTCCACCTTGGCCTCAAGTTTTGTGATGCATTATCTGGAGGCAGCCATTGCAGGGTCAAACGCTTCCAACTTTCTCTCTATAGAAATGATATGGGCCTCGCTGTCTCCAGTGCACCAGGAGAGATCCTCTAGGGTCCAAGACAGTGCTTTGACCTCCGCCATGAGGAAGCGCAGATCATCTCAAAAAGGGTGGCACTTCTCTAGGAACTGCTCTCAAGTCAGAGGGGTCTGTTCTTGTTGCCCTGAAGCCTGTCACACAGCTGGGCGTTTGTCTTCTTGCTGGCCTTTTAAAAGCGCTGGCGGCGGCATATAGCGGGGAAGAGCCGACCGCATATCAGCCTCCATATTACAACTTTCCCAGAGAAACAACACTCAGCTATGAGCTATTCCACTGCCCTACAGATAAGTACACCACCAGATCACTTTTATGCTCTTTAAAATAGAAAACAAAGGGTTTTTCAGGAGGGAGTGGTGGGAGAGCACAGAGAGAGCAGCTATACAGTAGGTTGTATCACGTGATCTCCTACATGGAGTTTATTATTGCTATTCTTATAATTGGGTTATGAGTTACTGTAGTTTGAATAATTTTTTGAATATTATTTGCTTATTTTTTGTGTGAAATTAATACAAAATAGTTCCTCCACCATGGCAATTTGCATAGGATTTGGTTTGTTTGCTGCGATCACTGTCACTGTCTCAGCATTTTTTTTTCTGACAGATAAAAGGTTTTACAAATGTGAGGAACTGTCTAAAGGCTCATGCATAGAATGCCGATTTCAAAGCAAATCCATTTCTGACAAGAGTGCAAGACATATTATTATTTCAATATACGTACATGCATTGCGTTACTTCTACACTTAATGGGTATAATAGAAAAGTACAGTAAAAAGTTACAACATAATTATGTGAATTAATTTATTCTGCAATTGCTTGTCCCTGCCACTTGCCAGAACTGCATGTAGCCACCACATTTCAAAACTGTGCATCACATCCCATTCCACATTCTGACATTGTACATTCCAGCCACGTTCTAAAATTGCACATCCCTGCCACATTCTGAAGTTGTGTCACCAACACATTTTTATTTATTTATTTTATTTATTAGAGTATCAGTTTACAACCTTTGAGCCAGGGGCTCATTTACAAAGGTACTTCGTCACAGAGAGGACAAAACAGTGCAAACAACCTTTTTACAATAAAACAGAGTTCAAAAAATTTGTAGGAGCATGAAGCCATAGGAACAGTTACAATTTTTAGTAATACAGGATTGGCAAAGCACAAGTAGGTTCAGAGTAATTTGAACAGTTACAATTTAGTGTTACAGGATTGGCAGAGCACGAATAGGTTCAGCAAAAATTTGTACAGCAGGCGAACAGTGGTGGGACTAAACAGAAGTAAGCATTGTAGAGACATGCGGAGAAGCGAATAGGATCATAGATAGTGATAGGTAATAGGTTAGTGCAGCCACTCAGGGAGCTTTGTCAGAGCAATTGAGCAAGAGTAAACTTAGAGGCAGCCACAGCTGCGCGTAGTAAGTAGGTGTTTACGGAAAGTGGTTTTGAAACAAGAGATCATGGAAGCATCAGTAATACTGGTAGGTAGGGTGTTATACCAGGTAGGGGCTCTGTTGCAGTATGCCCTTTGTCCTTGCGAATTCTGAAGCTGTGCCTCATCACCACATTCCGAAACTCTGCACCACCACATTCTGAGACTGTGCACCACCACAACAATATTCTAAAACTGTGTGCCACTACCACATTCTGAGACTGTGCACCACCGTGACATTCTGAGATTGTGCGCCACCACCACGTTCAGAAATTGTGTGTAACCACCATATTCCAAGACTGTGCACCACCTATGCACCACCACCACATTCCAAGACTGTGTGTAACCACCACATTCTGAGACTGTGTGCCAGTGCCACATTTCAAAACTGTGCACCACCACCACATTCAGAATTTGTGTGACACCACCAGATTCAGAATTTGTCACATTACAAAACTGTGCAGCACTGCCACATTCAGAGATTGTGCGCCACTGCCACATTCCAAGATTGTGCACCACTGCCACATTCTGAGACTGTGCACCACCACCACATTCAGAATTTGTGCAACACCACCACATTCAGAATTTGTGTGCCATCGCCACATTCCAAGACTGTGCAGTACCCCCACATTCTGAGACTGTGCGCAACCACCACATTCAGAAACACTGCACCAATGCCACATTCCAAAATTGTGCATCACTGTCACATTCTGAGATTGTGCACCACTGCCACATTCCAAGACTGCACATCCCTGCCACATTCTGAGATTGTGTGCCATTGCCACATTCCGAGACTGTGTGCCATCGCCACATTCCGAGACTGTGTGCCACTACCACATTCCAAGACTGTACACCGCTGCCACATTCTGAGATTGTGTGCCACTGCAACATTCTGAGATTGTGCACCACCTCCACATTCCAATATTGTGCACCACCGCCACATTCCAAGATTGTGTGCCACCACCACATTCCAAGATTGTGCGCCACCACCACATTCCAACATTGTGTGCCACCGCCGGATAGAAACATAGACTTTGACAGCAGATAAGGACTGCTTGGCCCACCCAGTCTGCCCATTGCCTACCTATTTAATAAGCTGCAGATCCTGGTTAACTAACAGCCCACATTCCGAGATTGTGCACCACTGCCACATTCTGAAATTGTGTGCCACCACTGCATTCTGAAATTGTGTGCCTCAGCCACATTCTGAAATTGTGCATCACCTCAACACTCTGGAATTCTGCACCACTGCAGCATTCTGAAATTGAGTGTCACTGCCACATTCCAAAATTATGCATCCCAGTTAGTCTGACCATCACACCATAGGGTTCAGTTTCGGGGCCTCCCAAATGGACCTACCCCTTCAGAGATGGTCCGGTACCACCCTTTAAGAGGAGTTACCCCAGATGGTCTATCGGTGGTGCTGGACCTATTGGGATTACTGGGTGAAAGCACAAGTCCAGGGGACCTTGTACTAGTCTATAATTAGGTAGTGAGAGATGCCTTGGACTTGATTGCTCCTGTTCGTGTTCAACCACTTACTCTTTGCCCAAGGTCCCCTTGGTATGGTGGGTCCTTGAAGGAGTTGAAGCAGGTTGGTCAAAGGCTGGAGAGAGCATGGCAGAAGTCCGGTCTGGATGCTGACAGGCTTAGATTGGTGGAACATTATAAGGGCAATCAATCAGAAATCACCCGTAAGAAGGCAGAGTTCCTGTCCAGGGAGATTTCTGCTGCACAGAACCAACCAGCTCAACTTTTTCTAACTGTTGACAGATTCTGCAATCCAATCTGTCTCCAGTCCAGAAGAGCTTTTTCACAAATTAAGTGTGATGAACGAGCTCAGTTTTTCACAGATAAGGTTGCCAGCATCAGGTCCGGAATCAGCCCGGCTCTCTCTATGAGGGGGTTCTGGTGGTCGATGGGAGTTAGTGGGCACCCGGTCTATCTGGATGGATTTCAGCCAACTGGAATTCATGGACATTGTGAAGATTGTCCAGTCTTTGAACACAACCTGTTGTAACTTGGATCAGGGCCCTACCTCCCTTTTAGTGGGATATGTACAGTAGATGTTATCTGTCTGATCCTAGCTGAAATTGTATGGAGATCCTTGTAGAGGGGAATCTTTCCAGACCCCCTAAAGGAGGCGGTCATTTGACCACTCCTTAAAAAACCCCTCCTTGGATCCCATTGATCCAGCTAACTACCGACCTGTCTCTAACCTGCCCTTTGTAGGGAAGGTTATTGAGAAGGTGGTTGCGTTGCAATTGGATGATCATCTGGTAACTCACAATGTCTATGAAGCTCTCCAGTCTGGTTTCAGGAAGAGACATAGCATGGAGACTGACCTTGTTCTGGTATTAAATGACCTCCTAATGGCGAGAGATCAAAAGGCTTATACCATCTTGGTCCTTCTTGATCTCTCAGCAGCCTTTGACACTGTGGACCATGAGGTGCTTTTGGAGACCCTGCGGCTCCTTTGTGGATTGTTGGGTACAGTCCTCAAATGGTTTCAATCTTTCCTCATAGGCAGGTCTCAGAGGGTGATCACTGGAATTTATTCCTCTGACACCCTCCCCCTGTACTGCAGGGTGCCGCAGGGCTCCATATTGGCACCCATGTTGTTCGCAGTGTATAAGCTGCCATTGGGAGATATTAACAGGTGATATGGCTTGAGTTTTTACTGCTATGCAGATGATATTCAGTTGTATATGTCCTTTGGGCCCAGACAGGTCAATGTGATCTCTATGCTAAATAATTGCCTCTCCGAGATCAAAGACTGAATGAGCTTGAGTTGGTTGAGACTGAATCTGGATAAGACTGAGGTGTTGGTTGTGGATCCGGGTCCCCTTGGGGTGGGTTTTGGGGCTGGGCATGTGTTGGGCCTATGGCTTGATGGTGTCCAGCTCATCACCTCAGATCGGATGAGTAACCTGGGCGTTATTTTTGTTGACGGTTTGACCCTGAAGTCTCAGGTGTCCGCTGTGGTTAAATCCTAACTTTGCCATCTGAGAAATATCCCCCAGGTGACACACCAGATTCCACCGGGTGACCTTCCAACATTGGTCCATGCCTTCATTATCACCTGTCTTGACTATTGCATTGCCCTCTACCTAGGGCTGTCTGGGGTTGATATCTGCTGCTTGCAGCTAATGCAGAATGCTGCGGCCAGGCTGTTGACTGGTACCTCCAGGACCAGTCATATTATGCCTGTGCTGTGTGAACTGCACTGGCTGCCAGTTCAGTGGTGGATCACCTACAAGGTAGGCTTGCTTACCTTTAAAGCCCTACATGAACAGGGACTCAACTTCCTGAAAGATCTCCTTATTCCCTACTCCCCCAATTGCCCTCTCTGATCTGCCGACGAGGGATTGCTAGAGATTCCCGGGGTTCATCTTAAATCATCTGGAGCTCGTGCTTTTTCATTTGCAGCACCAATCCTGTGGAATTCTCTACCTCATCGGTTAAGAGAATGCCCGACTGTCAGCAGTTTTAAATCTATGCTGAAAACATATTTATTTTCTTTGGCCTTCCCTGATTAATTAATTGATTGGTTTTAAATAATTTATTATAGAATCTGTTTTATACTGTAATTTTATATTATGTACAGCGCCTTGATTTTGAAAGGCGCTATACAAATAAAGGTTGCTTGCTTGCTACTTTCTGAGACTGTATCATTACTGCATTCCACACTTGCAGAATTCATTGAAACTGGCTTTTTTTTTGAACAGGCTGTGAATTTTGGGTTACAAAATGACTTGTCATTTTTAAACAGAGTAACTTAAGAGATCTCATTTTGGCACAATGCCATTTGGGGATATGCTGATCCAAATTCTGAATTTAGTGATACCAGAAATTTTGGCTGGACTCCCTCTTTAGGGACCCCTAAATTCTCTGTTTCAAGTGCCATTAGACTTGTGTATTCCCTCAAGGGTTATCTAAATCAAGTCTGTGAAAACCATAAATTACTTCACTGTGTAATCAGGCCTAGCAAGTATATTTATCTAACATTAATGTAAGGCCCCTTGAACTTTGTCAATCAATCAGATTTTTTTTTCATTCCTACCCTTATAATAAGACTTAATTTTACTTTATTCTGCATTCAGAATGTTGGTGATGAAACTCCTGGCAGCTTTGCTATGACATTTCTAAGACACTGTGCAGAATTCTATGCACATTTGTACACATTCCAAACAAATCTAAATATCTTGAAAACTTTACAAACTACACAAAAACACCCATCAGCACAGTTGTTCATAACAATAAGACCTTTACAATGAGGGTAGTCACTAAGCTGAACTCTGTATAGTTTTTAAAATATAGCCATCTAATTAAAAAAATGTCCGTGTTTTATTACCAAATTTCTTACATCGGATGGCAAATATTTCAACAAATGTAAGGAGTTCAAATTAGTGACTACCCTCATTGTAACAATCTTTTTGTTGTGAACAACTTTGCTGCTTGATGTTTTTGTGTAGCTTGTATAGTTTCCAAAATATTTAGATTTGTTTTGCGAGTGTGTGGATGTGCTTACAAACAGCAGATGCTTTTTTCTCTCTCTGAGTAAACAGTCTAGTAGACATGCCAAACAAATGTAAATATCTTGAAAACCGTACAAGTCACACTTACACAACCAATGTCACAATTGTTCACAACAAAAAGACCTTTACAATGAGGGTAGTCACCAAGCCAAACTCTGTGTAGTTTTTCAAATATAACCATGTCTGCTGTTGTGAACTGATTCTAAAACAGTGCTTGCTACTGAATTTATGTCCTCGGTTACATCACTGTCACATCAGACAGGATGCATTGTAGGTACAAGAAAAGCAATTAACCTTGCTGAGATGGAGATCCCCAAGGGTCGTAAAACTACCATAAAGCTAGCAGGCTAATTTAGGAAAAACGTTTACTAGCAGACAGAGGGAGGACACACTCGGACTTCACACACAAATCAAAACATCTGTACAACATATGTTTTTACAAATTCTGGGTGTACTACTCCTTTAACTAATATGGGATTCCTGGAGAAGTGCTATGTCTCATTTCTGTGGACTGTGCTTTCTATGAGCAGTCTCCTGGGTACGAGTGATCACCATACAGTGTGGTTTAACATTAAGACAGGAACAGAGGCTAACCACACAAGGGCGAGGGTCCTGGACTTTAGGAGGTGAATTTTAAAAAATGGTGGATTGCCTCAGAAATTGCCTCAGAGGGGTGGAGGTACAGTGGGCAAAAATAAGGGAGGGTAAAACTAAAGCAATAAACCCCTGTGTGAAGGAAGTGAGTAAAAGCAGAAAGAAAAACAGACTGTTATGATTCACTAAGGAAGTAGCAAATGTGGTGAAGGAAAAAAGGGCTTCATAGAGGAGGTATAAAAAAGCACAAAGGGCAGCATACCTAGATACATACAAACATATGAAAATGCCAGCAGAAACAGGCTGCATGGTCTATCGAGTCTGCCTGATTGTGTAGCTAGCCGCTCAACTTATAGCTGCCCCACCTTCCCCACACTCTTCATCATTACCCCCCCACTCTGTCCCACCCCTTCTTAAAACCACTCACCGCTCTACAGGACACCACCTCCTTGGGTAGAGCATTCCACTTGTCTACTACATGTTCTGTGAAAAAATGTCTCTTGATTTCACTCTTGAATCATCCCCCCCTCCAATCTCAGTTGATGTCCTCTTGTATCCCTCCCTCTTCTAATCTAGAAAATCCCTTCTATACTAGTCTTATTTATCCCCTCTAAGTATTTAAAGATTTCGATCATGTCCCCCCATCCCTCCTCCAGGGAGTACATGTTCAGCTCACTCAGCTTATCCTCGAAGGACTTTTCCTCCAATTCCTGGATCACCTTTGTTGCCCTATGCTGCACCCCCCAACAATCTGACACCCTTCTTCAGGAACGGGCACCAGTACTGCACTCAGTGTTCCAGGTGCAGCCTGACCAGCGACCTATACAGGGGAAGGATCACCTCCCTATTTCTGGAGGAGATTCCTGTCGCTATACACCCCAGCATCTTGTTGGCTTTTGCTATCACCTTCCTGCACTGAGCTGAGTTGTTCATACTCATGGCCTGGACTATCTGCAAGAGCTCCTGTTGCCTTACTGCCCTGGACGACCACTCCACTCAGCTGATGAGGGGTTGTTAGAGATTCCCAGGGTATGTCTTAGAACATTAGGGGCCTGTGCTTTTATGTATGCGGCCTCAACCCTGTGGAATTCTCTACCTCATCAGTTACATGAGTGCACGACTGTGGAGAGCTTTAAGAGGGCCTTGAAGACCCATTTGTGGCACATTGCCTACCCAGATTGATTATTTTTAGAAATGTATTTACTCGGCTAACATGCTGTATGGAATTTCATGTGTTATGTTTTATGTTTTATCAGATTTTATATGTTGCAAGATGTACAGCGCCTTGGTTATAGAAAGGCACATTAAAAATAAAGTTTATTATTATTATTATTATATTTATTATTACTCCCCATTATAAGCACACCTAGATCCCTTTCCTCCTCAGTGCTTTCCAAATTACCCCTCCCAGCTGATAGCTCCTCCCCTGATTCCTAGTCCCAAAGTGCAGTACCTTGCACTTCTTGGTGTTGAACCCCAACTGCCATGTTTCTGACCATTTCTGTAGTTTGGTCAGGTCTTCCTGCTGCCCCCTCCAACCCTTGATGTCATCTACCACAGCTTCCATCTTCGTATCATCTGGGAACAGACTGATCCCACTCTGGAGCCTGAGTGAGATATCAGCTATGAATATCCCAAACAGCACCAGTTCCAGTACTGATCCCTGTGGTACCCCACTCATCATCACCCTTGGGGATGAAAGTTTTCCCCTACTACCACCCTTTGCCGCCTTCCATTCAGTGAGTTGTTGATCCATTTGACCATCCTTCTACCCACCCCTATATACTCTGGCTTCCCCCCAGCCTCCCATGCAGCACAGAATCTAAGGCTTTGCTGAAGTCTAAATACAGGACATCCACCACATGACCCTTGTCCAGTTCCCTGGTTGCCCAGTCATTGTACTCAATTAGGTTTGTCTGGCAGGATTTGCCCGAGACAAACCCATACTGTTGACCATTCTGGAGTCCATTATCCTCCTAAAAGGTCACCAGCCTTTCTTTTAAGATCGTCTCCATGAGCTTACCCACAATTAACATGAGGCTCACTGATCTGTAGTTGCCTGGTTCATTCTTAGGGTTACTTCTGTGAATGGGCACCACATGGGCCATCCTCCAGTCCTGTGATACACATCCTGTGTCTGGGGAGGTATTGAACAGGTCAGCCAGTGGTCCTGCCAGGATCTCAGTTAGTTCCTTTAGCACGCTAGGGTGAATGCCTTCTGGTCCCTGTGTCTTGTCCACCCTTAGTGCCCTTAATCCTTCTAGGACCCTGTCTTCTGTAATCCCTATATCAGTTACCCCCTTCCTCCCACAGCCCACTCCACCCCTTCCTTGTGGTACCTGCCCCCCTTTCTTCTCCATGAACACAGAACAGAAGTATTCATTTAGTGCCTCTGCCTGATCCACCCCTTCTCCACCCGCACTCCGTCCTTCCTAATCCTCACAATTTAGTCTTTGTTCTTTCTTCTCTTGCTTATGTATCTGAAGAAGTCCTTTTCTCCATCCTTAATATCCTATTCCAGTCTCTGCTTTCTTGAAGCCTCAGCTGCTGTGACTAGCCTGGTAACCTCCCTGGACTTCTTCGTATACTCATCCTTGTCATCTTCCCCTCCCAATTTCTTGAGTCTCCGAAATGCTTTTCTCTTGGCCCTCACCCCCTTCATGACCTCTTGAGTTAACCACCTGGGCTTCTTTGCCCTTCCCTTTTTACTCCATGTCCTCGTACATGTTCCAGTAGTCTCTGACAACCCTTTTTTAATAATGTCCCATTTTTGACTAACATCCATGCTTGGTTGAATTCCCGCCAGATGCCTACCCAAAATTTCCCCTATCCTTTTAAAGTCCCCCCCTTAAATTCAATCATCTTGGTTACCATGCCCCCTGTTTCCCTACCCATATTGAACGTGAATCACACTGAGTGGTGGTCACTTCCAGCCAGAGGATTCTCTACCCTCAGATCCCTTACAGCCTCCCAATTTGATAGTACCAAGTCCATAGTGTTTTCCAATCTAGTTGCTTCATGGACCAACTGCACCAAGAAGCTGTCCTGAAATGCTTCTAATATGACCTGCTCCTTTGCACTCTTGGTGGCTGGTGTGTTTCACTCCACCTCAGGTAGGTTGAAGTCACCCACCACCACTGTGTTCCCCTTTCTACAGACCCTTCTAATTTGCTCAGCTAACTCTTTATCCAGGTAATACCCTTGAGCTGGTGGTCTCTATACTACACCAGTCCTCAGTGTCCCACCATTCGGGCCTTGAAACTACATCCATAGGGCCTCTGTTCTGCCTTCTGCCCCCTCCTCCCTTATATACCTTATCCCCTCCTGTACATAGATTGCCATGCCCCCCCTTTCCTCTTATCCCTATCCTTCCTGAATATGCTATACCCTGGGATCACCATATCCAAGTCCTGGTACTGGGTGGCCCACGTTTCCGTGATGGCTACAATGTCCACCCTCCCCACTGCCATGAGGGCTTGCAACTCAGCTGACTTGTTACCTAGACTTCTTGCATTCAGTGAGACCACCCTCCACCCTGTTTCCTTCCCTTCCCCTTCCCACTTTTCCTCCTCATAATCCCCCCCAGTGCCACTTCCCCAATTCCTTCTCCTTTAGCTTGGGGGGTGAGCTCATTTGGCTCCTCTCCGTGGGACCTCTGCCTACCAGCTGTCCATTTGCCACCCCCTACCTAGTTTAAATCCACCTTTGCTGCTATGTACCCCCATCTTCTGCTTTAATACCCCCTTCCCCTCCCCACTCAAGTATAGCCTGTCTCCTGTGTATAGATCATTGTTGTCCCAGGTTCTGCCCCAGCCACCAACCAACCCATACCCCATGGATTGGGACCATTCTCCCAGCCATGTGTTGAACTCCCCAATCCTCCTTTCCTCGCCGTACTCTCACAGGGCACTGGGAGCACCTCTGAGAATGCCACTGATTCCCCCAACTCCCCACACAGCCTTCCCATTTCCTCAAACCTCTCTCTTACTACTTCCACTGTCTCCCCCACCAGGTCATTTGTTCCCACATGCACCACGAGATGTGGTTTCTTTCTTCCCCTCCTTACGCACTTAAGAATTGACTGCCCCACCCTGCCTGCCTTTAACCCAGGTACAGACGCCACCCATATGCAACTATGTCTTTCCTCCTTACTGCCCCATCTGATCCCTTTTAGTATGGAATCCACCAGCACCAGTACACCCCCCCTCTTCATTCCTCATCTCTGCTCCCACCCTATTACCTAGGTACCTATCCCTCGAGTGACAACAGGAATTCAAGCAGAGGGATATATGAGGATTAGAAGGGCGGAGGGAGAAGATTACACAGAAGAAGACCAAGAAAAAGCAGACATCCTGAACAGGTACTTCTGCTCAGTCTTCTTAGTTGGGGGTGGGGGTTGGGGCAGACCACTAGGGAATAGCAGGAGCTTGGGGATGGGGGAGGTAGATACAAGTCTGATTTCAGAAGAAATAGTCCAGAAGGTACTTGCTGCTGTGAAGGTGAGCAAAGCTATAGGACAGGATGGGATACATCCAAGGGTTCTAAAAGTTCTCAGGGAGGTGCTACCTGCCCTAATGACAGCCTTGTTCAACACTCACTGGAAACAGGCATAGTCCATGAGGACTGGAGAAGAGCTGATATAGTCCCTCTAAATAAGAGTGGCAGTAGGGAGGAGGCTAGCAACTACAGGCTGGTCAGTCATACATCAGTAATAGAAAATTAATGGAAACCCTGCTAAAGGAAAGACTGACTGAGTGTCTTGAATTCAGTGGGCTGCAAGACCACAGGCAGCATGCATTCACGAAAGGAAGTTCATGTCAAATGAACCTGATGGATTTCTTGGACTGGGTGACCAGGGAAATAGAACAGGAGAAGTCAGAAGACATGGCCTATCTGGACTTCAGCAAGGCCTTCAGTACTGTCCCACACAGGAAACGGATAAAGAAATGGAGCAGCCTGAGGGTGGGATCCAAGTGATGAACTGAGTTAGAAACTGGTTAATGGATAGGAGACAGAGGGTGGTGGTAAACTGCACTCACTCGAATGATGGAGGAGTGACCAGTGAGATGCCACAGAGCTCAGTACTGGGACTGGTCCTCATCAATGTCTTTGTTAAGTGACATTGCTAAAAAAATAGAAGGGAAGGTATGCCTTTTTGTTGACATTACCAAATCTGCAATAGGGTGGACACCCAGGAGAGGGTGGAAAGAATGTGCCTTGATTTGGGGAGACTCGAAGAGTGCTCTAAAGCATGGCAGTTGGTGTTAAAGGCCAAAAAAATTCAAGACCATGCATCTACAGCATAGGAACCCTGGTGCTAAGTATAGGATAGGGGGTACTGATAGTCCTAAATAGGAAGGGGACCTCGGGGTTGTCATATCTAATGACCTCAAAGTGGCAGAGCAGTGTGATAAAGCAGTGGGTTGGGCTAGTGGGATGCTGGGGTGCATTGGGAGGGGTACATCCAGCAAGAGAGGGCAGTGGTATTGCCACTGTATTGCTCACTAGTGAGACCCCACCTGGAGTACTGTGTCCAGTAATGGAGGCTGCACTTCAGAAAGGACACAGGCATGGTAGAGGCAGTTCAAAGGAGAGCAACTAAAATGTTGCTGGGGTTGTACAATAAGCTCTACAAGGAGAAACTGAGGGATCTCAACAGGTACACTTTGGAAGAGAGGAGAGTGACAGGGGACTTGACAGAGTCCTACAAGTACCTCACAGGGGTGAAGAGGGTGCAGCAGGGAAGTCTCTTTCAAATGACAAGTGTAACCACCCAATCCCCTGGGGTTACTAGAATCCCCTCAGTGCCAGTGCTAGGCAGGGAGCAGCAGCTGGTGATTTACTAGTTAAATGGGGTTTTCACCTACTCACTCTTTTGTTTACTTGGCCTTAGCTGAAATGAGAGAGGTGAGCTAATTTGTAACTCTTGCAGCAGCATAAGCCACAGCAGCTGTGAGTGAGGGAGTTTAGAATCTGAGATGGGTAGTCAGTCAGTGTAAAGGGTCAGTGTGTGTTAGTAGCTTGAAGTATGAGGAGCGAGAACTGTTCAGCTGAGGGCTCTGAGTGGAGAGCCTTTTTTCTCACCCTAGTCCTGATATTCTCCAGCCTGCCAAGAGAAGTGGTGGAAACTGTTGTCTACAGCAGGATCGCCTGATTTTCATCCATGGAGGGGTGAAAAGGACTGCTAGTGGATGGATTCTATGAGCAATCCCCTTTTTGATCCAGGATGTTTGGAGGCTGCCTGTAATTTCTAACAGTGAGCAGTAGCTGACTTTTTTTGCTGCTGAAAGCAAGTATCTGTGCTGTTGTGTTCTCTGGCTAAAAGGGAAATGCACAACTTTTCTGTTAAGAAGTTTATAACTGTTCTCAGTTTAAAGTTGGCTGACGAGTGTGCTGTCCAGAGGTATGAATTATCCACATTGTTCGGGACTTTAGTTATCACACTACCAGTGTAGTGTTTTAAATGCCGGATATGAAAGTTTCATTCAATTAAGCATTTTCCAGATATGTTCAAGATGTTTAAGGTGTAACACTGAAGAATGCCTGGGTATAGATTTGGGAACAAAGGGTGGGCAACCCCCCCATCTGGAGTAACCAGCTCAGGGCTACAGGTTCAGTAAGGGGGCCTGGTTACTTTGGACATGTGGCCAATGTCTGAAGAGGATTTTATTCCCTGAAGTAGGTTATGCTAGTTATTAGCCAAACGTATGTTCAGTTATGGCCAGTGCCACTAGAAGGAATGTTCAGTTGTGGCCAGTGCCACTATAAGTATTTCCACTTGTGGCCAGTGCTACTGGAAGAAATTTAATGGTCCTGTGAAATATGGGAATGTGACAGAAATGGGAAGGAAAGAGTTAATGGTTTGGATTCTGTAGATGCCTTATTTTTTTAGCAGTGTGGAAAAAATACACTGAGGCTGAAATCCTCCAGCAGCAACCAGCTTGTGGAATTCCTAGCTGCTAGATAAGAGTTGGGTCATAAATCTCGAGTGGACATCTCCAGATACACACAGACCTTGCAGACACGGACACAGAGCAGTTTGAATGGATTGGATCATTCAAATATAAACTTGAGGTGAAAAGGGAATATAATTGGTCACCAATAGGTGTTCACTCTGATTGGGACAATTAAATACATACATGTTAGTTGGTGCATTTAAGGGGAGAATAGGAATGACCTAGTCTCCATAGACTATATAAGCTTCTGTAAGACAGAGAACTCTCTCTTGCCTTGGGAAGCTGTGAGGGGAAACATAAGCTTGGAGCCTACCTGGTATGTCCGTGGGAGCTGGCAGTTAGAACAGGGTCCAGTGTCTCTTGTAAGGACAGGGAAGGGTAAGTTTAGTGATAGTATATTTCAGTAATAGCCTTCTTCTTTTGCCATCTGTTGTTTAAAAACATTTGTTTACTTTTCCTGTATAAGTGTTATTCTCTTGTGTTGTAAATACATTTCCTGTAAATGCTCATTGCACTTTCTGTTAAGTAAAAGCTATTTATTTGCTCAACAGTTGTGACTCTGATGTCATTTTTCTAAGGTAAGATTTGGTTTTCCACTGGCTAGGTAAACTCTGTGTAGCATCCGCCACCTGAAAGAGACACACTACCAGACTTTAACTTGTGCAATTGCACGTGTGATTATTCAAGTTTGTACACTTGAAAGAGGTGCCGGAAGGAAAGTCCGGCTGGTGGCAGCGAATACCCGAGGACACACACCTCTCTAAAAGCTGTTTCAGCCCAGAGGGAGAGGTGGGTTGTCACATATTGGTTGGCAGTGGTGGGGTGAGGATAGCGGACTGCGTAGCACACTGAGATACAGAGTTTGCCAGTGGAACAGTTACCTTAGCATTGCAAAACAGGATATACAAGAGGATACATTTGTACAACAGTTTTATTTGTTTCTAGATAGCACAGTAAAGTGTAGCAGTAGAGAATGAGCTCCACGGAGTATGACTCACTTACTGTAACACAGCTTTTTGAAAGGTGCCAGGAAAAGGGGATTCAGCCTGAAAGTCTAAAGCAGAAGAAAAAGGCAGACCTCATAGCTACTCTCTTGGCACATGATCTGAAGCAGACTGTCGCTGGGGGTGAGTCAGGAACTGAGGCAGCAGACCCCCCAAACCAGCTTGAGGCACTGCGACTGCAGCTATTGCTGCAAGACAAGGCATTGGAGGCGAAAAGACTGGATGCTGAAGCAGAAGCAAGAAGGTTGGAAGCAGAAGCAAGAAGACAGGAAGCAGAGACAGAACTTGAAGAAAAGAGACTGGCAGACAGAGAGAAAAAATGCCAAGACAAAGAGAAGGAACATGAAGACAGAGAGAAAGAACGACAGCATGAACTCCAGAGACAACAGCACGAGAAGGAGATGATGACCCTCCTCAGTCAGCAAACCGTGAGTAATGGTGGAGTGAGTTTACCTCATGAAGCCAAATGAATTCTAAATTGTTCCCTCAGTTTAAAGAGGAGATGACCTTGATTTATTTTTAAGGTCATTTGAGAGTATGTAATCAATTACAATTAAATAAGGCTTCCTGGTCAACTTATCTCACACCCTTGCTGACGGGAGAGCGCTGAATGCATTTGCTAAAATGAGTAATGAAGACTATGCTGATTATAAAAAGTAAAACAGTGTTGTTGAAACATTTTGAATTAACTCCTGAGGCTTATAGAAGAAAATTTAGGGAGTTAAAGAAAAGCCCAGAAGACAGTTATGCAGAACTGCAGGTTAAACTGTATACTTACCTTGATAGGTGGATGGAGGGGCTAAAGCAACTACTGTGGAACTGATTAAAGATGTATTGGTGAGAGAACAATTCCTTAAAATTGTACCTGAGGACATGCGTGTATGGCTCATAGACAGGGACATGCGCCTCTTCCACAGAGGTGGCAGGAAGCGCCGAGTATCTGTCTAGCGCCGCACACACAATGTAAGTCTTATGGTATGGGGGCAGCACATGGGTATAAAGGATCCCATGGGGCAGCCCAAAGGAAACCAGCCTGCACCTGAGCCCAAAGTAGAGCCCTCTGGTTCTAAGGGACTCAAGAAATAGGTCCCAAGAAATGTCATATTTGCAATCAAGTGGGGCACTTGAGATATAACTGCCCTCAGAAACTGGTTAAGGGCAGAGATATTGGGGGGGTGATCAAAGGCACTGGTGTGTTTGTAGGTGTGTCCAGTCTGAAGAACCACTCTCCTCTGATGAGAATCTGCGTCCCATTACAGTTAATGGAATAGTAACACAGGGACTATGGGACACAGGTGCTAACATCTCTCTGGTAAGGCAAGATCTCATTCGGGCAGAGCAGATCGTGCCTGGGAAATACTCCAAGGTTCGGGCATTCACAGGGCCACCAGTCCCATTACCAATGGCTAGAGTCTTCCTGAGCTGGGAAGGGGGCCATGTAGAAAAGGAGGTGGGAGTTGTAGAGGACCTACCTGTAAGTATGATTGTGGGAAGGATTTGGACCCCAGTAAAAACTGGTGTGTTGTAACTCGTAGTCAGGCACAAGGGCAAGCTTCTGAGGGGAAGAGGGTTGACTCTGGGTGGTCCAGCCACACCCTCAGCAGCTGAGGAAGTGTCCAGCACAGGGAGGGGTGGCTAGAAGCTGCAGTCAGAACCCCAGTCACAAATAGAGGAACCTACAGGACTTCCTTCAGAAGGGGCACTGGGAAGGGTCAGATGAGGGCAGCTGAGTGCTGCACAGCGAACTGACCTACCCTGGAAAAACTGAGAAATAGCTCATAGGGCTGAGCATTCTCAGGGGTTAAGGAGTCCATTTACTGGGACAATGGGCTGTTGTACAGAGAATGTACAACAGAGGAAGGGCTAGCTGGTGAGTACTCCAGCAGCTGGTAGTCCTAAGGTTCACCGTCAGCAGCTTTTGGCCCTTGCACATGATATCCCTTTCAGGACACTTGGGGTGAGGCGCACAAAAGCGCCTCACAACAATTCTTCTGGCCTGGTAGCAAGATGTGACAAATTATTGCCGGACTTGTCCACAGTGCCAGCGTGGTAGGAAAAATGGGAGACAAGGCCAAGGCAGCTTTGGTGCCCCTGCCCATTAGTTGATGAACCCTTCAAGAGGTAGCAGTGGACATAGTGGGGCCATTGAGCACCCAAGTCACTGGCAAGCGGTATATCCTGGTAGTTGTAGACTATGCCACTAGATACCCAGAGGCAGTGGCCTAACATCCTCTGAGGCAGGACCAGTGGCAGATGCACTGTTGGAAATATTTGCAGGTGGGCTTTCCCAGGAGATACTGTCAGACCGAGGTGCCAATTTTATGTCAGGATTAATGAGTAGTTTGTGGAGAGTGTGTGAGGTAAGCAGCTCAAAACCTCCCATACCATCCCCAAGCTAATGGTCTAGTGGGCGATTTAATTCAACCCTTAAGACCATGCTAAGGACTTTTGCTGACCAGCATAAGAGACTGGGACAAATATTTGCCTCATCTCCTATTTGCATACAGGAAGTCCCACAGGAGTCCACAGGGTTCTCACCTTCGAGCTCCTGTTTGGTCATAGGGTCTGAGGCCACTAGATTTGATTCGGGACGAATGGGAGGGTGACCGTGCCTCCCAAGAGAGTCTGTTGTGGGTATGTCTGAACTTCCAGGACCCGCCTTAGGAGCTCATGGGGTTTGCTCAGGAGCACGTGGCCACTGCACAACAGCGGCAGAAAGTCAGTATGACCGTGGGGCCCGAGCCAGAGAATATGAGGTGGGACAGCGGTGATGGCACTCATCCCTGTCCGACAGAATAAGTTACAGGCAGCATGGGAGGGCCATTCTCCATTGTCCAAAAGGTTAGTGGCGTCAATTACATGATAGAGCTCCCGGACAGGAGATGCAAACGAAAGGTGTATCATGTTAACATGCTGAAGCCCTACCATGACAGAGAGAAATGGTCCTCGCTGTATGCAGTGCCCAGAGGAGGAAACTGAGGTAGATCCACTGGTGGACCTACTTGGGAGGCCAGAGGTGCATCCTCTGTGGACAACCTACCCTCTCGGAACAGCTGACACCAGCCCAGGTGCAAGAAATTAGGGGTGTGCTGAGAGAATTTGGAAGACATGTTCACAGGAAACCAAGGTACACCATGATGGCAGAGCACCATGTGGATACAGGGACCCAGGATCCCCTGAAACAGTCCCCTACAGGGTACCTGAGCAGGTTAAGCAGACTGTGAAAGAGGAGCTCAAAGAGATGCTGGAACTGGGGGTAATCCAGGAATCTAGTAGCCCTGGGCATCACCCGTGGTACTGATCCCCAAAGGGATGGCACCACCACGATTCTGCGGGGACTACGGAAGCTTAACAGCTGCACGGAGTCTGATGCTTATCCATGCCCAGAACAGATGAGACCCTGGAGCGACTGGGGGGAGCCAAGTATTTGACCACAATAGACCTAACAAAGGGCTATTGGCAGGTACCTCTGACCCCTGCGGCCAGGGAACGATCAACGTTTGTTACTCCATTTGGTTTATATGAATTTAAGGTAATGCCATTCGGAATGAAGAATGCACCTGCAACCTTTCAACGGCTTGTAGATCGCATTCTGTCTGGGATAGGTGAGTTTGCATTGGCTTATATGGATGATATAGCATATAGCCAGACCTGGGATGAGCACATCAAGAATGTGGGATGTGTTCCAGGTTAAAGAAGGCAGGTCTGACAGTCAAGGCAGAGAAGTGCCAGATAGGTATGGCAGAAGTATCCTACCTTGGGCACCGGGTGGGTAGTGGACACATCCGTCCGGAGCCTGCCAAGGTTGATGCCATCCTGGCCTGGCCTACTCTACCACAAAGAAACAGGTCAGGGCATTTCTAGGGACTGCAGGGTACTACCGAAGGTTTGTTCCCCGCTATAGCGATCTGGCTAAGCCTGACAGACCCTAACCAAGAAGGGAAAGCCAGATGCAGTGAAGTGGTCAGAAGGCTGTGAGGTTGCTTTCAGGAGCTAAAGAAGGCCTTAGCAGCCCAGCTGTATTGGCTAGCCCCAATTATAGTTTAAAGTTTTATGGTCCATGTGGATGCCTCAGATCATGGGCTGGGGGCTGTCGCTGAGCCAAGTTACTCAGCAGGGGAGGAGCACCCAGTTGTGTACCTCAGCCGAGAGCTTTTGCCCAGAGAGAGCATATGCCACAATTGAGAAAGGAATGCTTGGGAATAGTGTGGGCCTTCAGAAGCTGCAGCCTTACCTATATGGGAGAGAATTTAATCTGGTCACAGATCATAATCCCCTGATTTGGCTTCATAGGTCCAGTGGACAAATGGTAAACTACTACGTTGGAGTTTGGTACTGCAGGCATACAACATGACCATACAGCATCGCAGTGGCAAACAAAATGCAAATGCGGATGGGCTATCTAGGCAGGGCTAATGGCCTGGCTGGATACTTTTGGGCACTCCCAGTAATTGCATGAATGGCTGTGTCACTTGGGGTAGCCCAAGGGACACGCCTTCATTATCTGGGGGGATGTGACAGAAATGGGAAGGAAAGAGTTAATGGTTTGGATTCTGTAGATGCCTTATTTTTTTAGCAGTGTGAAAAAATACACTGAGGCTGAAATCCTCCAGCAGCAACCAGCTTGTGGAATTCCTAGCTTCTAGATAAGAGCTGGGTCATAAATCTCGAGTGGACATCTCCAGACACACACAGACCTTGCAGACACGGACACAGAGCAGTTTGAATGGATTGGATCATTCAAATATAAACTTGAGGTGAAAAGGGAATATAATTGGTCACCAATAGGTGTTCACTCTGATTGGGACAATTAAATACATACATGTTAGTTGGTTGGTGCGGATTTAAGGGAGAATAGGAATGACCTAGTCTCCATAGACTATATAAGCTTCTGTAAGACAGAGAACTCTCTCTTGCCTTGGGAAGCTGTGAGGGAAACATAAGCTTGGAGCCTACCTGGTATGTCCGTGGGAGCTGGCAGTTAGAACAGGGTCCAGTGTCTCTTGTAAGGACAGGAAAGGGTAAGTTTAGTGATAGTATATTTCAGTAATAGCCTTCTTCTTTTGCCATCTGTTGTTTAAAAACATTCGTTTACTTTTCCTGTATAAGTGTTATTCTCTTGTGTTGTAAATACATTTCCTGTAAATGCTCATTGCACTTTCTGTTAAGTAAAAGCTATTTATTTGCTCAACAGTTGTGACTCTGATGTCATTTTTCTAAGGTAAGATTTGGTTTTCCACTGGCTAGGGTAAACTCTGTGTAGCATCCGCCACCTGAAAGAGACACACTACCAGACTTTAGCTTGTGCAATTGCACGTGTGATTATTCAAGTTTGTACACTTGAAAGAGGTGCCGGAAGGAAAGTCCGGCTGGTGGCAGCGAATAGCCGAGGACACACACCTCTCTAAAAGCTGTTTCAGCCCAGAGGGAGAGGTGGGTTGTCACAGGGAATACAAGGTGCAAGAGTTTTGTCAGTAAATGTGTGTTCAATTGTGGCCAGTGCCACTGAGAAAGTGTTCAGAAGTCCTGTGCTATATGGGAATACCAGTACAAGATGTGCAGTGTCGTACAGTGTGGGAATTTGAAGAGTTTTTTCTGTCAGATACAGTTGTTTCATTGTTCTGCAAGTTCCTAGTGCCACGATGTGTAAATCTTGGGCGTCCACCCTTGCTTTACAGAATATCTTTTGGAATAAAGTCACACTCTAGAACCCCAATCATGGTTTGGACAGTTATGTTATTGCTTCCTGTGTCTGGAGTTACTGGGTACCCCTCCAGAAGTATAGGTCTAGCATAGCCCTAGCAAAAAGTTCTCTCCCCAGGACCTGGTTATTTGTAAATACCTTACAGGTCAAATTTGCTTTTGTACACTCCAACCCCTTGATCTCTAGAGTAATGAGCCTGGTATACATTCCCAAAGCTAGGGATGGTACCATTTCTAAATGTGTTTCCTGAAGTCTGTGCCCAGTTAAGGGTGACGGGGTAGCTAACAGTGTAAAGTAGCGGGGGAGACAAGGAGCACCAGTACCAGTACAAGAGGCATGTACAAGAAAGTCGAACTATAGCGCAAATATTGGGACGGGAATTGAGAGTCTGATTACTCTATTTAATGAAGATTTGGATTATGCCATACAAGCAGCTGAAGATTTGAACTTAACACATGAAAACACACTGGATTTTGAACAGGAAATAACTGAAGGTACTTTTAGGAATTTTGAAACTGAACTTTATAATTTACAGGCTTTAGATGGACTATTCCAAGAAAATTATGGTGAGCATGACCTCCTGACCTACCACACTATATTAAGCTTTGAGAAGACAGTTAGCAGGCAGGTTAAGACCATTTTACAGGTGAATTATTCTCCCAGATACTATAATTTAACTAAAAAAATAAAGGAATACTTTGAATAGTTTATCTACTCGAGATTGCATTATTTTTAAATCAGCAGACAAAGGAGGCAATATTGTTGTGATGGATGTGCATAAATATGAGAAAATGGTATTGGATTTATTACACAATGTGCATAATTATGAGATTTTGAACAGTGACCCCACCCTGTCTTACACAAAAGAACTGTTTCAAATTTAAAAAAAAAGCATTGGATGAAGGAAACACACCAGAGAAAGAGTATGAATATTTGTGGCCAGAACATCCAATTATTCCATCTATTTGTGCCCTTCCAAAAATACATAAAAATCAAGAAGAACCCCCTGGGAGGCCCACTGTTTCAGGGTGTGGTTCAATTACTCAAAATGCAGGCACATTTATAGATTTCTTTTTACAGATTCTAGTACAAGATTTGAAATCTTATATGAAAGACACTACAGAGCTTTTGAGAATTTTGGAAACTTTAGAGTGGGGGGAGGATAATACTTGGATAGGGATAGATGAGGAGTCACTTCACACATCCATAGAACATTATTTGGGCCTTGAATCTATAAAATTCTGGCTTGGTAAAATACCGGAGAGTAGAGCATTTCCAAAGGAGCTAATTTTAAACTTGATAGAATTTAGTCTCACACATAATTACTTTGAATTTAAGGGAGTGTTCTATAAACTGAAATGTTGTACAGCAATGGGGGCAGCAATGGCTCCCAGCTATGCTAACTTGTTTTTGGGCCAGTGGGAGGAAGAGATTATATATAATAAAGAAAAGAACCCTTTCCATGAGCACATTTCAGGCTGGTATTGTTTTATTGATGACATTTTGTGCATATGGAAAGGGGACGGGTTTAATTGGCTTAATGACAATAATTTAAACCTTAGGTTTACATATACATCAAGTAAAGAGTCACTAGATTTCCTGGATGTAACAGTCAGTGGCAATGTTCCACAAAGATGAGTGGAAACTAAAGGACATAGAAAGTCCACGGCCACAAATTCCCTGCTTTCAGCCACAAGTACCCACCCCACAAGGTTGAAGAATTCGATACTTTATGGACAATTTCTACGCATACGTAGAAACTGTAGCAATGAAATGGATTTTGCTAGTCAGTCAGATGAACTAATTGAAAGATTTAGGGCAAGAGGTTATGCAGAGAAACTCCTTTATGAGACCAGAGAAAGAGTAAAAAAGATCCCTAAAGAAACACTTTTGGCTGTAAAAGAGAAAGACACATTTGAACATGTTCCTTGCACTTTTGTGACTGAGTACAATCCCCTAGCTGGACGCATTGGCAACATAATTCATCAAAATTGACAAATTCTACAAAGTGATCCAGAGATTAATGCTGTAGTGGGAGTCAAACCAAGAGTCACTTTCACCAGTGCTAGGAACGTAACAGATAGATTAGTTCACAGCAGAATGGAGAAAGTTAAGCCAAAAGAGAAAGGTACCTGGTTGCCAATGCGTCCAGCAGTTTTTTGTAAATGTATGAGGTGCAATGTTTGTAAATATGCCACTAACATTAAATATTTTAACCATCCAGCATTAGAGAATACTGCAGTGAACATACGCAAACTCATTACATGTGATACAATATATGTAGTTTATGTGCTCTGGTGTAGTTGTGATTTGGTCTACATAGGAAAAACTGTAAAGCCACTTAAGCTAAGAATGCAGGAACATGTTTGTTCCATTTTACATGCCAGAAGAGACACCCAGTAGGGACACACTTTGCTGAAGTACACAATTTGGATCTGAAATGTTTGCAATTTGTAGGATTAGAAATGGTACCTTCACCTAAAAATGGTGGTGATAGATCGAACTTGCTGCTCCAATGAGAGAGCTATTGGATTTACAGGTTGGAAAGTGGTAAACCTGCAGGCTTGAATGAAAAATGGGACTTGAAACCATTTCTGATTGGAAAGTAATTCTGTGTATAAATTAAGAAATTATGCACAAATTTGTTGTGAAACATATTATTTTATTTCTCTTTTCTCTCTATGTTTTTTCAGGTTTCATCACTCTTGATATCTGAACCCCCTGATTTTTCCACTTGGTTCTGGTCTCATTTGCTAGGAGGTCCCAGAACCTAAAAAAATTGCTCAAAAAATAAGAGTGTTGCCTTGAAAATGTGCAAAAGTTGCCATGGTGTACATTGTGGTTTGAACACATTTTCTTTGCTCTATCTTTACTTAGAAAATTGACTTTTTATTTGGAGGCATCTGATTGGCTGGTACCCATTCCACAGGGGTACATTAACTTTCAATAGATGCCCACCAAATAAAAAGTGCCAGGCAAAACCTGCCTTATGCCCAGCCAAGTATCCTTGTGCCCAGCCTGCTTCATCATTGGCTGAAGCACTGGGCACAAAATGTCAAAGTGCCACCATTTTTTTTCAACATCTAGCAAAAGTCACGCCACCACCACCACCACACACAGTCATTACTTGGATGACATAGCAGCCAGTAAGCAAGAAAAAAAATCATACTTCTTTTGCCAGCTTTAAACCTATCTCTCAATTTTTCCCCCTCCTAACAAAAGTGACTGCTACCTCCCGCTCACTCAGTTTCAGGTTGTTTTTTTGTAAATAGTAACGGCAGTGCGGTTTGCATTTTATCACCCGCGTGTTCAGTGAACCAATTTAAAGTTGGATCGGTGAAAGAAATGCTCGCTTTAACTTTCCTTACAGCCTTAGAGGTATGCTTGCTTGTGTTAATCATTTATTTCATACACACATTCAGCACCAGCACTGATGTTTTCAGCCCACCAGCTCATCGTCCGAGCCCTGACTTCTACACACATCCAATCAGTATCTCGAATGAATGAATACTTGCGCTTGCTGTATCTCTAACTAAAGATAGTAGCGGTTGCCCCTGACTCTCCTATGTCACCAAAATTAAGATAAACCCGAAAACAACCGATCGCTACTTACTCCGTCATCTTCTTTGCCTGCTCAGTCGCGGAGAACACCCGGTAACTGTTCTGCTGCATTCTGATTCGTAGCGGTATGCAGGAACAGGGAATCATTTAAGAGAAAATAAAATGTACTACATGGTGGAGAATGGGAAACAACTTTAAAGAAAAATAGACTGAGACAGAAAACGGAAACGGAAGTGTCTGTGTGGGAACGGGAAGTGTCTGTGTGGAGGGCGGTAACCTTGACAACCAGCTGCAACCATCTACAGAGGCCCTTCTATGACAAACGTCCCTCTGTAAAAAAAACATATTTTAATGCAGGCGGAGGAACTATTTGATTGCAAAATGAATCAAACAGCTAACAATTTTAACATGTAATCATAAAGTTTATTTGATTTCAAGTACATATAATACACTGGCCCATTTTCTAAGCGCAATAATACCCGACAGGGTGGGCGGTATTGGGCAATACCGGACCTTCCAGGGGCTATAAGGCCCTCCGCCTGCGGCGTCGGGCCTCATTACGCCCCTGGGTGGTCCTGGTATTGCCCAATACCGCCCACCCTGTCGGGTATTATTGCTTACTTAGATTGCATTAGTATGAATTAGAAAATGGACTTTTTATTTGGAGGCATCTGATTGGCTGGTACCCATTCCACAGGGGTACATTAACTTTCAATAGATGCCCACCAAATAAAAAGTGCCAGGCAAAACCTGCTTTATGCCCAGCCAAGTATCCTTGTGCCCAGCCTGCTTCATCATTGGCTGAAGCACTGGGCACAAAATGTCAAACTGCCGCCATTTTTTTCAACATCTAGCAAAAGTCACGCCACCACCACCACACACACAGTCATTACTTGGATGACATAGCAGCCAGTAAGCAAGAAAAAAAATCATACTTCTTTTGCCAGCTTTAAACCTATCTCTCAATTTTTCCCCCTCCTAACAAAAGTGACTGCTACCTCCCGCTCACTCAGTTTCAGGTTGTTTTTTTGTAAATAGTAACGGCAGTGCGGTTTGCATTTTATCACCCGCGCGTTCAGTGAACCAATTTAAAGTTGGATCGGTGAAAAGAAATGCTCGTTTAACTTTCCTTACAGCCTTAGAGGTATGCTTGCTTGTGTTAATCACTGATTTCATACACACATTCAGCACCAGCACTGATGTTTTCAGCCCACCAGCTCATCGTCCGAGCCCTGACTTCTACACATCCAATCAGTATCAATGAATGAATACTTCAAACATCTGTATCTCTAACTAAAGATAGTAGTGGTTACCTATGACTCCCTATGTCACCAAAATTAAGATAAACCCGAAAACAACCGATCGCTCTTACTCCCTATCTTCTTTGCCTGCTCAGTCGCTGAGAACACCCCGTAACTGTTCTGCTGCATTCTGATTCGTAGCGCGGTATGCAGGAACAGGGAATCATTTAAGAGAGAAATAAATGTACTACATGGTGGAGGAATGGGAAACAACTTTAAAGAAAAATAGACTGAGACAGAAAAGCAGGAAATGGGAAGTGTCTGCGTGGGAAGCAGAAGTGTCTGTGTGGAGGCGAACCTTGACAACCAGCTGTGAACCATCTACAGAGGCCCTTCTATGACAAACGTCCCTCTGTAAAAAAACATATTTTAATGCAGGCGGAGGAACTATTTGATTGCAAAATGAATCAAACAGCTAACAATTTTAACATGTAATCATAAAGTTTATTTGATTTCAAGTACATATAATACACTGGCCCATTTTCTAAGTGCAATAATACCCGACAGGGTGGGCGGTATTGGGCAATACCGGACCGCCCAGGGGCGTAATGAGTCCCGACCGATACTTAGAATATATGGTTATAGAGCACCTACTAGTGTACATTTATTTTGCAGACAGTGTTGGAAAATAATTTGCAATGTGTACTAATAGAGTAATCTTATAATATATAAGTTAAAAAGTACTGGTTAACAGTCTGCAGTATAATTTTATAATGCATTGGCTAAAAAGAGCCTTGTGTGATTGTGATTTAATAATATTTGCTTTAGTGCCATCTAGTGGTGCAAGACAGAATTTCCGTTCATTTCTTGTTTTATTGAGCACGCATTTCTAATTGATTTCACCTGGTGAATGTATATATAAACCATTTCCTCACTATGAGCTCCACCCACTGAGGAAGATGCTTTTTGAATTGAAGCACTGGGGAGCTTTTGTTTGTCGTTACCGTGTCCGTTGCCAGGTAGTGGAATAAAACTCACTTAATTGAATTTACTTGGGAGAGATTGATTTATTTACATGGCCTGAGTGCAGTTCTTTATCGAGATTTAAGTTTAATGTGGAAGGCAGGCTGCCCTTTTTGAACTGCACCAGTTAGAATAAATGGAGATAGCAAGTTGCAGCACTAGTCCCTTTCTTTGCTTAAAGTAGTGTGAGGTAGTTGCAAAAAATGCGGACTGATCTGGTGATGTTTTGGGGAGAGATCCAGCAATGTTTTGCTGAGGGTATGTCTAGCATCTTTCTGTCTGGTATCAGTGTAGCCGAAACAGAAAGGAAGCTTTAGACAAGAGGATTTTTGCCCAGAAAATGCCATCCACATGTGCTGCTTGTGTGCCTTCTAGTACAATAAAAGAACAGAGTACTGCTTGTGTTTTCAACTTGAAATGGACAGTAAAGCATTGAAGTGTGTGTCCTGATCTCTACATCAAAAGTGCCTACAGAACTTTCAAAATGCAATTTTCAAGTGCCAAAAGTAGTGTGGACTTTAAGGAACAGACTCAGATATGTGCCCTGAGAGTTTCATGTGCTTTGTGTGCAAATTGGGGGAGTCGCTAAAGAAATTATCCAGACATGGTGGTAAAAATGGTCAAAACAGTGCTTCCGCTGCTGAAATTGCAGCCGAGAAAAAAATTACAATTTGCAGTTTTAATTTGCTCCTGCTCAATGATCGCCGTGAAGAAAGAGCAAGCGAGAGGAGAGAGGGGGCTCATTTGCATGGTATGGAGTGATTGGTGCTACTGCAACCAGTCCCGCTCCCTGGCCAGCATCTGTGTACTGCAGAGTGTTTGAGGAGAGAGAGGAGAGAGAGAGAGAGAGAGAGAGAGAGAGAGTGGGCTGGTTAGATCAGGATCTACCATCGAGGGGCTTGTGAGCATTCTAAACTTTAGTAAGCAGACTAGTACTATATAATTTCAGGCTCAACCCATTGTCCAACCGACTAGAGAGGGACTGAGGTGTTCGTGACTATGATCGGCGGGACTGCCAGCCTGTTTCACCCCAGAGGCCTTCCTAGGATTGGAATCAGGACAAAAATGTTCTATTGGCAGGAACCAGCTACTGAATTCAGTGAGCAAGCAAGTAAACTGTACAGGCAAACTGTGATTAACAAGCCAGCTGAGCCTGTGCGTAAGCAGTGTGATTTTTGTGCAAAGAAGGACTGCAAGTTGTAGAGCAGGTCAACAAACAGAAATTCTGAGCATAGACTGTGAGTAATGATAATGGTTTCAGCAACTGTAAATTTTTCTGAGCAAAAGGGACTGTGAGTTGTATATGGTGGGTGCAGCTAACAGGCAGTCCTGTGCAAAGAAAGACTGTGGGGCTTAAAAGTGACTTTGAGCATGAATTAATGCTGATTGCAAAGTCAAGTACCAGTTAAAAATCATATGAATATGCTGAAATGTACCAGCAGAGCAATCCATTGTAGTTTAAAGTAAATTCAGTAGCCAGAAAAGGTCGGAAACACAGTTTTGAGCAAGTGAGCAGACTTTGATGCATGAGAAAAGTTACCGATGCCATTACAGGGCAGGGTCAGCAATGTAAACACAGCAGCAGGGAGCCATTTTGTGAGATAATATGTGACTAATGAGTAATTCAGTACCAAAATGTTTGTGTGTTTGCTTTCAGACATGGCTTCAGGAACTCCCTGCTACCCAGATCATGTCCGAGCTATGATTGCTGAGGAGGTGACAGCACAAAGAGAGGTTGAAAGAGCCTACTATGGTGAAAGGTTATCCCTGGATGTAGCAATTCCTAACTATCCAGTGAGACTGTGCATAGTGTGTCTAAAGGCTGGAAGGGATGTGTTTCTGATATCCTTTTGCTCGGACTGCCTTGTGAAGGTTGGAATGAGCAGGGGTGCAGTGCCAGAGAGGGCAACAAGAATTCAATTGGCTCCTACGTGGACCCTGGCAGGGGACCCTGCCAGTAGCAGCATGCAGCACCAGGTTGGACCTATTGGGGAACGTTCTTCAGAGTGTGTTACAGAAAAAGCAAGTAAAGTTGATGTTGATCCACTGCAAGGGAAGGAACAGAGAGAGGTTCCCATGTCTGTGTCCCAGATGGACAGTGCAACAGAGGATCAGTTAATCTGTGGACTCAGGGTCCGAGTCCTAGCCTAGTGTGAGAGGATGAATTGCAAGCAACATTGAATTGGGAGGTGTCTATCTCTGCATCCAGTGAGGAATGAAAGGTCTCAGGAGTGGGGAATTTTGCTCACTCTTTTGCACAGATAATGAGGAAGAGTGGGATGTAGAAGAGTATTTTCATGTAGAGGACTCCAGTGAGTCACCTCAAGCTCTTGCCTCAGAGGAGCCAGAGACAGTTGGAGAAGGCTCTAGCTGCTTGTCCACAGAGATAGTGGGGGACAAGTTATTTTGTTCTTTGAGTATGAGACACTGGCTCGACCAGGACTGGCCACCCGCAAGCCAGGCCATGGGCTGCAGACTAGTAAAGAGTAGTAAAGAGGAGAGATTGATACATAGGAGGGCTGATGCCATGTATGGGAAGTCCTTTCCTACTTTTCCTTGATGAGTCTGGGAGGAAATCGAACAGAACAGGCAATCCTGGTTAATGGAAGAGGTTAGTAAGAATTTGCACCATGGTGCGACAAGATGTGTAAGGGACAAAGTCGTAAGTGATTGCCTCAGATTCTGGAGACTGGGCAGGATTCTGTTAATGGACACTGTGCAAACTGTGGATGGAGCTGGGAATGAGACATTTCACAACATCAAATTTGAATGCCCAGACAGGGTCATACTCCTCTCCTCACACCCTGAGTGGTACTACCCTTAATGGTGCCACTCCCTGTGACTATGCCCAGCATGCTTAAAGGAAGTGAGCAGTGGAAGGCCAGTGTCTATCATCTGAAGCAGCAGTATCTATGGAGGAAGATGCAGCTCTTGTGGTATTCCAGGATTTCTTCAGGTATATCCAGATTTGTCAGCCCAGCAGTTTTCCTGTTCCATCGTCTGGCCTTCCAGAAGACATCAAACCAGCAGTTTTCTTATTTCATCATTTGGGTTTCCAGAGGTCATCAGTCCAGCAGTTTTCCTGTGTCATCATTTGTTTTTCAAAGGACATCAACCCAGCAGCATCCGAGGATGCCATATGGTCTGAAGGGAGAAGGTTCTCAGCTCGTAGAAGTAAGGTGATACTTTGTTTTCATTATTCATGTCGCTGGTAAAAAAAACCTTTTATTTACATTAACTGACTTTGCACAACACATCCTATATTTGAAGACTATCCACGGAAAATTAATTTTCATCAAAAACTCTCCCCATAGATTGTAGCGCTATACAGACCCTGTCCTGTCCAAGAACTGTTCAGCAGGCTTCGGCCTAGAAAATACTTTTTAATGGACAATGCCCATGGGCAACAGTAATCTTGTCACTAGCTGGGACTCTGTAGGGCATCTCATCCCCAAATGTGTTGTATAAATGTCTACTTTCCATTTTTAACTTTTGTACTTTTATGGAAAAATATTTTGGAGGTTCTTTAGTGTTGGGTGGAGGTTTAGGCACTGCGTGGAATGCAGAATGTGTTTTTGTGTTTTTCTTCTCTTGCAGGTATTCCTGAGGAAGAAAAGAAGAAGAGGATGTTGGAACTCATCCGAGTTCTCCTGTTCTTAATGTTTTTAGACTTGTGTATGGTTAACAGGGTCTTAACATGTTTTCTTCACAGGTATAACATTTTGGGAAATGTGATGCAATGTAGTGTATGTTTTCCTTTGTTGTTCACAGGTTCCCTGGGAAGTTTGGGAGATAGATTCCACAGTAGGTAGTTTAAGTTAGATAGAATTTCACTAGAGGGCTAGGGGGATAGGCAGGTTGGTGGACCTGAGCCAGATGGGGTCAGCAGTGCTGTCTATTAGGACATGCTTCAAGCAGTTTTCTTGGAACCACTGAAGATTCATAGACAGATCATAGGATAGGGGTTGAAGTTTAATCAGCCACTCTGTTCCTTTAGTGTTGCCTGCCTCTGCCTGGCACATGGTAGGGGAGAAGTAGCTCTACCTCCCTGTAGGTAACACGGAGGATAGGATGGCCTAGTGCTGGATGGGGATATGACTGCGGACAGTCATTCATCTGATTGTGGTGAGTGTAACTACTCAGTCCCCTGGAGTTATTAGAATCCCCTCAGTGTCAGTGCTAGGCAGGGAGAGGCAGCTGGCTATTAACTAGTTAAATGGGTTTGTCACTTACTCACTCTTTTGTTTACTTGGCATCAGCTGAGATGTGAGAGATGAGCTCATTTGTAACCCTCATAGTAGCGTAATCCACAGCAGCTGTGAGTGAGGGAATTTAGAATCTTGAGACGGGTAGTCAGTCAGTGTAAAGGGTCAGTGTGTGTCAGTAGCTTGAACTGTGAGGAGTGAGAACTGCTCAGCTGAGGGCTCTGAGTGGAAAGCCTGCTTTCTCACCCTAATCCTGATATCCTCCAGTCTACCAAGAGAAGTGGTGGAAACTGTTGTCTTCAGCAGGATCTCCTGATTTTCATTCCTGGAGAGGTGAAAAGGACTGCCAGTGGATAGATCCTAGGAGCAATCCCCTTTTTGATCCAGGATGTTTTGAAGCTGTCTAATTTCTAACAGTGAGTAGTATCTGACTTTTTGCTGCTGAAAACAAGTACCTGTGCTGTTGTGTTCTCTGGCTAAAAGGGAAACGCACAACGTTTCTGTTCAGAAGTTTGAGACTGTTCTCAGTTTAAAGTTGGCTGACAAGTGTCATGTCCAGAGGTATGAATAATTCACATTGTTTGGGACTTTAGTTATCACACTACCAGTGTCGTGTTTTAAATGCTGGATGTGAAAGTTTCATTCAATTAAGCATTTTCCAAGTGTGTCCAAGATGTTTAAGGTGTAACTCTGAAGACTGGCTGGGTATGGATTTGGGAGCAAAGAGTGGACTACCCCCCATCTGGAGTAACCAGCTCAGGACTACAGGTTCAATAAGAGCACCTGGTTACTTTGGACATGTGGCCAATGTCTGAAGAGGATTTTATTTCCTGGAGTGGGTTGTGCTACTTATTAGCCAAATGTATGTTCAGTTGTGGCCAGTGCCACTAGAAGCAATGTTCAGTTGTGGCCAGTGCCACTATAAGTATTTCCAGTTGTGGCCAGTGCTACTGGAAGAAATGTAATTGTCCTGTGAAATATGGGAATACAAGGTGCAAGAGTTTTGTCAGTAAATGTGTGTTCAGTTGTGGCCAGTGCCACTGGGAGAATATTCAGAAGTCCTATGCTACAGTGTGGGAATTCAAAGAGTTTTTCTGTCAGATACAGTTGTTTCATTGTTCTGCAAGTTCCTAGTGCCACTATGTGTAAACCTTGGGGGTTCACCCTTGCTTTAGAGAACATCTTTTAGAATAACGTCACACTCTAGAACCCCAACCATGGTTTGGACAGTTACATTATTTTCTTCCTGTGTGTGGATTTACTGGGTACCCCTCCAGAAGTATACAGTAGGTCTAGCATAGCCCTAGCAGAAAGTTCTCTCCCCAGGACCTGGTTATTTGTAAATACCTTACAGGTCAAATTTGCTTTTGTACACCCCAACCCCTTGCTCTCTAGAGTAATGAGTCTGGTATACATTCTCAAGGCTAGGGATGGTACAATTTCTAACATACTAACTGCCAGTAGATTAGGCCTTATGGTCTATCGAGTCTGCTCGAACTTCAGATCCCTAGTTGGGTGCCGAGGCCCTCCCCCCCTTGTATTCCAGAAACCCCTATCATCCATCCCCACCCCCTGGGCCAGGCCATCATCTGATACATCCACTTTCTGTCTGTCCCACCCTCTCTTGAAGCCCTCCACTGTGGATCTCTGAACCTGCTTGCCAGGCAGTGCATGCCATGGGTCCACCACCCTCTCAGTGAAAAACCTCCTCCTCTTTTCCCCCTCACCCTTCTACCTTCCAACTTCAAACCATGCCCTCTGGTGATACCTCCCTGCTTTAGTCTAAAGATCCCCTCCATGTTTACCCTATTTATTCCCTTGAGGTACTTGAAGACCTCAATCATGTCCCCCCTGTCTCTTCTCTCCTCCAATGAAAACAGGAAGAGCTCCTCAAGTCTGTCCTCATACGTCAAATCCCTAGTCCTCGTATCATCTTAGTTGCCCTCCTCTGTACCCTCTCCAGGAGCTGTATGTCCCTCTTCAAGTGTGGTCTCCAGTACTGTACACAGCACTCAAGGTGTGGTCTAACCAGTCCATTGCTGGCGGCAGAATCACTTCCCTGCTCTAGAGGTGATCCCCCCACGATGCATCCCAACACCCTGTTTGCCTTGCTAGCCACTATCCTGCACTGCTCAGAGTTATTCATACATGCATCCACCATGACCCTAGGTCTTTTCCCTAATGAGGCCTCAGCACCTCCCTCCCAGGGTGTACCTGTGTTTAGGGTTTCCCATGAGATGCAACACCTTGCACTTGGTGATATTGAAATTTAATTTCCATGTGTGAGCCCAGCTTTCCAGGGTGTCCAGGTCCCCTGCAGGGCCAACCTCCCCTCTTCTCCCTCAATTACTGCTCCCATCTTGGAGTCATCAGCAAAGAGACTCATTTCACACCCTATACCCTCCCTGATGTCCGATATGTATGCATTAAACAGGATCGGACCCAGGACCGAGCCCTGCGGTACCCCACTACCAACTTCTCTAATGTTCAAGAGCTCCCCACTGACCACTACTCTCTGGGTGCATCCAGCTACTAGTTTTCAATCCATCTGACCATCAAAGAGCCTACTCCCAACCCCATCAGTTTCTCCACCAGACCATTGTGGGGACAGAGTCAGCATTGCTGAAGTCAAGAATAATACATCCACAGGCTTTCCCCTGTCCAGTTCTGATGTTACCCATTCATAGAACTCTACAAGATTGGTTTGACATGATCTACCTGGCACAAACCCATGTTGCCAACTATCCAGACCTCCCACCTCCTCCAAGTACACCCCCAATTGTTCCTTTAGTGTACTCTCCATTAATTTTCCCACCACCGAGGTCAAACTGATGGGTCTATAGTTACCTGGTACATCTCTCAACCCCCCTTTATGGATTGGCACCACATGTGCCTCTCGCCAATCCCTAGGTACCCTCCCTGCCTCAAGCGACCTGTTGAAGAGCTCCACCAGGGGTGCAACCAGTATGTCCGCCAATTCCCATAGTACTCTCAGATGAATGCCATCCGGCCCAGGAGATTTGTCTTTCTTTAGGGCCTTGAGGGCTAACCACACCCCTTCGGTAGGAGATAGCATTATCCGTCCTTCCACCTTACTGGCCTTTTATCCTTATCCTGATGTGACACCCCTGGGGTACCTCTCCCTCCCTCTTGCTCCATTTCTGTTGCTCCCCTGATCCCACTCACTGCCGCTTCTATCCCCATCGTGCCTTGGTTTGTAGATATCCCATCCCCCTCCCTAGTGAACACAGAGGCTAAGTACTTGTTAAATACCTCTGCCTGGTCCCTCGCCTCTTCACCCACCCTCCTTCTGATCTCAATCTGCTGAGATGGCCCTTAGTTTTTCTCCATTCCCCAATGTACTGGAAGAACCCCTTTTCCCAATCATGTATCCCTGTGCCAGCCGCTGCTCTTTACTGGACTTTGCCCCCCTCACCATCCGGGTGACTTTTCTAGATGCAAGATGGTACATTTCCTTATCCCTATCCCCTCTTGTTGTTTTATATTTTTTGTAGGCCGCCTTCTTTTCTCTGACCGCTACCTGAACCTCACTGGACCACCAGCATGGTTTATGTGACCTTGCTCCCTTACGTTTCACCTTAGTGCAGGTCCTGACTGCCTCATGAATCCCCGTTTTATGACCTCCCATCTCCTTTCCACATTTGTCATTGATGTAATCCCCTTCAAGTGATCCTTAAACAGAGAAACATAGAATTTGACGGCAGATAAGGACCGCTTGGCCCACCCAGTCTGCCCATTTCCCTACCTACTGGATAAGCTGCAGATCCTAGTTAACCAGCAGCCTGCTTCTTCTTAGCCCCACCCCCCAGAATTGCCTTATGACTGTCCCATGCATGCTTGAATTCCACCACTGATTTTGACTCTACAACCTCCTCCGGAAGGCCGTTCCATGCATCTACAACCCTCTCTGTGAAAAAATACTTCCTTAAATTACCTCTGAGTCGCCCCACCTCTATCTTCAAATTGTGCCCTCTTGTTCTTGCACACCTCTTTTTTTGAAAGATGCTACCCTCTTGGACTTTGTTGATTCCTTGAGGTGCCTTGAAGTTTCTATCATGTCCCCCTCTCCCTCCTTTCCTCGAGGCTGTCGTATTAAGCTCCTTAAGTCTCTCTTCATATGTCTTCGGTGCAGACCCTGCACCATTTTGATGCCCTCCTCTGGACAGCTTCCATCCTGTCTATGTCTTTGCGGAGATTGGGTCTCAGAACTGCACACAGTACTCCAGATGGGGTCTCACCAGCTGTCTGTACAGAGGATAATAACTTCCTGTTTTCTACTGGTGATGCCTCTCCTATGCATCCCAGCACCCCCAACCCTCCTTGCTGCCCTCTCACATTGCTTGCCCACCTTTAGGTCATCCTATGTATGACTACCCCCAGGTCCCTTTCCATTTTGTTGTTGTTAGTATCTCACCCCCATTGTGTACTCTTCCCTGGTTTTGTTTCCCAGGTGCATTACCTGCACTCTTTAGCATTGAATCTAAGCTTCCATACATTTGACCATTCCTCTAACCTTGCCAAGTCCCTTCTCATCCTTTCCACCCCACCCTGTGCATCAACTCTGTTGCAGATCTTAGTGTCATCTGCAAAGAGACATACTTTCTTCAGTCCTTGCAATGCCGCTTATAAAGACATTGAAGGGCCGGTCCTAATACTGAACCTGCGGTACCCACTAGTGACCCTCCTTTCTTCTGGTGGACTCCATTTACTATTACTCTCTGTGTCCTATTCTCTGCCAATTCTTTACCCAGGCTGTCATCTTGGGACCCCTCCCAGGCTGGCTAACATGTATATTAATCTTTTGTGTGGGACTGTGTCAAATGCCTTGCTAAAGTCTAGGTAGGCCATGTCCACAGCCCCTCCCTGATCTACTACTTTGGTCACCAGTCAAAGAAATCTATCAGATTTGTCTGGCATGACCTTCCGCTGTGAATCTATGCCCTAGGGTCCTGTGCCCTCTGGCCTCTAGATACTTGACAATTCTTTCCTTCAAAGTGATTCCATCATTTTCCCTGTCACTGAGGTTAAACTAACAGGTCTGTAGTTTCCTGCTTCTGCCTTGCTCCCACTTTTGTGAAGGGAATCACATCTGCCTCCTCCAGTCTAAGTGCCACCCATCCTCCATGATTTGTTAAAAGGGTAGTCAGTGGTGTCACTAGTTCTATCCTTAAGCTCTTTTAGAATTCTGGGATGAATCCCATCAGGCCCCATTGCTTTGTCCACCTTCAGTTTTAAGAGTTCTTTCAGAACCCTTTCTTCTGTAAATGGGCTGGTATCAACTTCTGTATCAGAGTGTTACTACTGTTTGTTTATGTACGCCCCCTCTTCATTTGTAAATACTGAGCAAAATATTTGTTTAGTATCTCTGCCTTTTCACAGTCTCCTCTGCCCACCTCCCTCCCCTTTATTAAGCCTCACTATCCCTCCTTTGGTCTTCCTTTGCTCCTGATGTACCTATAAAGGTTTTATCCCCTTCTTAACTGAGTTGGCTAGCTTTTCCTCGGTTTGGGCCTTTGCTGTTCTGACTGCCTTCCCAGCCTCCTTTTGCTTTAACTGATACAGTTCTCTGTCCTGCTCCTTCTGCGATTCCTTGTACTTCCTGAATGCTTTCTTTTTCTCTTGAACCTTCACTGCCAGTTCCTTTGAGAACCATAGTGGTTTCTTACATCGTCTTGTTTTGTTTATTTGCTTCACAGAAAGACTCGTTACTTCTGGGATGGCAGTTTTTATTATTCCCCATTGTTCTTCCACCCCTCCTTCCTGCCCATTTGCTAGTGCCTTCCTTAGGCACCCACCCATTTTGGCAAAGTCAGCCCTCCTAAAGTCCAGTACTTTTGTCTTTGTATGGCTTGACTCTATTGCTGTGTTTATTGTGAACCATACTGTTCGATGGTCGCTAGTTCCCAGATGGCTACCCACTTCTACATCTGTGATCCTCTCTCCATCTCCATTTGAGAGAATCAAGTCTAATATTGCTCCCTCTTGAGTGGGCTTCAGTACTAGTTGTTGAAGGCATGCCCCCTGTAGGGCATCTAGAATAACTGCACTCTTCGAAGTGGCAGCTGCAACTGCACTCCAGTTAACATCTGACATATTCAGATCACCCATCAGCAATACCTCCCCTTTTTCTGCCATTCTAGTATACTTTCTATCATTTCCTGTCCATTTCCTCCCTGAGAAGAGTCTGTATACTAACCCTGTCGATGTGGTGCCATTGCCTGTCTCAAATTTACCCACAGTGCTTCTTCTCCTCCTGTTTACCCTTTGTTCTGTTGCTTTTATTCCTTCCCTTATGTAAGAACTACTCCTCCTCCTCTTTTACCCTCCTGTCCCTCCTGTAGACAGTGTATCCTGGTATGTTTATGTCCCAGTCATGGTTTTGTGTGTACCATGTTTCTGTGACTGCCACGATATCCAGATGTTCCTCCTCCATCAAGGCCACTAATTCAGGAAGCTTGTTACCCAGACTACGGGCATTAGTACTCATTGCTCTCCATTTTTGATGGCTTTACCTTCTGTTGCAGCATCCCCACTGACCGTTCTACCTCAGTCTTTTCTCATTTAGTACCCTGTTTTGTAGGAGAGGCTGGGATTTTCCTGCTGCTTGTCAGTGCCTCCCCTTTGACTAGTTTAAAAGCTTGCCAATGAAGCATTTAAACCCGATTGCTCAAAGACTTGTTCCTTCCTGGATAGATGCAGACCATCCTGCCAGTATAGGCTGGTGTCCCTCCAGGTGGAACCCCAGTCCCCAATGAAGCCAAACCCCTGTGCTCCGCACCATTTTTCAACCATTCATTAAACTGCATGGTGCCAATTACCCTCGCCTCCCCATGCTTTTGACAGGCAGCACCTCTGAGAAGGATACTGTGTGTGCTACTTGTCTTAGGTCCCTCCCAGCTCTGCAATGTCCTCCTGCACTGCTCTAATCTCATGATGAGCCAAGTCATTTGTCCCTAGGTGGACAATTCGTCCAACTCGGGAATCCCTTGCAGCTGTTCTCGTGATCCTGAGGATCGCTTCCTGTCCTCAAGCCATGGCACCAGGCAGGCACCTTGCTCATTTTTCCCAGCTCCCCCAGTTTTATACCCCTAATAATTGAGTCCCCACCAGGGCTGCTTCCTTTCCTGTGGTGTCCTCTGCCTCCTTCCTGTGGGCCTCCCTTGTGACAGTTATCATCAGTCTTCTCTGCGGGTGCATCCATAGGGGAGCTATGCTCCCTAGAATGGTGTATGGATTGTGGAGTGGAACAATTGACTGGGTGTGCCTCTGTTCCACCCTCCTCACCCTCCCTGAGCCCACTGTGGTCCAACTGCTGTGCTTTCTTCGCAACCTCTGAGGTAGTGGTGGTGGTGCTAGTGCTCCCTGGATGGGGGAGGTTCCCTTCCTACTGTCCAGTGTGGCCTGGGGAAGGTTTCCTTACTACTGTCCAGTGCGGCCTGAAGGCAGACGCTTCCTCCCTCAAGGCAGATAGTTGTCTGCAAATAGGGCAACATCTCAGCCTCCAGAAAGACTCCCGGAAGACTGCTGCCCCACAGCCATTACATTGCACTACTCCCCACATGTTTATCTAGTTTTTATTTTTTTATTGTATTTGTGTGTGTGTGTGCGCGTGCATGTGTGATTTGTTATATAGAAATATATATTATACAACGTGTATGCTTATATTGTCAGTGCAGTGTGCTAGAGAGGATATGACAGTGAAATGCACCTTGCACTCGAGGAAATGATGTCAGAACCTCAGGTATAAAGGAACTATTTCCAGGGGTGGGAAGGGGTTGGGCCTAAACTGTGTCCTCACAAAACAATCAACTAAAAACTCTCACCCACCGCTGCGATGAGTGCCTTCCTGTCAGCAAGATACCCTACACAACAATTTGACAGAGAAAGTGCCCTGCTTATCAAACAGAGAAAAATCCAGACATCCAAGTCAGACACAGGTAAACCTCTCCAGCCCCAAAACAGCCTGGTGGTTTGTTAGCCACAAAGGAAAATCAAATATGCAGTTATTTCAGCCCTTCTGAGGATGCTGACAAGATAAGCAGTTTTAAAACCCCCTTCCTGAATTAAAAACTAAAACAAACACAAAGCAATACCACTTTAAAAGTGAGGAAAACTTCTCTCAGATGTAAACCCACCAAAAGTTGCAAACTATATTGATGCAGATTCTCACAGAATTCTAGTAATCAGTCCAGTTAGCCACAAAGGAAAATCAAATATGCAGAAGATAAGCAGTTTTAAAACCCCTTCCTGACTTAAAAACTAAACCAAACACAAAGCAATACCACTTTAAAAGTGAGGAAAACTTCTCTCAGATGTAAGCAAGAGAGAGAGAGTTTAGTTACAAATATTTTGTCCAAAATAGTATATCCCACGCAGCTTCTCAGTTGTTTCCAAGCACTCCTGTACACAACTTGGAAGAAGATGGACCCTGCCTTACCTGTCTCTGCAGACCCTAACTGGTCTGAGGTCACCCTTGAGAATATTTCCCGTGCCCACAAAGTCTGCCCCCCTGAAGTCCACTGCCAGTGTCCTAAATCGCACCCCCCCATGCTTATTTGAAACCAGACAGTATTGTGGTCGCTCCCAGTCAGGGGATCCTCTACAACCAGGTCCCTTACCAGATCCCCATCTGCCAGAAACACAATGTGTTTCCTGAAGTCTGTGCCCAGTTAAGGGTGCCAGGGGTAGCTAACTGTGTAAAGTAGCAGGGAAGACGAGGAGCACCAGTACCAGTACCAGTACCAGTACCAGAGGCATGTGATGTAGATTGGGGGTGGTAGACGCCTGGTACAGACTGCCAGCAGAAGTGGTGGAGAAACAGTGGGGGGCTTCAAACATGTGTGGGATAGACATGAAGGTATGTTAGAAAACAGGCAAGGAGGAGGAAGGGTGACCACAGACCAGTTAGGGTCTGCAGAGACAGGTAAAGCAGGGAACATCTGGGCAGCCTGGGTGGGCCAAACAGTCCTTTGCTGCCTAAAATTTCAATGTTTCTGCGATTTTCAGTAGGTTAATGTTTCTTTCCACTTTATGGGGTGATTCACTCCCTGAAAGTTCCAGGTGATATATTTAAATGGTGCCTTATCTGGATTGTAAAACCTGTCTATGCCACTTCCATAAGTATTTCCTATCTCAGAACAGAACATGCCAAATAATCCCATGTCCACCTTTTCACATTTATTTATGTATTTAAATATATTTTACCAGATAAACAAACAGAGCCCAGAAGGCTTGTTTCCAGTTGTAACCGGGGTGTAGGGGGTGGGAGTGTCATAAAGAAGAATACATTTACCCAGGGTATTGAGAATAACAAAGTATGCTGATAAGACTACATACCTACAGGAATGCATTTTCCCACATGGGACTTTATAAAACAACAGCAGTACATAATATTAGACACAACATAGTTGATTATGATGTGCAATCTACGTTGCTTACAGTGTGCAATAAATGTCAAGTGCAGTTAGTTCTGTACAATAGAGACATTTATTTTCTGCCCTAAAAAGCAGTCTACCTCAGTGTATTGCAAGCAGGAGAGCAAGAGAGGATAGAAGACAGTAAGGAACTTCAAGGTATTGGAAAAAGGAAAAAAAATGTTAGCTCTACAACTATATTGTTTACAGCAGGTGAAGACAACTTTTAGCACTTTGCTGCCCTCTGGTGCCCTGAAGCTGCCATGACATGTAATAGAATAACTTGGTTGGTTCATAAGCCCTGGAATTTTATTTATTTCGTTTTTGTTAACCGAGTAAGTGCACTAGACAAATTCTGCCTATTTTCAGGCATTACCCGGGGGAGGGGGAAACATATAAATTACAACTGATCTTGAACCAGATTAAGCTGCTGCTGGAGATTCCTGCGATATAGTTGAATCTCATCTATTGCCTGGTTTATGTGGCATGTTTCTTCAAGCCTTAGACTTCATCTGACTATCTGGACCGGAACAGAGAGATAAGTACTGATGATTTAATGAGGTCGTGAGAGGGCCTCTGTTTTGGATATTCTATTTGTAGTCTTTATGCACTGTTGTGAGAGAACAGTGCTTGGACCTTAAATGGTGGTGTTGGGGTGAGAGATCCACTGTTAATATCTTTTTATATTGATATTTTTACTGGTATTTATTGTATCTGTATTGTAACTGTACTGTTAAAGTATAAGCTATAGCTGGGTGGGAGATTTAATTTAATTTATTGTTAATAGTTTATTTAAAGTATTTTGATTTATTTTGTTTGTCTGTTATGTGTTGGCAGAGGTCTCTCCCCGTCAGGCGCTACTCTCCTGTTGAGCTCCGTAGTCTCTGTACTTTGGACTGTATTCATTTGTCGGCTAATGTTTATATTTAATGCCATGCATTGGGGATTGTTAGGGGCGGGGGACGCGGACCTCTTGGGAGAGTGGAGACAGGCAGCCGGATTGGAGTAGTGGGGATTAGGAGACGGCCTGGGGTGAAATGGGTGCCCGATAGGGGCTTACCCTGTCTGATTCCCATTCCCAAGGGCTTCACTCTATGTGGGCAGATGACTCGGTCGATCTTGGGGTTTCATCCAACCCAGGTGGTGTTATGCAATGCCAGGTCTATTAAAAACAAGATGGCAGTGATGGCTGATCTTGTTGGATCATCAGATCTGACTTGCATCACCGAGACTTGGCTGGATGAAAATTCTGACCCTATCTTGGAGTCAGCAATTCTGGCCGGGTTTTCAGTGATATACTACCCGAGGTTAGATCTTAGGAGCGGGGGAGTGGGCATTGGTTTTAGATCAGAATTGAACCTTGTGGAGGTGCCAGTGGGAGTGACTCGGTCCTTTGAATGTATCTTGGGTGCAGGTGTGGGGTGCAGGATTCTTCTCATCTACCGTCCACCTGGGGGTGAGAAGCAGTTCCTGCAGGAAGTCACAGACTTCATCATTGACATGGTGTTGGAGTCCCCCAGATGGATGCTGCTGGGGGACTTCAGTGCTTGGATCGATGATGAACTCTTGCAGTTTGGTCAAGACTTCCTCCAGTTGATGAATTCGTTGGGCTTCTCACAGGTGATTACCTTTGTGACCCATAAGCACGGTCATTCCTTAGACCTAGTCTTCCTTCTGGGTATGGAGACCTCTGATTTGGTGGTGGAGCCAGTCAGTTGGTCGGATCATCACACCATAAATTTCAATTTTCAGGCCCCCCTCCGTATAGGCCTACCCCTATGGAGATGGTCCGGTACTGCCCTTTAAGAGGTTTATCCCCTGAGGGCCTATTGGTAGTGCTGGACCTATCGGGGCTGCCGAGGAATAGTGGTGACCCAGATACCTTAGTCCGGGATTATAATGATGCTGTGACTGAGGCTCTGGATTGTCTTGCTCCTGTCCATGTTTGTCCCGTTACCCAGCACCCTTGGTCTCCTTGGTTTGATGGCACCTTGAGGGAGCTGAAGAAAGTCAGGACGAAGGCTGGAGCATCACTGGCGAAAATTGGGCCTGGATGCTGACAGACTTAGATTGTTAGCCCATTATAAGGACTATCAATCGACTATCTCCTTTAAGAAGGCAGAATTCCTGTCCAGGGAGATTGCTGCAGCAAAAAATCAACCGTCTCAGCTCTTCCAGACTGTAGACAGACTGTGCAATCCAGTCTGTCTGCAGTTTCAGAGAGCATTGTCCCAAGGGAAGTGCAATGAATTCGTTCGCTTTGTTGCTGATAAGGTTTCTGACATCAGATGCAAGGATTCGCACAGGACACCCCAATGGGACGGACGGTGATCGGTGGGAGGTGGCAGCTCCTCTGTCTGCCTGGTCTGACTTCAACCGGCTGGCGTTTGGGGATGTCATGAAGATCATCCAGTCTTTGCGGCTGACCTGCTGTGGTTTGGACCTGGGCCCAACATGCCTCCTTGTGGAGTGGGTTGAGACCATCGGCCCAGTCCTTGCTGAGATAGTCCGGTGTTTCCGGACTCCCTGAAGGAGGCGGTAGTGGCAGCCCTTCTTAAGAAACCATCGCATGCCTTAGACAACTAGTATTGGAGCCCACTCGAGAGGGAGCAATCTTAGATCTGGTTCTCTCAAATGGAGATGAAGAGAGGATCACAGATGTAGAAGTGGGTAGCCATCTGGGAACTAGCGACCATCGAACAGTATGGTTCACAATAAACACAGCAATAGAGTCAAGCCATACAAAGACAAAGGTACTGGATTTTAGGAGGGCTGACTTTGCCAAAATGGGTGAGTGCCTAAGGAATGCACTAGCAAATGGGCAGGAAGGAGGGTGGAAGAACAATGGGAATAATAAAAACTGCCATCACAGAGGTAACAAGCCTTTGTGTAAAGCAAATAAAAAAAATGAAACAGGTAGAAACCACTATGGTTCTCAAAGGAAGTGGCAGTGAAGGTTCAAGAGAAAAGAGGCATTCAGGAAGTACAAGGAATCACAGAAGGAACAGGACAGAGAACTGTATCAGTTAAAGCAAAAGGAAGCTGGAAGGCAGTGAGAACAGCAAAGGCCCAAACCGAGGAAAGATAGCCAAATCAGTTAAGAAGGGGATAAAACCTTTTATAGGTACATCAGGAGCAAAGGAAGACCAAGGGAGGATAGTGAGGCTTAATAAAGGGAGGGAGGGTGGGCAGAGGGTGACTGTGAAAAGGCAGAGATACTAAACAAATATTTCTGCTCAGTATTTACAAAGGAAGAGGGGGAGGTACCTAAAACAAACAGTAGAAACACTCTGGATACAGAAGTTGATACCAGCCCATTTACAGAAGAAAGGATTCTGAAAGAGCTCTTAAAACTGAAGGTGGACAAAGCAATGGGGCCTGATGGAATTCATCCCAGAATTCTAAAAGAACTAAGGGTAGAACTAGTGACACCACTGACTACCCTCTTTAACAAATCATGGGAGGATGGGGTGGTACCTGAGGACTGGAGGAGGGCAGATGTGATTCCCCTTCACAAAAGTGGGAGCAAGGCAGAAGCAGGAGACTACAGACCTGTTAGTTTAACCTCAGTGGTAGGGAAAATGATGGAATCACTTCTGAAGGAAAGAATTGTTGAGTATCTAGAGGCCAGAGGGGCACAGGACCCAAGGCAGCATGGATTCACAGTGGGAAGGTCATGCCAGACAAATCTGATAGATTTCTTTGACTGGGTGACCAAAGTAGTTGATCAGGGAGGGGCTGTGGACATGGCCTACCTAGACTTTAGCAAGGCATTTGACACAGTCCCACACAAAAGATTAATATACAAGTTAGCCAGCCTGGGAGTGGGTCCCAAGATGACAGCCTGGGTAAAGAATTGGCTAGAGAACAGGACACAGAGAGTAATTATAAATGGAGTCCACTCTGAAAAACAGGGGTTAGTAGTGGGGTACTGAGGTTCAGTATTAGGACCGGTCCTCTTCAATGTCTTTATAAGCGACATTGCAGAGGGACTGGAAGGAAAAGTATGTCTCTTTGCAGATGACACAAAGATCTGCAACAGAGTTGATACAGAGGTGGGGTGGAAAGGATGAGAAGGGACTTGGCAAGGTTAGAGGAATGGTCAAATGTATGGCAGCTTAGATTCAGTGCTAGAAGTGTAAGGTAATGCACCTGGGAAACAAAAACCAGGGAAGAGTACACAATGGGGTGAGATACTAATAACAACAAAAATGGAAAGGGACCTGGGGTAGTCATATCAGATGACCTAAAGGTGGGCAAGCAATGTGATAGGGCAGCAAGGAGGTCTGGGGAATACTGGGATGCATAGGGAGAGCATCACCAGTAGAAAACAAGTTATTATCCTCTGTACAGACAGTTGGTGAGACCACATCTGGAGTACTGCGTGCAGTTCTGGAGACCCAATCTCCACAAAGACATAGACAGGATGGAAGCTGTCCAGAGGAGGGCAACTCAAATGGTGCAGGGTCTGCAGGAAGACATATGAAGAGAGACTTAAGGAGCTATATGTATAGCCTTGAGGAAAGGAGGAGAGGGGGACATGATAGAAACTTTCAAGTACCTCAAGGAATCAACAAAGTCAAGAGGGTAGCATCTTTCAAAAAGAGGTGTGTCAAGAACAAGGGGCACAATTTGAAGAAGATAGAAGGTGGCTCAGAGGTAATTTAAGGAAGTATTTTTCACAGAGAGGGTAATGGATGCATGGAACGGCCTTCCGGAGGAGGTTGTGGAGTCAAAAACAGTGGTAGAATTCAAGCATGCATGGGACAGTCATAAGGCAATTCTGGGGGTGGGGGTAGGAAGTTAGGCTGCTGGTTAACTAGGATCTGCAACTTATCCATCAGGTAAGGAAATGGGCAGACTAGGTGGGCCAAGCGGTCCTTATCTGCCGTCAAATTCTATGTTATGTTTCTCTCAACCCAGACTGTTTTGCCAACTACAGACCTATCTCTAACCTTCCCTTTGTGGGCAAGGTTATTGAGAAGAGTGGCCGTGCTGCAGCTGGAGGACCATCTGACCATTCACGACATCTACGATCCTTTCCAGTCCGGTTTCAGGAAACGGCATAGTACCGAGACAGTCCTTGTTTGGGTTCTCAGTGATCTCCTAGTAGCAAGAGATTGGAGGAGCCTTTCTGTCTTGGTTCTTCTTGATCTTTCATTGGCATTTAACACTGTGGACCATGGGGTGCTAATCAGGCGCCTGTGGTCAATCTGTGGACTGTCTGGTACAGTCCTCAGATGGTTCTACTCTTTCCCCACTGGCAGGTTACAGAGAGTTGTCTGTGGGGTTTACTCCTCTGACAAGATCTCCCTGCCACGTGGGGTTCAGCAGGGCTCTGTACTGTCCCCCATGTTGTTCGCAGTGTACATGCTGCCGCTAGGGGACACTGTAAGGCGGTATGGGCTGAGGTTTCACTGTTATGCAAATGATACTCAGCTATACCTGTCCATGAATTACCAGGGTTGCAAAGATGGCTTTGACCCTAGGTGCAGATCCAAACAGCATTGACACAGTTTTTTTGGTATTCAGTAGCAGTTTGTTTCGAGCTAACCACATATGTAGACAGGCAAAGTGTGGAGTTAATAGTGGTTCTGTTAGTGCAGACTGCTCCTATCAATTTGTAATACTGCTGCTGTGTTTGTGATAGTGGGTAATACAGGTAGCACTCTGAGTGCCCTGTTCTGAGTTACAGCTATTTTTGTTTATCCTCTCTGTGCTCTGTACATCCCCCAACCCCCGTTTCTCCATACAGGATGTCCTATTCTTCCCGCCCTGACCTAGCAGCCCCTGCTTGTCTGTCCAGGTGACCCTTTGTAGCCCCTTTGTTTTCTGCTTCCCTTACAGGTGTCTGCTCCATTCTGGGATTCTAACATTCGCCCTCCCTCCCTCCTGGCACAGTCACAGGATCAATTGGCCCACTAGAGGCTTTGCAGCAGACCCTTTCACTGGAGGTATATAGCTCCTTCAGCACACTCTGTTTGCCCTTATGCCTTCCTCCCTCCCCAACCACCACCTCATCCTAAGCTAGATTTTAATATATAGTGTGCTGGAACCAGTCAGCTCACCCCCTCTCCCCTCAGTCTGCTGAACAGTGGTGCCTCCCTCCTCTCAGTTACTCCTTTTTGATACTTATGCTTGGTTCCTCCCAGCCAGTCCCTAACTCTTACTCTCCGTTTTTCCTGTGCATCGAAATTATGTAGTTCTTCCTACACTCCCTACCTCTTCACACATGGTTATGCCCATTCATTGTGCTCTTCACTGACACAGCTCAAGGGTTCAACTCCCGTATTTGCCGCCCTTGTTCTACTCTCTCACTCACCTAGTCTGTCCAATCCCCACCTACATCATGCTCCTTAAATCTCTCTGTCTGCTCCCCCTCCTCCTCTTCTTAGCCTCTCTCTAACCCCTTACCTTTCTCTCCAATCCTCCTGCTCTCCCCACACTCTCTGAGATCACCTTTCAGTTCTCCCCCCTCCTCTACCTCCCCTCTGGCTTTCTTCCCCAGAACCCTCAACCCCTGACCCCCTGGCCCATCTATCCTACCTCCTTGCTTCCATGCTGGCCTACTTGCCTTCAAGCACTCACCCCCTTTCTCCTACTCTTAGACCTCTCACCTTCACCATTCCTCATCCAGGAGATTTTATTCACATACCTCCAAGCACCTAATTACTTCATTGCTCATACTAGCTGGTGACATTGAATGCAACCTTGGCCCAGCCTCCCCCCTCTTCTCCCACATTCCTTGTGGGCTGAGAATAGCCCATCTAAATGTCAGGAGCTCCTCCTCAAACTGTCCTTGCTGCAGCCACTAGCTCTAGAAGTCTGCTCTGACATTATAATCATTACAGAAATGTGGCTAAATTCAAATATTACTGATGCCAGTGTCTCAATCCCTGGCTAATCCTTCCTCCGCCAGGAGTGTGGTACGAGAGGAGGTGGCATTGCTATGTATATCGCCTCCTCTATAAAATTCGCTCCAATCCTCTCCCTCCTCATCCATCCCTAAGGCCTATGAATGACTCCTGATAAAGATCACCCTCCCACTCTCCCTGCTTATACAGTGGCGTGAAAAAGTATTTGCCCCCTTCCTGATTTTCTCTATTATTGCATATTTGTCACACTGGATGTTTTCAGGTCTTTAGAGAAAATGTAATATTAGATAAAGGGAACCTGGGTGAACAAATAACACTTGTTTTTTGTTTTTTTATTTCACCTATTTAATGAAAAAAGTTAACCAACAACCAACTGGCACTGTGAAAAAGTAATTGCCCCTTACACTTAATAACTGGTTACGCCACATTTAGCTGCAATGACTGCAACCAAACACTTCCTATAATTCAATATCAGTCTTTCACATCGCTGTGGAGAATTTTAACTCACTTTCCTTGCAGAACTGCTTTAATTCAGTAACATTTGGTAGGTTTTCGAGCATGAACTGCTCATTTCAGGTTCTGCCACAGCATCTCTATTGGGTTTAAGTCTGGACTTTGACTAGGCCACTCCAAAACTTTAATTTTACTTCTTTTAGCCATTCTGATGTGGACTTGCTTTTGTGTTTTGGATCATTGTCTTGCTGCATGACCCAACTACGCTTCAGCTTCAGCTGACGGAAGGATGACCGGACATTCTCCTTAAGAATTTTCTGGTACAGAGCAGAATTCATGGTTCCTTTAATTTTGGCAAGTCATCCAGGTCCTTAGGCAGCAAAGCATCCCACACCATCACACTACCACCACCATGTTTGACTGTTGGTATGGTGTTCTTACTGTGGAATGCTGTGTTTGCTTCGCGAGACATTATGGGATCCATGTGTCCAAAAGTTCCACTTTGGACTCATCTGTCCATAGAACATTTTCCCAAAGGTTTGTGGATCATCCAGGTGCTTCTTGGCAAATGAGAGATGAGCATTTATGTTCTTCTTAGTTATGATGGTTTCCGCCTGCTCTCACATAGAAGCCCATTTTGCCCAGTCTCTTTCTGATTGTGGAGTCATGAACACTGACCTTAGCTGAGGCAAGAGAAGCCTGCAGTTCTTTGGATGTTGTTTAGGATCCTTTGAGACTTCCTGGATGATTTAGCTCGCCCTTGGAGTAATTTTGCAGGCCGCCCACTCCTGGGAAGATTCACTACTGTTCAAGTGTTCTCCATTTGGAGATTATGGCTCTCACTGTGGTTCGATGGAGTCCCAGAGCCTTAGAAATAGCTTTGTAACCCTTTCCAGACTGATAGAGGGCAACAAATTTTTTCTGATCTTTTCAGGAACTTCCTTTGATCATGGCATAATGTGCTGGTTGAATCTTTGTGCTGGCAGCGTGACTCTGATGGTAGGGTCAAAATAAGTGAGGTTTATATTGAGCAGGGCTGGCTGTAATCAAGCCTGGCTGTGTTCAATCAGCTGACTCTAATTATCCTTTTAATTGGGTTGATTTAACTAGGGGCAATTACTTTTCACACAGTGCCAGTTGGTGTTGGTTAACTTTTTTCATTAAATAAATGAAATAAGTAAAAAAAAAGTGTTATTTGTTCACTCAGGTTCCCTTTATCTAATATTATATTTTGTCTAAAGACCTGAAAACATCCAGTGTGACAAATATGCAATAATAGAGAAAATCAGGAAGGGGGCAAATACTTTTTCACGCCACTGTATTTGTAGCTGGGACTTACTGCTACCTAAATCCTTCTCCCACCTCTGTCACAACACTACTGTCTGACCTCCAGTCCAACTCCTCTTCCGGCGAACTGCATATACTAGGTGATTTCAACATCAACTGGCTCTTGTCCACCGATAACAAAACTCGGAATGAGATCGCCTCACTTAACTTAATACAACTAATAAGTGAACCCACCCATCTAAACACAATATCCCTTAATAACTCCCTAACTGACTGGACTCTCACATCACACCCTCATCGTGTCATTCCAGCTGGTTTATTACCAGATGTCCTAAGTGACCACCACATGATATACGGAGTTCTTGAAATCTGTCACCCAAAATCACCTCCAAAAACCTTACTGATCCGCTCTTATAAATCCCTAGACCTGGCCCCTGTACTGCATGACCTATCCAACACTGATTGGTCCCCCATTACCCTTGCTTCCTCAGTTGACTCCACCCTGCATTATTTCAGTACCAAGTTACTCGCTATATGGGATCATTATGCCCTTTAAGACATACCCGTGTGCGCAGTTCCCACCTCCCATGGGTCACTGCTGAGCTACTGGCATACTTTCATGCCAGGGATCAGGCATGGAAGTTGCTGAAGCCTACCAGCTTGCCATTAGCCCACCAGCAGTACCATTGATGCAGGAATGCATGCACCAGAGCAACTAGACTGGCTAAAGCAGAATATTTCTCAGCTACATTTCAATCTAATATAAACCACCCATCCAAATTCTGGAAGGTGGTTCATTACTTTTTCAGCCCTGCTTCTCATCCCCCTCCACCCGTTCTCAAAGTAGGTGATGCCTCCCTTGCTGATCCTCTCCCTGTGGCCATAGAGTTTAATACATTCTTTACCTCTTGCACCTCCTCACTTTTTGCCACCCTCCCTCCTTCCCCAATCCCTACCTCACCTCTGGTTCCCCTGCTACTGCAATCTCCCACACTTCCCTCTTTCTCATTCAGTCCGGTATCCCCAGCCAATGCCCTAAATAGCCTTCTTGCCCTTAACACCTCTAAGGATAAGTGCCCCTCTGGTCTCGACTACAGAATCCTTCACCTTTCTGCTCCAGCTATTGCTACCCCCTAGTTTCTCTTATAAACTTCTCTTTCTCTCTTTCTTCTGTCTCATCTGACTGGAAGCATGCCACTGTAGTCCCCCTCCCTACAGGTAGTGACCCCTCCTCCCCTGGAAACTACCGGCCTATCTCTCTGCTCCTTATTCTTGACAAACTGCAAGATGCCTGGTACTGTCCTAACTCTCCTCCTACCTTTCTTCCTCTTTCTTCACACCCTACCAGTCTGGTTAAGGAAACACCACTCCACCACCTCCTCCATACTAAAACTCACTGACTCTATACTCACTGGTATGGATTTGGGTCTCATCACCTCGGCTATTTTTATTGACCTTGCCAAGGCATTCAATATTTTCTCCCACCCCCTACTCCTTGTCACACTCTCCGATGCAGGGCACTCAACTGCAGCTACCAACTGGTACCAGTCTTACCTAGTGGGCAAAACACAATCATTTCAGACTGGTGATATTACACCTCCCTCCCATCAACACTGGAATCCCACAGGGTTTTGTGCTAGGCCCTTTACTTTTCTCTAATTTTTTATGTTTTAAAATCTTTATTATTATTATTATTCAGGTAATTAGCAGCCTTAATATAACATTACAGGCAATACATATCTCCTCTTCCAACCTCTGACGAAGCTGCTTCCACATTTTCTGTATTGTATTACAATGTTCAGTACATCATAGTCGATACCTGTCCAACCTAATTATCGACCTTGACTTAACTAGTAATTTCCCCAAACTACATACAACATATCATTCCTTCCACTTCTATCTGGGTATCCATCATTTTGTTACTTTACTATTTTACATTAAAGCTGTGCTATGAGAGATCAATTCACTGGATCTGGGCCACATTCCTTTCCTCTTGCTTTTAAGGGCTACAAGAAGAACTTCATCAGCTGTCTCAGGATATCCCTGCAGTTTTGCTCCTTAGATACATCCCTTACCTGTGAACCTCCTTAGAGATTTCATCTCCGCCTCTGGTCCTCCATTCAGCTCACAGGTGGTGTTTCAGCCCTCCATTAAGGGTTCCAAGAATCCTTTCTCTCCACTTGTGGCCCTAGGAAGCAACAATCACAACCTTCAACCATTTATGTTATTCCCTGTCTTAATGCCATTACTTCCCCTATCAGCAATGAGTTAATATAGATTCCCCATGTATTCAGAAATAGTTCCTCCTTTCCGTATCTTTGATAAGTCAGCCTCTCCAAAGCCAGGTTATTTATTATCAGAGTTTTCCATTGCCCTACGGAGGGCTAGGCATGTGAGATCCAAGTATTCTGAATACACTGTCTTGCCATATTCAATAGTACCCTTCTTGTTCTGGGATAAGGTTCCCAGTTCCCTTCACCCAGTTTCTCCATCCCAAACATCAGTGAGACTGCAGTGTCTGCCACCCTGACACGCATGGCTTCCGTTACTGCTTTGACTACTTCCATCCAGAAGGGACGGAGTTCTCCACATTCCCAAAAGTAATGGACATATGTGCCCCTTGCTCCATTGCATCTGCCACATATTGGTGAAACTAAGTGGTGAAACTTATTGACTGCCACCGTGGGGCAGTACAGCCAGTGAAGAAACTTATACTGCGATTCTTTAAACTTGATACACATGTAACCCCCTTGTTACCTGGGGTTACTAGAATCCCAGTAAGACCTAGTGGTAGGCAGGGAAGGCAGCTTGTGAAACTCCAGTTAAATGGGTTTCACACTGTCTCACTCTGTCTCAGTCACAGCTGAGACTGAGAGATGACATCACCATAGAACTGTCGCAGCTGCATAAGCCACATTGGAATCTGCAGCACAGTGAGTGAGTTAGAACTTTGGGAGTTTTCAAAGTCAGTCTTCTGTTTACCTACAAGCAGGAAGGAAGTGTTTTCTGTTTACCTCCTTAGGAGAAAGTTAGAGTCCAGTTTTAAGTGGTGGAGACCGCTGTCCAGGTCTCAGTGCCCCCTCCCTCCCTGGGGGGGAGTAAAGTCCCTCTGTGGATTCCAGGGGCAATCCCCTAATTTCCACTACAGAAGAAAGCTGCATTTTTACAGTTTCTGTTCTGGTCTGATAACAGTGAAAGAAGTGGTACTTTGCCTGTGGGGCACCTGCAACGAAAGGATGAGTGTTTTGCTCTATTTGAGAGGGCAAACAATATGTTTCTTCAGTTTGGAAAATATGAAGAAAGCTGGGATGTGAACTACTATTTGGGAGGCCTATTGTACTAGGACAAACAAATGGAGTAGTTTAAAATTTAAAGTCTGAATGGATTTCAAGGAATGTTGCAGAGGGGGTGCTACAGGTCATCCACCGTTTAATCTACATTTAAAAGTTTAAGTTTCTGTTTGTCCAGAGAAATGGCCGGGTATGGGCTGTGGGAGCTGGAGGTGGGAACACCCCCCATCTTTAGTAACCAGGTCCACCTCTACGGATTTCTACTGTGATTGCTACTTGCCTCATGCGCCTGGCCAGTGATGAGGTAGGTACCCAGACGTGGGTCACAAATTGGAAAATCTCTCTAGGAGTCGCAGACTCTAAGTGGTGTAGGGAGCCACAACAAGTAAATTGGGTCCATTCTTTAAATGGACTGTCAGTCAAGTGGCCGGCAGGGGAGCCGGGCCAGTCAGGCTGTGTATCCAAAGCGCATGCAAGTCCGGGCTGAGTGCCTGGTGAGTCCAGAGCCAGACAACAAGTAAATTGGGTCCATTCTTTAAGTGGACCACCTTGTAGTCTCTATCTGCATTTACAGTAAATGTAGCCCCTTGGGGTTCCATCTATGCTTTGTTATGTTCAGCTAGTTTATGAATAAAAGCCACACTGAAAAATCCCAATCCTGGTTCTGGACATTACAGTTATTGCTTCCTGTAGTTGGATTTACTTGGGTCCCCCTGTGTAGAGTAGCCAAACCTAGGTCCCTTGTGCCAGGTAACCTCATCCTCCCCGAACCCAGGTCCCCACCAGGTATTGCTGCCAACGCCAACAGCATGCCACCTGTCATTTTAGTAAAAAGGCAGGGGTGAGGGGTTACACACATCAATAACCCCATGTGTGATTGATATATCAGAGACCAGTTTTCTTCTGTGATGTGTATTCCCAAATCTCTCTCTCATAGGCTTTTCACCTGAAATGATCTATCCGGGAACAAATCTCTATCCTGTCTTACCACCTGCACTATAAAGCCCTTGGGTAGGACCTGCTTGCTCCCTATGAGTTCCTCCAAAGGTTCTAGGGTGGAAATCCATCCAGTCAGGTCAGTTCTTGCTGTATTAGAGGCCCTAATCTGAAGGTACTTATACCTGTGTGAGGCTGGGATGCCATGTTTCTCTCTCAGTTCTTCAAAGGGCCAAAAATCCACCCTCCTCCCTAAGTCTCTGAGACATTGTACCTTACCTTACATAGAAACATAGAATTTGATGGTAGATAAGGACCGCTTGGCCCACCTAGTCTGCCCATTTCCCTACCTGATGGATAAGCTGCAGATTCTAGTTAATCAACAGCTTACTTCCTCCTACCCCCTACTAGAATTGCCTTAATATAAACAGAATTGTTCCCATGCTTCCAGTGTCCATTCCACCAACGGGTTCCTACACAGTACCCAGAGGTATGCCCTCCTACCTCCTGGATCGAGATAGGCAGTTAGACAAACTTCTGTATCCTCACCCTTCAAGTCCACCCAACTTGCCTTCTCTCCCCATCGTATCCAATCTCAAATGTATCTATATTGCATAGCTAGTACATAACCCCTAAGGTCCAGGAATTTGAGGCCACCTTTATTCGTCCTACCCTTCAGTCTTAGCAGATTCATCCTGGTCTCTTGTTATGCTAGATGAATCCATTAAACTCTTTCTCTATATCTTTGTAGTCCCCTCTAGTTAGCCCCATCAGTAGCATCTGCATTAGGTATAGAATCCTAGGGAGCACATTCATTTTTTGAAGGTTAATGCGTCTCATCCAGGAAACTGGCAGTGCCTGCCACCTCTCCATGTCTGCTTTGAGTATTTGTAATAGTGGACCATAGTTAAGTCCATATAATCCAGCCAGGTCTTCCCCTACCTTAATCCTCAGGTATGTGAAGTGATCTTTGACGATCTTAAACCCCCAAGCGTTAGCTCCATCCCTATCCCCTAGGTCCGCAATCCCGAATTTTCTGATTTAGCGAGGTTAAGCTTATATACAGAAAAGCTTGCAAATTCCTACACTGCTTCTAACAGAACTGGTACGGTGGTGTCCTGGTGCGTAGTAAACAACAGTAGATCATCCGCATAAAGGGTCAACTTGTGCTGTACTCCTGACTTCCCCACCACCCCCTGGATCCATGCATCCTTTTGTAGCTGAATAGCCAGAGGTTTGATTGCTAAGGCAAAAAGAAGTGGGGATAGGGGGCACCCCGGCCTCATTCCCCTGCATAAATTGAACACTGCGGAGCGGCCTCCATTCACCAAAACCTGGGCTCTAGGGTTCTTATATAACATTTGAACCATATTTATGTACATGCTCCCCAGTCCAAATCTCCTCAGCATCTCAAATAAATAGGGCCATTCTGTGTGATCAAATGCCTTTCTGGCATCCACAGACAGCACCACCACTTGCCCTAGATGCTGGTTTCCCCATTGAATTATATTAAGGAGCCACTTCATATTGTCTCTGTTTAAATGACCTCCCCACTGCTTGCCCATACACCTCCATCCATAAGCATGCAGATGATATGGTCCTGTATGCATCTGGCCCCACCCCCTTTGATGTAGCATCCAAACTTCAGCATGACTTTGATAAAGTTCAGCTCTGGTTTCACACCCATCAGTTATTCTTGAATGCCTAGAAGATGGTCTCCATGTCCTTTGGCACAAAGCAGAGGCTCTCTTGGCTCAAATCCCTCCCTTTCTCCTGCACCCTAGATGGGACTACTCTTGAGGATAGCTCCTCTTTCAGGTACCTCAGGGTCTGGCTTGACCAGAACCTCACCTTTTCTGGACACACTGATGCCATCCACAAAAAACTGCACCTCAAACTGAGTGCCCTGTGCCGAAATTGTGGATGTATTCTATTGCCAGCTCACTAAGCACTGGTACAGAAAATGATTCTACTTATTTTTGACTACAGTGGTGTAGTCTACAGTGCCACTTCCAAATCCTTCCTAAATAGGCTGGACTCTCTTTTTCACTCCTTCTGTTGTTTCACCCTTGACTGTCCTCTCCGTTCCCCATCACTGCACCCTTTACCAGTCTCTTTCCTTTCCTTCCCTATCTGACAGATGCCATATCCACTGTGCCAACTTTCTTGCTAAATTATTATTTCACTCTCCTCCCCTCATCTAGCATCCTCTATTTCCCTCAAGCCACTTTCTTCTCATTCACTTAGAAACCATTACCACCACACTTTTACCATCCCATCCAGGTCCATCTCAGTTGGCCAGGCAGCATACTGTCACCGTTTCCCAAAACTTTGGAACACCCCTCCTGTTTGCCATGCTGCCTTCCCTATGGTCCTCAACTCCCTCGGTAAGGACCTTTCCCCTCTTCTTGTAGTTGTGTTTAATTACTTATATCCCATCTTATACTGCCTCAGCATTCACTTGCCAGTTTGCACGTATTCCTACATTACTCTTGAATATATATACAGCATCATAGCACTTCCCGAGTTTATCACGTCAAATATTACATTGTCATCCTATTTTGATGTGTGCATATATATTATTCCTTTTGTATTGTTATTATTGCATTGTTGTTTTTTGTCTTTTTGCTGCTGTACTCACCATATCCTCAACCCCTCTCCCCAGGACGCATCTGGAAATGAACATTTGCTGCTCAGTATGCCTTTCCTGGTGAAACTTTTAAATAAATAAATAAATATGCCTTGAAAAGTTTCATGGCCAGCATAGACATAGAAACATAGAAACAAAGAATTTAATGGCAGATAAGGACCGCTTGGCCCACCTAGTCTGCCCATTTTCCTACCTACTAGATCAGCTGCAGATCCTAGTTAACCAACAGCTTACTTCCTCCTACCCCCTACTAGGACTACCTTATGTCTGTCCCATGCATTCTTGAATTCCCCCACTGTTCTTGACTCCACGACCTCCTCAGGGAGGCTGGTCCATGCATCCACAACCCTCTCTGTGAAAAAAATAGTTCCTCACATTACCTCTGAGCCATCCCCCCTCTATCTTCAAATTGTGCCGCCTTGTTCTTGCATCTCTTTTCTGAAAGATGCCACCCTCTTGGACTTTGTTGATTCTCTTGAGGTGCTTGAAAGTTTCTATCATGTCCCTCTCTCCCTCCTTTCCTCAAGGGTATACATGTTAGCTCCTTTAGTCTTCTTCTATATGTCTTCTGGTGCAGACCCTGCACCATTTTGATGCCCTCCTCTGGACAGCCTCCACTTTGTCTATGTCTTTGCGGGAGATGGGGTCTCCAGAACTGCACACAGTACTCAGATGGGGTCTCACCAACTGTCTTACAGAGGGATAACAACTTCCTGTTTTCTACTATTGATGCCTTCCATGCATCCCAGTATCCCCCCAGCCTTCCATACTGCCTTCTCACATTGCTTGCCCACCTTTAGGTCATCTGATATAATTACCCCCAGGTTCCTTTCCATTTTTACTGTTGTCAGCATCTCACCCCCCAATTTGTACTCTTCCCCAGGGTTTTTGTTTCCTAGGTGCATTACCTTGCACTTCTTTGCATTGAATCTAAGCTGCCATACATGTGACCATTCCTCCAACCTTGCCAAGTCCCTTTTCATCCTTTCCACTCCAGTTGGTGTATCAACCCTGTTGCAGATCTTTGTGTCACCTGCAAAGAGACATACTTTTCCTTCCAGTCCCTCTGCAATGTTACTTATAAAGACATTAAAAAGGACCGGTCCCGGTATTGAACCCTGCAGTACCCCACTAGTAACACTCCTTTCTTCACTGTGGAGTCCATTTACTACTACCCTTTGTGTCCTGTTGTCTAGCCAATTTTTATCCAGGCTACCATCTTGGGACCCACTCCAAGGCTGGCTAACTTGTGTATTAATCTTTTGTGTGGGACTGTATCAAATGCCTTGCTAAAAATCTAGGTAAGCCATGTCACAGCCCTCCCTGGTCTACTACTTTGGTCACCCAGTCAAAGAAATCTATTAGATTCGTCTGACACGACCTTCCATAGTGAATCCATGCTGCCTTGGGTCCTGTACCCCACTGGCCTCTAGGTACTCAACAATTCTTTCCTTCAGAAGTGATTCCATCATTTTCCTACCACTGAGGTCCAACTAACAGGTCTGTAGTTTCCTGCCTCTGTCCTGCTCCCACTTTTGTGAAGAGGAATCACATCCACCTCTTCCAGTCCTCAGGTACCACCCATCCTCCCATGATTTGTTAAAGAGAGTAGTCAGCGGTGTCATTAGTTCTACCCTTAGTTCTTTTAGAATTCTTGGGTGAATCCCATCAGGCCCCATTGCTTTGTCCACCTTCAATTTTATTAGTTAATTCAGAACCCTTTCTTCTGTAAATGGACTGGTATCAACCCCCGTCTTCAGAGTGTTTCTCTTGTTTGGTTTAGGTACCTCCCCCTTCTCTTCCTTTGTGAATACTGAGCAGAAATATTTGTTCAGCATCCCTGCTTTTTCACTGTCACCCTCTACCCACATTCCCTTCCCTTTATTAAGCCTCAGTATCCCTCCTTTGGTCTTTCTTCGCTCCCTAATGTACCTATAAAAGGTCTCATCCCCCTTCTTAACAGAATTGGCTATCCTTTCCTCAGTTTGGGCCTTTGCTATTCTGACTGCCTTCCCAGCCTCTTTATGCTTTAACTGATAAAGTTCTCTGTCCTGCTCCTTCTGTGTTTCCTTATATTTCCTGAATGCTATCCTTTTCTCCTTAACCTTTCCTGTCACCTCTTTTGAGAACCATAGCGTTTTTTTCCTTCTTTGTGTTTTGTTGATTTGCTGTACACAATGGCTTATTGCATCTGTGATGGCTGTTTTGATTACTCACCATTGTTCCTCCACCCCTCCTTCTTGCCTGTTTGCTAGTGTTTTTCTGAGGCTCTCTCTCATTTTCCCAAAGTCGGCCCTTCTAAAGTCCAATACTTTTGCTTTTGTATGGCTTGATTGTATGGCTATGTGTTATTGTGAACCACACTGTTTGGTGGTCGCTTGTTCCCAGATGGCTACCCACTTCTAAATCTGAGATTCTTTCTCCGTCCCCATTTGAGAGTACCAGGTCTAAGATTGCTCCCTCCTGAGTGGGTTCCAATACTAGCTGTCTGAGGCATGCCCCCTGCAGGGCATCAAGAATGACTCTGCTCTTGGATGTGCCTGCAGCAAAGGTGCTCCAGTTAACATCTGGCATATTCAGGTCCCCCATCAACAATATCTCCCCTTTTTCTGCCATTCTAAGGAAGTCTTCTATCATTTCCTTGTCCATTCCCTCCCCCTGAGATGGGGGTCTGTATACAACCCCCATGCGGATTGTAGTGCCATTTCCTGTCTCCAGGGTGACCCAGAGTGTCTCATCTGCTCCCTGTTTACTCTTTAGTTCTGTTGCTTTGATCCCTTCCTTTACATAGAGAGCTACTCCTCCTCCTCTTTTACCCTCCCTGTCCCTCCTGTAGATAGTGTATCCTGGTATGTTGACATCCCAGTCATGGTTCTCTGTGTATCCATGTTTCTGTGACTGCCACAATATCCAGGCAACCCTCTTCCATCAAGGCCACTAGTTCAGGGAGCTTATTACACAGACTACGGGCATTGGTACTCAACACCCTCCACTTTTTGATGGCCTTACCCCTTTTAGTCCCATTCCTGTCCTTACTGCCTTTGCCTTTTTTTACCTCTGTCCTGCTCCCTAATGACTTCTCTACCTTGGTGTTTACCTCACTAATTACCATGTTTTTTGGGGGGAAGCTGGGATTTCCCTGCTCCTTTTCAGTGCCTCCTCCCTTGGCTAGTTTAAATGTTTGCCAATGAAGCATTTAAACCTCTCACCTAGGATCCTGGTTCCCCCACTGGACAGATGCAGACCATCACACCAGTATAGGTATAAGACAAGAACATCACTGACTAATACAGTGTAACTACTGCAGGCTTTAGCACTAAAACATAAAATTCCAGGATGCCTTACATGAGCCATGTCATGATCTTTGCAATGGAGTCAAGCGGGTTTTCACACCAGACTTAAGTACCTTCATTTACATTTAAATCCTGATGAAATTAGGAGGGTGCAATAGAAGCAATCATTGTTCATACCTACAAACTAAACAGGTAAATAGAATAAAAGGCTGAGGGGACCTTCACTTTAAAAAGGAGAGAGGCTATTCTGTTTGGTTGGTGAGGCTCATGCCCCTTTAGTTACCCCCACCCTTCCCTTCTAATGTTCAGCCCTGTAAGACCAACCACAGCATGTGTGTGTGTGGGGGACCTTCCAGTCAAGCCTAGGATGACTTAGGGAGACTCTAAACACTTTTTATACTTTATTTTTATTGAATCAAAAATAATTTGTTACACATTACATTCAGTAAACATCAAGTATTCAGTATAACAATAGGAATAAGAAAGCAATACAGAATCTATGCATACTATAAGCTTAATACTGAAAAATATATTAACACATTAAAAAGAGAAAAACAGAAGAAAAAACATAGTTGAAGATAGTAAATTTCTAATTCTACAGATCGTATCCTATGCTATTAAGTTATAATAAGTCAGAACTCATCTCAGATTCTTAGAATTTAGTAAAAATCTTTATTTTTAGTCAGTGTTAGGGTACTACATCATTATTAGGGCAACAAAGCCCTGCCTACAAGGTAACCCTGTATAAAACTCCAGTTATATTACAATCAGTGTAAATAACATAATAAACAAAATGACAATACAAATATGCATAATATAATACTTTTTCAGGTACATTATGAAGTGAAATTTAGTTTATAAACAATTTTGGTCCCAGTGCTAAATGCAGTTTAGGTTCCATGCTAATTTAATCCTAGTGATCACCCAATACATGTGCACCAAGCAGGTCCTGTTTCATGCAGTATTACATGCCCGTGGCATTTATTTCTTTGAACTTGAATATTTTATTATCTTTCATAGGACATAATGACAACAGTCTGAGTACATCATATCAGTATACATAAAATAATGTTCCATATGATAGAACTTCTAGTAATAAAATCAGCATGCACAGTTAGCTCATATCAATGCTAATTTAAATTAATAGTCCATATTTTGTTTTGCAGGCAGTGTGTCTTCTAGCTATACAATCTGAATGTCCATTTCCTGTTGTCCAGCAGTGCCTTATCTAAATTACAAGTTATACCTCTATTTAATAGTCCTAGATATGTAACTGAGATAACTTGAGCTTGTAACTGTTACACCAAATCATACAATAAATAAAGGATTAACAGTTGGTTTACACTGTGTGCTTATTAATGTGTCCTATTTTAGTACAGTGAAATGATAATATATCCAAATTATAACTTTATAGGTATCGAAACCTATGAACTATAACAACCTTACAACTATAGAAACTATAGAAGCCTGGTTAAAAATAAAGACAAGAGACGATGCACTTTTCATAAATAAAATAAATAGAGAATAAAGGATGGGGAAGAGGGTGCTATAAGAATTTAATGCACACCTGAGTTGTGGGATGCTACATAAACCCTGAGGGCAAAGTCCGAGGGGTTTATCAAAGCATCCCACAAAGAGGGTGTACATAAAATTCTCATAGCACACCTTCCTCAATCTTTTAATTTTTATAATACACTGGGCAGCAATTACTTTCAGGCAGGATCAACGGGATATAAAAAACTATGCTGAAATGTTGTGGTGGCTCCACGGTAAGTGAGAGACAGAGCTGCCATGTTTTTTAAACTGTTACACCCACCTACAAGCAAGACAAGTCAATGAGGGAGTGGCATACTTTGGCTGAAATGGCTCGTGAATGCCATAACAACCAGCCGGTTGTTATGGGAAATATCAACTAGTCCAGCCCGTAGGAAAAATTGCTGACCAGTTATTATGATAAACTTAATGCTGGCACTTGGTCTCATTACCATCTGGTCAGCCATCCTGAGGGCAAAGAGCATCTGCCCTGACCTCCAAGGAGGGACATGTGGCACAGAATCTACCTTGGTGGCTGAAGAGCAGGTTATGTTTTAATAAGCTACTGAATATTGGTCCAATATTTGGGTACCTTCCTTAGTCTCAATATATTCAAAAAGGGGGAGCAACTTAGAGTTAAACCTATCCATGTTAATTCTTACATGGGCTGTCACTGCCTCCATTTCTCTGATAGTGGAAACATTGGTCCACCACAATGAATGGAGAGAGGATGTGGTGTGAGCCAGTGTTGTGTTATCACCTTCAAGGCAGAGACTATCAGAATGAAGAATATGTATTGCTGTGCCACAGACCCCCCCCCCCCGGGAGGTACACCCAATACTAAGTTCATGAAGCTTGGAGTAGCCTCCAATTGTAAAATCTCCTATATAGCTTTGGCTACTTGTGGCCAAAAGGTCTTGATCACTTGGCAATCCCAGAATATATGGAAGTGCAACCCCTGACTTACACAATGTGTGTTGTGGAAAAATGTGAGGAAATCACTGGTGTGATGAAATATCTGGCAGTAATTTTCCATCTGAATTCCCTCCAAGAGGGTGAAGTGGCAGTTTTATGTATATTTGGCCAGACTTGTCCCCAAACCTCCTTGGGAATCAGAGTTCCTGCCTCTTCTTGCCATTTATCCTCTATAAACTGAATCAGGAGTTCTCCAATACCCTTCTGTAGTGCCTTATATACAGTATATAGGAAATACAATCCCTTCTATCTGCCATAAGACTTTTTTGATAGGTCTGGATTAGAGGGGGAGCAGGATCTTCCATTAATGCCATCATACCCACTGTGTTGTTGATATAATGTCGACACTGGAGGTATCTGAAAAAGTCCTTGCGGGAGATATTATATTCTCTCTGGAGCATTTCAAATGATTTGACTACTCCCCCTATTATAAACTGTAGAAGGTACCAAAGTCCCAGGCTTACCCATTGAGCAAAGCATGAATCACTCAGAGAGGCTGGGAACTGTGGGAGAAATGTTAGGGGTATATACCTCCACACTGGGGTTGGAATTTCCCACCACTGTCTTGTGTTTACCTAGGTGGCAGTGGTGTGTCTAATCCACACATTTGCGATAGCTTTGAGGTCAGAGGGGAGGGCTACCCATGGAAGGATATTCAGGGGGATTGATGGATGGGCCCACTTCTCCATAGTGTACCACCCCCTCTCAATTCAGGGGACAACATCTTATACACTGGTATCAGTTGGACTGCTTTATAATAATTGCAGAAATTAGGGACTCCCAAACCATCCCTATCCTTGGCCTCAGTCAAGAGGTCCCATCTCTTCTGAGGTCTCCAACCTGCCCAAATGAAACCGAATAACTTCTTCCTCAGCTCTTTCCACTCAAGCCTTGGGATTGGGAGTGGTAGGGTAGTGAACAAAAATAGATAACGGGGTAAGACGTTCATCTTGATCGTTTCCACTCTGTTTGTGAAAGTGAGAGAGAGGTTCAATCATCTATTCATGTCTTCAAAGACTTGTTTTTTTAGTACCTGATAGTTAAAGTGATATAGTTTCAAAAGATCAGTTGGACTAAAGATACCCAGGTATTGTACTTTCTCTTTAATCCATTTAAAGGGATTCCCTTCTTGGGTTTCCACTCATGGGGGACCATTAGTAGACATGACTTTCAATTTATCTGTATTGACTTTAAAACCTGATATATTGCCAAATTGTTCCAACAGACATAGCAGGGAAGGGAAGGAGATTCCTGGGTTATCCAGGTAAATTACTGTGCTATTTGCATAAAGGAAGACTTTATTTACTATCCCTCTCACTCTGATACCCTGTTTAAAGGAGCTTTCCCTGATTGCTTGAGCCAATGGCTCTATGCTGAGTGCAAACAGTAGAGGAGATAGGGGACATCCCTGCCTGGTACCACATTCTATGGCAAAGTAGTCCAAGACCATCCCGTTAACTTTAACCCTTGCCCTGGGGTTCTGATAACACAAGGAAACCCATTTAAGAAAAGAGCCTCCAGCCCCCACGTGTACCAGTACTTCCCTCAAGTATGCCCAATTAAGGCGATCAAAAGCCTTCTTGGCATCCACAAATACTGTCAGCTGAGATGTTTTAGAGGGAAATTTATTGACCATAATATTAAGCAATTTTCTAATATTGTCATGAAAGTGCCTATGTGGGATAAAACTTATCTGGTCAAGGTACAGCAACAGCTCTATGTATTTTTGCAATCTAGTGGCTAAGATTTTTAAGATTTTGAAATCTTGATTAAGCAGGAATATAAGCCTCTATGTCTCACAATAGGTGATAGGTTTTCCTGGCTTGGGAATGACTGTAACCAGTGCCTCTCCCCAGGAGTCCGGAAATCTACCCTCCTCTATACTAGCATTAAAAACCACTGCTAGTTTGGGAACCAGGACTTTTCTAAATTTTTTATACCACTCGGCTGATAGCCCATCCGAGCTGGTGATTTGCTGACCTGGAGCCCACTTATTGCCTGTATAATTTCCTGTTCTGAGATGACTGCTGATAGGGCTTCTTGTACCTCGAGGGGCAGAGTGGGAAGTAGTAAGGAGTTCAGAAAGTCTTTCGATTTCTCCGCCACCACTTGCTCTTGTTTATCTTCCGTATATAGATCTCTGTAGTAGGCCTGAAACTGAGAAGCTGTGTCACTGGGTTTAGTCCAGACGTTTCCAGGGTGATGTTTATCTCTAATATTAGGTACATGTCTGTCAGGCTGTTTTTTGTGCAGCTGAAAGGCCAGCAGTCTCGCTGCCCTCCCTCCAACTTCATGGTACTTTTGGTTAGAGAAGCAAAGGAGATCTTCTGCCTTTTTATGTTCCAGTTCATGGAGTTCAGAGTGGATTTTATTAACTTCTTCAGAATTTTTGTCTTCCTTGGGTTTTGTTTGTGTAGAACCTCCAAACTTACAATTTTAGCCTTTAGCTCTACAACCTTCAAACTTGTTTGTTTCTTTCTAGCAGAGGCCAAACTAATTACTTGTCTCCTAGTGACAGCTTCAAGGTGTCCCACCAAAGGAGAGGTGAACAGTCCTTCATCGGGGAATCTATCATTATATTTTTCACTGTTTGGGTTAATTGTTGAATAAAGTTTGTGCCATTTAACAAGGAGACACTAAGTCTCCAGATGTAACGTCTGTCTTCTATCCATCATATCAGTTTAAGAGAGATTGGTCCATGATCTGAAAGAGTTATTGCATGGATTTTGGAGGCAGTGACCATGTGGAGATCTGCTTATAAGTAAAGAAAAGGTCAATACGGGAATATAAATTCTGAGCATGAGAGTAAAAAGAATAGTCTTTTTCATGCCCATGATGGTTCTCCACATATCCACCATGCCAGCCTCGGACACCAAAGCTTTAAATGTTCTGGTGGCAATTTTATTTGTAGAGGGTTGACCTGAAGAAAGATCTAGGCTGGGACAGGGGACCATGTTGAAATCTCCCTCAAGTAAAAGCTGGCCTTGGGGTAGAGCTGCCAACTTGTGAAAAACATCTGAGAGGAACTTTTCTGTTCCTACATTTGGGGCATGAATATTGACCAGATAAAATGTCTTGTCCTGTTATAGGACTGTAATTCTTATATATTGGCCCTGGAACCCACTCTCTACATCTTGTATTACCAATTGTGTTTCACTTAATGAGTATCGCTACCCTCGCCTTTTTCACAATTGGGAGTGAGGACCCTGCTACATGTCCCACCCACATTTGTCTAAGCTTAGCATGCTCTAGTTCTGATAGGTGCATTTTCTGCAAATATGCCACGTCACAATTTAGGTATTTTAGTTCTGTTAGTAACCTAGCTCTTTTAATAGGGGAATTAATCCCTTTAACGTTGTAGGATACAACATTTAAGTGCGCCATTTCAAATTGTGCATTCAGTGCTTCAACTTACGCTCCATCCAAACAGCCTAAATATCATCCCCCAAACTGAATTCCCAAACGGGTGTCTCTGCGAGATCTATTCACAGTAGAAAGTGCAGCCATGCTTCCATTCTTATTGGAAGAAACAATTAAAACAAAGTAAAACATTAACAACACAGTAAACTGAGAACTTTTTTCAAACCTTAAATGACAAAAAGAGAAGAAAAAATGGATAAACCCCAAGTTTTGTGTGACCTCTATGAGAAATCCTACAGAGTTTAGCTGTAGGTGGTCAAAGCTTTGACCTTACAGAAGCCCCTATGTTAGGGGTGAGTGGCACCACACGTGTCTCTCAATGGGGGTACTAGTGCTCACTCCAAACTCACCACCAAATTATTATATATAGAAAACAAAAGGATCCACCAGAAATAAATGTGGATCTCCCACCCTCTGAGTGAAATCCGTGGATCCCTCCAATCCGAATTGCTTCTTTCTTAATAGGCAATCCTTACCCTAATATTCCCTTAATTCCTGAGTTCCCTCTGCACACTCAGCCAATTATCCTCTTAGATTGAAGTGAGTTCTCCACTATCTATAGTAGCTGAGAGTGCAGGAGTCAGCAGGAGAGAACAGTGCAATGAAATCCTGATCTGTGGTTTACAGTCTTAACTCCCCCACCTAACCTTTGGGAAACCGCTATTACATATATATATCCCTGCCTCCCCCATCCATATCTCTGTTCACTCTAGATGTTCCTTAAGGTCCATTGCTGGGTTAAGGTATGTGGGGGGCCTACTGGATTAAATAGACCATAAGGAAGAGTGAAGGATGTACCCCTCCACCCCTTATTTCCGAAGGTCATTGGAAAAATTAGTACCATGACCTTTTCTAATGCAGAATCCTGAAGGGGGCCTCCAACACACACAAAATACATATGTAGCTAACCCCCCCTGCCGCATTCCCATGTATAGCAATAGATAACCCAATAAAAGAAACAAGTAACCCAATAGACATAAAACCCCCAAAATTATTAACCCATCTTAGATGTGAGGTTACCCATAACTACATTTATTCATAAACTAATCTATAAATGTTCTGGTTAAGTTCATGGCAATTAATGAGAGTTCCCGCTCTCTCTGGGCAATTCCCACAGTACCTTCATCATTTCAGTGACTTAGCAGGGGTTGCAGTCACCTTTGGGTCCTGGACTCATTGATCCACTCACTGTAGCAATCTGGCAAAGTCTGCTGTGGCTGCACATGGAATTGCCCCTGGAAAACCTCGCTTCTTGTTTTGCCCCCCTTGAGACCACATTCTAAGCTCCATTGATGAGCTTTCATTCTAGCTGTTCCACTTCCAAGTCAGGTAGTGGGATATCCAGTTCTTGCAGTAGGGGCATGGCTTCTACCAGTGAGGGGAATGTTTTAATACGTAAGTCCAAGTGTAACTTTATACATGCTGGAAATAGCGGTTGAACTTTGATGTCTTTTTTACCTTTAAGTTCCCTGATCACTGCTCGAACTCTCCGCCTCTCAGCTTATAACAGTGTAGAGAAATCTTGATCAAAGAATATAGGGGCACCCTTATATTGCAAGTTTCTGTGTCTCCACGCTTCTTGAAGGATCAGGTCCTTGCTTTGAAAAGAGACCATACGAGGGGTCTGAAGGTTTAGGGCCCAGTGAGCAGTGGGCCTAATCTATGTACAAGTTCAAGTTAGAGGGTAAGGATAGGGTAGAACTCAATAGTTGTTGAATAAAGCCTGTAGGTGTAGCAAACCCCTCCTGGGATCCCTCTGGGACTCCGTGCACTCAAAAATTGTTGCGTCTTGATCTGTTCTCCAGATCCTCCAGTCGGTGCTGTATTTTCCAGTCACGCGGAAGCAAATACAGGGTCAAACGCTTAGAGCTGTCCTGTGCTTCAGCAATTGCAGTAACCTTGGCTGCATTTGTAGAAACTTTTTTATCCAAGGTGCAGATGTCTTGCTTAAGGTCTGTTAGAGAGGAATCAGTTTTGTTCATTGTGGCTAAAATTCACTGTAGAGTTTGTGTTATATTCTCTGTGTAATTAACATCTTCTGTATCTGGCTCGATTGATGACTCTGAGGGTGTGTGTCTGCACTGAGGTAAGGCCACAAATCCTTCCACATCTTCATCTAAAACAAGTTGCTTCATTTTAGGTTAGGAGCTGGCAGATTTTGAGCCTTTGCCCCGCGATTGCTTCCCAGCCATTTCTTGTAGTGAGGGGGCTGTTTTATGGAGAAGATCAAGTGATTACCAAAAGGATGCCTTTAGATTAGAGAGGAAGATCCATGGAGCTGCAAGAGTTAGCCTCCAACCATATTGGTGACGCCACCGAAAGTTCTGCACTTGGCATCTCTGCTGTGCCCTTAATTTTCTTATCTATCTAATCTGACAGACTGACTGTGGCATAGGAGAAAGTCATCTCCCCAAATTGATTCATGGGTTTTGGTTCCTGATATTCCTTCTGCTTATTATTCCTCACACAATATTTGGGTTCCCCTCTAGCTAACTTTTCCACCAAACACACATATTTTGTGCTTACATTTAATACACTTGATTTGCCCAAATCAGTGTTCTCTTGTTTTCAGGTGTTAACTGCCCAAGTACCTCATATATTTAACAATGGTGAGTCTTATCATCATGAAGAAGAACAAATCTTGCTAGTTGAGTATATATAATTTCTGCCTTTTCTAGTGTGGTGATATTGGCCAAGCCATACTGTATTGTATGGCTTCCGTAGTTGAAGCCACGTATAAGCCACTGTGATATCTGCTTAATTTAAATTATATTAATGTATGATAGTTTTGTATATGTTTTGTAAAGAAATTCAGCAATCCGACCCTCCGGTGCAGCAGTTGTGCAACTGCTTGCAATACCGGCGACCTGGGTTCAGAAGCAAACTCGGGCTGCTGGAGGTTCAGCCAGAGGTAGGAGGATGAGTGTGCTAGGGACTGCTTTCCTCCTCCGAGGGAGGAGGGTTGCAGTGCTTGGTGCAAGTCTGGCCCCTAGTGATGAGCTGGGGGAGGGATCACCAGAACTTGTCCTGGTCTGGGCAGACAGCAATATCTACCTGCGGACACGTGGGGTGACGTCATGGCATCATTGCATGCCATATCCCTCTGGGGAGGGACCTAACTACAAGAAAAACTCCCCATGCCTCAGGACCTCCTGACTAGGCCACTGGTCCCACCATGGGGGTACCTTGGGCATTACTGTCCCCCGTGATGGCTCCGCCATGAGGGGGTAAACTCATATGGTTGAAGTTCCACAGTGGAGTGTGTTCCAGAGTCGGGGGTGAAGTAATTACCTGGGAGCACAAACAATAAATTAAAAAAAATGTGGAGCCGGCCCGGTGACGCTGAGGGTTGAGGCGCTGGGCGCATCACTCACACGCGGCGACCAGGTTCGGAGGCGGACTCAGGTCATCGGTGGGTCAGCCGGGGAAGAAGATAGGCTTGAGTTTCCAATGACAGCTCAGCCTTCTCCGGGAGGGATTCGGCCGATGCCCGACACTTGCATGACTCAGCTGAGGCTCGAGGAACCGCAAGCCCACTCTGGGGATTAGCAGCCATTGAGCAGCATGGACGCCGCTGCATCATGACGCCGGGAGGTTACCTGCTGCCTCGGGAGGAGAAAACACAGAAAAAGCCTGCCTCAGCCGGGAAGATGGGAGGACCATGGCGTGCCACGATTTGCCTGTGCCCACCCAGCAGACCTCAGACAGACGAAATGTAAGTAACGGGGTTTGAGCCCCTGCCTCGTCCCCGCCCGTGGGGTAATCCATGGCTCCATGGGGTCAGGGGTCTGCTTGGGTAGGGTTCCAGGCAGTGGGATGTCCAGTTGTCCCCCCTGAAGGGTCGGAGGTGGCAAGCTAGGGAAGAGGAATAAACAGAAATTTCAAAAAAAAAAAAAATGGAAGTTCAGCAATGAAATATTTATTTATTTAAGAGTTTTACCAGGCAGACATACTGAGCAGGGTACTGCTCGATTCCAGATGCACCCCGGGAGGAGTGGGGAGAAATGAAATTAAGTTTATGGTCACCTAATTATTTCTTGTTTAGAAAAGGGGGTCAGATTGTGTTATAATAATCCAATTTTCCAGAACCATATAGCATAACCTTTCATTACTGGACAAAACACCCACATATTGTAACCACTAGGAGAAAGTGGGAGCAAAAGATGTTTTCCTTTTTGATAATTCCAGTCATTTCAGGCCAAGAGAGGCTGCAAGTAACCACAGAACTTCATCAATAATAGCTCCTCCATTGGGTCACACTTTTGGAAATGTAGGCCATTATCGTCAGGACCACTCAGAAACTTTTCCTAACTGGGGCAGCCCACAGTGATGAACAACGTCTGTGCCTATAAAATATGGTCTGCCCCCTTGTGCCTCAGTTCTTTCTTTTGCTGTTGACTGCTTATCAGACCTACAGAGAAACAACATTGTCTTTTCTTTGATATTTATTATTTTCTGTTACATTTTTTCAATTGATGTTGTCACTGTGGGCTGCCATCGAAAGACCCTTTATTCAGGTTTTGTATCTGCGGTTACAAGATCTACAAGGATGATGCTCACACGCTGGTGTGTTTGCTGTTTGTGCCTGTCCCAGAATGTGAAGGCCTGTACAATCTGCTAGGGATTTAATCAAGCCCACAAGGAGATGCTGGAAGAAAGATCTAGAAACTTTAAATGTCATCAAGACCTTGGAAATGCAAGCAAGGCCATGGGCTCCAAGCTGGATTCTTCCTCATGACTGCCCACCACAGTGAAGGAAACATCCAGGCAGTTGGTGACACTATCGCCACCGAGGTCATCAAGAGTGACAGAGAAATCCAAAAAAAGGAAGACTGATAATTGTAACCCTCTTCTTCCAGCCACCATCAGCATAGGGACAAACATGCTTCACTGTTGATGTCAAAGTCTTCATTGAAGGAGGGTTAAGTCTTCATGGTCAACTGCTCTGGTGACATCAACTACTGACCCCAGCCATCGTTGAGGCACCAAGGTCTGGGTCTGGCTCTGACACTGTCGTATCAACTACTGTGTATATGGGTTGCTGCCTCCATCATTGATTTCTATCCTGATGATGATGGTAGTCACAAACCCACAACCAGACATCGTTGACCACCAGACTATGCTGGCATTATTTTCAGGCACACCAACACACCTGTTCCTGGTGCTGACAGTGTTGGTGCTAGTCCCATTGACAGGGCTTTCCCCATCAATACCCTTGTCTTTGACAGGACCTGAAAGTATGCTTATAGCTCCTCCTGTACACCCGCCGGCTCTGTCGATTTCTCCCATCTTCATTCAGGAAGAGTAACTATAAAGTACAATATAATCCTGATCCCCTGGATATGGAGGAGGATTTGGAAGATGAAGGAGGGGGTGGAAGACCCCTATGAAAGGGAATTTTCTTCCAGCTCAACCCTATCCTCTTGTTGTGAGGACTTTATGGTTTACAACCCTAGGTCTCTTCCTGAAGATCCCTTATTCCAAGTTTTACTCAAGAAAAATCAGTATGTAATGGGATTTGAGGGTGGAGAGGAAGACTCCAGTAAGATAAATTTAATGGAGCTCTTGGAAAGTAACAGCAGCACCCGCTATTGTGGTAGCTCCTGATTACTCTGTTTCAGCGGATGCTACCTTTGCTGCTTGGCACAAGTTTAGTATTTTGCTTGCAGTCCCCAGAAAGGCTGATGAACAGCACCCTACTCCATCTGTCGAGCCCTATGCTCCATGGCCTGCAACTGATTCTGTGGTAATCCTGTCAGCTCATAAACATTTTAGAGCTCTCAGAAGCACTTTGCCTGTGGACAAAGAATCTAGGAAATTGGATGTCATGGGCAAGAGGACTTACGCTTCTGCCACATTGGGGTTTTGCATTGCAAATGACCAAGCTTACATGATTAAGTATCAAAATAGCCTCTGGAAGTCTGCCATGACTACTGTTCAATCTCCACCTGATAGGCCTGCAAAAGCAGAACATATTAAAGTCGCATCAGTTGGTCTGGATACTGGGAGGCATCTTCTGAGGTCAGCATCTGATGCATCAGATGCTGCTGCCAGGTTGGCTCCTCTGGCATCTGCCTCGGGAGGTATTCCTTGTTCAGAGTAGCAGGCTTTGCTATTGATGTACAACAGGCTGTATTAAATGCTCCTTTTTGAGGCTCTTAGTTATTTGGGCCTGATGTAGATAATACATCAAAAGACCTTCAGTTGTCCAAAATAACTCTGAGGTCTGTGAAGTCCTTGACCCCACAAAATATCAGAGGTCATTGTAGAGGTGATTTACAGAGGCCTATGAGTCATGGATCCCGTGGCTACTGTGAGGGAATTTTTATATATCCTAAAGCTATATTTGCTATTATATGCCTTGAAGCTATGCTTGCTTTGTAAGCCATGCTGTAACAAAGTCATAATGAATGTAGTAGAAATTTCTGAGTTCATGCTGCTTTTTACAGGGTTATAGAATGATACTGAGGTTACTTGAGGTACATTTGTAGAAACAGAAAGCAAGATAAAACTGGGCAGAACTGGTTGTACCAGCCTGAATAACAGGCTCGGACAAAATATAACATAACAACATGCTTGGGCAAAATATAAGATAACAGCACGTTGAGGCATTGAAGGCAAGCTGTACGTTGTTGTATGTTGCTATGGTGTGAGTGAAACCCATTGTTTCACTCAGGTCAGAGTGACCCAGGCATATGTATCAAGAAGTATTGGGAAAGAAATGAAATAAGCAGTGGAAAAGTACACCTCACATTGATATCAACTTGTTATTCTGTTACATTGGTATCAACTTGTTATTCTGTTTTATGATTGGCTTACACTGAAATGTTGGTATTTTTTCAAGATAAGAAGTGCAGAATCTAGCTTATAAAAAGCTACTGTAAATTGTAATCAGGGAGTTTTCTCCTTTGCAGAACTCCCACATGCATGTGAAAGATTTAATCAAATAAAGCGACGTTAAGACAAAACCCAGTGGTGTGGGTTTTGCCCCGTGACGACGGGAGCGGTTGCTCAGGTAATACTCACAGTGAGAGAATTTGCGATCACACTACCTTCCACAAAATGGTGATAGAGCAGGTGGTCTCCGTGCAAAGCCTGCCAGTCCCAGTGGCCATCACAAAGAGACCAAAGATTCTGGTTCTGGCAGCCTAATTGCCCACTACACCTTCTGACTCCCACACTTTCTCTTCTCCATGGGTACTACCAAGGGTACAAGCTGAGCAAGGATCTCCCTTCACCTAGCAAAATGGAGGGAGATCACCACAGACAAATGAGTCCTGGAAATAGCAAAAAAAGGGCATGCACTGAAACTGCTCTCAAAACCTCCAGCACACCCTCCACATCCTTCTCATTATCCTCCTGGACACCTGTCCCTGCTGAGAGAAGCAGTACAGTATTTGCTTCAAAAGAAGTTCATAGAACCAGTTTCTCAATAGAAAGGAATGGGTGGGGGGGGGAGCGGATTCTATTCCAGGTACTTTCTTATCCCCAAATCCACAGGAGGACTGCATCCAGGTTTGGACCTCAGAGCCCAGAACAAAATTATTGAATACAAAATATTTTAAAGGGTGTCTTTTTAGGCTCTCATTCCCATTCTGCAAAAAGGAGATTGGCTTTGTGCTTTGGACAAGAAGGATGTTTATCTTCATATCAAAATCCGAACACGCCACAGGCAATACCTCCACTTTATGCTATAGGACACCCATTATCAATTCTGAGTATTGCCCTTTGACTTATCCTCTGAACTGAGCATATTTACCAAATACTTCACAGTTGTTGGAGCAACCCTCCAGGAGGAAGGGCTTTATGTCATCCTTATTTGGATAATTGGTTCCTGCAATGCCCATTCAGGGAAGTAGTCTAGTATGGAGTATCCAGAACTCAATAATTGTTTGAGGACCTAGGTATCATGGTCAATCTACAGAAATCTGTCCTCAGTCCATGCCAATGCTTTCACTATATTGGGGCAGCCTGGGACATGGAAGTGTGCAGAGCGCTGCTGCCTGCAGACAGAGCCAAGGCCCTGGTTGTCCAGGCCCGTCTGGTACACAGAAGCCACTATGTGTCCATCAGGACTATGCTTCACCTCCTGGGGCTTATGGCAGCTGCCACTGTAGCCACTCCATTGTCCTGCCTCCTTATGAGAATTCCACAAAGGATACTTCAGATGCAAAGGAACTAGTCGATGGATGAACTGGAACAGATGGTTCTCATCATGTCCCCTCTGAGAAAATCTCTGCTATGGTGGATGGAACCGCTGCACATGTTATGGGGCATCACATACTTTTGCCCAACATTGGTACAAATACTCACAATGGACACCTCCAGGCTGGTGCGCTCACCTTGAACAGTGCCAGAACTGGGGGTGTGGATCTACTTGAATTTGGACCTACACATCAATGTTTTGGAGAGGAGGGCTATTCATGATCTCCATGCCTTTGGAGAACACCTCTTTCCAGATCCCATGTTGATAAGGATAGACAATGTCAGTGTTATGCACTATAGCAACAAACAAGGGGGCACTCTCTCCTACCCTCTTTGCAGGGATGCGATGAGAGTGTGGCAGTGGGCAGACTGGATGGGCCTTGCGGTCCTTATCTGCCGTCAACTTCTATGTTTCTATGTTTCTATGGGCACTTTCTTACAGCCTTCAACTGACAGCCAGTTTTCTCCCAGGAATCCATCTTGGCAGACAGGCTAAGTCGATCTCTGTCTCAGGTACACTAATGGAAACTGCTGCCCTCTGTGGTAAATGACCTCTTTGCAAGATGGGGTTGTCAAGAGTTGAACCTTTTTGTGTCCCCACACAATGCAAAACTGATGCATTTCTGCTTGCTTGTTCTAGGACCTGGAGCTTCTTGGTAAGATTCATTGTCACTCTTCTGGAGAGGGAGGTTCCTTTATGCATTTTCTTTGATCCCTCTCATTCAGTGGGTTCTATTGAAGCTAAGGGCACAACGGGCCACCTTGATACTGGTAGTTCTACTCTGGCATTGCTAGATTTGGTTTTCACTCCTGTAGCATTTACCAGTGGAGCCTCCAGTGCAATTACCCCAGGGCCAGAGTCTCCTGTCACTGGATGGGGGTCCATAGCCCATACAGACCTACAGTTCCTCCACCTGCATGCATGGCTCCTGAGTACATCGCCATTGCATGTTTTCAGGTTTCAGGTAGCTGATGTCTTACTGGTGGCTAGGAATCCTTCCACAAGACACACCTATTTGCTGAAATGGAAGCACTTCTCCATTTAGTGTGCTTCTTGCTCTGAGGGCCCATTTATGTGTCCTATTAATACTCTACCAGCATACCTTCTGTCTTTATCAGACTCAGGTCTGCAGTACTCCTCCATCAAAGTGCACTTGGCTTCCATTTCAGCTTTCCATGCCCGTATTGATGGATGCACAGTGTCATAACTGGAAGTGCCCTGTACTTTCCTTAAGGGCATTTTACACATACATCTCACAGTTTGTAAACTGGTTCCATTTTGCACATGCATCCCCCAATTTGTAAACCAGTTCCACCCTGGGTTCATTAATTTTATGCTTCAGAAATTGACTTGGCTCCCTTTGAGCCCACTGCAACTTGCAAGCTATGCTTTCTTTCATGAATAACTCTTTTCCTGGTTGGTATTACTTCCACCTAAAGGATTTCTAAACTTCAGGCACTTATGAGTGAGCCTCCTTACCTAATCTTTCACAAGGACAGAGTGGCCTTGCATAATAATCCACATTTCTTACCCAAGGTAGTTCTTGACATCACGCAGAAACAGACTATAAACCTACCAGTGTATTATCCTGAGCATACCTAAAAGGGCGATGTTTTGCTCCATACCCTTGATGTACATAGAACACTGTGTTTGTACCTGGATTATATGAAGGGCTGCAGAAAGTCATCTCAGCTTCTTGTCTTGTTCACCCCTGGGAGAGAGGGCATACACCTATGACTAAGTGCCTGTCCAAGTGGCTGGCACACTGCATTGCATTTTCTTATAGGAAGTATGGTAAGGAACTTTCTGGTGCTATGCGTGGCCACTCTACACATGGTATGGCTACATCGATTGTCTGTTTTCAGAATGTTTCTGTGGCTGACATTTGTGCTGCTGCCACATGAGCATTTTGCATACTTTCACAAAGCACTGCAGTGTAGATGTCTTCTCACACAGGCATGCTTGCTTTGGTCTTTCTGTTTTGCAGGGCTTTCTGTCTTGATTTCATATCACACTTTGCCATGCTCCATGGGTACTTTGTACTGCTTGGGAATCATTCCAAAGAGGGGGCCCAATGGAGGATATCTCCTCCAAGAAGATAAAACAGCTACTCACCATAACAGATCTCCAAGAGAATCTCCCTCCACTGGACCATAGCCCACCCAGCCTCCTTCCCACTTTCTAAGGTATCAGCTGCCAGGTTTGCCCACTGCCTTCTCTAGAGTGGTCCATAAGTTCCTTATGTATGCTACATTGCCAGTCCCATGCTGCTCCTTGTGTGCCTGGTACTGGTTTGATCTCTTGGTTCTCATGATAAGGAGCCCTCCGAGGTTGTCTCTGGCAGGGAACTGAGCAGAAAAGGGGCTGCCCATGTTTTATAGGTGCCAACATTGTACTTACTGTAGGCAGTCCACAGCTAGCAAAAGTTTCCGACTGGACTGATGCTGACAGCTACAGTTCCAAATGTGTAGTTCAATGGAGGTGATTCTCTTGATGATCTACTATTATAGTGAATAGCTGTTCTCTGAGGTGTCTAAGGATATAGGGAACAGAAAATATATCATGCAGAATCCAAAAAAGTTGAGTAGAGGGGATTGTAAATTTAAAAATCTGTTTACAAAATGCTGTTACTTCCTGCCATACAGGGGTCAGTGTTGAACACTCCCATGTACTCTGAAACTCAAATTTGTGCCTCTGGAGTTCCTCTTGTTTTTAATTTTGATTTTATTTTCAGTGTTGTGACATAAACTGTCATCATCTGTAACAACTGTGTTATTCTATCCGTAATCTTATGCCCTGTATTGTATTTTACTTTATCGTATTTGACTGACTTGGAACCATTTTTTTTTTTGGTTAGTTGTTTAACCAGGACTAACAGTAAGCTGAAAGCTTTTGTACAGGTGCGACCTGGGAGCACAGGGAAGTTAAGTGACTTGCTCAGGGTCACACCGTCTGCAAGTGGAAGCTGTGGGATTCAAACCCAGGTCTGGTCTGCTGGATGTCACCAGATTTGCAGCTCAGAGCCTTAAACCACTGTGCTAACCTGCCTCCCAAAAGATGCCCAGACTCAAAGGTATAAATCTGAAACTGAAATAAATAAATAAAGATTTGCATCTTTTTGTTTATATCTTCAACATTGATCTTATCCCCCTTTTGCATCTTAGACAATCTAGCTGGGATATAATTTACATTGTACAGTATCTTGCATTGAATCCCCTCTTACTGCACAACATGTCTTGTGTGCTGCATTCCATAAATTTTCCCAGTTTTCAACAGGGATTGTGGTTGCCTTTCTCAATTCGTCCTGGAATGTGAGGTGAGGTCTGTGTCATGACTGACTAGTAAATTATCTATACAAGTAGCTCCTCCTTTCTCTTCTGCATATTCAAAAAACTTTCCCCATTCAGATTTAATGAATGAATTAGGGTTAGTATCTAATACGTCAGCAGCAGCCTGTTGTAGCTGATAATATTTCCACTTATCTCACCTTCCCACCGCATGTCTTTCTCCAAACTCTTGAAATGTGTATATTTCTTTGGGCTGAATCAACTACTGTATATCTTCTATTTTGAGAATACACTTTTCCCCATCCATTCCTATTAAGGGGCTGCCCTCATATAATATCTTCCATTCTTCCATTTTGGCATCAGCCACATCAGAAAGCTTTTGTGTTTGGCATGTCTTCTATTATATTTTCACACAGAACTTAGGAGGTCAATCAATGGGTGAGATTTAACCATAAGAGGAGGGTTAATACACAAGTAACTGGACTATAAATCTAGCTTCATAATAGACATTTCATATGACACTCGCTTTAGGCTTGAGCGTAGAATTCATAAACTAAGAGACCATGTTTGCAGCAAATGCAGTATACTGTAATTTGAAGTCTGGCAGACCAAAACCACCTTTGTCCTATTTTGTGACTTCGTCATAATTGTTCCACAAAGCATACCTTCACACAGCAGGCTAATGATGTGAGAAAATGTTTTTATTTATTTTTGTTTTTATTTATTTCTTACACACAAGATCTCTGTAGGCAGAGCTTATTTTCAAATGGTCATATAACAGAGAGAGAAATGTATTAATAAAACATTTATAGCATAGGAATAAAGGAGGAGGAGGAGTACAGGTATATACCTATTTACAATGATAAATAGACATGGCAAGGCAATGTTGCATTACATAGCATGACACTGTTGAGTTACATAGCATGGTAGACATGTGAGCTGAGCAATTAAGTATGCAATAAGATAACCAGGATATAGTTTGGTGTTAGGGACAAGGGTTGCACATTTTACAGCACAGATTTGACAGCGCAGCAGTCCCAGCAATTCAGGAGAGAATAAGAATTTGTTTTGGTGGAGTGTTGTCTAGTAGTAGTTATGGGCATTTGGTTGTGCGGCTAAGGATCACCAAGTGAAAGAGAGCGGCACAGGGCCCAAAGTGCATGAGTAAGAAGGCAAGGAGATCAAGGTGGGAGAGGAGGAACATGGGAGCCTGGCTAGCGATAGCAGGCACAGGGGTTAAGTGGGGTGAGTGAGGCTAAAACCTGGGACTTAAAGTTGGTGAGTGAGTCAGTGATTTTGAGTGATGGGGTGAGGGAATTCCATAATTTAGGGAAGTTAAAGGAGAAGCAAGACTGACCCATGTAGGTTTTTCTTCTAGGGAGCATCAGCGAGTTGTGCAGCACACCCTGATGGTATGCTTAAAGGCCATAGGATTAAGGAGGGATTGGACATCTGTGGATAACAGCCCAAGTAAGATTTTTTCACCTGTGACAAGAGTAAGGTGACGTAGATGGGAGTCGAAATTAACCCACCCTAGATCATAGTACAGGGAGTATTTATGCAAGTCCCATTTTTGGCCAAGTGCAAAATGGCAGGCCCTATTCATTAAGCCCTGGACTCTGTTGAGGACTTTGCTATTGGTGGCACCATAGATCACCAGTCCATAGTCTATGAGACTGAAGATGTGGCTTCTGATGAGTTGCTGCTTGATTTCAGGGAGGGATACATTTTTGTTGCTGTAGAGAAAGCAGAGTCTGGAGTTTGCTGCCTTAATAAGCAGGTCCAGATGATCAGAGTAGGTTAAGCCTGAGTCAAGAGTAATCCCTAGATATCTGAAGGTGGTTACTTGCTCTATTGGGACTCCAAGTTTGGAGAAAACAACTGAAGTAGGAGGGGATGGGGTTATGCCTCTGGAGTAGAATAGCACTGACTAAAATTTTTGGGAGTTGAGTACGAGGAGGTTATTAGTGAACCAGCCACAGATAACAGTGAAGCTGGTTTAGAGGCTGTGTTGGATGAAGGGTAGGCTGCTGTGTGTGGCTGTGATAAGCGCGTCATCTGTGTAATGAAGTATTTTTATAGATGAGCAGGCTGAGGGCAGTTCATTAACAAAGGGACCGAACAGAAGAGGACCAAGAATAGATCCTTGGGGGATCCCCACTGTCATCGACTTGTAATCAGAGAGGGTTGCTTTGCATTTGACTGCTTGGGTTCTGTCAGTCAGATAGTTTTTTAGCCAGCTGGTGGCTTCCATTGAGAGGCCAGTTTTGTTTAATTTTAGGCAGAACAGATCATGATTTGCAAGGTCAAAAGCCTTGGTGCGTTCTATGAATATAGATTCAGCAAGATCCCCTCTATCTAGGGCCTGGTAGAGAAGGTCAGTGTATTTTATTAATGCAGTGAGAGTACTGTGGTTTTTATGGAATCCATGCTGCTTGGGTGAAAATAGGTTATGTTTCCCCAGGTAAAGGGAGAGCTGTTCATTAACTATTTTTTAAAGTGTCTTTGAGAGTGGTGATAGAATTGAGATGGGGCAGTAATTTGTGCATAATTCAGGGGCTCTCCCTTTGTGGACAGTTTTTTAGGCCAGGAGCTACACAGTGGACTTCCTGGAACAAGATATGTCTATACCGTCTTTTAAGTTCAATTTTAAAGGCTCTACGATGCCGGTTTTACAAGTAAAACTCAGACTGGCATCACAGTGCCAGGCTGTATGTCAACAGTGATTTGCAGTCTGCATGGAGCCACACACACATCGGTGTGTGTTTTTTCTTTGGGGGTCTTTGCCCTCTGAACCCCCCACGTGGGGGACTCTGCCCCCACACCCCCTGTGCTTTAGGATTCTAACTCCAGGTCAGAGTTAATTTGGAGAGGGGGTGTAGGTCGTGGAAAGGGGTTGCCTGTCCCAGCAGCATTTCTATGGTGTCATGGCACTGTTGTCGATATCGACGCATGTCGCTGTAGAAATGTCACTGTTCAGGGGGCATACCCAATTAGCTAGAATATTTAATGTCTAAGGATGTCTGTAAATGTTTTTATCATATATTGTTCTTCTTTTGCCATATTTGTATTTTGTTTGTAGTTGTTTGTCTATGTTTGATTTTGCAGTTTAATGTTTTTTTGTCAGGTTAGGTCTGAAAAAGGACTTTTTGTACAGTGCTCTTACCCAGTTAACAAAGTTTAAATAAAATAAATACATAAATAAATAAAATAAATTCCTATACAGGAACACTACAGCTGGATAGGAGTAACTTTCTTACTCCAAAGGATATGACTACTGAGACTTTTGAGGGTGTCATTTAAGTCAAGAAGATTTCCCATTTGGGCTGGCCCAGTAACATGGCAGTACAGCTGATACCTGCTACGCCAGCTGCCTGGGTTCAGAAAAGGACTTGAGTTGCTCAGAGGTTGGCTGAAAGATGGATGATTGAGCATTCCTAGGACAGAGCTCACCCTTGGGGGGATACATGTTCAGTGGGTTGACTGCCAATTGGAAGAATCCAGGTGGCAGTGCCACAAGACCAACAAAGGGAAGGGAGGGGACCCCACACCTGGAAGCTGGGTGCGCCTCCACATGTAAGGATTATGTATATTGTGTCACTGGATGCATCTGGGCCCTCGGAGTGAAAATGGAGGAAAAACCTCTGACCACAACCCAGCAAGCTGCCTGGCTGCTAGCCCTTATTTGTAGATATTATTTTGTTGTATATATGTTTTTTGTAGTTCTGTGTACATGCCAGTGTCAGCACAAGGCACCTAGGGAAAATATTTGATTTTTAAAAGGATTTTGACCTTCCTCTGACCTGAGAGGCCAGCTGCTTGCCAGGAATCTGGCAAGTTATTGTCAAAGGCTTTGGGGATGCATGATCAAAGGGGCATTTCCCATAGGAACTGACCAAGGGAACCATAAATAATAACATTGCCTGTATAATTATAACACTTACAGGATCTTCCTTATAACTAATTAAATTAAACCAGTTCAAAGCCCAGGATGTTTTAGCCAGAAGATCCTTCTAACAGGCCTGTGTGAGGTAAAAGGAAAAGAAACACACATCCTTATAGCATACCTGTGTGAGACTGTAAAATCTGTGTTAACTATGGGAATCTGATACATCAAAGATTATCAGGAAAATAAGACTTGGAGAAAGCACAAGAGTGACACCCAGTGGCCAAAAGTGGAAGGGCCAACTCTGTTCACTGACCTGGAAGAGCCAGTCTTTATTCACAGGCTGGGGTGTGGGGGGAGGGGGTGGGTGGTAGTCTTCTATATAAACTCTCCAGCACAGACACTCAGGGCCATTTTGCCATTTTGTTTGGACTTACTCTCCTGACAACAGAGAGCAGCTACCAGCACAGAGACTGCCAGAGAGCCAAAGGCTGCTACAGAAAGACTGCAATATTTTACAAACCAGTGATTTCTCTGGACTTTGAAATCTTCATACCTGAGATATATTAACTAACAGTCTTAGTGCTTTTCTTTGTACATTTTTTCATTTTCTTTTCCTGTATACCGTAACCTAAATTATTATTCTTATTTTAGCCTTACTTGTATTTATTTAAGTGTTTTAGTAAAACATTTGTTTTCCTAAAGAAATTCTGCCTGTGTGAGAGTTCTTATATTGTATGTGTGAATGTAGAAGGTTTATTAATAATTTGTGAAAACTGTTATTGCCAGAGGGGCCACCATAGGCAACCAAATTGAAAAGGGGTCTGGAAGGGACATCTGGAAGGATAGGGAGAATACCAGAGTCTACAAAGATTTTGAACTAGGCTGTTTCATGTCCTGTAGGGCGATGGTCAAATCAGGCTTACACTGCTACGCCAAAGAGAGTGTGATACCAGGGTCTTTCTCCTTTGTGTAATAGCCAAGGAAAGGGTTCATATTTGGCCACAAGACTCAAGACTGGTATTGTTCCCTTATCCAGAGCTAGAGGGATGCCCAGGATTCTCGTGGCAGAGGTGCAGTCATGACCTTGGCAAGCATTCTAGGATGAGGAGGGTATCCCTGTTCCCCCCATTATGTATTGCACTTAAGGGTGGGCACTGTCAGCTTAGTGGGCCAGACTCCCAGGAGTGGGTTTGTGACAATGACCTGGTAGCTTGCAGCACCCACACCAATGACTGGGCCCCTCTGATCAAGTCCTTTGGCAGAGGATGCCAATGGAGTCAGGTAAGCCACAGGGAGGTTGGGTGATGGGGTTGGAGGGAGCAGTTCAGATGAGGGTTGGTAGGGGAAACAACCACAATTCACTGACAGCACAGGACAGCATCCTCATATCACATACTGCAGATGCAATAATCTTAAAGATTTGGTGGCTTGCAGTCATCTTGTGCCTCTTCCTGGGGTCTGCCAACTGGCTTGGACTGGATGCCCACTTTCAGATTGATCGAGAGGTTGATGGAGGAGGTCATGCTGTGCTATGCTCTGTGTCTTGTGGAAGAAGCCAGAGAAGCCGGGGAGCTTTTGCTAACTTTTTATTTACAAAAAGTATACCACTGTTGCCTTAAATGTTTTGCTCTCTTTCCAGAAAATATTTTGTGCACTACACCAGGGTTCCTCCAAAAGATTTGTTTTAGTTTACTGCAGGAGCTAAGTCCTTGAAAAATGGTGGAAGGAGGATGAAGCAGGATAGAACAAAGAAGGCCGGCATGGGGTCCCCCCCCCCATTGGAGGTCTTGTGGTGGGATAGCCTGCAGGTGACAGAAAGGTCATTCAGGCAGACTGGAGCAAATGCTCAGAGGAGTTTACCCCCTTCAAAAAAGTATTGTGCTCCAATCTCAGACTTTCCAAACCACAGAATTTTTAGAAATATTTTTGAGATTGCTGAAAACGTTGAGTGCTGGAAAAAAGCTAAAACTCCAACTTGTGCCTGGAGATGGGTTTTTGTAACCCAGATCTGCCTCAGGAGTGATTAGAGAAATTTTAAGGGTCTTTTAAGATGGTTTCTTAGGTTACATTTATGTCTTCTTTTATAAGTTTTATAAATTTTAATGTCTTTATTCTTTATAGCTCACTGTAAAGTTATAGCTTATAGTCCAAGTGATAGCGCTTAAAAATTCGGTAATTACAAGTACATATTTATTTATTTATTTTGCTTCTAAAGGTCTTAGAGACCAAAATGTATGACAATAGTAATTTTTTTAGTCAGTTATCTTTCTTTTTTCATAAAAGAAGGGACTTCTTTCCCCGAGCACTCTGGGGTTAAAATTCAGGGATATGATTGAAGTGGCGAGAGATCAGGGATTAATTTATAATTTGTTAGTAAGCAATAGGCAGTATATATTACCTATTTAGTATTTTCTATTTAGTTCATTATTAAACACATAGGGCTGGATATTCAAAAGGGTTGCGCCATGCGCAATAGGGTTGCACCTGCGCAAGTCCAAAATTGCACCATACTGCCATATTCAGCAGGAGGAAGTTGCACCTCCCAAGTCAAGCTGAGCAACAGCGCAATGCTAATGAAGGCATGCTGAACCGGAGGGGGAGGAACCATGCATAAACTGCACAGCCTGATATTCAGCGGGCTGTGCAGAGTTGTGCAGACGCAACCCCCAAGCTGTGCCTGCACCACTTTGAGCCAAAAAAAAAAGGAGTAAGTCGAGGGCCATCCACAGGTGAGCTGCCACATTGCAGGGTGCAACACAGCAGCTGCCACCTGTGGGTGGCCTCAACCTCTCCTGTGCCCCCCGCAGCCCAATCACGGGCATATAGTAACCCCCACCCCGACTGGCCCGATCATGGGCAGGTTCAAACATTCCCCACCCCCGACTGGCCCGCTTGCGGCATAAGATAACCTCCACACACTAGCTGATCGCGGGCGCCGAGTTAACCCCCACCCCCGACTGGCCCGATCGCGGGCAGCAAAGTCAACCCCCAAGGACATATCCCTGGTGGTCCAGTGGACGTGAAGCCCAATACGTGGGCAGCAAAGTTTTCAACCCCCCAGGACATATCCCTGGTGGTCCAGTGGACCATGAAACCCGACTGTGCGGACCAGCAATGTGTTCAAACCCCCAAGGACCACCTACCCTGGTGATCTAGTGGCCCGCCACCCCACCCACCCATGAAGCCCACCACCTGCTCCCCATCAGCCGGCGGGTGGCAGCATCCACCTGCCTGCTGCCCCACCGCCGCTGACTGACTGCCTGGTAGGGCTGCGCCCATTGGTTCAGAGCAAGAGCCAATGGGCATGCAGCCCATCCGTATTAAAGCAGTAGCCGATATGTGAATGAATTCATTCATTCCATATCCTGGAACATTCCTGTATCGGTTGCTCTGCAGCTCGTGGCTCTTGCTCTGAACCAATGGGCGTGCGCCTACCGAGGATCAGTCAGTGGCGAGGCTGGTGGGATGCTGCTGCCCGCTGGCTGACGGGGAGCGGGTGGGGGGCTTCATGGAGTGGGTGGGGTGGGGACCACTAGATCACCAGGTAGGTGGTCCTTGGAGGTTTGAACATGTTGCTGCCCGCGGTCCGGGCCTCGTGGGTCCACTGGACCACCGGGATATGTCCTGGGGGTTGAAATACTGCTGCCGCATCGAGCCAGTCAGAGGGTGTGGGGGATGCTCTATGCCGTGATCGGGCCAGTCAGGGTGGGGAGGTTAACTTATGCCCACGATTGGGCCAGTTGGGGAGGAGGTTAACTTCGCGCGCTGATTGCCAGTCGAGGTGGGGGATTTTTAACTTATGCCCGCAATCGGGCTGCAGGGGCATCGGGTCCCCGATGGCTGCTGCCTGACCAGGGCGCCAGGTGCAAGTCCTTGGGATCGGCACACCTGCATGCTAATGGCATGCAAATGGGGCCATAAATAGATGCAAATGTCCCCCCCATGCCTTGCATGAATTATGGCCCCATTTGCATGTCACCTTTTGAATATCGGAAATTTCCACATGGCGCAATGGTACTTGCGCCACCGCATCTTGAATGCTCCTCTGACCATTTGCGTGCTAAGTTCCACTACGCCATGCACAGTGGCTGTGGCTGAGGGGGTGATACTCAAAGGAGTTGCTCAATAGCAACTCCATTGAATATCGCCCCGGTCACATTCCTGCGCAACTATTTTGTGCAGCGCAAGGGATTGCGCCACAAAATAGCGCAGTTTGAATATCCAGCCCATATTGTTTTTAACACTATCACATTCTGTTCTGTTCTGAACATTGGCAAATAGTAATTGCCTAATTGATTGACAAGTAGGCAACATTGGCTAAATTGGCTTGCATATGCACGTTCTTATGTTTGCATGAGTAATTTGAGTTTTGTTTTTTGGAGTTAATTGGAGCTAGTTCCCTGTACATATATAAACCCAATATCTTACGTTGTCCTCAGAAAGCTTTATGACTCGTCATGGTTTGTGTTTTTTTTCTCTTCTCTGAAGCTCGGCAAGTGTGAAGTCCTTAGCAGTATCCAGTATAAAGCTTGAGAGATTATTGAGAATATTGAGAGTACTTATAAATCCTGTCGCATTTTTACAAATAAGTCAAAGTTAAAATTGACTGATCATAAGGCTCTTGCGTTAAGTTAAAAAGGGCTATTTTGCCACAGGTGTATTGAACCAAGACAAGAGGTTGTTTAATGAAGTTATGAGCCACCTATAGAAATTTTCTTGGCTAAAAGATTTTATTTTAAGCAACTGCCTGCTTTGCCTGCTTTAGTCTGTTTTATCGATCAACCAGCAGCCTGTGGCTTGGCTCCTGGAAGTAATTCAACATTCTTGGAGTGAACTAACTTGTGATAGCCTTGTGAATACTTTTCAAGCATTCAAGTACAGCCAGGTACAGCAGAGCATAGCAGAGCACCATGTCTTTAGATTTGCTTTTCGATACCAGTAAGTTTTTTTCATATTTAAATTTTTCCTTTAAATATTTTTATATCTTAATTCTCTTAAGTATCTAAACCAACGGAGGTCAGATTATATTTAGAATTTATTTTATAGAGCTATTTGAGCAGAGAGTAAAGGTAGGTAGTTTTTGTCCCCTTATAAGCAAACTGAGCATATTTTTAGACATTTTAAGTAGATTCTATAGCATAGTATTATACACTACTGCTTGGTTGAATAGTTATTATCCAGTTATTATTCAGTCTCTGCGTTATTTTGAATTTCAGTGGCTGTCACCTACAGTAACAGACTGTGCATGCATTTTAAGTCATTGTGGGCACGAATAAGAAGGTTTACAGACCATGAACATCTATGGAACAAAGGGCAGTTGGGTCTTCAGTTTTTTACATCACTTTTGGATCGTTATTGTGCTGGTTGGGTAGCAGATGAACTTCTCACCATCCAAGACATTGAGTCATTAGCTAGAAAGATATTTAGCTACTGTTTTGAGCTTTCTGGGACCCAAAGTGACTATCTAAGGCTCAGATAAGTACTCTTATTTATTTTGTTACTTTATTAAAAGTGACCCAACAAAGGAAGGCTCCACTAAGAAACTATTGGAGTCTGGACAGTGGACACTGGACATTGAATACTGGATATTGGACATTTTTACTAAATTGTAATATACAGTTCTGGTTTATAATAGCCTTCTAGATTTAATTAGTGAACTACTAATTATAGTCTAGAGCAACTTAGGTGTATATCTACATTTTTAGCATACATAACATTCATACGTCTATATTTAAATTTTGTGTAATTGAGTGAGGCTGTGTTTGAAATTGGCTTATTAATCATTTTAATACTGATAGTAGGGGATTGATATACATATGATATTACACATTTAAACTTGGCTTATTAATTTGGGCTATTTATTCATCAAATTAAGCTGTTTTTGGTAACTACTGGGCATATTTAAACCTGTTTTTTTATTAATCTATGACTAGGTTGCTTAAAAATGGTAAATACACAAAGTGGTTTAGCAGTCCCTCTTACACAGAGACCTAAAAGGAAAATGAATGGTAAATTGAAAAAGAAACCAGAGGACAGAGAGGCTATACAGGAGATTAAAATCAGTAGAGGAATTATAAGGAAAGATAAGATTACCAAACCTAAAAGTTTTCACTCTAAAATTACATATTTTTTCCAGAAGTCTCCCCAATTTAAAGGAGATACTTCAACACAGGTTATTCTAAATCATGTTGTATTATGGAGGAGGCTCCTGGAAAAAATAAACAAGAAAATGGAGGATGGGAATTTTTTCTTTTCCCCAGTTTTAAATAAAACTGATCCACAAATGATTACACTGGAGCAGTAACGTGCAAATAGTTGGACAGAGGAATCTATAAGCTCAGTGGAGACCTATGTACAGCCTTTGGTGCTGACTGTTTTATTTGACCCTGATTTCTCCTCCTCTGGCAAACTAGATGCACCTTTAGATTCTTTGATTGAGTCTCATGTTAGTAATTCTATGAATGTGGATTTAAGATGTCAGTTATATGTAAATTGAGACAAAATAGCTAGAGTTATGAAAAATGGCCCAAGGGTTAATGAAAGTTGCATAGTGGAAAGGTTCATAGAGCAATGGTTATTCAGGGAAACTATAACCAAGGAAAGTAACACAAAGAGTTCAAGAAAAACATCAAAAGAACTGGAACAAACCCTTCAAAACATAAATCAGTTGGTTACAATTGATTCTTTGGATACTTTGTCACCCCAGTTACAATTCTCTCTTTCTCTGGAGAAGCCAATCAAAGGGCAGGGTATTGGTCCAATGTTTGAATCCTTGGAGAAGCTTAATCTAGCACCCTGGGAACTAACTTTGGATCTGTCCTTGTCCTTAGAATTATTGAAAGCAATTAATAACCAGAATATGGCAAATATTATATTACTGAAAAATCTATGGACATTGAAAGGGGAAATTGAGAATTTGAGAGGTGAAGTTGCTTATGACAAGTCCATTTGGATATTCTTAACAAGAATCAAGGCATGGGTAACAATGGTTTAGTAACAAATATGGAGAGGTTGCCTGCTGAAATACAATAGACAGCAAACAAAGTGAATCAAGTTAATCTTCTCCCACCTTTTCAAAAGGGAGCTGGCACTGTTATAGAATTAGAAGAACAGATCCCAAATAATAGTAAGAGAAAGAAAGCAAAGAGTCAATCCAAGAATTTTATAAAGGGGGAAAATATTGCTAAAAATAAAACAAGGAATAAGGTTAAAAACCATACAAATAGGACTGATGAGAACAGAAGGAGAATGGTTTCTAATGAATCACTAGTAATGAATTAATTTACAGACTCTCTTCAAATACAAAAAGTCACCATTATTTGTAGTCCTTCACATTCTATTAGGGAACAAAAGGATATAAAGGAGGTGGAAAGAGAGGAGACCACAGATACTATTTTGGAGCCACAAACAGATGAGCTCCAAGGGCTGAAACAATAATTCAATCATTTTTATCAATGACAGGTAAAGCCCCAGGGGAAGAATATTTAATAGAAATGTATGGAATTCATAGCCTGAGATGTGAAACATGATCTATACTGACAGACTGGGTATTAAACTTTTACATTTAAAAGAACAATCTAGGGAAATTTTTGTCATGAGACCGCCAAATCAGGGCTACCAAAATTGTGTCTTGTATTATCAAACTAATGGAACAGCTCAAAGAATTTGAAATCAAGAAAGAATCCTGCATGAGAAGGGTATTTATATGTATCCCTCCAGTTGGTCTCATTCGCTGCTTTAAATTGCAAATGGGGCATAGCCCAATCTAAAGAGAAAAATGCATAAGTAAATTTGGGTAAAGAATGGATAAAGAATCTTGCCAAAGTAATTGAAGAACAAAATAAGAAAAGGTCAAATATCTGAGAAACTAAGACTTTATCAATTTTTGGATGGGAAATTGAGAACAATCAACTGATAGGTCTCACCAAAAGAGATATAGTGGACTTTCTTTCCTGTGTATTATGTGTGAATATTAACAGAAGTTCAGTAAAATACGTCCATGTACATTCACACACGGCAAAATACCCGCAAATTGATACAACCTTTAATTCATCCCAGATGGCAGCTTTGGTATTTCAGGCCTCATATGCTTTGGATGAGCATGCAGTTTACCTAACCAATATAGAGTCCTTATTTGGAGTGGAGGTACAAAATAAAAAGAAAAAAAAATAGGGATGAGTGAGATCAAACCTATAAAAACACATAATAGTTTTTCTATATTAGAACATCTAAAAATATATTGACATGCAGGAAGTAATATAAGGGATCATAACTTAGATTTTGTAACATGGAATATTGAAGGACTAGGCTCTAAACTGGCAGACCAGGAATTAAAACAGTTTTTTATGACTACAGGCATAATATGTCTACAAGAGACCTGGATACTGGATGATAATCCCCCTTTATTAAAAGGATATTCAAGCTTTGTTATTCTAGCAACAAAACAGAATAAAAATGGAAGGCCAAAGGCAGGGCTGATTACGTTTATAAAAAATGCTCTTAACTGTTAAATAATGGAGATAACAGCCCACTTAGAGAACTGTCAAATATTAAAGATTACAAATAAAGGGATAAAGCTTATTCTAGTCAATATCTATAATTCACCCAAAAGGAAAAACAATAGAGGCGATTATTGTATTAGGTTTAAATCAATGTTGGAAAAAGTCTTAACTATATACGAACACTATGCAATTATAATACAAGGGGATTTCAATGCTAGAGGTTCTCAAATAACCCCAAATGGGAATAATGATGGTGATTATTTGGAAGGGATAAATATTATTAATAAAAATCTCTCCAGCAAAAGAAAATTGCATGATCTCATAAGAAATCATAGTGGGAAATTGCTTTCAGATATTATGAAAGATCAAAAATGTTGCCTATATAATGGAAGAATGCCAGAGGATATTGAGGGTGATTACGCTTATAAAGGCCTTTCAGGTTCATCATGCATTGATTTGGTTTGGGGTAATATGCAGGCCTAAGTTGCCATCCGGGATCTGAAAATTATAATAAGACCTGAGTTGGCTCATTTACCTGTATTGACATCATGGGATTGGGGATATTTAGTCCCCAATCAAAATATTTCACCAGATATCCCAGGATTAGAGATAATAAATGTTAAGAGAATACATTGGCAAGAATCAGAAATTATGAAATTTGAAGAAATATTAAATGCAGAACATTTATTACATCTTCAGAATAATTTATTTGAGAATTTTCTAGAGATCATGGGAATATGGAATGGCATTAACTTATACATAAAACCACATTTCTATACAGTTTCATTGAATAAAAAGGGGAAAAACACATGGTTTAATCATAAATATATTAAAGCAAAAAGAAAATTAAATGGTCTAATCAGGAAGAAGAAGAAATCAGGTTTACATGATATTCACAAAACAGTAAACAAAGCTAGGAAAGATTATAAGAAAATTTTAGATTTGGAAATAACTAAGTAATATGCAGTTATATGGGAAACATTAAGGAAAGCTATAATAAAGAATGACATTAAACAATTTTGGACTCTGGTTAGCAAGGGTTATGACAAATATTCAAATAAGATTGAGGCAGCTGTTAACCCGTCAAATTGGGAGGTTCATTTCAAACAATTATATTATTCAAAAGAGGAGAAAGATAAAAAGTTTAATACAGAAAATTATAGTGTAATATCTTTTCCAATAGCATTTTATATAAGTAAAGTTGAAATTTCAAAAGCTTTTGATAAAGCATCTAAAAATAAAGCCCCTGGACTGGATGGAATTCTGGCAGATATATATATAAATCATTCCAATATTGGTGGGCTCCTGTTCTACATATATTTTATAATCATTGTATACAGGAGCAATATTTCCCTGATTCATGGAAGGGGAGTATAATTTGTCCTATATTTAAAAAGAAAACATAAATGATCCAGTCATGTACAGGCCTATAAGCCTTCTTGATGCCTCACAGTAGATCTTTTGAAGAATAATATTAGATCATTTACAACAGTGGGCTGATAATAATTTGATTGCTGAAACACAAAATGGTTTCAGAGAGAATCGCTCAACAATACGACATTGCTTCATTTTAAATAATCTCATATGGAAATGCATGACAATTAAAAAAACAAAACTTTTTTGTTATTTCATTGATTTAAGAACAGCTTTTGATTCTATAAGCAGAAAGCTATTATGGGACAAGCTGGAACAGTATATGATCCCTAGTGAATTATTGAATATATTAATAAGGCTTCATGAGTGCACATGGCTGAAAGTTAAGTATGATCAGGAGGGGAATTTAATATCTAAAATTAACACAAATTTAAAAGGGCTGCTTAATAGCTCCATTTTTATTTATTATCTATATAAATTTGATTCTCAAGTCCATGGATAATCCTGAGTTCCATTCCCCTAAAATAGGTCAGTTTGCAGTGGCTTTATTAGCCTATGCAGATGATGTAGTGTTAATTTCAACTTCTCTGTTGGACCTCCAAAGAAAAGTTACTAATTTTTCAGACCTTTGTAGGAAAGATAACTTGGTTATAAATATGAGGGGAAAATAACATGGTGGTTTTTGGGAATAGGTCTAATAAACGATATACCTTATATTGATAGAATTAAGGTAAATACCACAGTATTCTATGATTATCTAGGCTTAAGATTTGCAAAGAACCTAAAATGGACTTCACATATTAAACTTATGTTGTAGAAATTAAAGACATCTGTTATGGCATTTTAAAAAATTCATAGGAGATTGGGACAATCTTCCATATTAGGTCTGATTACAGTAATCAGTGCTAAAATAAAGGCTGGAATATTATACGCTACAGAAATCTGGACTCCATCTAACATAAAATCTCTTGAAATAGAAATCAATAAAATACATATATATCTTTTGAAAGTTCAACAATCAGTACCTGCAGAAATTCTAAGAAGAGAGCTGGGACAGTTACCATTAAGTATTTTGACCCTAGAGAAAAGAAGCTTCAGTTCACTCTTACAGATGAAAACCATCTTCCTCAGAGATGCTTGGAAGAGCAAATAATATATCATGGTATGGGCTTCAACCCAAATATAACTAAAATGATACAGGATGATATTCTTCCCCTGGGGCTTGGAAATTTACTGTATGAGATACATTGACTTCCTTTTTGTCAAATTAAACAGATGATAAAGATTAGATTAAGAGATATCTTGGACCAACAAGATATGACAAGAATAAGGAACTTGTGTCACTTTAAATGGTACAAAAGAATAAAAAAATACCATAAGTTGGAGCTATATTTAACTATACTTAGAGGTCCAGAGCAAAGAAGGGTGATAACATGATACACATTGGAGCTATATAAATCAAATTATATATTATTTGATCAAAAAAGATTAGAAATAAGTGATTATAATTGCAGCTGCTTCATGGGAGTTCCAGATGATCTTAAACATATACTATTACATTGTCCTCAATATGAAATAAAAAGAAGGAAATTGGCCCCAATATTGGCTACCCTTGGTGTCCACTCAGACCAATTGGTTAGTTAGTTATTTAATGAATTGTGAAGATCTGACTGCATTAAATAGGTTGTACAGATGCTTGAAATCTTTGAATCTATAATGATTCTTCTTGTTCTTATGATCCCGAAGAGTTTTGATAAATGAATAGTGCTATAGGTAGTATATATTTATATTATTTAGATAGTAAATTGATAATGTGTTTGTAATCTAGTGTATTTGCATAAACTGTATTTATGGAATTTTGTAATGAAAGTTGTCGGACAAATAAAACTTTTACCTACCTTACAATTGGCTTGGCCTTTACGAGGCCTGTTGGCAGCTTCAGATGTGATAGCAGCTATGTACACAGGTTAGTAATACAGGTCAAAGAATTCATCCACCCAGATGGACATCTCCATTTGGAATTTAGAAGATGTAATATTGCCAGACTTACAACTTGTGTAGCCTTTGCCATTATCTACAGTATTCTTGTCTCATTATTTATGCTGAGCGAATGATCAGACCTCTTAAAAAGAGGATTCAGTAACATGTATATTCTGTAACCAATGCTTACCATGATACCCCACTGGAGCAGCATTTTTTGCATCATGACAGTTGTGACCCACAACATTTGTGGTTTATGGGTTTGAATCATGTGACTCCCCATAGAAGGGGTGGGGATAGAGAAAGAACCCTGGTGCAGTACAAGTATACTTTGATTTCACTTTATTTGTGCTACACCCAGTTGGCCTGAATAACTTGCTGGATATTGTCCCAGTCCTCTAAAGTTGCTATTCTATCATCGTAACCAATGTAGAAAATATTGTGTTCTGACCATATTAATATATTCAGCTCTAACTAGTGTACCAGGTCACCATACAGTAGATGTCACTACTCTACCTCTGCGTTGTATTTATTGTTTTATTATGCCAGGTAGGCCCACTGGAACAAAAGTCCCATGTTCAGAGGTGGTCTGGAATTCATGTCAGATAACAGTGAATTTTGGATTCAAACATCAAGGAATATTATACAAAAACGAGTTACATAGAATAGGTAGGTATGTAACTGGGTATAAAAATTAAGTTACTGTAGTGTGTACAAAAACAAGTCATGCAAACACAATTAGTGCAAATTGGTACAACAAGACAACTACAATTTCTACAGATCTACAGTAAATAGGCAGTTTAGCACTAGACATATTGTGGCAGGAAGCTAGAGTATATAGATAGGCGGAAGAGGGCCATTTGCTTATTATATAGGCAGGGTTTCAGCAATTGTACTTAACTGGAGCAAAAAGCTTACTAAGGCTAAGGGGCTTGGATCAATAACTCCTGTGAGTTGGGGATTCATTACCCAAAGATATTATAAATGAAATAAGTTAATCAGTGCCTCCACCCAGGGAACAATTACATGAACTAGGTAGTACGCTAGTACTACAGCATGGGAAACAGTACCAACCCACTGTGGCTCTCAGTGACACAACCCACCCAACTCCCACACAGTAATATCAGCAGTTGACAAAATATAAATCTTAATGCTCTATTAAGTCAGCACAAGTATTCAAAAAAACAACCCACAAAGGAATATTTTTCTTTTGGGGGGGTCACAAACAATATCCCCAGGAGAAAGACTAGGATTAAGGCAAATTAAACATTCAGAAATTGTACAGGCTTGAACGCTGGTGTTCTAAAGCCCTTCTAAGCACATCCTAAAATATAATGTAATCCATACCCAAGAATCACAGTTCTTGGTCCGACTGTAGTTTTGGGCCACTACCATAAGCTCCAGTTGTATCCGTTAACAGTACCCCTTGTTCTAGGAAGCTCATGGGGCAGCCTGAGTATTCTGGGGTTGGATCAGTTTAGATGCATTTGTCATTGTACATGGTCAGCTGGTGTTGGAGCACTTATTAAACAAGCATACCCACCATTTGTAATCCTGGCCAGATGGCCTAGTCCAAACAAACTCAAAGTTATCTTAGGGCCTTTTAGCAGTATATAGAGTTTTTATTTTTTGTCACAGGACTCATGGGCACTTAGTCAGTACTCGCAGTTTCCCTGAAGCTTGCAGGCCTCTGTCTCTAGGTGCAGCCCTGGCTGGATGTATCCTCTCCACTTTGTAGGCCAATGTTGCATCTCCAATGATTCCCTCAGTTCTCCTCTGCCAGTCACTCACGCTGGCAACTCATGCAAGTTGAGCTGGCACATCCAAGGCACAGATCCTGTTTCAAGCTTTTAGACACTAGCAGCCTTTACTGTATCAGCGGATTTTGTATCTCTGTACTGCAGTAGCATGTTGGAGTGTAGCCTGCTTTCCTTGAACACCTTTCTGTATTCCTTCCTTCAAAAATGGGACCTACCTTTTTGGGTTCACAGGCCATCAGCTACTGCTCCAGGCCAGTCAAGATGATGTTCTTCACTCTTTGGTCCCGTGATCTGTGGACCTGCTGCATGAGTGACCAGTAGCATGCAGCAGGTGTCCATGGTGAGAGCTTTACCCACAGACCCTTTGATCATTGCACCACTACTACACAGCAGAATCCCATTAGCTTATCCCCAGATAGGATTGTGAGGGTCAGGGCAGAGTGTAACCAAATTTCTCACTCTGAATTCTCTCCCTCTTCAATACATGCCTATATGGAATAATCCCTAATTCACATATAAGGGTGCACAATTAAAAGATGTAGTTTGGAGAAACATGGGAATTAGAAGAATAATTGGTCAACTTCACCAAGAGACAAAAATGTTACTTACCTCTGAATAACTTAGAATCACATTCAAAATCCAGAAATGACATTTTTGGGTTTACCTTCAACTTAGAGAAAGAACTATTATATTTTAAAGCAAGAAGGTAAACTGATTCAAAACCCTGGCTCTGCACAGCTTCTAAAACTAGTTCAACTTAGAGGAGGGGAAACTCATTTATACAAATTACTGCCGGGCTATGAAATCAAAATCTCTTACCCTGCAAAACTTAAATGGGAACTAGAACACAGATCTCTGAAACCTCTTGGAAAAATTGTGGGAACATGCATACCAATGCAGAAAGGAAGTCACAGGCAGATTTACACAATTCAAAACACTACAGCAATTCTGTTACTTACTAGGATGCTTCTGGAAACAAGCTGTTTACAGCTCCTGTTGTCTTTCCTGGTGAAACATTTGCCAAATAAATAAATTACTCTCCTATAGTTCTTAAAACCAAATTCTAGTCAGAGCCAATATGGCTGCAAAATGATTTTAGTGAATGTTCATGATAACAGGAATTAGTTCAGTGTTTTGTTGTTAAAGGTTCTTTTTAAAATTTGTCATATTACATGTAATGTGGCGTACAGTGTCATATATGAAAGAGACAATAGTAGTCTGTTACTAATGTGATGTATCTTCAGGATACAAGGAGGATCATAAAGTTACAGCTGGCAATAAAGGTAATGAAAAATGCAATTCAATTCAATTTTTATTTTACCAGGAATGCACCATTGAAAAATTAATTTACAAGGTGGTCCTGGATGGACTCAAGGAAAAGAAAGTATTGATAATAAGTAAAATTACAATTACATATAGCAAAGCAATGCAGTTAACAATGGTAACAATAAATCTTGTCCATGGGGTATACTTTAAAAAAGAACATTTATGATTAACTATAGTAATTGATACAGAGAGATAGGGCATAAAAGTTCAAAGGTGATATGGAGACAGTGCAAGGGGGTGGGGAAGGAAGGTCTGAATGTGATGGAAAAGAGGACAGAGCTATAAGGATGATAAGGAGGAAGAGGGAGGAGAGAACAGACATGACTAAGGGTAGAAGTTGAGGAGGTTGGGAGTGGCATCTAAGGGGAGGACAAGTTGGGCAAGTGCTGACAAGTACATGCCAAATATAACATCAAACCTGGTAATAACTACCCACAAGGAGTATTTTCAACAGTTGGTTAGTAGATGTAATTATCCAAGGTATAGATCCATTATGGCCTTGTGTATAGTTTATACAAGGTTTGATATTATACTTTTCATTACCTTAATTGCCAGTTGTAATTTTATAAGTGCCTCCTCGTATCCTGAGGATGTGTCACATTCGTTGTTTTAAATTTTTAATTTGTACACATCACTGGTGGTGGATAATATAAGGGCATTTCTGCATGAAGTTACGAACTCTGATGAAGCTCTGCTTCTGGAGTAAAACATTAGTTGTTTTTGCCCCAATCTGGCATAGCATTGCTTCCAACTATTCATTGCACTACTGCACTTTTGTTGTTTTTAGTATTCATCCTATGAATTTACATATGCTATTTTTATGGAACTGGTTAAAGTTTTTCTGCTAACTATGGAATAAAGCTGCTTTTTACTTGATGTATAAGAGGCAAGTACACAAAAGTGCAATAGTACAATGAATAGCAGGGAGCAATGCTACAATAGATTAGTGTAAAACAACTAATGTTTCTTTCTAAAACATCACTGGAGTTGGGCTCCCATTGTCTGCTGCCTTTTTTCATTGACTCTTGGACCTGGAGTTGGGCATCTAGTGTCAGAATAGAGGGTTGGCAGCACCAGGGTTTGGCTGCCATTGTATGCTTACATTTTTCATTTACTGTCTGACTCCAGGGTTCGGCACTTGGTGTCAGAATGGCGAGGGTGGTGGCACTGGGGTTGAGCAGCAAGCGGCTACTTACTTTTTATTTTAGTATACCATCCAACCCTGGAATTGGCACCCAGTGTTGGGGGGGCGACACTGGGGTTTGGCTCCTGGTGACCGCCTAGCTATATTAATAGTGGCAGTTTCAGGTTTTCAAACAGAAGCAAAATACATATACCTCTGACTGCTCTATGTTTGTGTCACAAATCCCCCACTTGCACCTTAACCAGCATGCCTCTCACACCTGGCTGCCACAGATCCTCACCTGTGTTTGCCCCTCATCATCTCCTGTGCCTACACCCAGCCCTCTTAGTGAAAGTGGCATGCCCTGGTCTCCTGGATATTTGAAGTCCAGTCATCAGTTCCTTGAATCAAGCTGAGGCTGAATGCTTAAACCCTAGGTGAAATGTGGGTCTGGTTTTATAAAATTTTAATGCACTCACTTCCCTGTATCAGGAGGGATTCACTTTTTTTCTGTTAATTAAAATAACGGAACAAGTCTCTTTTGGAATGAAGATCCCTCCTGAGACTTGCAATACCTCTTGTTAAATAATGAGGATTGGACATGATGGATCTAGAGTCCTTTACAACATTAAAATTAATGTTACAGTGAGGGGTTGGACATGATGGACCTAGAGTCCCTTACAACATAAATTACTATGTTGCTGTGAGGGGTTAGATATGATGGACCCAGAGTCCCTTACAACATTAAATTACTATGTTACAGTGAGGTGTTGGACATGATGGGCCCAGAGTCCCTCACAACATTAAATTACTATGTTATAGTGAGGGGTTGGACATGATGACAAAGACAAAATCTTGTAATGTTGAATCAAGCTGAAGCAGAGACTGGACTTCTATACAGTGGAATGCAGTGCCAGAGTGCAGGGAAAGAAGTGCTATTGAAAGAAAATAATCTTTTCATTGTGTATGGAAGTTAGCTGTTCCAAAGCTATTTATGTTATATGTCCTTAAAATGATCAATGCATTTCAATAGAAATTACAGCCATTACTGCCTTAAGCTCTTTTAACAGGCACAATTAATAAAGGGGCTCTAGAAATATAGCTATCTACTGCAGGCAGGGCTACAGATACACACACCACTGTAGTAAAGGGAGAGAACAGCGGAGTAATACGAGTCATGCAGCCAAACCAAACTACTAAGTGAAAGATCACACTCTCACAATCCTGTCAGTCCTTTCTCCTACTCACAGCAATACGTCAGCATGGTGATATCACCATGCATCAGTAAAAATGGCACACTGTATACAAGATAATTGCTGGAATTGTGGATCCCTTCATGCAGATTTTAGTATCTATTCTGGTACTACCCCAAAATACTTAACAACTGGAAAGATATCCATTCTACTTGTCAGAATGTATTGAAAACCAACATCCCTCTTTCTCCTTTAGTTTTTATTCTGGGGGACTCTACATTTCTGATAGGAATAGACAGCCCACACCAAATATGGGTTTTAGCAATGGCATTATTGTAAAATGGATTAAAGAGCTATTTTTCTGGAATTAATAGTAATTTTTGGATGTAGTCAGGTATCACTTCTTATAGCTGAAGTATGTTTCTTTTCTGTTTGCTAATTGATTTTCCACCTGGTAGTACTTAGGTGGAGCAGCACTCTGTATGTAGGCTAAAAAAAGTCAGTTCTGTTCCCCCACTACATCATCAACACTGAAACCACACTCGGGGCCAGATCAAGCCTCTGGGGGGCCTGGGGCATTCAGACTCTTGGGTCCCATGTAAATCAGCACCCAATTTCTCATACAAGCAACACTTATTATTTTGGCTTGAAATGCTGGAACAACAGAGATCTTTGTGGTGAACTTTAACATAAAAGGCATGATCCAGGGTATGCAGGAGTTCACCCTGCTACTGATTTACTATTGATTTAAAAAGGAACTGGCACCTCCCCCCATACCAACTAACCAGCAGCAGGAAACCTACTGAACAACATACCCCAAACTGACAATGTAAGGCAAATGAATCTGCTACACTGACTACCAGAGTGTTTCAGAATGTCTCCCCGCTCATAAATACCAACACTAGGTTCAGAGCTTTACTTACAATTGCAATCATATTGTAACCTCCCTGTTACCTGGGGTTACTAGAATCCCAGTAATACCTAGTGGTAGGCAGAGAAGGCAGCATGTGAAACTCCAGTTAAATGGATTTCACACTGTCTCACTCTGTTCTCAGTCTCAGCTGAGACTGAGGGATGACATCACCACAGAACTATCGCAGCTGCATGAGCCACATTGGAATCTGCAGTTGGGAGTTAGGTTAGAATGTTGGGAGTTTTTGAAGAGTGAGCTGAAGCAGTTGTGTGTGAGCAGTCTTGAAGAGAGGAACACAGCAGTCTGTGCACAGGCTTTTGGAGCCTAAAGCTCTGATATAGAGCTACTTTTAAGGGAAAGGTATGTGCTTCCGCTAAAAGATGAACACAGTAAGCTGTTCGTGAAGTAGTCGGGACCGCTGTTACTGGTCTCTGTGCCCCATCCCTGAGGGGATGGGGGTAAAAGGTTTGCCTGTTGTTCCGGGGGCAACCTCCTGGTTCTGGCTAGGGAAGAAGCTGCCTTATATTTTTCTAAGTTGTGCTGCGGCACCAGAAGTTGTCAGGAATCGCCTGTGGGGCACCTGCACCCAAAGGGTGAGTCTGCTCTTACATGAGGCCTATGTTTCACCTGAACTGTTGTAAAGTGGGGATTGGACTGCTTAATCAGTGGGAGGCCTAGAGGAATAGGCTAAGCCAATGTAAAAGTATGTTCAAGTCCAGCACAAGGGGAAAGCCAAGACATGTAGAGGAAATGTGCTACGCATATATCCTTTAATCTACACTGCCAAGCTTTTCAGAAAGAGGTGTTTAAGTATGTTCGAGTCTAGTACAAGGGGAAAGTCAAGACATGTAGAGAAAATGTGCTATGCATTTACCTTTTAATCTACACTGCCAATCTTCCAGAAAAAGGTGTTTAATGTCCAGAGAAATGGCCGGGTATGGATTGTGGAAGCTAGTGGTGGGAGACCACCCCCATCACTAGTAACCAGGTTCACCTCTACGGATTTGCTCTGTGGCCCTTTTACTTTGCCTCAGGCACTTGGCCAGTGCTGAGGAAAGTACCCAGACGTGGAATTGAAAGAAAATTTCCCTTATGGAGTCGAAGGCTCTAAGGTGGTTTAGGGAGCCACCGGAGAATGTGTCCATGTTACATGGAAGGTGTTCAAGTGGCCGGCAGGGGAGCTGAGCCAGGGAAGCCCCAAATAGTGTACAAGTTGGGCTGTGTACCCAAAGCAGAGTGCAAGTCTGGTGGGTCCAGAGCCTGAGGGTTGAAGTGTTGAGGAAGTGTTCTGTTTCTCTTTCTCTTAATCTGCATTACCAGGAATGTAGCCCCATAGGGGTCCGCCTATGCTTTGTTTGTTCAGTTTGGATGTGAATAAAGCCACACTTTAGAATCCCATTCCTGGTATTGGACATTACAGTTATTGCTTCCTGTGTTCGGATCTACTTGGGTGCCCCTGTGCAGAGTAGCCAAACCTAACCCTTGTGCTGAGTAACCTGGTCCTCCCCGAACCCAGTCCCCCACCTGGTACTGCTGTCAGCTTCAACAGCATACCACCTGTCATTTACAAAAAGGCAGGGGTGAGGGGCTTACAATATCAATTGTTATGAAACAAAGCCCAGATTTTTCCCTAAGTGTGAAAACAGGTCCCTATATCTGTATGTTGTTCTGTCTTCTCTGCACCTTAATAATCAAAGGTGAACTGCAGAGCCTTTCAGGGAATGGCTTAACCAGGTATTATGTACTCCCCTGACCACCGAGGAATCGTTGACCCTGAGGCACTGAAGCCTCGGCTACTGGAGGGCACACCTGCCCTGGAACTCCCTTGACCACCGCGGAATCGTTGTCCCTGAGGCACTGAAGGTAATTCCGTCAGCCTTTTCAGCGCCTCCTTGCTTTGTGTGAATTTAAATTTTGACGCCTTTTACCACGGGACTTCTGCCCAGCGTTTCAAACAAGAACAAGAACCGCAAAGAAAGACCTGTCCTTTTCTGCATATTGTAACGTTCAAACGAGAATAAGAACTGAAAAGAAAGACCTGTTCCATGTTGCTTATTGTAACCAATAGTACTGATTGAATTTAGTGGAGCTTGATTTATTTTAGTTGCCCCTTTTGAAAGCTGCAGAGCATGCTGGTAACTCCAAAGTGCCTCAGCGTTTGCAATTTTCTCAGACACATAAGGCAACCTGCCAGCTCGTAGCTTTAGGGGCTTACAGTCCTGTATTTTCTGCTAATCCCCATGGCTGCAGAGTCGCCAGTAATTGCAAGTGCCTCAGCTTGTAAAATTCGGGAAGGGCAGCCGTAGTTTGAAACTGCAAGCCAGCTGTAAATTTGGGGAAGGGAGCCGGTAATTTAAACCAGAAAGCGCTGAGCAGCTCCTCGGGCACTAGGCACTCTTAACTGAACTGCCTGCCCTGTGCAAGTAGGGACCGCCAAGAAACTGTCTACCTGGGTACTTGATCGCTGTAATTTTGCCGCCGCGACTGCTCCCACCCGCCCCACCACACCCACCCTTGTCCGATTTTTACTTATATAGTGTGCAACCACGCCCATAAACACGCCCTCTTGCAAAAATTAACTACTTCCTTACTTTTCCATTAGCAGCCTATACCTTTTGACTGCTAGAGGGTGCCTGATCAAATTTAATTGTTACTGGTGCCCACACTTACACTGTAAACTCCACTGTTACACTCTTAACAATCCTAAGGCTACTTATAACAGTACCAAATATGGCCAACACTCCATGTGTCATACTTTTAATAGCCTCTACAGCTCTCTGCCTTCTATGGCTCCCTATACTATACTATCCTATATCCAATAACCATTACCAAACCTACCCTGACTATTTCAACCTATCTTATATGTGTAGACCACCACACCAGACTCCTGCCACTTTCCCCCTTCTTACTCATTATAAACTCCCCTATCATTTATTCTACACTCTGAAAAAATCCCTGGTACCTAACCTAACCCTATCCACCTCCTACATCCGTCACAAACTCCTGCACCTGTTTCATCTAACCCTGATGTTAGCTGGGGATATTGAGAAAAATCCTGGGCCTCCAATTAACTTATCATGTAAGGCTACAAACTGGCATGACACCAACGGCATCCACATTGTCCACCTTAATATCAGGAGCCTGCTTCACAACAAGGCTGAACTTGAGACGTGGGTTGCTCAGCACAACCCTGATGTCCTCTGCTTATCCAAAACCTGGCTAAAACCTCCACCCCAGATCATCTCTGCTCACTTCCTAACTACAACATCATGAGGCAGGATAGGCCATCAACTAAGCGGGGGGGGGTTGCCATTTTCTTCAAACCTCACCTTCTAATATCCCACAATGCCCAACCTACCCTAGCTTACTGCGAAGCAATCTATGCTACCTTAAAGCTTGGCTCAAAGAAACTTCACTTGGTTTGCACCTATAACCCTCCTGCTGGTGGTAGAGCTGGGCTGGAGGAACTTCTATCTCAGGTGGATAAGGCCATTGGCCGAAACGAAGTCCTCATACTCGGGGATCTGAACCTAAACTGGACTAGTAAATCAAACCAGTCCTCTCATACCATGGTCCAAGGGCGAAACCTCCACCAACTAATTATGGACCCTACCAGAATCATGCCCCCCCTCGGGCTAGTACTCTCATAGACTGGGTCCTTACAAACCGCCTGGACAGTATAGCATGTGCTGGGACCCTAGCTGACTCAATCAGTGATAACTCCCCAATCTACTGTAACTGGCGTGCTACTAGTAAACCTTCTCCACCTCCTAAACTTATCACCTTCTGAAACCTGGCCAACTTTAACCAAGAAAATTTCTTACATGATCTCACACTGATTGACTGGTCTCCCATTCACACCTCTAACAATGCACAACTAGCGTTAGACCATTTCCTTGCCTACTTCCATGTGCTCCAAGACACCCATGCTCCCTGTGTCACTCGTCAGATCCGTGGATCACAGACGAAATGGCTCTCAAAAGACCTACTTGCACAAATTAGGGCCAGGGATAAAACATGGCATCGTTTCAAGGTCACTTGGCTCCTGGCTGATTATAATAATTACCGAGCCCAGAGAAATATATGCAAAAGGCAAATTCGATTAGCTAAAAGCTCCTTCTGTAAAAATTTGCTAACTAAAGCAGTGGGGGACTCAAAAAAATTCTGGGCTACCATAAAAACCCTCCTTGGAGCAAATCAAACAGCACACACAAATGACATGCTGATTAACGGTATACACTGCAATAATCCAGCTACTATAGCCAACTCTTTTAGCCACCTTTTTTCTGACCTCACCAGCTACCAGGCCTCTTTCCCTAATACTCACGCCTTTTCACCCAACGGCAATGATAAACCCCAATCCACACACCCCCTTTCCGATTCCGGAGTATTACAAAAACTGAAGTTCTAAGACTACTCCTCTCAGCTCCAGACAATACCAGTTCAGGGTCCGATGGGCTGGAACTCAGGCTTCTAAAAATTGCTGCCCCGCTTATAGCCTCTCCCCTAACCAAAATCTTCAATCTATCTCTACGTCACGGCTCGGTCCCCAGCATCTGGAAAATAGCCAAGGTCACACCCATTCTAAAAAAGGGTGATCCCAAATTAATCACGAACTACCGTCCTATAGCTATCCTCTCCCTCCTTAATAAAATCCTGGAAAAACTTGTAGCAATCCAAACCCTAGACTACCTGCAGAAGTATAACCTTTTGTCCAGCTCCCAACATGGTTTCCGAAAGGGACACAGTACATCTACCGCCCTCCTCAAACTCACTAACGATATCTTTTCTGCTATGGACTCTGGCCTCCTGACAGGTGCTATCTTCATCGACTTAACAAAAGCTTTTGACCTGGTAAACCATTCCCTCCTTCTTTCAAAACTTAGCTTCTTAGGTTTCTCTACTGATGTAGTGGCCTGGCTTAATAGCTACCTGTTCGGTAGGAAGCAGGCCATTGTTTTCAATTCAGCCACATCTGATCCCTCATCTGTCCATGTTGGAGTGCCCCAGGGCTCCATACTCGGCCCCTTGCTCTTCTCTATTTTCATAAATGACATCCCGTTGCTTGCTTCAACCTGCTCAACCTTGCTTTGTGCAGACGACCTAGTGATTTATCACAGTGCAAGGAACACACCTGACCTCAACCAACCTCTTAACTCTGACTTCTGTGCTATTCAGTCTTGGCTAACGGAGAACAAACTCATTCTTAACATTAGCAAGACTCACTCTATGCTCTTTGGATTGCTCGCCAAACTTAAAATAAACACAGATGCCCTTAAAATCACCTGTGCTGATGGCTCCACACTGATTAGCACAAAATTCTTCAAATACCTGGGCATTACTCTGTATGAATCCCTTAATTTTGACTTACACATAACTAACACCTGTAAATCTGTTAACGAAAAATTAGGTGGTGCCTACCGCACCAGCTATGCCCTTACCCCTTCGGCTAGACTAGCTGTGGCTCAAGGCTTTCTGCTCCCTGCCCTGGCTTATGGATCAGTCAAGTATCTATCTGCCTTCAAATCCTCCCTCCACAAGTGGGACACCACCTATAACAATTTCTGCCATTATGCCTCAGCATCCCCTCATTTCACACACCATTGCCAACTCTATTCTGACCTAAACTGGCCCTGTCCTTCTGCCCATTGGCTCCAGTCCCTTGGGTCACTTATAGATAACACTGTCCGCACTGGCGTCCCTTCATCACTCGCCTGTCTGCTCCACTCTCACCCTCTCTCCTGTGGGCTCCGATCTGCTGACCTAGCCCCCTTCCACATTCCCAGATGCAAAACAAATATGGATACACGCGCTTTTGCACATATGGCCCCAAAATACTGGAACTCGTTACTTCCAAATGTTCATGGAGCACCTACCCATACTAGTTTTAAAACACGTCACCGGGAACATCTGCAAACAATCAGCCAATGTACCTGCTTTAATCCATGTAGACTACTTCATCTCCCACCTCTCTTCCATTAAACTACCTTCCTCCTGTATGCCACTTCTCTACCTCTCCAACTTCCTAGCTGTCATGTTCTGTTTCTCTCATCCCCACCTTTTTCACCCCCCCTTCCTCTTCCTCTCCCTCTCTCATCTCATCCTCAGTTTTGGCACTTACTGTACTTTGCTGTGTGTTACCTTTATTTGCAAATGCCTGTTTCACTTATGGTTTTAACTTTAGTTGTGTATTTTAATTAAATGTTTTTCCTGTTTCTGCCTCTTACTGTAACATTATCTCTTATATTCAAATGTGGCTTACTCTTTGAATTAACTGTTTAGTTGACTTGTTACTGGTCACATTCTAACTGTATTCACCAATCTCATGTGCTGCGTCACATGTATGCTCATTTTGTATGTTTCAACTATCTCTCTCCCGGGTCGTGCCTGAAAATAGGCATTGCTATGCCTAGTGCACTCACCCGGTTACCAAAAGCAAATAAATAAATAAAATAAATAAATATCTAACAGTTGAGCCATTAGCAGTAATTTGTTCTCAAAACAAGCCTGCTGATGTAATATGAAATCACAATGAAAATAACAAGGTTTGTGAAGGCAGTGGAAATCCCAGCTGCAGACTACTCAATTTGAGAGTTCAGGGGGTGATGGGTCAGTGTAAGGCAAGGGCAGGAGCAGAGCACTCCGCCTCCCATTTAAAGACTCCTCCCAGGGCTTGCACACCCAGTTGGCAGCCTCTACCTGTGTGTGTGTGTGTGTGTGTGTGTGTGTGTGTGTGTGTGTATCTGGGGGAAGGGAATTGAGGGTGGCTAAGGTCAGATCTGCTGATAAACATTAGAAAATAGTACTGAGATAGTGATCTTCCCTTTTGTATATCAAGGAGAAATACCACTCGAATGCCATCGTTCACTATTCTTCATACAACAAATTGTTTTAGATGGGAAGCAGTAGGGGCTGCAAGAGCAGAGAAAAGTATCACCATCCCTGGAGGGAAGGAAATCTTGTGATTCTTTGCCACTATTTCAAGAAGAATGAATTTAACTGCTGGCAGAAATTGACTGAGACTCATACTGCTGCCTGGAATTGGCAGGTTCTAGGAGGGGACAGACTTGTGCTCTGTGGCCCTGGCCCTGACCACTGTGCTGGAGGGGATGAGTGGGGCAGGGAGATGGTTTTACATAAGGGCGATAGCATGCATCAGTAAAGTGGCACCTGTGTCAATGAGCAGGATTTGTGTTTGAGCTGCAAAGCATGCACACCCTCCAAGCTAGAAACTGATTGCTGATGTAGTTCAGAGATTGAAGGAAAAGTCATGGAAATTGGGTGTGGGTGGGTGTGGAGGAATGGCATGTAGCACTCAATAAATAATAACCAGCTCACAACAGGTTGTTTCTGTTGTAAGTGTCTTTAACAACTAGGACCACCTTATCTGTGCATTCTTGGCTCACAATCTCCTTATTTGCAAAATTTACAGTCCACTCTTCCCATTAACATTAACTACCTTTTCTATGCCCAAAATCCAGTTCATGAACTCTCTGGAGCATTTATTAGCAGCACCCAATTATTGTCTTTGAGCCTTTCAAGAATACATTGAACAGATAAATCACGAATGGAACTGCTTTGCTTTGGGGCCTAGAAACACCAAGACTGTGTCTCTACTCTCTCAGATTCCACCACATCTGCCACCTCTCCTCTTGTAAACATGGTGCCCAGCAGCAAGCACCTGATTCCAGCTCATCTAAACAAGTACAAAAGACACCGACACACCATAAAGAAATTAGATTTAAGTTTCTTGTGCTTTCACCTGCCTAGCCTATTCTGCTCAGTAACTTGACTGACTTAATCAAGGAAAAAAAAAAACTTCTTCAGCAGCCAACGGCACTGAGAAACAAGTCTGAAGTGTCTCTCCAATAGTCCAATTCCTTCCACCCGACCTGGCAACCTCTCAAAGACACGGCACACTGCATACCTGATTCCCCCTGCTTACATGCACACTTCAATACTGTAACTTATCACCTAACTCTAATTGCGGTGCACCATGTGACGCCAGCCCCCTGCCCCATCCCACTGCTGCTGTCTCCAACATACCACCAACCCCCACTACTTACAAAGGCTGAGGCTGAGCCTAGGCAGCACATGCTGAATGATGATAAGAAAAAAAAGCATTTAGAAGTGCACACACATTTGGGCTGACAGGGGAGGAGGATTCACTTAGGTCAGGCAACGTTTTGTCTGTGAGTGCATGCATGGTGTCAGTTTTGTGGGGGACTCTCTAGGGTAGAGGGTCTGGGGCATTTGCTCTATTTGCCCCACCTTTAATCTGGCCCTGACCACATTGACTATGACATCCCTAGCAACCAAGGAGAACCATTTCTCACTGCCAGATTATTCTTTCACATGAAGCATCAGGGAACTGGCTCTAATTGGTTATGAGTGATGTCACAATTTCCTGCATTTTGGTTGGTAACTTGTGAAAGTCACTGCTCAGGCTGCACAGGTTGTGGTGCATCAGTGTGCTTGGTCACATTTCTGATGATGTAGTGGGAAAAACAGAACTGACTTTTTTTAGCCTTCAAACAGAGTGCTGTTCCACACATCATGCCAATACTGCCAGGTGGAAAAATGTTCTAATTAGCAAACAGAAAAGGAAAAAAAACAATACTTCAGGTACAAAAAGTGATAGCTGACTACATCTGAAAATTACCATTAATTCCAGGCAGTACACTAGCTCTTTAATTTTACAGAATTCGAAAACATTCAAATATACCATTATAGAGAGATGGTTTGATGCCATAGGCACACTAGCAAGCAATGAAATAATTATCAATTGTTAGATAACGGGGACATGATTACAAAGGTATGGCAGCCTTTTCTTAGTCTTCAAAATGCCTAGCCAGTTCTTACACAATTAAAATATACTGTTCAAACACCATGAAGTCTTGTTATATTAGGACTTATTGCAGTTAGCCACTGCACTTGAACTGCCCCGGAGAGGAAAGAGTTAACTCCAGAGAATCTGGAGTTCTAAAGCGCGAGGGCGCTATACCAAAGCTCTATCTGGGCAGTTTCAAATGAAACTGTCAGATTCTTTACTCCGCTTCACTGAACAGTCGCTCCGGAGATCAGCTCCTTCAGCTCGGTTCATTTCTCGGTTCAAGCGAGTATTTTCAGTTCATTTGAACCGGCAAAAAGTAATTATTTTACCGCATTTCGGTTAAAGCTCTATCTGGTAAACCATAAGTACAAAATGTAAAGTCTGTGTGGAAATTTAGTTATCGGTTCGGTTTTGAACCGATCGGTTTGCTTATTTTAACGTTTTAAAGTTTTGGGCTTTTAGAGTGCGGTACCCGGTTCTTATTGGTTCTAAAAAAACCTTGATTTTAAATAGGGTTTTTTCAAATACCCGTGAAACGGTTAGGAACCGATAAGGGTGTCTTGCCTGGCACGGCCATAAAAAGGGCAAGTTTTTGGTTAGGCTGGCATTATGTCTGAGAAACCCAAAGAAAAACCGGCCCACTGCTTCAACACTGTGATGCTGTGGGGAAGCCTTTGCAAGGCTGACCCACACACCACTTGTGTTTATTGTCTGGGGCTGACCACCTCCTGTCAGACTGCCAGGTGTTTAAAATTTCTCTGCAGCCACCCTGAAAGAGATAGGGCGGCTCAGGGAACTATGGCCAAAAGTCCACTGACCGGATGGCCAGCCGGTCCAGTACCCACTGAACCAGAGAAGTGCCCTCTGACCAGGGCTAGAACTTCCTCGGCAAAAGGATGGTTCAGAGGAACCAGTTTAAAAAAAAAAAATAAAAAAAAAAAAATGAATATGACAGAGAAATCAGTAGGTTTGGAGTCCAAGATTGTCTCTCCAGCTGCTGCAGAAGTAGTTAAGCCATACAGATTGTCCAGTCACTGTTTCTAGGTCCTGTCGAGACCATCTACAGTTGGTAAGGTGGCTCGTTCAGTTCCAGTGGTTCAGGTTTATGATGTTGAGGAATTGTTATGAACCACAGGAGTGGAGGAGGAAATTTGATCAATACATGTGTGGCTGGTAGGGTCTGGACGTGCCCACTTAAGCGGACATTTTCTCCAGACAGACTTTTAGAATCTCCTCCTTTTCTGTCTGAGTCCTTTTCTCAGTTTATGTTTTACAAAAGCTTGCAGAATCCCCAGCTTCCTTTAGGAGGCTATGGATGAGTAAAGGGAGCCTGATTATGTAGGAATGATGGGCTAGGAGGTTGTCTTTCCTTTGCATAAGTCATTTAGGAAGTAAACAACAAAGATTTTATAAGATTCCTTTTCTGTCCCTCCTGTAAGATAAAAAAATGGACAGAAGGTGTATTTATCAGGCTCTGTTACAGACTTCCTCACTGAGCAGTGTAGTCATGTAGGTGTGGTACAAGCTGCAGCCTGTGTCAAAGCTAGTTCCCTGGCCTCACATCCTCCTGAATAGGATTCCAGGAGGATTGATGCCATGAACAAGAAAAACAGTATATGGCAGCTTCTGTGGGACTCAGACAGGCAAGTTGTATGGCTTATGTGGCTAGATTTGAAATCTGGGTGGGACGCTTGATATTGCAGTTAGCCAAGCAGGCCCATGGCCAGCTGGCTAGCGGGTTGGAACAGGTGGCTGCTAATGGCACTGAAGCCTCTAAGTTCAAGTTCATACTGCTGTTGGTGTTAATCTTGTTGGTCATGACCACTTCTGTAGCTTTCCGTAGGTTGGCATGGCTCAGATGCACTAATCTGTCCCAAGATACTCTGTCAAAGTCTATGGATTTGTTTCTTGTTGTGGGTAATTCTCTGTTTGAGGAACAAACAGAAAGCTATATGAAAAACAGGGATGATTACCTACAAAAGTGCCCAGGTAGAGGCTCAGGCCTCCTCTGCTTTCGCCAGAGGGGTCTCTTCAGAGGCAGAGATAGACGGGGCACAAGTAAACCGTCCCTCCCTTAGCCTAAGACTATTGCAAGCAGGCACCCTGATGGGGTGCCCAGGGCCGATTCTCCTATACCAGTGGGCAGGTTGGTTTTATTTCAGCCAGGAATTGGGTGTCCCTAACTCGGACAAGTGGGTTCTGGAAGTAATAGGTCTGGTTCTCAGCTTCAAACAGTTTCCAAAGATGAGAGCCAGACAGGTCCCTGCAAATCCTTCGGAATCCCTTGCTTTGGGAGCGAGGTTTCTTCTCCTCTGAACTGCAAAGCAGTAGAAGGTCCCTCCTTGCCACGGGGCAAGGGGCTGTACTCATGATACTTTCTTACCCTATAGAAGGCAGGAGATTGGCGGCCCATCTCAGATTTAAGGTACCTGAACAAGCATCTTTTGAAAACAAAGTTAAAATGTTAACTCTGGCTGAGGCCAGGGGACTGGCTAGCTTTCCTGGACCTCAAGGATGCCTATTTTTTCATGTTTTGATCAGGCCTTCTCACAGAAAGTACCTCAGGTTACCCTCAGGCCACTACCAGTTCAGGGCAATGCCCTTGGCCTTACCTCTGCACCAAAGGTATTGAAATTCTAGCTGTGGTAGTGGCTCTTTTAAGAAGGCAAGGATTGCTTTGTTTCCTTTCCTGGATGACTGGCTCTTAGTGGGTCAGTCTCCAGATCAAGTAAAATCCCACTTGCAAGTCACCCAGCAGCTTCTCACCTTTCTGGGATTCCTGCTGAATTTACCAAAGTCAGTTCTCGAACCAGTTCAGGTACTAACTTTCATAGGGGCAGAGTTGAACACAAAGTTAGCCAGGGCATTTCTCCCCTCTGAAGGGTAGGCAGTCTCTTTGCCCTGGCATCTTCCATTACTCTGCGAGTCTCTTGACCAGCATAGCATTTGCTACAACTACTAGGGCACATGGCTGCTTCCACAGCTGTAGTGCAGGGAGCAAGATTCCAGATGAGGGACATTTAGTTCCATCTGAGGGCCTATTGGTCTCAAAGGAGGATTCCTTTCCAAATTGGTTCTAGTGACCCAATCCTGATCCTGGCCTTACACTGGTGGCAGGATCAAAGCAATCTAAAACTAGGGGTCCTCCTCATTCCTCACCACGATGCTCCTGTGTTAGGGTGAGGAGCTCGCTTAGCGACCTGTCCACGAGAGTGTGGTCTCCCTAGGAATCTCTGCTCCACATCAATTTTTGGAACTCAGAGCTGTCTTCTAGCTCTTAGGAGTTTTCAGCTCTGTCCAGAACAAGGTAGTTCAAGTCAGGACAGACAACACCACAATAATGTGGTACATCAACAGGCAGGGGGCACTCGGTCATCAGCCTTGTGCACGAAGCAATGAAGTGGTGATCTCTGGCTTACTCCTGAACACCTCCCTGATAGCAGTTCACCTCCCAGGGAAGGACAATGCCCTGGCAGATGCCCTCAGCAGGATTCTCAGGGCCATCACGATTGGGCTCTGAATCCTCAGGTGCTGGGTTCAGTCCTTGCCAGATGGGGCTCATTTTCAGATAGATCTTTTCGCAGCCCCAGATAACCACTAACTTTCTCTGTTTTGTTGAGGCCTCCAGTGCTGGGATCAGCCCCCCTGGACGCTTTTCACTTGGATTGGAAAGGGAAGTTTCTGTACACCTTTCCTCCTTTTTCCCTTTCTTTCAGGGTACTAGTAAAAATCAGATCTCAGCCCTGCAAAGCGATTCTGATTGTTCCAAACTGGCCAGACAGCCCTGGTACCCATTGTCTCTGTCCTTGACAGTCCACCTACACCTGAGCTTGCCCAGAGTCCACGACTTACTGGCCTTTGCACAAGGGAGAGTGTGTATCCGAACCTCAAATTCCTCCTTCTCAAGGCAGCTCTTGAGGAGTTAGAATTTGCTGATTTCACCTTTTCAAGGTGTCGCGGATATTTTAAAGGCTTCAGGAAGCTTTTTCACTGGGGCCACTTACAATTCTAAGTGGAACAGGTTTTCAGTCTGGTGCGCTGAGAAGCAGATTATACCACAGTCTGCTTATCTGCCCATTTTCTGGACTTTTTGGTCCATTTTAAATTCCTTAGGTCTTGGGCCAGCTACCTTAAGGGTTCCTCTGGCAGCTGTCTCTGTTTTTTTCTGCAAGCAGGGAAGCCTGCTTCCTTTTCTTCTCAACCTGTGTTTTCCAAATTTTTAAGGGGTTGCTTCACACCAACCCTTCTTTCTCGGGAACCAGCTCCTGCATGGAGCCTGAATGTCTGCATTGCTCAGTTAATGCAAACCCCTTTGGACCTCTGTCCCCAGCAAAGCTCAAGCTTCTCACTTGGAAAATGTTTTTTTCTGGTGGTTTCACTTCTGCCAGACGCAAAAGTGAACTACAGGCCCTGGCAGTGGAAGAAGATTTTTCTCTCCCCACAGGGATAAGACACAGGGTTTGTCCCTAAGTGGTTTCAGGTTTCCACCTGAACCAACCCATCTCTCTCCAGGATTTTCACTGAGCATTCTTCCTCAGGTGAGAGAGGAGACTGCACAGCTTGGACGTCAAAAGAGCCTTATGCTACTATTTGTAGCACCAAGGGTCTGGGTTGAATCCCTCAACTCTTCCTTACCTGGGGCGAGGTTGGCAAAGGGAACCTGCCACTAAGAGGACAATTGCAAGGTGGATTGTCTCTTGTATCCATTTTTGTTATCAAAGACTAGGTAGGAGAGCCCCCCTCAGGACTGAGGGCTCACTCCACCAGGTGTACAGCTGCATATCTAGCGGCTGCTAGAGATATTCCCATTCTGGAAATCTGTCGAGCTGTTACTTGGAAGACAGTTCACACTTTTAAGAAGTATTATTCCCTGGATTTCTGTCCAGGAGAGATGCTCGTTTTTGGCACAGCTGTGCTTCAGAGCCTATTTCCTAAGTAGGTTCTGACCCTCCTCCATGGAGGTACTGCAGTGTAATCTGCAATAAGTCCTAATATAGCAAGACTTCATGGTGTTTGAAAAAAATTACTCACCTTAGTAATTGCTTTTCTTCTCATGAATCTTGCTATATAGACTACCTCAACCTGCCCCTCTCAGAACTTCTACTGGGGTGGGGGTGGCAAATTAGTGCAAGCACTGTGTCATGCCATTGTAGTTCTTCCCTTCACCCTCTTTTATTTAGGGTTAGAGAACTAGGGTTTTCTGTGTTGAGTGATTTGTTGGCCCCCTTCCTGGACTTGAGTCTTTGGGGGAAGGGGGGGTCCTAATAGTGCTTGTCAGGGGGGAAAACTAATAATACCATTATTCATTCTTATTATTGTTATTGTTGTTCCTATTGTTGTTTATATTGTTGTTATTACTACTAATAGGTAGCCATTTGGCTAGTGTAGAGCTTTCCACACAGACTTGTTGCTTAGTGTTAGCTTCGTAAAGATCTGACAGTTTCATTTGAAACTGCCCAGATAGAGCTTTGGTATAGCGCCCTCACGCTTTAGAACTCTTTCCTCTCCGGGGCAGTTCAAGTGCAGTGGCTAACTGCAATAAGTCCTAATATAGCAAGACTCCATAAGAAGAAAAGCAATTACTAAGGTGAGTAATTTTTTCTTATTGTATAAACGTTTTCAAAATGCAGGCTTACCACAATTCTTAGAATAAATGTATTGATATTTTAATTTGATAAATGTAGCATTAGATAGACAAGTTACACATATGTTCATAAATGTATGGCTATATATTGTTGTAATATGGAAAATCTTCAATTAAAACATTATTGGAAAAAAAGGACAGGGTGTAAGAGTGCTATCAGGCATAGACTGACATCTGCAGGCTTTAGGGACTGATTATGAGTCCAGGAGCAGTGAATGAAGCACTGAAGTGCTAGAAAGGAAAACTGCACATGTGTACTACCAGGACTGAATGAGAACTAGTGGCTGTGCTGCTGACTCTGCTTTACCCTCCCCAGCTGAAGAATGGCTAAAGTGACATGGATTATTGTCCCAGCCTCATAGCAAGAAGTGTGGTCAGCACAGGGATAAATGAGCACCGGAAGGCATTGACAAAGCTGCTGGAGCTGCACTAAAGCCAAGAGCAAAATATAAACAAAAGTGGCTGCTGCCATGCTGAAGAAAGTCCTGTTACCATGTAGGACTACTGGGAAGGGCTCAGTGGTACACAAGGTTTTGCCCAGAGGCAGCTGGACCAATCCTGAGCTCAGGTTTGCAGGGCAACATGTATGCAAACCTTGCTCAGGTTCAAGATGTATGATTCCTCTGGGAATATTCTGCTACTCAGAACACAGCCCTGGAACTAGATAAAAGGACCTTGGAGATAGAAATCTGGGCTCAGTCTGGCTCAGTGCTGCCTGGCTGTTGATTCAGGAGACTATGTGAGTGGAAGCCACAGAAAGAGACTGTACTGTCAGGGCTCATGTGAAGTTAAGTACACTGGAAAAAGCTGTTCATACCGAATGCTCAAGAAAGAGAATGGAAGGGGTGACTTCTGCTGAAGCAGAGAGAGAAGGGATCGGTGTAGAAGAGAGAGTGCTCACAGGCAGTTTTCCCAGCTGGGACACATTCAACCTAGTAAGCCCAGAAGTTTGTTAGGCCATTGCCTGAAAAAAGACAGGGTTTCAGCCAGGTGCAGCAGAGGTACAGAAAATCTGTGCTAAGATTTTCCATCAGAAGTATCTGCAGAGAGCCCATGTCAGCTACTGCTTAGGCTAGGTGATGGTTTCTGATCCCAGAGAGTGTGGCTTTGCAACCGAAGTGGTTTGGTGGCCATGGCCTATGTAGCACAGCAGCATATATAGTACTTCTCAAGCAGCACCAGATCAACAAAAGGCCTGAAAGATGAAGTAGGTTAAAGGCCTGAGGTGAAGTTGGTCAATGAGAGCACATCGAAAGGCCTGAGGTGAAGATTGATAATAGGCCCTTTCAGTATAGAAATCATCAGAGGTATAACAAACCCAACATAGTGCAACGATATCAAGATGATGAAAAAGAATAGAAGCTTGTTCCAGGAAGCCAGTTCTGGTGAGAGTACCAGTGGCAGAGACAGCAAATGAACTGTGAGAAACCATTAGGGTTTCTACCATGTCCATTAGTTAGATAACTAGGCCAGGCCAGGAGGGTTAAAGTTCTATGCAGGATTGAGCTGCACATTAATAGGTCTAGGCAGAAGTCCTAAGGAATCCATCAGCCCCAGTTTCCTGTTATCCAGCTTGGAATACAAATAGGGGCCTGTTTCCCTCTGAATACATTTTTAATTGCCTTTGGGGCAAAAGTCTGCAAACACATCAATATTTACACCAGCCTGTCACCTACAGCTCCAGCTCGGTGAGGTACTCATTGCAACTATTTATAAAGAGCTCTCATGGATTTTGGGTGAGGGGATTAGGGAGCAACCACAGTTCGGGTTTTAGGACCCGCCCGAGGGTAGGCATGAAATGAGTGTATTGTGTATATACAGTATAGAGTATAAGATTATTACTGTTACCCCTTAATCCAATTTTTCCTTTGTGTCCCCATGTCTTTTTCCTTCCCCTCCTTCTTCAATAAATCTGTCATTTCTTTGCATTTATTGGCATTTGAAATCTGGGGTATCATTATTCTTTACATTGAGTTACAGTTAATGTGCGGTTGGGGTCAGTGTGTTAGAAGAAGATCCTAAAGTTATTGTAACTGTACTTTCTGGGGGGCACTACTCCGGGGTTCCCTAGTCGAGTAGGAGTCAACCCAGCTGGGGGCATTGCATCATTTGTAAGGCCACTGATTTACGGTGATTAAAATAATAATATTCTGTTTTCAAGACTTGAAATTCCAGGGGTTGTACCAGTGATTGTTAATCTAATTTCTGGATTTTATTGGGATTTGCTGTCATTCTTTTAGCATGAGTATAAATGATCAGAATAAAAGAAGGCTTAATGTACAGGGCATCAAATGAAGCAATTATTTAAAAAAAATACAAGTTCTGTTGATTTACTGATTTGGTACAAAATATAAAATTCTGTGAAATTCTGTTTTTTACAGGTGTGCAGCCAGTCCAAATTCTGGAATTTTGCAGGGGCTTCAGGTAAAAAAACGAAAAGCAGTGGCCTTGATCATTTGCCATTATTCACCTAATTGTTCAACAACTCATAGTGAACCCAGGCTGCCCTCTTGGACATGGTGATGGAGTACCCTAAGGCCTGGACAGGTGCTACACTGGATACACAGATGGGATTGCCAGTGCATCATACAGATAATTCTCAGACTCTGACTTTCTCAGAAATAAGACACCCTTAGTTTTGAAAGTTATCATGGCACATCAGAAATTGGAAGAGCGATGCAGGGTGGAGCTTGTGAACATCAAACAAGTCCTCCCTGGTAACAAGAATACCTGAGGAGACTGAAAGATCTCACATTTCAGAAGAATTGGAGCCTTTGGAATATCTTAGTAAAACTAAAGTATACAAATTGAAGTATGACTGCTCCAGTAAAAGTGCTAGTGCCTTAACAGAAGGCGATTCTAAAATTAATGGAAGCAACTACCCTCCACTCCATTATTCAAACTTAACATTTTATTAAGATAATTTCAGTTACAATGTCACAATGCAGTTACAAGATACACCAGTGATTTCTGACCTGGGCAGAGCCCCTTGGATGTACATACTTGTTAGGGATATACTTTTCTAATATTCTGGTTAAATAAGTTTAAAAATCTACATAAACATAATAACAGTTGGTCCTGTAAGAATTTATAGGAAGGAAACATATTCAATTCAGTGCTTCAGAGTAACTGGTAACTGGTATTTTTCTTTTAAACTTAGATTGTAGGCTTGTAGTGACACTATACTTTCTTTCTGTGTTGTCTTTACTTATAATTGTTTTTGGGCTGTTGAAAATTAAAAAAATAGTGGTGGTGTAATTCTGTGCTGTCTTTAATTGCTGCAAATTTTATCTTGGCTTCTCTGACTGTCCTGTAGCTGGGTGAAGGGTGTTAATTGTCTGGCCTCTGACCTCAGCTACGTGATAACTGGAGGTGGGGCTTAGTCACAGTTAAAGCAGCAAACAGAAGTTCATCTTCTCAGAAGAAGCCAGAAGGTGAAGGAAGGAAACATATTCAATTCAGTGCTTCAGAGTAACCTGTAACTGGTATTTTTCTTTTAAACTTAGATTGTAGGCTTGTAGTGACACTATACTTTCTTTCTGTGTTGTCTTTACTTATAATTGTTTTTGGGCTGTTGAAAATTAAAAAATAGTGGTGGTGTAATTCTGTGCTGTCTTTAATTGCTGCAAATTTTATCTTGGCTTGTCTGACTGTCCTGTAGCTGGGTGAAGGGTGTTAATTGTCTGGCCTCTGACCTCAGCTACGTGATAACTGGAGGTGGGGCTTAGTCACAGTTAAAGCAGCAACAGAAGTTCATCTTCTCAGAAGAAGCCAGAAGGTGAAGGAAGGAAACATATTCAATTCAGTGCTTCAGAGTAACTGGTAACTGGTATTTTTCTTTTAAACTTAGATTGTAGGCTTGTAGTGACACTATACTTTCTTTCTGTGTTGTCTTTACTTATAATTGTTTTTGGGCTGTTGAAAATTTAAAAAATAGTGGTGGTGTAATTCTGTGCTGTCTTTAATTGCTGCAAATTTTATCTTGGCTTCTCTGACTGTCCTGTAGCTGGGTGAAGGGTGTTAATTGTCTGGCCTCTGACCTCAGCTACGTGATAACTGGAGGTGGGGCTTAGTCACAGTTAAAGCAGCAAACAGAAGTTCATCTTCTCAGAAGAAGCCAGAAGGTGAAGGAAGGAAACATATTCAATTCAGTGCTTCAGAGTAACTGGTAACTGGTATTTTTCTTTTAAACTTAGATTGTAGGCTTGTAGTGACACTATACTTTCTTTCTGTGTTGTCTTTACTTATAATTGTTTTTGGGCTGTTGGAAATTAAAAAAATAGTGGTGGTGTAATTCTGTGCTGTCTTTAATTGCTGCAAATTTTCGCCCCCACCCCTTCCTCCAACTCTTAATTATATGCCCTGATAAATCTGATTGACAGGAGCTAAACACAGGGTATAGTAAGAGGTGTGAAGTAGGAGGGGCATAAGGGGGAAGAAGACCACCCTCAGCACGACAAGTTTTTGACTCATTTATTTATTTATTGGTTTCTTTTTCCTTAAAAAATATATATCTGAGGATCAGTTACAGGATTTTAGTACTGTAAATAAATAAAAGAGAACTAAGAGAGCTTCAGTAGCAGATAAGTAGTGGAACTGCAGTATAATGTGGGAGTGGTGCAATGCAGTGGCTGTGGGGCAGCCATATTCAGGCAGACCTTCTGGACACTGAGGTGCTGCCCTATCTGCATGCATCTCTCAGGACTGCGGGATGAGGTAGCCAGACTCAGAGCGGAAGTAAACTGGGTCAGGAGTACCATCACCCCTGTCCAGGAACCACCCAGTCCAATGCAGCTGCCTCAAAGGATGCCGAGAACGAGGAGCACTTGGATGACAGTGGGCTCAGGGAGGGTTAGAGCAGTCAGGCAGAGGCACATCCCAGATCCTATTCCTCTCAAGAACTCATATGCCACACTGGCAAATGAGGACAACCAAATAAGGTACCCAGGAAGTGGAAGGAAAGGATGTGGAGGTTAGGCAGGAGGTGACCTCAGTGGGGAAAGCAGTGGACCCCAGAGGAGGGAGGAAGCGAATCCTGGTGGGGACTCTATCATAAGAGGATCAGCTAGGAACACAGGAGGGAGGGACAGGAGGTGAGGTGCCTACCAGGTGCCATGGCATGGAGGATGGAAGGAAGATACTGGGGATCACTGGGAAGGCAAGACAGGAGGGTGAGCTGGATGTCATTATCCACCTAGGTACTAATGACTTGGCAAATGGGGAGCCAAAGGAAGTTCAGGAAGAGTTTAGGAAACTGGGAGGGGTCTCAAGCAAGTAGCTACTTCTGTCACTTTCTCAAGTACTACCTGTGAGAGGCAAGGGAGAGCATAGGAGTGCATGCACCAGGAACTTTAACTCATGGTTGAAGAACTGGTGCTGTGAGGAAGGGTTTGGATTCATTGGTGACTGGGGACCCATCTGGAGGGATGGAGGTTTGTTCAAGCCTGACGACCTGCATCCATCCTGGAGGGGAATCCAGGCACTCAATGATAAGTTTAAATGCTACATTGACAAGCATTTAAACTAGCAAAGGGGGGTGGCAGGCCAGCAAGGATGATACCTACTTGCTCACCCCCACAGCTAGTAATGGAACCAGTGAACCAGAGAGTGGCTATCTCTGCAAAGCAGTGTGCAAAAGATGGAGATTAGTGTCCAAAAGGTGGATAAGCAGAAAGGGCAAAATTCAGCAGAAGGGCAGACAGCAAGGAGAACCAGGGATAAATGACAACCAAGGAAGGGGCTGGAGTAGAACAGTGAAGCAGTCTAGGGAGGTCAAATCATGGAAAGCCATGTGTGCAAATGCCAGGAGCCTTAGCAACAAGATGGAAGATCTGGAGGCTGTCATGGTACAGTCAGACCTGGACATTGTGGCCATCACTGAAACCTGGTGTAATGATAACCATGACTGGGAGATGGCCATACCTGGCTACAACATATTCAGAAGAGACAGAGCAGGCAGGAAGGGAGGAGGGTGGCACTGTATGTGAAAAATGACATAAGGGCCACACAGATCCAGGAGGAACAAAATGGGGAGAATACTGTGGGTTAAGCTGGAAAGGAAAATGGGGCCAGCCATCCACACAGGTGTGGTCTATAGACCACCAGCCCAGGAGGAAGAAACAGATAGGGAGCTGATGCTAGCCATCCAAAGGATGGCAGACAAGAGTGAGTAGTACTGGTTGGAGACTTCAATATACAGGCGTGGACTGGAGCATCCCAGCAGCAGCATCAACTAGGATCAGATTTATCCTGGACTCCCTTCAGGGTGCCTTCCTCAAGCAGCTGGTCATGGAACCAACTCGACAGAAGGCAATACTGGACCTTGTGCTCACAAACAGGGACAGTGTGATGGGGGTAACAGTGGGGGAGCACCTGGGTAACAGTGACCACCAGTCATTGTGGTTTGAAATCACAGAAAGAGCAGAACCAAACCACACAAAAACACGTATCCTGGATTTTAGGGGGGCAGACTTTGGGAAAATGGGGAGATGCTTGAAAGAGGCATTAAGGGAATGGGACAGGAATCAGGGATTGAGGAACAGTGGGCAGTATTTAAAATGGGGATTATAAGAACAACAGAATTATGCATTAAGCAGGTTAGCAAGAGGAAAAGAAAGAGGAGACCATTATGGTTTTCCAAAGAGGTAGCAAAAGTGAAAGCCAAAAAGATTGCATTCAGGCAATACAAAAGACACAGGCAGAAGGGATAGGAGAAGTACCAGGAGAAACAAAGGGAGGCAGGGAAGTCAGTAAGGGAAGCCAAAGCTCAGACAGAAGAACACATTGCAAAATCAGTGGTTAAAGGGACAAAACCTTTACAGGTACATAAGTGAAAAAGAAGGACAAAGGGAGGGATAGTGAGACTGAAGGGGAGGATGGGGCAGCGTGGAGGATGACAACAGTAAAGCTGACATATTGAACAGGTATTTCTGCTCAGTCTTTACTAGGAAGAGGGGTAATGGGTCTGAAGGAGTACAAGGGGTGAGAATGGGCAGAATGGGACACAAGCCCTTTACACGAGAAAGGGTCCTGAAGGAACTGGAAGTAATAAGAGCTGATAAAGCAATGGGGCCAGATGGGGTGCACCCCAGGGTCCTTAAAGAACTAAGAGAGGTGGTGGCTGAACCTCTGGCTATCCTGTTCAGCCAATCACTGGAAACAGGAGGTACCCAAAGACTGGAGGACAGCAGATGTAGTCCCCTTATACAAAGTGGGAACAAAGAGGAAGCAGGAACTACAGACCAGTCAGCCTCACCTCGGTAGTGGGAAAGATCATGGAAGCACTACTGAAGGAGAGATTGGTGGAACATCTGGTTGTCAATGGACTACAGGACCCAAGGCAGCATGGTTTCACCAGGGGAGGTCATGTCAGACCAACCTCATTGAATTTTTGACTGGGTGACTAGGGAGGTGGATCAGGGGAGGGCAGTGGACATGGCCTATCTGGACTTCAGCAAGCCTCTTGACACTGTGCCACATAGAAGACTATTACACAAACTGGGAATATGGGTGTGAGCAGGACAGTAGTGTGGTGGGTAGGTAACTGGCTGGGTGGCAGGACACAGAGGGTGGTGGTAAATGGCTGTCACTCCACAGAGGGAAGAGTGACCAGTGGGGTACCACAGGGATCAGTGCTGGGACCGGTCCTATTCAACATCTTCATCAGTGACATTGCACAGGATATAGAAGGCAGAATTTCACTGTTCGCTGATGACACAAAGCTCTGTAACAGAGTAGACACACCAGAGGGTGTAGACAGAATGAGAAGGACCTGCAGAAACTTGAAGAATGGTAAGGGTTTGGCAGTTGAAATTCAATGCAAAAGTGCAAGATAATGCATATGGGGCACAAAAACCCTGGCACAATATATCAGTTGGGGGTGAGGATATAGCATGCACCAAGCAGGAAAGGGATCTTGGGGTTGTCATCTCTGATGACCTCAAATGAGGAAACAGTGTGACAAGGCATCAGGTAAAGCAAATAGGATGCTGGGATGTATAGGCAGGGGCATCACCAGCAGGAAGCAGGGAGGTCATAATTCCACTATACAAGACACTAGTGAGGCCCCACCTGGAGTACAGTGTACAGTTCTGGAGACCATACCTACGTAAGGACATAGACAGGGTAGAGAAGGTTCAGAGGAGGGCAACAAAGATGGTGCATGGGTTGCATCACAAGTCCTATGAAGACAGGTTGAAGGAACTGAACATGTACTCCCTGGAGGAAGGGAGGAGAGGGATATGATAGAGACATACAAGTATCTTACAGGGAGGAACAGGGTGCAGGAAAACACTATTTTAAGCGAAAAGATGTTTCAGGACTAGAGGGCATGGGATGAAGTTGGAGGAGGACGATTCAGAGGAAACATGAGAAAGAATTTCTTCACAGAGCGGGTGGTGGACAAGTGGAACACCCTGCCAGAGGAAGTGGTGGGGGCTGAAACAATCACGGGATTTAAGAATGCATGGGATAGACATAAAGGAATTCTAGAGGTCAGGGGTAAGGGGAAATAGACTTCTAGGAAAACAAACTGAACTTACAAGCTCAAATGGGCAGACTAGGTGGGCCATAGGCCCTTATCTGCTGACACTGTCTATGTATCTATGTATCTATGTATATCACTACAATCTAGTGTTAAACATTAAATCTTCACTGTGTATTTTCTGCATCCAGTTGTGTACCTTGGGTAAATACTCACTTCAGTAACTTGATGAGGCATTCTGTTCCCTAAGTGATTAGGGACAGTTATTTAGCTAGGATGACCTTGTCCTCTGTTATCCCAGAGTGCTAGGTTCATTTATGGTCTCCAGAGACATTTTGCTAGTCTGGTCTACCCTGTGTCAGTGACATATGTAAGTATGAGGTTGTTGAATGAGACAGGGGGCTCAGGTAGGACTACAATACCTAATTATCAGGTTAGCACCATTCCTCCTTCAATTGCTGGAGTCTGTAAATAATTGGGGAGGTAGTAGCCAGAGGGGATGGAGCAGTGGGTAGAGGTGAGGTATTTACCCCAAATGTGCATATGAGCCTCTAATTTCTCCAGGTTACTAAAGTACACACTTTTTCAAAGCTGGTGAGTTTTCCTAACTCCTCCAGCCACCTTGACACGGAAGGAGATTATGGGTTCTCCAGTATCTCAGTGTAATTGGTTCACCATACATGTTGTGGTTACTACCTCTGCCTTGTGGGCTCACACAAGGTTGAGGGGCCTGGGTTCTGATTTTCCTGATTGGGGGGCTCATATGCAGATATTTTAAGTTTTATGTGGTGCCTCCACCCAGCATTAAGTTTAAGTAGGCCTGTTGTCAGGGTGGTACGATCCTTTGGGATTGAGTATATCCTCACCTCTCCAGAGTGTCCTCATACACATGAGAAATCACAGTGCATCCTCAACTTCAATAAAAATGCAATTAGAGACTTACCACTACAAATATGTTCATGAGACAAAATGTAAAATACCGGTATTCTGGGGGATATTCACAAGGGATTGGGGAACTCAAGCAAAACTGTTTAAGGCAGATATGGTAAAACTGTAAAGTAGCAAGCCTTAAGGTAGTTGCCTGACCATACTTGGCCAGTCATACAATTTAAAACTCAGTAGCAGCGCCCACTCACCTCCAGGCAAGACAATACAGTGGCAAATAAGACTGGGAAACTTTTGTATTACTAGCCCACTCGTACTGGGGGCACTATTCACTTCATACTGGTACCAATTTAACCCTTTTTCAATCTCAGGGAGCTCCCTGTGCTTCACTGAGTACACAGCAATAGGAACAATGCAGGCCTGGTGATGTTGCATCTGGCTGGCCTGCAGTGGTACACTTTAAGCAGACCTTGAGCACTAAGCTTCCATAGGGAATCACCAAAAATCAGCTTACTGTACTGATGACCTAACTGTATTCAAAGAGAGGTGTGCAGAAAGTACTTCCCATACATACACTGCTAAAGTACAGAGTGCTAACATCAGTGGCAGTATATTTTGACAGCTGAATCAAAATAAAGCTCATTGGCACTCCATGAGTGCTTCTTGAACTGGCACACAGTTCTAGGATGTTTATATATTGGCGAGTCCAGTGCACTGCTGCATTGCATGCAATGACAACATCTGAAATTGCCATTTGGTGTGGCCGGTAACCAGGTTCGTGGTTGTGTGATATTTGGTAAAAGCTATGTACCTTTGAGTCTTTAATATTCCACCATGACAATATGTGATTCTTGGTGAACTAAGTCTGTCCCCTACAAAAGCTGGCACACCAAGGAGCATGGCTAATGTTTTCTGACTATTGAGGCAACCTGTTTTGCCTAGTGTGAAAAAAGTCTTAACCAGAGTGATAGGTTGATTTTCATGAAGTCTGGTTTGGGGGCATAGAAGACTAGTATTGTCACTGTTCTGTGATCTTTCTATGTCATGCATCACACTTTCTGGAGTACATCCTACTTGCAGGAACTTTCGTGTCATCACCTTTAATTCGCTGACAAATTCATTTTCTGTGCTGCAGATCCATTTAGCTTGCATCATTTGACTGGGATGGTGTTCACCGAAGACACCTGATGATTGTTAGAATATGATGCAAACTATTTTGTTCCATTGGTTTGTGAAAAAACGTTCATAGTTAGAATACTGCCATCCTTGTAAACAGTCAGATCTAAAAAATCCACAGAATCAGTGCTGCTTGTCCCCTCAGATTTTAAGCTCAGATCTGCACCATTTAGGTATGTGATGGACTGGTCCAACTCCTCATGGCTACTGTCCCACAAAAGTAAACAATCATTGATGTAACACCTCCATAGTAGGGCATTTTTTTTGAACACTTCATTGGTATACAAAAACTGTTCCTTGCACAAGTCTATATATAAGTTGGCTAGGCTTGGGGTGGACACAGTCCCCATGGCTGTCTCTTAACACTGAATATAGAACTTGTCTTTGTATAGAAAATAATTGTTCCTTAAGAATAATTGGACCTTAAGACTAAGTCAGCCATGTTGAATAAAGTTTGGTCATCAATAAGGTGAGCCACTTTTTGATGATTCTTTATGGAAACCTAGTGGTCACAGTCTGTGCTAGAGGGTGAGGAAAAATTGTTTCCACTTACTTTACTGCTTCAGGTTTGTTACTGGTATACACCAGGCTTGGCTACACAAATGTGGTGAGAGCACCTCATCTTTGCTTTGTTGTCTTGCACTTTAAGTAGAACCAAACACTTTTGGTAAACTCAAACCTCACAGGCCATGCAATTGCTTAAGTGGCAAAACCTTAACTGAGGTGTCTGCAACTCCTGGCCCAGTTGCAGGGTAAGCCCAGAGAGTACTAGGATGAGTGAGGTTAAAGGAGTCAAGGAGGTGTGTCAAGTCTCGCTGCCAGTTTTATTGCTTGTCCCGTGTAGGTGCACTATATATATATATATATATATATATATATATATATATATATATATATATAAATTGCCCTGAGCCACCAACAATTCTTCTCTCTCTGTTTCTATCCTTGCCTGTGGGGGATGGGGAGTCTAAAGGAGTCTGGGTAGCTAGAGGACCTACTAGGAATGATCCTAGCAAGGTGCACTGTAGCCAACAGTGGTGCCTTTGTTACTTATTGTGTGTTAATAGCTACATTTTAAGTGGCATAGATGCACTTGGGAGGAATATCAAACCTTTTAAATTTAAGCTTTACTGCAGCATGAAACTGAAGTCCTGCTCTACTCAGTGGAGCAGGGAGTACCTATTAGGAGAGACACAGGGGGGTCAAAATGTACTCTTTTGAGGAAAAAAGAGAGAGGGGAGACATGACTGAAACATTTAAGTACCTTAAGAGTATTAAGAGGGTGAGCACTGAGGGCCTGTTCAGCCTTTGTGGGAACAAGTCCACTAGGGGGCACAGACTAAAGTCGGTGGGGGGGGGGATGATTCAGGAGGGAGAAGAAGAGACACTTGTTCACCAAGATGGTGGTGGCCAAGTGGAATAAGCTGCTAGAAGAGGTGATATCTCTAAAAGTGGTGGACAGCTTCAAAAGGAGTTGGGACAGGGTGAAGGGAAAAGTTGTGGGTAGAAGGGGAGCGTGGAGGGAGGGGGAAGTTGATGAAGGTCAAAAGGGAAATGGGGAGGGGGAGCAGTTCCCTTTGTAAATACACAGGCAGCTGCACAATCAAGCAGACTAGACAGACCATAAGGCCTTTATCTGCTGTCATGTCCATATGCACATATGCATGTACTTCAATTCCACTTGTATAAAGGGTCCTCACTCAGCAAGCGTCTCATGTAAAGGAGGCAAGGAGGTGCAGTAGGTCTTTCTGCTAGTATTATTGCTGTTGCCTTATAGGTGCACAGTTTTAAATCAGCAATCCCAAATAAAATTATTGCTTTGAGCTACTAAAAATTCTACTCTCTCTGTCTCTATCCTAGCTTGTGGGGAGGAAAGCGTAAAGGAGCTTGGGTAGCTGGAGGACATACTAGGAAGGATCTTAGCAAGGTGCACTTTAGTCAACAATTCCATATTTGTACCTTGCTGTGTGTTAATAGCTGCATTTTAAGCTGTATAGCAGCATTTGGGAGGAATGCCAAACATTTTAAATTTACGTTTTAATACAGTGCAAAACCAGAAGTCCCAACCCGTGGTACTTCTGGTTCGTCTATATAAAGGATCATCACCCATCGAGCATCAATGATGAATGGCAACGGCATCTGCCATGTCAACCAGTGGAAGCCAGGGGGTCAGGAATAAATCAAACTTAAATAAGGTTCAGCATAACTGTACAAAATGTATATCAGCTTTATAGACATGAAAAAGGGCGTGTAGTGTGCACATTGCATGCTTAGCAAACTTGTGGAAATGATGATAATACTGCAGATTTTAATTATGTGTGTGACAATTGCAGTAAAATAAAAATAAAGGAAAGTATACTAAAAATGATAACTGATTAACTGAACAGCCTTAAAGAGATCGAATCATTTGCTAACGATATGATAAGGGCTTGGATATCACTCAGATAACAGCAACTCTAATCACAGGGCATTCTAATACAAAAACTAAGGTAAAAAAAGAGGAAGGAAAGAGAATTAAGGGACAGATAGTGACAGCCAATGGACAACAATAAGATTTACCAAAGGAACAAAGAGGGGAAGGAGAGCGGACATTCATAGGAAAGAACCAAACATTGAATTTGCCAATGGATTTGACACACTAACTGCAGACAGGTAGAAGGTCATGGACCACACTACAGCACAACATGAACCTAGATCACACAATGTGGTGACAGGTGACTTTATTGTGAAACTCACTGATAGACTATCATGTAATACAGGCAAAGGAAGAAACATGTGACATGCTTACAGTAACAGGGGCAAAAATAAATGATATCAGACAGAATTTAAAGGGTACATTGAAAAAAATGGGGAGCAACCTAAGAGTCATAATTCATGTGGGTAGAAATGGCATAGGGGAAACATCAGGGATAGATATAAAAAAAAACTACATTAGATTAGGGGAAGAACTGTCCAGTTTGAATTGCATATCAATTATTTCCATGATCATCCCAGTCCCAAGGGAAGAGCATCTTATAAAAAACAGAAAGAAATTAGGAAAATCAATTCTTGGTTGAATGAATGGACATGCTAAAATAACTGGAACTTCAGAAAGCACTGGGGCTTATTTTATAGTAGTAAGCACATGTTTGCAAGAGATGGGGTGCACTTATGTGCAATGGGGGTAAGTAAACTGGATGAAAAATTCAGTAATTGTTTTCATAAAGTATTTAAACTAGTCACTGGGGTGATTGGGGAGAGGGTACAAGTACAGCACAAGAATTAATGGGAAAGAAAAGGGTACTTAAAAAGAAACCTGGTCTTACAATACTCTAACTTACTGCAAGAAGTTTGGTTAAGAAAACTTTATAGTCTAAAATATCAATTAGCAAATCATGATCCTAATCTAGTGACAATTATACAAACATAGTGGGAGGATATATGGGACAAGGAAATAGAGGATTACACCCTATACAGACCCCCCCAAAAAACAGTAGTACCATAAGTGGTGGAGGAGTAGTACTGTATATTAAGAACACACTCAGAAGCAATTAAATATTTTGGGCAGACACACACAATCTATGATCCATCTAGATAAAAGTTAGTAACATTATGCTTCAAAAACTAATAGTTGGGACTGCACATACAACCTGGGATCAAAACAGAAAACTTTACAAAGTGCAATACATGAGGGAAATTACACATTTCAGTGGCTTGAGGGTGTACTTGTTCTAGGGGATTTTAATCTTCCAGATATTGACTTGCATTTCAACAAACTGGTAGTACTCATGGTAATGCCTTCCTTGATTTAGTAAGAGAATGTAGCTTAGAACAGGTTATTGAACAAAGTAAAAGGGGAGAGAATATGTAAGCAATAATACCCAACAGGGTGGGCTTTACTGGGAAATACTGGACCACCCGGGGGCATAATGAGGCCTGACACCCGACTGTCTAATTTAGCCAGCTCAATGTATTCTCCCAGTCAGGCTGTTTTGACCTATATTCAGTGGCTTCAGGGTTGCTGGATACAGAGTCAGCATGACTCCAGGCTGCTGATGCCAATTGGAGTGCTACTCTATTGTGCCTGTGAAGAAGTTGTATTGCTGCTAGTATTGTACTGTTGGTAACTTCACTGCTGTTTGTCAGTGTCTGCTTTACAATAAGTTTTAATAGGGACCTTATATGTGTTAATTACTACTAGGGGTGGAAATGATAGCTCTAGTAACATGATCATTTTAATTTAGAGTAGAACATAGATGAGCCTGAATGTAGGTCAAAACAGCATGGCAGGGAGAACATAATATTGGGCTGGCTAAATTAAACACTCCTAGTAAGGTTTCAGAACAGCATTACCTCTCCCACCGACACTGACAAGGAGAAGGAATAATTGTTTTAAAGTGCTATCCTTAGAAATTGCCTCGAATGATAGCTGTGAATGATCTTAGCCTTTCACCACATCAGAAACTTATTCAGTCTGCAACCCTCACAACAGTAAGCTATGACCCAGCATCCAGCAACCCTGGAAAAAAAGGACCTCAACAAAAAGGCAACCCCCCAAAAATGTCAGCTTTATTACAACACCTGAAACATACATAGTTTTTAAAGCAATGTTTATTGAATGGTGCTGCCTGTTTTACTTGTGAACCCATTGCACATGATCTTTAGAACTTTGGAAACACAGGTCCTATAAGCTTGCTGACAGGGAATACTAGACTGAGTTCCTGAGATGACATCAACAGCTCTTCACCAACACAGGCTTTTTTGAACAGGTAGTGCAATTAGAGTTACAAAATAGCTCATAACTTTAAAATGAAGTAACACATAAATCTAGTTTTTGGTATGAGATTTACTGGGGGCATGCTTATTCTAATTCTGCAATGTAGCAGACCTGGTGTCAGTTACTCTTTAAAAGTGTTTGCAACAATGAATTAAAATGTTATATTGTAGAAACACATACATTTCTTAAACACATTCTTGTGGCCAAAATCAGGTAATGCTGTAAGAATGGGTGTGGGGGAGGGGTTATAATCAATCTAGAAAGGTGAAGTACAAGAATTGAGAGGTTGCACATTCCTTGTACACCATAAAGCAGTTCAGGGGCTGTGATAAAATCTTGTTATTGTACATTATTATGGGTGCTGATTAAGCAAAATAACCCATTCTGCCACATTGACATATTTGGAGTCACAGTGATTACTTATTAAACAAGAAATGCAGGTCCAAGCTACAAACCCTTCTGATCGGCCCACTACCCCATCAAACAGGATCCAAAGTGTCTTAGCAGGTGTCTCTAGAAAATCAAACGATATAGATCCAACCTACCATTCTGACTGACCCACCATCCCATGCAACAGGATCAGTCTGTGTGGGGGGGAATAGAGTAGAAGAGTGCCCAATAGTCCCAAACAGTTGAGGAGGGCAGAAATAGCATGTGGGAATGTGAAAATACGTCCTGAGGGATGCTGCAGAAGGACTCCCAGCATGTCAGGATGCACATGGAAGCAGGCCTTGTACTGGCAGGGAGAGGGTTCAATGAAGTTTTCCTTTGGAGCTGGGCCATGCTCTGATGACAGGTCAGTACTGCAACAATGGCTGCATCAAGTGGCTCCTCTTCGGTTGCGTGTCCATCCCTGTGCTGCAGCCACATTCGCATTGTTGGGATCCCCGCATCACGTCTAGGTAGCAATACTCACTATACTTCTTAACATCACCTGCCTGACTGCTGAGTTATGTCTCTGAAATCAGGCAACAAAATGCAGGAGATGGTTTTGGTGGAGATGCAGTGTGGGAGTGAGTGGACTGACAGGGGGACTGCTGTGTCTGAAGGTTAAGCAGGAACTTAAAATGAATGCCAATTTATCTTGCCAAGATTGGGCAACAAAAGATGGGGGAGGGCTTTGGTGGAGAGGCAGGGCAGAAGGGAGTAGACTGACAGGGGGATCACTATGTCTGAACCTTTCCATGCATCTTGGAGATAGAAAAGGTGCCATAGTAATGGGCAAGGGGCCTGGCAAGGGGGCATGTGTTGGGAGCAGTTGCTTGCCCAGGAAAGTGATCTGAGACTACTCGAGCAGCAAGGTTTTACTGTGCAAGTACAAAACTGCAGTTGATTAAAATACATGCGGATTTATCTTGCTACGATCAGGCATCAAAAGGTGGGGGAGGGATTTAATGGAGGGGCAGGGTGGGAGTGAGCAGACTGACAGGGGGATTGCCGTGTCTGAAGCTTTCTGTGCATCTTGGAGGCAGAAAATGTGCTCTGGTAATGGGTGAGGGAGTGTGGATTCAGGGGAGTTTTTGAAGCTGCAGGAGCACTGAGATGACAGATACAAGTCAAAAAGCTGCTCAGCTGCTTGCTGGCTGGTTTTATTCAAATGAAAGATCTGAAGCACTCTCTCATTTGAGCCCGTCAGTCCTTTCAACTACACAAAGTTTCTGCCCATAAACTGTGAGCAGTGTCATTGGCAGCTTGTCTGCTCATTGGTCTGTTAGGGACAACTCCCGTGCAACTTGACCTGCATTGAACACGACACTAACACACCTCTGAAAAGGTGTTTATAGCAACAAAATGTTTCTTGTGCAAGCGCAAGCAAACATAAAAATGAGGGAGGAAATAAATGTATGGGAAAGGAGAACTGATTTTGAAAACAATTATACCAGCAACTGCTGGAAACAGTTTACAAATTGGATGCACAATCTGCAAAATAAGTGGGTTCCACATAAACAATTTACAACAATAAAGGGAAGATATAACCATGGTACTCTAGGAAATTCAAAACTTCATCAAATATTAAGACCAAAGCCTATAAAATGATGATTAACTATCCAAGCAGGGGTAATAAGGATAAATATAATGAGAAGGTCAAAATACCAAAGAAAGAAATTAGATGGGCAAATAGGAAATACATGATAAAATTTTTGATGGATAAATTCAAAGGCTTTTTGCAGTTATTTAAATTCATGTAACAAAATCAAAATCCAGGTGGGATCACTTAAGATCAACGATAAAATAATTAAAGGGGACAACTACTTCTGTACAGTGTTCCAGGAAAATATAGCAAATGAAAAGGAAGTACACGTCCCAAAAATAAGTAGGAAAATTATCCTAATCTTACTGCTAATGTCTGGAAACATCCACCCCAATCCAGGTCCCAGGCAACTCCTGCCCAGACCCCAGCTGTGAATGACAACTGAGGATTGTGGCTTTGAACGTCTGCAGCCTGTTAGCCAAGCTGATACAGTTTGAGGCCAGCTAGATGCCATTGCATTGACTGAGACCTGGCTCACAGCATACACCCCTGTCACTGTAGTTGCCATACCCAGATACAACTTGCACAGACTGGACTGGGTTGGGAAAAAAGGAGGCAGCTGCCTTATCTACACTCGCAGCAACCTGCACTGCCACGGATTCCAGCTGCCAACAGCCAATAATGACTGTGAGTTCTTAGTTATAAAAATACTAATAGGAAAAGGGTGTAAAGGCCTCATTGTCATGGTGGTATACATCACCCAGGATGGCAACAAATGGGGCCTTCGTTAACCTTTACTCCCAGGCAAGCCAGAATAAGGAAACCATCATTCTAGGGGACTTCAACACTAGCTGACTTGCCAACTTCAGTGCTGCGCACAGAGGCCTGGTATCTGGACTCTGTCTAACACAGATGGTAAAGAGTTGCACACACATAAATTACCACACTGGCACAGGCACACTGACTGACTGGGTGCTGACAACTCACCCTGAGTGACTAAAGAATATCAAGGTACTCCCTGACACCCTCAGTGACCACTCACCCACCCAGTGTGAGTGGTCAAATAAACAGACCAAGTATATCGTAAGAATGGTCAGGAATAGAGTTATTAAAAATAGCTCTATGATCAACTTTAGGAATCACCTCAAAGGGCTGGAGTGGAACGTAATTGACTTGTGCTCCTCGGTTGACACTGCCCTCCAACTCTTCCTTAACCACTTCAATGCAGCAGAGGACAAGTTCATTCCATTTCAGAAGAAGGTGATTAAAGGCCGCTGCATGGACTGGGTCACCCCTCAACTGCTTAATTTGATGCAGCAATGGGACCAACTTTGGCACCGGGCTAGGGCTACAAAAACTGCCACAGATGTCCAAAATTATAAGGCAGCTCAAAATAGGTGCATTTAGGAAATTTGACAGGCCAAGGCTACATACCACAAGAACCATCAATCTCAATGCTGGGCCTCTATTTTAAAACCTTGTTGGCGATGACAAATCTCCCCGCTAGTAATACTAGATGAGAGCTACACGGCCAATGTTTTTAACAAGGCATTCTCACATTACAGCACTGTCCTCCCCCTAAAACTGGCTTCATACCCAGATGGTACTCTGGCCACTGAGGAACCACCCTCCACTCCCAATGCTAGGTCCTGTCCTACCTTTTACTTCAGACAGGTAACCATCAATGAAACAAGAAAATACCTTGCTAGAGTCCTTGGTAAAATGAGGATGGGTCGTGATGGTATAGATATGAAGCTGATCTCTATCACCTACCCAAGATCATTAGACCCATCAATAAGCTGTTCAACTTATCACTCCACTGCTCCACTTTCCCCTCCATCTGGAAAACCTCCCTGGTTACACCTGTAACCCCTTGTTACCCAGGGTAACTAGAATCCCAGTAAGACCTAGTGGTAGGCAGGGAAGGCAGCTTGTGAGACTCCAGTTAAATGGGTTTCACACTGTCTCACTCTGTTCTCAGTCTCAGCTGAGACTGAGAGAAGACATCACCAATAGAACTGTCGCAGCTGCATAAGCCACACTGGAATCTGCAGCAGAGGGAGTGAGATAGAATGTTGGGAGTTTTCAAAGTCAGTCTCCTGTTTGTTGTCAAACAAGAAGGTTCAGTCGGCAGTTTGGGTTTGAGGAGCCAGTTTCAAGTGGTGGAGACCGCTGTCCGGGTCTCAGTGCCCCCCTCCCTCCGGGGGGGGGGGAGTAAAGTATCCCCATGTAGATTCCCGGGGCAATCCCCTAATTTCTGCTAAAGAGAGAAAGCTGCCTTTTACAGTTTTGGTTTGTACTTGAAAAGTGGAAAAATTTGTACTTCACCTGTGGGGCACCTACAACAAAAGGGTGAGTGTTTGCTCTAATATAAGAGGGCAAAAAATGTGTTTCTTCAGCCTGGGAAATGTGAAGAAATCTGGGATTTGAACTACTATTTGGGAGGCCTATAGTACTAGGACAAACAAATGGAGTAGGTTCAAAAGCTAAAGTGCTGTGTGGATTCAAGTAATGTTTGAGAGGGGGTGTGGCAGTTCATCCACCGTTTAATCTACATTTCGAAGTTTCAGTTTGTCCAGAGAAATGGCCGAGTATGAGCTGTGGGAGCTGGAGGTGGGAACACCCCCCATCTTTAGTAACTAGGTCCACCTCTACAGATTTCTGCTGTGATTGATACTTACCTCATGCGCTTGGCCAGTGATGAGGGAAGTACCCAGGCGTGGGTCGCAAATGGGAAAATCTCTCTAGGAGTCGCAGACTCTAAGTGGTGTGGGGAGCCACAACATGGGTAAGGAATTCTCTTTGTGAGATGGGAGTCAGAAGAAGTAAGAAGGAAATCTCTCTAGGGGTCGCAGACTCTAAGTGGTGTGGTGAGTCACAACAAGTAAAATGGGTTCATTCTTCCAATGAACCGCCAGTCAAGTGGCCGGCAGGGGAGCCGGGCCAGTCGGGCTGCGTAGCCAAAAGCGCATGCAAGTCCGGGCTGTGTGCCTGGTGAGTCCAGAGCCTGAAAACAGTAGAATTGGTTCATTCTTCAAGTGGACCGCCTTGTAGTCTCTAATCTGCATTATCAATAAACGTAGCCCCATGGGGGTCCATCTATGCTTTGTTGTGTTCAGCTAGTTATGAATAAAAGCCACACTGAAAAATCCCAATCCTGGTTCTGGACATTACAGTTATTGCTTCCTGTGTTTGGATTTACTTGGGTGCCCCTGTGCAGAGTAGCCAAACCTAGGTCCCCTTGTGCCAGGTAACCTCATCCTCCCCGAACCCAGGTCCCCACCAGGTATTGCTGCCAGTGCCAACAGCATGCCACCTGTTTTTTTAGCAAAAAGGCAGGGGTGGGGGTTACACACCTATACACAAAGTGGGTGACAGGTCTCTTGTCTCGAATTACAGACCCATCTCAATCCTATCACCACTCTCCAAAGCACTGGAAAGAATCATAGCTGACCAACTCATGGACCATCTACTCAAATACAACCTCCTCTCCCCCGACAGCATGGATTTCACAGGCAGTATAGCACCACCACTGCCCTAATTGACTTCACTGGCTATGTACATAAGGCATCCAACCAGAACCAGATGGTCAGAACAATCTTTATTGACCTTACCAAGGCATTTGACCTTGTGGACCACCAACTGCTACTCCACAGACTAAGTGGCCTAGGCCTGTCACCTGTCACGGTCAAGTGGTTTGTCAGCTACCTGTCTGGGCGGTCTCAGAAAGTAAAAATAAATGCTGCCATCTCTAACTCCTGGAGGTTACTGTAGGGGTCCCACAAGGATCTATACTGGGCCCGCTCCTATTCATTCTCTTTGTGAACCACCTCCCAGATGCCTGCCCCACATCTGAGATCCTGCTTTATGCAGATGATATGGTGGTGTTCACTTGAAACACTAACCAATAAGTGCTCACTAGGGATTTGCAACACAGCTTTAATCTCTTACAGGACTGGTTCAAGGACAACATGCTGGTGCTCAACATCAAACAAAAAAAGTCAATGCTGTTTGCCGGATGACAGAAGAAGAGATCCACTGTACCCCTCTTAATTACCTGCAAGCCTCACACCACCTTGGAGCAGGTGCCTTCATTCCAGTATCCGAGTATCAGACTAGATGAGTCACTGTCATTCGACAAACACATACGCAACATTACTACTGCCATCAACAGGAAACTAGGTGTCCTATACAGGCTTTGGTTCTGCCTCACTTCCAAGACCAGGGCACAGGCAGTTAGAGGTACAATACTACCTATCCTGGACTATGGGAATACAGTGCATGGTGCTGCCTCTGATACAAGCCTGCTCAAAGTACACACCTCTCTCACTGAAGCCTGCAGATTTGTGCTAGGTGCTGACCTACTAACGCATATGTGCAACCTATATATTAGGTCTAAATGGCGCCCACTAATGGACTGCATTAAGCAACACACCTGCTTGCTGGGAAAAAAGGCCCTACTTGGACATACACCTCCCTCCCTACAAGCGTTACTCTGCCCCGCTCCAGCTTAACATGCCACAAGAAGTGTTTCTAAGCAATCATTAGCAGTGCCTTTCAGAAGAACTGAACTAGGAAAGTGAGCCTTTGCAGTAAGGGCCTCACTTGGTTAAATGAGCTACCACACACCACCACAAGCCTTAAGTGCCATGGTCCTTTCAAGTCTGAGTTTAGGAAGCCCATCTCCCCTCCAGTTTGCTTCTATTGCCATACTTAACCTAGGTGTAATCAGCCCCTTTGAACCTAGGACTGCCCAGGCTCCTTCTGCACTCTCTAACTGGCCCTTTGCCCCCCTGCTCTTCTCTTTTCCCTGCTTACCCACCTGTCCCTACTCCTGTCACCTTTTCCCTGTCAAACCCACATCAACCTAACACTTCCCATCACACTACTCTCCTGATTTGCATCTGATGTGCCCACCTACTACTCCACCTTTGCCCCTCATCTGTGCTCACTTTGGTTACCTTATCCTGATCTCTCCCATTGATCCTGACCGGCTTCTAAGGCTTTACCTACTCCCCTGGCTGCTGGCTTATAACCACTTAGGATTTATTTCTGTTTGATTCAACTCCTGTTCCTACATAGCCACAACCTCTGATTACATTAGCCAGTATATAACCCTGGCTAGGGCACTTGTAACTATTCTAGGCCCTGGGTGAACCATATCCCCATGCACGCTGTACCCCAGCTTGGCCCATGTGATGCATATGGCTATGTTATCCTATGCTGCTGTTTGCTCTAACTTGTGCACTTTATCTTGGATTTGTGTGAACTGTACCTCCATGTTCTCTGTACCCATACATTGGTGAATGTTTTGCTTTAATGTACCCAAATCTAGGTGACTGTGATGCTTCTACTATGTTATTGGATGATTTTTTTTCTATGTTCTGCTTGAACTATGGTATCCTTGATACAAATTACTTCAAATGTTGTGATGTCTTTGACAATGACTTACTAGCTGCTACTGACTCCCTTACTCATGTATTCCCCCCTCCCCCTCCCTTATTTGATGAGGACCCTTTGTAAAAGAGCTCTTAGCTCAATGGTTCTAATTCTGATTACACAGTAAATAAAAATAAATAAAACAAAGTAAACAATACTGTAGCTACAATCCTAATAAATGAAGATGATGTACTAAGAGAACTCAAATTACTGAAAGTGGATAAAGCAGTTGGACCAGATGGAATATCATCACACACATTCAAGGAGTTAGCTGACAACCTAGATGCCCCCTTAACTTCTATATTTAATAAATCTCTGAATTCGGGTGAGGTGCTGGAAGACTGGAGAATAGTGGAAGTCGCACCAATTTATAAGAAAGGTAATATGCAGAATCCCCAGCACTACAGGCCAACAAGTATTACATCTATCATGGGAAATGGAATGAAATCAATACTAAAATATCAACCGGAGTCACCCATAACAATACTGACAGAACACAGCCTGACTTCACAAAGGAGAGGTCCTATAATATGAATTTGATCAGCTTTTATGAACCAGTGAGCAAAGCGTTAGATGAAGAGAATGTGGTGGACTTTATTTACTTAGACCTAAACAAAGCTTTTGATGTGGTGCCTCATAATAAATTAAAGGGGAACTGTTATCAACAGTATTTCTTAATGTCTGAAAGACCATAAAAAGCTAATTTGAGTGAGTCATTGTGTTTTTCTGTGAGTCTTTGCAGTCCAGCATTATTCATATATAAATCAGTCTTTAATCAAGGGCTGGGGCAGCCATATGTTTTAGGCTCTTGACAGGAAATGATGTCACTGATCTAAAACTGAAGGTGGGCAAACTTCTAAAAGAATTAAGGGGAGAGCTAGTGACACCACTGACTGGCCTTTTTAACAAATCATGGGAGGATGATGTGGTACCTGATGACTGGAGGAGGGCAAATGTGATTCCCCTTCACAAAAGGGGGGGCAAGACAGAGGCAGGAAACTACAGACCTGTCAGTTTGACCTCAGTGGTAGGGAAAATGATGGAATCACTTCTGAATGAAATAATTGTTGAGTACCTAGAAGCCACTGGGGTACAGGACTCAAGGCAGCATGGATTTACAGTGGGAAGGTCATGTCAGATGAATCTAATTAATTTTCTTTGATTGGGTGACCAAAGTAGTAAACCAGGGAGGGGCTGTGGACATGGTCTACCTAGACTTTATCAAGGCATTTGACACAGTCCCCCACAAAAGATTAATAAACAAATTAGCCAGCCTGGGAGTGGGTCCCAGGGTGATAGCCTAGGTAAAACACTGGCTGGACAACAGGGCACAGAAGATAATAGTAAACGGAGTCCACTCTGAAGAAAGGGGGGTTACTAGTGGGGTTACTGCAGGGTTCAGTACTGGGTCCAGTCCTTTTTAATGTCTTTATAAGTCACATTGCAAAGGGACTGGAAGGAAAAGTGTGCCTCTTTGCAGATGACACAAAGATCTGCAACAGGGTTGATATACAAGGGGGGGGTGGATAGGATAAGAAGGGACTTGGCAAGATTGGAGGAACGGTCAGAAGTATGACAGCTTGGATTCAATGCAAAGAAGTGCAAAATAATGCACCTGGGAAACAAAACCTTGGGGAAGAGTGCACAATGGGGTGGATGTAGTAACAACAACAAAAATGGAAAGGGACCTGGGAATAATCATATTAAATTACCTTAAGGTTAGCACGCAATGTAAGAAGGCAGCAGGGAGGGCTGAGGAGATACTGGGATGTATAGGGAGAGGCATCATTAGCAGAAAACAGGAAGTTGCTATCTCTCTGTACAGACAGTTGGTGAGACTGCATCGGGAGTACTGTGTTCAATTCTGGAGACCCATCTCCGCAAGGACATAGACAGGATGGAGGCAGTCCAGAGGAGGGCAACTAAAATGGTGCAGGGTCTGCAAGAGAAGCCATATGAGGAGAGACTAAAGGAGCTTAATATGTATACCCTTGAGGAGAGGAGGGAGAGGGGGACATGATAGAAATTTAATTACCTCAGTGGAATCAATCAAGTCCAAGAGGGTAGCATCTTTCAGAAAAAGAAATGTGCAAGAACAAGGGGACACAATTTGAAGATAGAGGGGGTACGGCTCAGGGGCAATGTGAGGAAATATTTTTTCACAGAGAAGGTGGTGGACGCATGGAACCACCTTCCTGAGGAGGTTGTGGCATCTAAAACTGTGGGAGGATTCAAGAAGGCATGGGACAGACATAAGGCAATTCTTGTGGGGGGGGTAGGAAGAAATACAGTAGGCTGCTGGTTAACTAGGATCTGAAGCTTATCCAGTAGGTAGGGAAATGAGCAGACTAGGTGGGCCAAGTGGTCCTTTTCTTCCATCAAAGTCCATGTTTCTATGTTTCTATGTAAGTCGGATCATAACAGAAAAAGACTTGAGGCAATAATAATCTCTGACTTTAAGGCCAATGTAACCCCTCACCCCTGCCTTTTTACTAAAACGACAGGTGGCATGCTGTTGGCGTTGGCAGCAATACCTGGTGGGGACCTGGGTTCGGGGAGGATGAGGTTACCTGGCACAAGGAACCTAGGTTTGGCTACTCTGCACAGGGGCACCCAAGTAAATCCAACTACAGGAAGCAATAACTGTAATGTCCAGAACCAGGATTGGGATTTTTCAGTGTGGCTTTATTCAAATCTAGTTGACACTTGACAAAGCATTGTATGGTCCCCCAAGGGGCTACGTTCACTGTATATGCAGATAGAGACTAAAGGCGGTCCATTGGAGAATGAACACATTTTTACATTGTCTGGCTCTGGACCCACCAGGCACTCAGCCCGGACTTTGCATGCGCTGGATACAGTTCCACTGGCCCGGCTCCCCTGCCGGCCACTTGACTGACGGTCCACTTGAAGAATGAACCCAAACTTTACTTGGAAAGACTCCCATCAAACAAGGAGATTCCCAAACTGTGGCTCCCCACACCACTTAGGGTCTGCGACTCCTAGAGACATTTGTTTTCTTACTCCAATCGAACTCCCATCAAACAAGGGAGTATATTTCCATCCTGTGGCTCCCACACCACTTAGAGTCTGCGACTCCTAGAGAGATTTTCAAGTTGGCACTCACGCCTGGGTACCCACCTCATCACTGGCCAGGCACATGAGGCAAGTAGCAAATCACAGAAGAAACTGTAGAGAGGTGGACCTGGTCACTAAAGATGGGGGTGTTCCCACCTCCAGCTCCCATAGCCCATACCCGGCCATTTCTCTGGACAAACATAAACTTCAAACTGTGAAAATGTAGATTAAACGGTGGATGACCTGAAGCACCCCCTCTACAGCATTACTTGAAATCCATTAAAACGTTAGACTTTTTTGATTGCTCTATTTGTTTGTCCTAGTAACATAGTCCTCCCAAATAGCAGTCCACATCCATTTCCCAAGTGAAGAAAACAATTTGTTTGCCCCTTCAAATGGAGCCAAACACTCATCCTTTTGTTGCAGATGCCCCACAGGTGAAGTAACACTTTCTTTGCTGTTATACAAGAACAGACTGACAAAAACCAGGCAGCTTCCTTCCATAGTGGGCAAAGGGGATTTCCCTGGGACCCACAGAGAACTTTTCTCCCCCTCCGGGAGGGAAAGGGCACTGAGACCTGAAACCCGGTCTCCACCACTTAAAAGATAAAACAGGATGACTTCCTTCCTGTTTGCTTTAGGACAAACTCAAGACTGACTTTGAAAACTCCCAAAGTTCTAAACTCACTCCCTGAGCTGCAGATTCCAATGTGGCTTATGCAGCTGTGACAGTTCTATGGTGAAGTCATCTCTCAAGTCTCAGCTGTGACTGAGAACAGAGTGAGACAGTGTGAAACCCATTTAACTGGAGTTTCACAAGCTGCCTTCCCTGCCTACCACTAGGTCTTACTGGGATTCCAGTAACCCCAGGTAACAAGGGGGTTACACTCGCCCTTGACCAGGAAAATGACTGTCCCCAGTCATTATGCACCCGGCCTTAGGCCATCCCACCCTATGTGCTACCTGCGGAGGGGGGTGATCAGGCCCCCTCCTACCATGTGCAAGCACAGGTAGGCAACACTAAGGGCCTAGAGGCCTATAGCTGACATATCAGCCTCTACTCATCCACTTACTATGGACATCTAGTGGCCCTCGTAGAACCGTCCAGAGCATAGCCCTGATAGATCAGCACTGCAGTCCCTATGGCCACTGAGGACCACAGCCTGTCTATCCCCTAACCCTCTAGGGAAAGCCTATCTGCCTCTAACATAACATCCCAAACAAAAACAAAACCTGGGGACCTCCCCGACCTTGGGCAACCTGCAACTACAACACAGCACTTTAAATTCTACACAATAAAGCACTGACGAGGAACTCCGATGAGCCCCTCCTCCTCTTCTTGTCTTCTACTCTGTCTTCCCAGAAACACCTGTAAGAAAAAGACAAAAACAAAACACACTCCTAATCTGCATGCACAGTCTATCTAAACAACAACAACCCCTACCATACAGAAAAAAAAAAAAACACTGAACAATCCCAAAAAAGATTTTTTTTTTTTTTTAGAAAAAAAGGTAGAAAAACACAGTATTTACATTACGGTACAGTAATGACATTAGTTACAATACACATTTGGGGGGGATGGGGTGCCCTAAAAGTCCCAACTAGTGACCACAAAGCCAGAAGGCTAGTCCATTAAAGAGTCTCTCCTGGGCTGGAGCCCCATGAAACATAGTTCTTAAAGGCCAAAATCCCGAAGGGGAGAGTCTTTGCGGACAGTTCACACAGTTTTGAAGTCTGTAGTGTAGGATGTGTACTGCAATGTCATAAAGATAGAAAAAGGGTTTTTTTGGACTTACCAGCCTCTTGAAGTATAAGACTAGGCACCGACCTACACCGCAGCCGAAGACTCTCTCTGGCTGCATTTCTTCTGATACAGCTGGGAGGACATCTTCTGGGAACCCACAGGAGTGCACATCTGGAAACAACTGGGCTGATGTCATCTCTGGAGAAGGAACCTTAGAACAGGAACAAAAAGGAAACAGCTGGTCCGACGTCATTCGATTACCAGGCAATGAACAGGAAAACAGCTGGGCTGGTGTCCTCTCTGGATCTGAAGTCATCTGGTGGGCCAGTAGATGGTTGCTGAACAAGACAGTACACTGCAGACTGATGAATGTGGAGCACCTGAGTCCTTGATTATTCATATTGGCAGATCAATAAGGGCACTTCACAGTCTAGATGTGGCAGTATTGACTACCACTGCTCGGCTCTCCATTTTGTAGGCACGGGCTTAATTACTGGGAGGTCCTTGCACTGAGGCCAATAGTAGAGGAGGTCAGGGGCTTGAATTATTACTCCGTCTGGACGCACATAATTCACACAGTGGGAGACTTCACGTCCCTCTCCGTCCACTATTCTCACTCTGTCCATAAACAGTGTCCTGCCTCTCTTCCACTGTGTATACTTTTCATGGAACAGTCTATTCTTTACATGCTGGTTAGCCCCAGGATGCACATGTTTCATTGCTTCATCCCAGATCCAGGATTTCCTGCAGTCCTCAATCTCCTCCCAGACTCTCCAAGAAAAGGTAGGAAAGGTCATACCAAAGATTTCATTGGCCTTTCTACGAACCAGTCTCTCCTCTTTACTTGCTTTGGTCAATCTGAGACCGCTGGCCTGGCTTGGGGGTGGCCAGTCCTGGTTCTGCCAGCTTCGCATCCTCAAAGAAATTAAAATGGATCCCTGACTTCTTCTTCTTCTGTAAAGCCAGGGCAGTGGCATCACCACCTTCTTGAACACATTCCTCCGAGGCAAGATCTTGAGGCTGTGTACCCGTTCCTTTCTCACAAGGCCACATAGGTTTCCCCTCATCTTCCTCTTCACTGAGGATCTGAGCCCAGGAGTAAGCAGTCGTTCTCACCCCCGAGACTATCCATTCATCACTAGGAGGGGTCGACACCTCCCATTCAAAGGCCTCCCGCATCTCATCTTCACCTTCGAGACTTGGGCTATGCCCCCCACCCAGGGGTCTATTGATGCTTTATCTGAACTTTCCTTCTGAGATCCAGCATCCAAAACTTCAATTTCAGATTCAGTCTCTAATTCTGCACCCTCTAGCTTTGTGTCACACTCCCCCGAGGGACCTTCCTCCATAGGCTCCGCCTGATGCTGTGTGCTGCCAACTGCAGATTCTTGAATTTTTGTCCATGTGGGAGCCAAACGAATTGGTGGCGCTTTATACAAGCCATATTTTTGTAGACATCCAGCACAGTGAGGAATCATGAAGACATCCCTTCCAGCACTCAAGCACATCTGGCATACACGCACTGGATAATTAGGAATTGCCACATCAGGAGGGAGTTGCCCTCCATAGCACCACTTTTCAATATTTCTCAGTCTATTTACTGCTGCTGTTACTGCAACCCGTCATGATCCGGGTAACGAGCTGGTCCTGAGGCCATAACTGCAGAAAAACAAACAAAATTCACTGTAACTGAAAGTCCCACTTTAATGAACACACTCTGTAGCTTTTAAATGGCTGCTCTGCTGTGTTTACTTTACTACCCCCCACCCTGTAATGGCGAGGCAGCACTCCTGTGCATCAACATTCAGACTCTGGGTCAAGCCACTGCGCACCCGATTTACATCAGCTACTAATAACTTTTACTCAAACTGCACAACTTGCTCTGATCTGGCTGTTCACACATTTACAGGATTTTCCTTGGACTTTTCACATGCTGGCAACATTCATTTAATTACAGTCCCTTAAAAACTTCAGGTTTCAGCACAGGATTGCCTGCTTCTACTAGTGTTGCACTTTTTACAACCCACAGTCTCTCTCTGGCTGCAAACTTTACACTGAGGCTACTTTCATTGCTATGCACACATTTAATGGCTTTACAGACTTGTACTTGGCAGCAGGACATCACACAATCGCTACTTGCAAAGCGACTACACAGCTGCACACACATTTTATATGGCGTTACTGAAAATCACTGTTTGAGCAGTTTTTTAATTGTTTACTCACTGTTATTGTAGCAACTTGCTGCAATGGGGTAAAACGGCCTGCAGCCAGATTTTGAAGGCCTCGAATGCAAACGGGCGGGCAGTCTCCGCGATCGTCGTTTTAACCACACAGTTCACTGATCCCACGATTGATTTGTGGGTTGAGCCCGATTTTAAAGTAAAAGTCACTTTTTTGAACTGTTTCACAGTGCTTTGAATCCTCGCGACGCTCCTCCACTGCCAGTGCACGCACTACTCTCTGTCTCCCTCTCGAATGCTAAAGCAGTCACAGAAGAGCTGGCTGATAGGTGGGACTAATGGCAAACTGACCAACCACACGATGCCATGCAAATGAGCCTCTTCTTCCTCATGAGGGCTCCTCTCCTCACGGCGATCGTCGAGCAGGCAAATTCAAACTGTAAAATGCACTTTTTTTTTTTTCAACTGACTCCACGGCGGGAGCCCATTTCAACCATGTAACATTGCCATTAACTCTGCAGTCTCTAGCATTGCACAGAAAGCATTTCCAAAGTCCAGGGCATAATTTCTCTGTTGCTACCCCTAGTTTTCCACACTTTCCTTCACAGAAATTCATTTTAAAACTGGCAAAAACGCTGTAAACTTTTTTGATGCAGGACAAGGGCACACTCTTTGGCTTTACAGCTCCTTGGTAAACAGTTGGCATTCTTTAAACAGCAGCACAAGATTCACAGCACACAGCAACACACTAGGGAAATTGCTTCAACTTTTTGGGCTACCCACTGCCAGATAGCCAAAATGCTAACCTACTTGCCCAAGTACCTTCCTTCCCGAACAAATCCAAAGCGGTGCCTCCATTTTTGTAACCCCTCACCCCTGCCTTTTTACTAAAATGACAGGTGGCATGCTGTTGGTGTTGGCAGCAATACCTGGTGGGGACCTGGGTTCGGGGAGGATGAGGTTACCTGGCACAAGGGACCTAGGTTTGGCTACTCTGCACAGGGGCACCCAATTAAATCCAACTACAGGAAGCAATAACTGTAATGTCCAGAACCAGGATTGGGATTTTTCAGTGTGGCTTTATTCAAATCTAGTTGACACTTGACAAAGCATTGTATGGTCCCCCAAGGGGCTACGTTCACTGTATATGCAGATAGAGACTAAAGGAGGTCCATTGGAGAATGAACACATTTTTACATTGTCTGGCTCTGGACCCACCAGGCACTCAGCCTGACTTTGCATGTGCTTTGACACAGCCCGACTGGCCTGGCTCCCCTGCCGGCCACTTGACTGACGGTCCACTTGAAGAATGAACCCAAACTTTACTTGGAAAGACTCCCATCAAACAAGGAGACTCCCAAACTGTGGCTCCCCACACCACTTAGAGTCTGCGACTCCTAGAGACATTTGTTTTCTTACTTCCAATCGAACTCCCATCAAACAAGGAGTATATTTCCCATCCTGTGGCTCCCCACACCACTTAGAGTCTGCGACTCCTAGAGAGATTTTCAAGTTGCGACCCACGTCTGGGTACCCACCTCATCACTGGCCAGGCACATGAGGCAAGTAGCAAATCACAGAAGAAATCCGTAGAGGTGGACCTGGTCACTAAAGATGGGGTGTTCCCACCTCCAGCTCCCACAGCCCATACCCGGCCATTTCTCTGGACAAACATAAACTTCAAACTGTGAAAATGTAGATTAAATGGTGGATGACCTGAAGCACCCCCTCTACAGCATTACTTGAAATCCATTAAAACGTTAGACTTTTTTGACTGCTCTATTTGTTTGTCCTAGTAACATAGTCCTCCCAAATAGCAGTCCACATCCATTTCCCAACTGAAGAAAACAATTTGTTTGCACCTTCAAATGGAGCCAAACACTCACCCGTTCGTTGCAGGTGACCCACAGGCGAAGTAATACTTTCTTTGCTGTTATACAAGAACAGACTGACAAAAACCAGGCAGCTTCCTTCCATAGTGGGTAAAGGGGATTGCCCCGGGACCCACAGAGAACTTTTCTCCCCCCCTGGAGGGAGGGAGGGGGCACTGAGACCTGAAACGTGGTCTCCACCACTTAAAAGGTAAAACAGGATGACTTCCTTCCTGTTTGCTTTAGGACAAACTCAAGACTGACTTTGAAAACTCCCAAAGTTCTAAACTCACTTCCTAAGCTGCAGATTCCAATGTGGCTTATGCAGCTGCGACAGTTCTATGGTGATGTCATCTCTCAAGTCTCAGCTGTGACTGAGAACAGAGTGAGACAGTGTGAAACCCATTTAACTGGAGTTTCACAAGCTGCCTTCCCTGCCTACCACTAGGTCTTACTGGGATTCTAGTAACCCCGGGTAACAAGGGGGTTACACCAAGAAGCATGAACATCCAGTATTTAATAAAACAAACTATTTATTAAACTTAGTAAAGACACACTTCAGTCATAAAACCAAAGAAGTACAACTACCAATTTCTAAATCCTATCTAAGACTGCACACAGATTACTGCTCACTGTTTGGGGGCGGAAGTGTGTGGAAATACGGGGTAGAGATAAAATTTAAGAAATCGAATGCAAAGACATCAAAATGATGAGAGGTCTGGAAAACTAACATTATAAAGATAGCCTACATATAGGAGAAGAATCAGAGGGGACCTCATACTATTTTTCAAAAACGCAGCAGGAAGAACTATTAACTGATCTTAATATGACCTTTAGGAAAGAAGCCCATAATAAAAGAAGTAACAATAAGCAAATTGGAAACACAAATTTTAGGACAAACAACAGGAAATTATTCTATACACAGAGAAGAACTCAATGCTGGAATTCACTACCAGATGAAATAATAAATTGTAACAACATTGATTCCTTTAAACAAACGTTAGATAAATATATGGGCAGGGTAACTTAAAAGACTATTATACTGAATAACAGGATAGTTAAAAAATTGACTTGTAATGTCTACTGCTGCCTTGACATAATCCAAGTAGTAATCCATGTATTATTCACACTTTTAGTGTTACCAGCTTCCCTGTCAATGTGGGCCCTTCTTCCTCCTCCTTCCTGCAGGTGCAGATTCTCTTAGTTTGATGGTTCAGTGTGCAATTGGGGGGGGGCAACTTAAAAATGCAGGTTTCGGGGGTCTGTGGATGTGGGTCAGGCTTTCTGCATCCCAGTCTTCTGGACATCTCTGGCTCCTACTTCATAGCCATACACAGGACAGATCAATCTAGGAGCAGGGGCCACATGCTTCACACCTACATGTAGGCTTCAGAACACTCGTGGGGTGTACTAACTAGTTTCTGGCAGTAGTACTGACTGGCCTTCTTCCAGACTGTCTGCAGGCTTGATGCAGGTTTTCTTACACATATGTACTCACTCAATCTCTGATGTTCACAGGCTGGAAGCTGTGGTATGCATTTATCTCCTTTCCTCTCAAGGCAGGCTTTAGTCCCTTTCACAGGAAAAATGTCCTCATGACCATAGCTGCCGGAACCTATGGGCAAGGGGTGGCAGCAGTCCCCTCCCTTTTGCCCAAGAGCATTCAAAGTGCCCCTTTAATGCATGCAAACTCAGCGGGGAAGCAATCAATGCCTCTTGTGTTAGTACTACAGGTCCTCAATTTTCCCCATGTTCTGGCACCCCTGCTTCTGACACTTTCAGCAGACACACAGTTCAGACTCTGTATCAGAAAGGCTGTAGAAACCTTTAAGCCACTTCCTGACCAAATGACTATGGAAGCAAAGGCAGGCTTCCTTGAGTTGGCTTTGGCCAGCAGCACAAGCCCTCCTCACTCTGTGAGAGTTCACTGATGATGACTCACTTCTTCTGGATATACCTTCAGCATTTACCTGGGCAAAGGCAGCTTTGGCTAGCACACAAGACTGTCAGTCTCTTAAATTAGTGTGCAGAATGTTCACTCAATGTCTTATTGGTGGAAGGATAGGGCACCAAGACAGCAGCACTGTCTCTCCCAGAATCCCTTGAGAGTCACACGCTGAGGTCTCTGACCTCTGACTGACTGGCTGCAAGGTCAGGGACTGGCAAGATAGTTGCTGTTCGCACAAAGAAACTATTTGCTAAATAAGGTTCTTTTTATAGGGCTCCTGCCCAGCTTTTATTGTTACTGACCTCCTAGTTCTACAGCACACTCTATGTTTTAGTGATCTGGTCAAGGTGTTGGGTAAATTAGGGACTTTCCCTGCTTGTCATGAGCTCCGCTCTCCTCGCAGGCTCCAGAGGCAGCAGTTCCTTTTTTCAGTGAGGGCAAATACTGCAGTTTTACTTCCAGTGCTTCTGAATGCAAAACACATGTTTCTCTTTTGTCCCCACAGTGTGTCTCCAAGCCCTCTGATTCCCTGATTGGTGTCCCTTGGGCTGGAGAACACTAGGAAAATCATTTCCATGGCCAAGACTGTGCAGATTGCAGTGTTCAAGGGACAGGTGTGCTGAATACTGTAAAGCAACATTTAAGCAGTCAGCTTACAAGTTCAAGCAGGCAGTTGCTCAAACATGCACACATACTACGCGTCTGTTCTAAACCGCTAAGCAGGTGGTGTCTCGGAGATATAGCACTCCTCCGATCCTCTACCAGGTTGCAGTCCCGTGGGCCAGAGTGAGCAGGATTAACTGGATGATGGCATTCCTAGGCAGCAAGGAAAGTCAGGTAAGCCCCATCCATTGGGGCGGGGGGAGGATTTACATCTGTACATCTGAAGGAAAGAATTGTCGAGTACCTAGAGGCCAGAGGGGCACAGGACCCAAGGCAGCATGGATTCACAGCGGGAAGGTCATGCCAGACAAATCTAATAGATTTCTTTGACTGGGTGACCAAAGTAGTAGATCAGGGAGGGGCTGTGGACATGGCCTACCTAGCCTTTAGCAAGGCATTTGACTCGGTCCCACACAAAAGGTTAATATACAAGTTAGCCAGCCTGGGAGTGGGTCCCAAGATGATAGCCTGGGTAAAGAATTGGCTGGAGAATAGGACACAGAGGGTAATAGTAAATGGAGTCTACTCTGCAGAAAGGGGGGTTACTAGTAGGGTACCGCAGGGTTCAGTATTAGGACCAGTCCTCTTCAATGTCTTTATAATCGACATTGCAAAGGGACTGGAAGGAAAAGTATGTCTCTTTGCAGATGACACAAAGATCTGCAACAGAGTTGACGCACAAGGTGGGGTGGAAAGGATGAGAAGGGACTTGGCAAGTTTAGAGGAATGGTCATGTATGGCAGCTAGATTCAATGCCAAGAAGTACAAGGTAATGCACCTGGGAAACAAAACCCAGGGAAGAGTACACAATGGGGGTGAGATACTAACAACAACAAAATGGAAAGGACCTGGTGGTAGTCATATCAGATGACTTAAAGGTGGGCAAGCAATGTGAGAAGGCAGTAAGGAGGGCTGAGGGATACTGGGACGTATAGGGAGAGGCATCACCAGTAGAAAACAGGAAGTTATTATCCCTCTGTACAGACAGCTGGTGAGACCCCATCTGGAGCACTGTGTGCAGTTCTGAGACCCAATCTCCGCAAGGACATAGACAAGATGGAAGCTGTCCAGAGGAGGGCAACTAAATGGTCAGGTCTGCACGGAAGACATATGAAGAGAGACTAAAGGAGCTTAATATGTATAGCCTCGAGGAAAGGGGGGGGGGACATGATAGAAACTTTCAAGTACCTCAAGGGAATCAACAAGTCCAAGAGGGTATCATCTTTTTTTAAAAAAAAAGAGGTGTGCAAGAACAAGGGGGCACAATTTGAAGATATGGGGAGGGCGGCTCAGAGGTAATGTAGGTAAGTATTTTTTCACAGAGAGGGTTGTGGATGCATGGAACGGCCTTCCAGAGGAGGTTGTGGAGTCAAAAACAGTGGTTGAATTCAAGCATGCATGGGACAGTCATAAGGCAATTCTAGGGGGTTGGGGTAGAAAGAAGTAGGCTGCTGGTTAACTAGGATCTGCAGCTTATCCATTAGGTAGGGAAATGGGCAGACTGGGTGGGCCAAGCGGTCCTTATCTGCCGTCAAATTCTATGTTTCTATGTATAGCTCCTTTTGCTGTGAGCAGGGCTCATAGAAGCCGTTGCCTATTACGAGCCAGGAGACTGTGTGTCAGGGAAGGGGGCTTGCTGGACACCTAACATCACTAATAATGTTGTAAGGGTCAGTTCACTATTCAAGATCTCCTGATAGACTGACTATTCTTATTTTCTCCGTTTTAATTTGTAATATTTGTATAATTTCCTTTGAAAAAGTATTGGAAAAAGTATAGAGCACTGAATATGGTATAGCAATCATATAAAGATTATTGAAAGGTAATAGACGCATATGTACTGTATATTAGCAAACCTATAATAAAAAAGTTGCTTAAAGATATTTTCCACTATTCATTTTTGTAGTACTATATTGGGACTGGGGGCATATGAATCTCTGAGCAGATAAACTTACAAAAAAGGTCTATATGAATTATCTTATATGTGAAATATCTTATGTTTCTCAACAGAGATGTTAATAATGAATATGTTACTTTTATTAGAAAAAATATATTAAGAGTGTAATAAAGTGGCCGGCCTGGTGGCACTGAGGGTTGAGGCACTGGATACCACACCTTGCGTTACACCGGTGACCCGGGTTCGGGAACAAGCCTGGGTCAACGGGGGTCAGCAGGGGAGAGGGAGGATTAAGCATCCATAGACTGCTCTTGTCTCTCTGGGGTGGGATCCAGGGCTTGCCCAGTGCAACAGCAGCCCCCAGTGGAAGCCGGAGGGACATGTGCACATCTGGGCATAAAGCAGAGGGGCAGAGTTGCGGCAGACATCTCAAGACACCATTGCAGAACCAAACTCGGGGGGTGGGCGGGATGAGGGACGTAAATGGAACCCCCCCGGAGGATAGGTGATGGCACCACCACCTGCACTGCACTCCCAATGCTGGGCACCTCACTCTCTCCCCATGGCCAACACTCTGATTGGCATGCTATACTGTAGATAGAGCGTCCTGGGAGGATAGGGCAACCCTTCCCCATGGGGGTTCAGATCCAGGGCTGTAGTTAGTCAGAGTGAAGGGAATAGCTGAGGCTTTCACAGCAGTAAGTAAAGAGCAGGTTAGGTGGCTGCCGGAGAGAGTTCCTCCAGTAGGGGTGCAGAAAACAGAGTCAACAACAAAAAAAAAGTAATAAAGCATACCAATGAGAGTTCATGTAAAGTACATTCTTAATGGTATTGTTAATTATGGAAATAGATTGCCTATTAGTGCAGTGCATAGATGAAATAATGAGGGGAGTATGACATAATAATCATGAGTGTGCATAATAATAGTTGTGGGATATACTGAAATCTTTTTTTTTATTTCAAAATGTAAAGAGCCCTGAAGAAGTGAGCACTGCTCACAAATGTTGGCAATATATAACCTGACAGTATATAGAGAATGCTGGATGGGTAACCATGAAGAAACAGTGTGTTCTGCCACAGAGGGGTCGGATTCCCTGTGACCTCGAGAGCAAAGTTCGAGAGGTCCTTGGGAATCAGACACCGAGGTGCAGAACACACAGGTTCTGCATGGGGTTACCTATCCAGTATTTTTATAATGTATGGTGCCCCTCAAATTATTTTTCAAACATTTTTAGGCTTCCAAAGTGTATTTAAATGATGGATAAAGAAATTGTTGTCTCCCCTCGCTAGGAGACAGAGTTGGGTGGTTGCTATTGACTGGGCATTCCTAAAGTAGCAGTGCACATGCCCATTGGTTGCCACTCTGCTGTGGGCGGGATTCAAAAAAAAAAAACATGACGGCAGGATCTCTCGCTTAGTGAGAGCAGAAACGGACACTATGGCGAAAATTGTAAGTTAACCTTACATATCTGGTTGATCCTGCATTCTGAGTAATGGCAAATGAACTGTTCCCTTTTCAAAAAACCACTGTTGCTATTAGAGTGTCCCTGTAAATGATGTTGACGCACGGTGGTTTTCTGTATAAGCTTTTAAACTGTGGCTAGAACTTTCAATTCCAAATGAATGGAATGCTGTTCTGCACATATGGTCAGTACAGCATTCTATTCATTCTTGTGTGTGTGGCTGAACAGCGTTTTGGTATGGTGGAATTTCAAGTTAGTATAGCATTCCACCATACACTATAACATAAAGTATATTCAGTCGAATTTCACCATTTTGGTGAGTGGGCTTATTTCCAGCAGTTGTTTATTTTAAAATGTCTTTCAGTCCCAGAAGTGTCCCCAGTGCATGTCACACCTGGAAATGCTTCCAACGGTACTGCTTGGGTAAGTTAAACACCTGTTGCAGTTGTCTAATTGACTTCATCAAATCTGCTGATGCCTCTATCACCTCTTCTAGGGTCATGATGCCTGCCTTATGCAATTCTGGGTTTCATGCCCCGATGCTTCCTATGAGTATCATTTGATGTCCCCGTAGAGGCAGATGTTTTGCCTATTCTGGTTGCCACCTTTCTAGTGCAACATACTTTTTCCTTTGTTGAAGCGAGTGTTGGATGTGACTTTCGTTTGGCAGGGAGCTTAGAAAATTGTATCACCAACATGGTATCTGTTGGTCTGCCCAGTTCAGAACTCTCAGTTGGTCTGTTTGTGCCTAGCATCTGGGGTGGTCTATTGGGATGCCTATGCCATTTGAAATAGGGCATACACCAGTTTACAGTGGACAAAATCTGGTAGTTTCATGCCCCTGTTTCTGAAGTCCTGCATGAGTTTGGGCCAAGTCAATCAGCATGGCCATTTCCCCAGAAAAAGGCTGGCATCCTGTAGTGAACAGTTTTTAGAAGTTTCTGTTGTATTGGAATAGGCAGATTATGCAGGAAACACTGTATCTTGGGGACCTCCATCATTCTGAAGGCCTGTGCCCTACCTGTGCACTGTGATAGGCTGCAGGTGACTTCATTGTGTTAGGTCTTTCTCTATGTGTTCCATGAGGGGTCCACATTGATTCTGGCAATGTGGTCTAGTCTCCAGTGGAAGAGGACTCTTAGGAATTTCAGGTTGGGTTGGTTAGCTGTTGGCCCAATGTGTGTGAATGCAATTGTCCTACAAATGGGGTAGATGGTTGAAACTAGACCTTTGAAGCATTTATTCTGTAGCTAGAGAGTTTATTGTTGGCATGGACTTGTTTGATTTAGTTACAGAGAGCATAACTCTGTCTGCATAGGCCAGAACTTTGTGTTCCTCATTCATGTTTATGCACCATATTGTGGGGTTCCTCCTGATTGCCTATAGGAGTGGTTCCATTGCCAGGACAAGGAGTAGGAGGGAGAGGAAGAAACCTTGTCTGTTCCTCCTCCCCAACATGAAAGCTCTGCATGTCTTGCCATTCATAATGACTTCTGTGGTACATTATCTTTGCCCAACTAATGAACCTAAGATCCAGCCCAAAGGCTGCCAGCATTCTAAACAGGAAGCCTCATTCCAGTCTATCAAATGCCTTCTTGGTGTTTTGTGAGAGCAGCACTGTGGGTGGGTGCAGGTGTTTATGTTTTCCAGATGAGGTTCATCAGGTGCCTGGTGTTGTCTGTCCCCTTTTTCCTACAGATGAAATCCACTTGATCTCTGTCTATGAGATTGTAAATGATCTCTCAGAGCCAGGTCAACACCATTTTTGTGAATGTCTTACAGTCAACCATGACTTAAACAACGTTAAATAAAGTCTTTAAACAGGTAGCATGCTCTGTAATGTTTGAAGAGGTGCTGCCTGTAGACAGTAGAAGGAAGGAGAGGGAGTTCTGCACAAAGGCTTTTAACATATGGTTGAAAGCCTGGTGCAGAGAGGAGGGATATGGCTACACTGGGGACTGGGGGTCCACGAACATACATACAAACATACGAATTTGCCATCAGCATTGGGCCTTCTGGTCTATCAAGTCTGCTCATTGTGTGGGGATTTCAGCTTTGTTCAGGCTGATGTCCCCACTGCCCCTCCACGAATTTGTCATCCTTATCCTCTTCCCCTTCCCCAGATCTTAATCCTCCCCCTATAACTATCTCAGTCCCTCTTGAAGTAACTCACCATCCTCACTGAGATCACCTCTTCTGGCAGTGTGTTCCATTTGGTCACCACCCTTTCTGTGAAGAAATGTCTCCTGACCTCCCTCCTAAACAACCCCCCACCCCACCAGCTTACGGCTGATCCCCATTGTGGTTTTGAGGCATTTCAGTGGAGGTATTTAAGGCCCAACTCAAGACCTTTCTGTTTAGTCAGGCATTCCCAGACATTGTCTTCTAGATCCTATTCCTAGGATTACCCCTTTTTGGTGACTGTTTTTTTAAGCGCAGGCCTTTTTCCACTTCCTATGGCCTGTTTATTTATTATTGCTGTAACTTATTTATTTTAGCATTTATTTTACTTGTTGTTTGCATGTTGTTTAACTTGTACGGTACCCAGAGCCTCTGGAATTGGGCATCTAAAAATAAAATTTGCCTTGTTCTTGCCTTGCCATGTAGCTTTCCCTAAATACAGTATACCTTCCTTGTTTACTTTATTGGATCCTTTCATGTACTTGAAGGTCTCTACCATGTCTTCCCTCTCCCTTCTGTCCTCCAGGGTGTACATGTTCAGGGCCCCTAGTCTCTCTTTGTATGATCTACCCTCCTGCATCGTAATCATCTTTGTAGCCCTCCTCTGGACTGACTTCACTAGGTGGATAGCTTTTTTAAGGTGAGGGCTCCAAAACTGCACTGCATACTCCAGATATGGCCTCACCAGTGACCTGTACAAGAGCAGGACCACCTCCTGTCGCCTACTACAGATCCTCTGACTATGCAGTCCAACGTCCTATTTGCTCATGCTACTGCCTTCTTGCATTGCACAAAGTGTTTCAAGTCACTAGATATCATCACTCCCAGATCTTTCTTTTTCCCTGTGGGAGCTACTCAGACCCCTCTCAGGTAATACTCTGTGTTGTGGGTTTTTTACTCCTATGTGCATGACCTTACACTTCCTTGCATTGAAGCCCACTTGCCAGATCCCTGACCACCTTTCAGGTTTTCTTAAGTCTTCCTTAAGGTCCTGTATCCCCTCTGTTGAATCCACCCTCTCACAAAGCTTGGTGTCATCTGTGAACAGACTCATTTTGCCTTTGATACCATCCCCATATCATTAATGAAAACACTGACAAGCACTGGCCCTTGCACCAAGCACTGTGGGACACCACTTGTGACCTCCCTAGTACTAGACAGCTTTTCTCCAATGGTCACCTTTTAGGACCTGTTCCCTAGCCAATTTTTCACTCATTTCTACAACCTCTCTTCTACTCCGAGGGCTGCCAATTAAACACCTGTCAAATCAGCCCGGTAAATTCAGCCCCAGTCAATTCAGCCTGGTGAATTCAGCTCTGTGGCAATTCAGCCTGAGTCAGTTCAGCTCCTATGTCAATTCAGACTGAGTCAATTCATCTCCATGCCAGTTCAGCTCCTGTGTCAATTCAGCCCCAGTCAATTCAACCCAAGTCAATTTGGCTCCTATGTCAGTTCAGCCCCACATCAGTTCAGCCCCACGTCAGTTCAGCCCTTGTGTAAATTCAGCTCCTTTTGGTTCTGCGCTATAATAAACATAACTAACAACATATGTAAACATATTTAAGCTTTACTGAAAGCTTTAAAACATATTTTTTGCAGTTAAGTACAGTGTTGTGTGGATTAAAAGATTATGTTAGGCTTATCTGTGTTTTGTTCTTTTGTTTTTCTGCCTGGTGTATGTGATTGGTGTTTGCTTTGTGTACTGTATGTGCAAGTTAACATTTTCAATAAAGTGTACTTAATTGCAAAAAAATATGTTTTAAAGCTTTCAATAAAGCTTAAATATGTTTACATATGTTGTTAGTTATGTTTATTCTAGTGCAGATCCAAAATTAACTGAATTTACACAAGGGCTGAATTGACATGGGGTGAGTTGATATGGGGCTGAATTGATGTAGGGCTGAATTGACATGAGGCTGAACTGATGTAGGAGCTGAAGTGACATAGAAGCTGAATTGACTAGGGCTGAACTGACTCGGGTTGAATTGACATAGGCGCTGAACTGACATGGAGCTGAATTCACTCAGGCTGAATTGACTGGGGCTGAATTGACATCGGCGCTGAACTGACATGGAGATGAATTCACTCAGGCTGAATTGACTGGGACTGAATTGACATAGGAGCTGATCTGACTCAGACTAAATTGCCATGGAGCTGAATTCACTGTGCTGGGGGCAATTACAAGGTGATCATGTACATACTGAGTACAGGTTATTTAGCCTGTTATAAATAAGAACAGGTGCTAGTTTACAATAAGGTAGACAAACACAGGGTACAGGGGGAAATATATAGTTTCATGTGCAATAAAAGCTAGGCCAATATAAAAGGGGGGCAATCAGCGGTAGCAGGAGCACAGGCAGCTTTCAAGTTGATATGTTTTAGCCCCTTTCTGAAGCAGGAGAGAGAGCTGGAATTTTGCAGGGACTGTGGAAGGACATTCCAGAGCAAAGGAATTGAGAAGACGAACAACCTATTCCCCAAAGATGTAAGAATCCTCAGCACCTCAAGTTATTTTTTACTGGATGTGTGGAGCAACCTAAATGAGTGCTTGTGGGTATGAAGACCAGCCAGACTAGGTGGCATATAGACAGAGATTAGTTTGAGCAATATGAATAATAAGGGGTACTGAAGCCAACTTTCAAATGGGGGCCAGTTTAAGGAGGCAAGGACATCACAATGATGCTTCCTGGGGGGTAATGCTGTTGTGAAATGTCCTATTTTATTGTGGAGTGACTCAAGATTATTTGTCTTGGATCTCTTAAGGGACTGCATGTCAGGGGCAGCATATAAAAGTTTTGGGAGCAAGACACTGTTATCAATAGCTAGCTTCGAGTCCACTGAGTGGTAACCATGCACCTGTATAATAGACCTAATTTTTGGTGGATGTTGTGGGTTATCTGATCCACCTGTGCTTTGAGATTAAAGTCTTGGTCAATACAGTGACCCAGATACCTAATCACATCCACTACCTCCATCTGAGTTCCTGTGGAGGTTGCAAGGGAGAGAAGATGTCGCTTGTTAGGTCCTAGTTGTTTGGGTCTGAATAATGCTGCCTTAGTTTCTTTTGATGTTTAGGACCAGCCTATTTGAAGTGATCCACTTTTCTAGGGATTCAAAGTCACTAAGCAGAAGGGCACTGAGTGACTTGACATCTGGGGAGCTCCTATTGAGGACAGCATCATCAGCATAAAGTATGAGACAACTATAACCTCAATTGCTATCCAGGTCATTAATGAATAGGGAGGACAGTAGATCACTGAGTGTTGTAATGTTAGAAGAAATTAGAAAAATGGCAGAAAAGGGGAAGGTGCTACTGGTAGGGAACTTCAATATGCTGGGCGTAGATTGGAGTCTTCCTGCTGCAATATCGCTAGAAGCAGGGACATCCTGGCCTTCCTGCAGGATGCTTTCTTCAGGCAATTAATCAGGGAATCCACCCGTGATGGGGCAATACAAGACCTGGTGCTTACAAACAGGGACAATGTTGCAGATGTCAAAGTGGGAAGCCCCAGATATAAGTCATTGGGAACTGAGTTTAAGCCCTGGGGTTGGAGGGTGCTGCCAGAGAGAGAGGATGGCCCTGTAGAGGAAAAGAGTAATTAAATAAATAAATAAATATTTCAGCTGTGAGCATATTAGTAGTGTTGCAAGCGTGTAATAGAAAAAGGGGGGAAGGACTGCCTTGCCCCTGGCTTATACACGCACACATTGTTTACACAATCAGTAAAGTAACTATCATATTTTTATAAATAACAAGTCAGGAATTCAAGAAAAAAAGAAATTTTGTAATTGGTGGCCAGTGGGCTAGTAAATGTATGCCCTGGCTACTGCAGCAAAAGCCCTGGTGGTCCAGTGGTTAATAGGGGCCAGCCTGGGTTTCCCTGTCAAATACTATTTATTTTAATTGAATTTGTACTGGAATTGAAGAAATGGATGCAGTCTGCTGTTTAAAATTAAATGCAGAACGGTAGCTGTGGGCGCCAAGGGTGCCAGTGAAGAGAGAGAAAGAGAGATATGAGGAGAGTGAGAAGCCTTTTGTCAGCTCCACAGCAGAGCACAGGGGCTCTTGAAAGGGAATCCCCAGCTGCAGCCTCTGTGCAGCTGCAGAAAACTGTGACTTCAGTTGCTAAGCAGGCTCCGGCCTGTGGCAGTACTCCTGTATGAGTGTGCGAGAGTGAGACTCTCGCAGGCAGGCAACCAGATATTTCTTTTATTAGTTGAGCAGGCGACAAGCGCCAGGATGAATTTTAGGGACTGGCTCACATGTTGATAAGTAAATAAATAAACAAAAGGTGGGCACAGTCCTGAAATTGAGCTTGGAGGAGCTCCTGGAAGTCAAAACAACCACAATATTTAAAAAGGCTCATGCTGTGAGCCATTTTAGAGCTGTGGTAAAGCTGCTCAGTGAAAAGGGGACCTATGGCATTCACTCAAGGATAAATACATTAAAATACACTTTTTATATATAAAAAAGCAACAGGGGGCTAAAGAGGAGTTCTGAAGACCACATAAATATCCAATGGTGCCACAGAAGTGTCTAGTTTAAAAAAACGCAGTCATTTTAATGGGCTCATTGTACTGGAAAAACATGGGACAGTTAGGGAGACTGTAAAGAGAAACAGTATATTTCTAAACCATGCTGCCAAGCCAATTTTTATTTGTTTTGCCCTAAACCTGGCAGGTCTATAGATTAAAATGCTCTTTAACACAGAAAAATAGTTTTTGGTGGCTAAAGTACAAAATAAAGGAGTCGCTAACCTGGAAAGGGAGAGTGGGTCCTGTCCTGGGAGTATAATCCATGCAGATCAGGCACAAGAGAAGGTGGAGCTAAGCATGAAAAAAATCAATATTTAGATATTCAACTGTAAACCGAAGAGGGCAGCTTATTTAAAAGAGAAATGACTATTTGTGAGGAAATCTGAAGTAAAAGTCACTCAGAAAGTGCTGTCTGAATATTTTACTGAGAGAAAAGTTTAACCCTTAGCGATTTGGGGTTCCCATGGAGGAATGTTTATGAAAAATGTTCTGGATAAACCTTACACTATAGGCTTTCTAGTAAGGAAGGTGTAGAAATGTTTAAACCTTGAGAAAATAGTTATTTTCATGTCATTAAAATACATGGAATTAAATGGGAATCCATGCTGGCAGGAAAAACAGCCTCGGAATCTTCATGAATAGCAGTTAGATTTCAAAAAGCTGTTGATTCTACTGTGGCTCATGCTGCTGCGGAAAGGGATTTGATTGGTCCTGAGCCTCTGAACTGGTCAGTGTCCACTCAGTGACCGGGGATTAGCATATGCAAATGATTTTAGGGGATATAAGGAACTGCATGGCCAGTGTGAGGAGAGTTCGAGCAGGAAGAGTGACCCGGAAGGAGGAACCCAGATATTAAATAAACCACCATCACTCAGGCTTCCAACACTATATGCCAAAAAACTAATATAATGCAATAGAATAATAATATATAAACAATACAAGTACAAATAACAAGTTAATCAATCCCCTCCTTTTGCTTATTTAAACCCCCCTCTCTCTCTTCATTTCTCTGCAGAGACCACCCCCCTCCCACGAGGAGACCACAGGTCATGAGGGCCTGCCCTGAAGCCCTCCCTGCCCGCAGAAGCCCCGAATCTGAGACTCACCAGGTAATTGAAAACCTTGAACCAGGCTGTTGCCATGACCGTTGGCCTTCTGGCGCCTTTTTTTTTCAACGGCCACAAGCCCCCAGCCTTGCCGCACGAATCTCGGCCAAAGAAGCTGCCAAGCACCTCGAGTTGCTGCCCAGGCTGAGCCCCGCCGAATGCTACGCGTTCGGCTCCCCACCGCCCCCACCACCACCCTTGGTCGGCTCTTGAATTTATAGCCAGGGTTAGTCAGGCGACGAGGCGAAAATAACTTATCAGCCCACTTATCCAGCTGCAGGTCATACAACTCTAACTCTAGTGGCCGCTGTTACTTTCCTCCCACTTAATACCCACACAAGGTATTCACTACTTATCACAGCATTACTGACTTCCAGGATCACACTCCTTGCTCTACAACCCTCCCGTGGCTGCTATACCACACCACCATATCTTCTACCCTAATCTTTCAGGTATTACTGATAACTATTGGCCCAGTCCCTCCAACTTCTCACACCCATGCCAAATTGATCCCAAAGACTTTTACTCACACACACCCACATTGACATCCACACTCACTAAGGGTAAGCACTGTACCACAGCTCTCCCCATCCCAGACCCCAGACCCCCACTACCTACGTTAACCCTACATTCGTCCCCCTCAATTCCCTCTCCCTCCTACCCAGCGTCATTTCTAGTCTCCCAGTACCCTCCTACAACAAAACAACCCATTACCCTACCATTCCCACTGTTTGTCTCCCAAACTCTGCAGGCTTTCCCTCCTGCGGCACACCCTTGTACTTCTACTACTATCTGGCAATATCCACCCCCAACCCAGGACCTCCCAACACAAAAACCTCTCCAAACAAACCTCAGGGGAGACTGCTGCTAGCTTCACTTACTATTTGCAGCCTACCCAAAAAACACACCCCTCTACAAGGCTGGATTGCTCAACATGCTCCAGACATACTAGCCCTCTCTGAGACCTGGCTATCTGATAAAATCCCCAATGATGCTGTCTCTTTAAGTAACTATACCATCTTTAGGGCAGACAGGACCAGCAAGAGAGGTGGTGGCTGTGCTATTCATATTAAATCCCCACTCAGTGCCACTGTAGTTCATACCCCCACCCCACAACATGGAGCCCAGACACTAACTGTCAAACTCAGTCTGGGTTCCAAAACACTCCACATCATCTCGGCCTATATCCCCCCGAGAAACCAGAAACTCACGTTTGAGTCTATCCTTCACACTATCTCCCACCTACCTAATACTAGTGAAATCATATTAATGGGTGACTTCAACATCGACTGGCTATCCCCAGCTGCATCCAGCTACAAAGACGCTGCCCTGACATTGGATCTTACCCAACTAGTCACCTCCCCGACCAGGCGGGACTCTAGATCAGGGACCTCCACCCTCTTAGACCTCATTTTCACCAACAGGCCACGAAACCTCTCCCAGGCAACTGTGCTCCCTGACTCTATCAGTGACCACTCCCCGGTTACTTGCTGGTGGACGGGTTAACTGCCCCCTGCTCCGCCAAAAACCTCTTGGCAGCGGAGGCTCAAAAAAGGAGGCCTAAAGGACCTCAAAGACTATCTATCCAAGAGCTACTGGCTCCACATATACACCATACAGTCAGTAGACATTGCTCTCACCCACTTTATAACCGCCTTCAACAAAGCCTGTGATATATTCGCTCCCCTCACAAAGTAAGTTGTGAAAACCAGAACCACCCCCTGGATCACACCTTCTCTCCTAAACCACTTGCAACAAAGGGACAACCTTTGGCACAGGGCCATTGACTCCCAACGCACTCAGGATAGACAGCTATACAGGGAGGCACATAATAAATGCACATGGGCTGCGCGGCAGGCGAAAGCTAATTATTACCAACAAACCCTTACCTTCTCCTGGGGAGATGGAAAAAAATTCTGGAACAACATAAAAGAACTCAGTGGTAAATCCTGCTCCCCACCCCTACCCAACTCAATCTAAACGGGGATGTAACTTAAGATTCCGCCACTATCGCAGAAGCCCTTAACGCCGCCTTCTCGGACCTCTCCCATATCCTCCCTCCAAATTTCTTCCACCCTACCAAAACCCCCCTCCCCCTGAAACACCGTATAATGTCAACTCACCCCCTTTCTGGCTCTGAGTCATCCCCTGTAGTGAGGCAAAACGCTATATCACCAAAGCTATCGCCAATACCCGTTACAGCAATGACTCCCTAGACCTTAAACTCATTAGGCTTACCCTCGATGTCACTCTACCTCACCTTACAAAAATTCTCAACCTTTCACTATGCCTCGGCCAGTTCTCCTCAACCTGGAAGAAAGCCATAATCACTCCCATTCTGAAGAATGGTGACCCCACTAACACCAGCAACTATAGAACTATCTCAATTCTTCCTCCTCTGTCCAAAGCTCTGGAAAAAATTGTCTCGGACCAGCTAACAGAACATCTAACTAAACACAACCGTCTCAGCAAGGAACAGCATGGTTTCAGGACTGGCCATAGACTTACCGTCACTGCACTCACTGAACTCACCACATTCATCCACGAGGCCCTTGACCAAGGCTCAATTACAGGGGCTAACTATGTGGATCTGACCAAGGCTTTTGACATGGTCAGTCACGAACTACTGCTTTGTGTCCTTCCTCAACTAAATGTGGTCCCTGAGGCCATGGCCTGGTTCAAGGATTACCTCTCAGGATGGTCACAGCATGTCAGGATAAACACCACCATCTCCACCTCCAAAACTGTTTGTTCAGGGGTCCCTCAGGGGTCTATATTGGGCCCATTGCTCTTCACCCTCTTCTTAAACTCTCTCCCTAAAGTGTGCAGTGGTCATCTTTTACTCTATGCTGATGATGCGGTTCTGTACTGGAAACACCCTCAACCGAGTGCCCTCCAACTAGCCCTTCAGGGTTTTTTCGGGGAACTAGAGAACTGGTTCGCTGATCACCACCTGATCATTAACTATAGCAAAACTAAGTCCATGATCTTTGTGCATTGCCAAAGCCCACACAGTCAGATGACATTCCAAATTAAGAACTCACTAGGCACCCAACTGGAACACTTTACACACTTTAAATACCTGGGTATCACTTTGGATACCTCCCTCTCCTACCACAGTCATGTCCTTCTCCTCTCGTCCGCAGTCAACATTAGAGTGGGCATCCTCTACAGACTCAAAAACTGCCTACCTGCACAGGCCATGCAACTGGCAGTCACCTCCTCCATCCTCTCCCTAGTCGACTATGGGATAGTTATATACAGCTCAGCTGATCCCACCACGCTAAGCAATATAAACGTTACACTTAATAAAGCCTGCTGCCTAGTAACAGGCTGTGACAGACTAACCCATACCTGTGATCTTTATACACTTACTGATTGGCTAAACTTCCAACAAAGAATAAAATACACATCTGCATTCTCGCAAAAAAGATACACCTCCAGCTTGCCCCCGCCGGCCTACTCCTCATCATTAGTGCAGCCCCCATCAGGCGTAATACAAGACTCACAGCTAAATCATCTTTCTTGGTTCTCCTTTGTAGAACATCCCTAGGGCAAAGATCTTTCTGCTACCGTGCCCCTCTCTGGCTCAACACATTACCACCCCACTCTCCCAGTCCCAGAGCATCTCACTTTTCAAATCAGGCCTTAAAACCCAACTAAGGGAGAATGCTAACTGTGACTGTGGCTAATGCTGCCCACCCTCTTCTCTCCCAAATCCTCAACTTCTCCTGACTCAGGGACTCCTTAGACCCTACGGAACGGCATCCTACAAATCTCTGTCTAGGGATCACAGGAATGCTTCCTAATTACCTCACCTGCTAAATAAGTTCTAGCATGGACTGCTCTGCCAGTACGGTAACTGTAGATACTGCCTGTCAATGTTAGTCTTATACTGTCTTTGTTTCCCTCCACCCCCTGTAACCGACGCGGAGCCTTTGCAAAAAAAGTTACTCTGTCAGTACTGAAATTGTAAATAATGCCTATTCTCATCTGTCTTTTACTGTATTTGTCTACCCTCCACCCCCTGTAACCTGATGTGGAGCCTTTGCAAAAGAGTCTGTGACTCAAAGGATTGTAAATCCGATTGTACTCAATAAATAAATAAATAAATAAATAAAATAAATACAAAATACAAATTACAATACCAGCGCTAATGCTGATACTCGTCAAGCACATAACTAAACCAGAAAAGAGGAGAAAAAGTAAACTTTCATTGCTGTAGTGCCAATTTCAGATACCAAATGCTGCTCCCAGGCTTACTCACAAGGCAGATTAATTCCACAAACCCATAGGTGCCCAACGAGAGAGAAAAAAGAGAGGGAGGGGAAAACTAGTCATCATAAATGCAGGACCATAGATGTGGATGAGGGAGCCCATCATATTGCTATATTATTGCATTTGATTTCTTATTTTTAGTAGTTCTGTTGTTTAGCTATCACTCTCTCTCCCTTCCCCCCAGGATGCATCCATAATTGAGCTATCAGCTCACTATGTCTTTCCAGGATAAACTTTTAAATAAATAAAAATCCATCACATACCCTGAAACTTGTGCTCCTCCTCCTGCTGCTGTCAGGGACTGTTCACCCTAACCCTGGACCAAACACCTCCAACCAAAACAAACCAGTAGGCACTCTCTCAATCATGTGCCTGAACATCTGCAGTTTACTTCCTAAGCTTGATGCACTGCAAGCCTTTACCACCCAACACAACCCGGATATTCTGTCAGTAGTTGAAACTTGGCTCACCCCAAAGATTCTTGACCAGGCAATCACCCTTCCTGGCTACAATGTCTTCCGGGTTGATCGTAAGTCCAAAAGAGGTGGAGGGTGTGCCTTTATATGTGAAAGATACTTTCCTAGGACACCCCATTGATTCCAATCTTCCAGCAACACCTGCTCAGATTCTTTCCATCAGACTCCTATTAGGCGCCCACAATAAGGCCCTCACAGTTGTCACTGTTTACATACCTCCTAAAGAACAGGGACCTGGTCTAACCGCTGTCCTTGACTTTGTCAAATCCGACCCATCGGACTCCGAAATCATCCTTCTTGGTGACTTTAACATTAATTGGCTCTCAGCTGAAGGTGGGTCATTTAAAGACTCCATTATATCAGCTAACCTGACTCAAATGGTTGACTATGCAACCAGAAAGAACTACAGAACTGGGACCTACACCCTACTCGACTGGATCCTAACCAACCACCTCTCTCGGATCACGAAAACCTCAGTCCTCCCTGACTCACTCAGTGACCACTCTCCCATCAGCTGTACCTGTTCAAACAAATTCTATAAGCCCCCTCCAAAAATCATCACCAGCAGAGTCCTACCCCGTGGTCAGCTACCCCACCTCAAATCGCACCTCAGTCTGCAGGACTGGTCCCCATCTTCAAGGCAACAGATACTAATACTGCACTGGAGCAGTATTATTCACATTTTCAGTGAAGCCTGTAATAAATTTGCCCCCCCTCAAAAAGCATAAAGTTAAATCGCTCAGTAACCCTTGGCTGTCAGGAGACCTCCTAAAAAAACTTAAATCCAGGAAGCACCTCTGGGAACTGGCTAGAAATTCCGGTAAGCAACTCGACATCCAGAATTATAAACAGGCACGGAACGACTGCACCAAATCCATTTGGCAACAGAAATCTGACTACTATAAAAATGCCCTCACTAACTCCTGGCGAAATGGGGGAGGGATTTCTGGAAAAACATTAAAGATGTCACTTGGAAGCAGTCAAAATCTTCGCTGAACATACTCAACATAAATGGGCACACTACACTCAACTCTAAAACTATTGCGAACACTTTTAACATCGCTTTCACTGACCTTAGCAGTGTTCTCCCCTCTGACTTCTTCCAAGATGTGTCAACTCCCATCCCCCCAACTCCTCCACCCATGCCTGTCACCCACCTTTCTACTTTAAAGCACTAAAGAAACATCAAGTCCGAAACTACATTGCCAAAGCCATCAGCAAATCTAGAACAAGCAATGACACACTTGACCTCAAGCTACTGGCCCTAACGCTTGACGAGGTACTTGGGCCCCTCACCAAGATCTTTAATCTCTCTCTTTCCTCTAGCCAATTCCCAGACAAATGGAAAATGGCCACTGTTACCCTGATTCACAAAAGTGATAATAAGGCTGACCATGCGAACTTCTGCCCTATCTCCATTCTGCCTCCCCTATTGAAGGCACTGGAACATATAGTAGCGGACCAACATACTGAGCATCTGGACAATTATAATATTCTCTGTAAACAGCAACATGGCTTTAGAAAAGGTCATAGTACATCCTCTGCCTTACTCGAATTCACCAGCTCCATTCACAGCTCCCTTGACAATAGAAAATGAACTGGTGCTATTTTCATCGACCTGACCAAAGCCTTCGATACTGTCCACCACTCCCTCCTGCTGAGCCAACTAAAAAATGCTGGTCTCTCCAATGATTCAAGCTCTTGGTTCAAAAGCTATCTTGAAAACCGCACCCAGCGTGTAAAAATTGGAGATGTGCACTTTGATTCCAGACCTGTCTTCTCTGGAGTCCCCCAGGGTTCAGTACTGGGCCCCCTACTCTTCAGCCTGTTCCTTAACACCCTACCAGACTCCTGCACTGAACATATCACCCTGTATGCCGATGAAGCAGTAATCCTTGCCACACACCAGGACCCGAAGAAATTGCAAGAAAATCTCCAACTCGGCTTCTCCTCAGTTGAGAATTGGCTCACAAAGCACAAACTGATCCTTAATCAAAAAAAAACAAAGGCCATGATCTTCAGCAGCTCCCATAATAAACATAAGCACTTCCAACTTTCCGTTATCACCAGACAAGGTGCCGCACTGGAACAGGTCAAAAACTTTAAATACCTCGGGATCACCCTTGACCCTCACCTCTCCTACACTGTTCACATCGACCATGTCGCCAAAGCCGCTAACTCCCGGCTAGGCCTGCTATTCCGTCATAGGAAACACCTGACACCTGAAGCCCTCGCTGTCACTGTCCAGAGCTCCATCATATCCATCACTGAATATGGCATTATCATTTACGGCTTTGCTACAACCACCGCACTCAAACGTGTATCCACCGCCCTCAACAAGGCCTGTCGACTTGTCACTGGCTCCCAACGCCTAACTCACACCTGTGACCTCTATTCTCAAACTGGATGGTTGAATCTTGCCAACTGAATAAAACACCAAACTTGTATTACTACTAAGAAAATCTTGCTGGGCCTTGCCCCCACTGGAGTCTGTGCCCTCATACAACCAAGAATCCACACCCGACATACCAGAGGATTGAAACCTCAGCTTCTGCAAGTCCTGCATTGCTGCACAACACAAGGCCAAAGATCCTTAGCTTACCGGGCCACTAGTTGGTACAACGGTCTTCCCAGTGACATCTCATCTTCACTATCGATCAGCACTTTTAAGACTCGTCTCCGCCTAACACTGACTGCCTCCAACCTCTGTGACTGTTGTGGCTAAACATGTCTTTTGGTTCCATAGCTGAAGATGCCCTTTTGGATCCACATCAACTCCTGCACTTTGCCAGCACCCCCCCCCCTATCTTCACCTCCCCTGCTGGCCCATGACAAATGCCACCCGGCTGCACTACCTCTATTCTTATCCGCCTTCCACCTCTCCTCTCTCTGTCCCCCCAACCTACCTCCCCTTCTCTCCCATCCACTTAGCCTCCCTGATTTCACCCTCCTCCTTTCCCTTCCCCTCCCCAAAGTTTCACCTTATTGTTCTTTTTTCATCTACAAGACTATGTTTTTTTTTTTTTTTAATTTTATAAACTGTTATCTTTGCTTATGATTGTCTCAATTGTACCAATGACGTGGAACCTTTGTAAAAGAGCCTCGGCTCAAAGGTATTTGTAATCCTAGAACAAATAAATAAATAAAATACTACACTGAAATCATACCCTAATACCAATTGTCTGTGTTGGTGTTCCCGAAGTGTTTGTGTGAGTGAGTGTAAGAATTGCAGCTGCAGTAGATAAGACTGGGAGCTGCACACTCGAGCAGACTTGATAGACTGTATGGCCAATATCTGCTGGTATTTTTGTATGTTAGTATGTTCGTATGTAATTGTGCAATTGTATGGTTCAGGTTATACACATACAGTAGCATCCTCTTGTCCCGAAAGGCTGCTCTGGACTATGATATATTATCTTTCAGGGTCTCTGAGTGCTGTGAATGCCATATTTGGTGCACCAAGATAGCAACACCACTGCTCTTTGAATTGTAATCACTACTATGGACTTGATAGACCCACCTGGTCTGGATTTTTTTGGCTTCCACCTGGATCAGATGGTTTCTTGAATGAAGGCTATTCCTACCCCCTCCCTGTGCAGGTATTCCGGAAGTTTCCTATATTTCACCTGGGTTTGAATGTCTTTGACATTCCATGACACCCATTTAATTATATCATTGGCCATTTGTATTCTCAAACCAAGGGCAAGGGTGTTGCAAGTGTTTTGCCCCTTTCTTGCTTATTGCTAGACAGCGAGGCCAACAACTGTTAGCAGTGTAACCATAAGTCAAACAAACTCTTGAATACATTTCTTATAAGTCAGAAACATCAGTGATCGGCTCTGGTGGTAGCATCAGTGTACTACAATCCATGACTATAGTATACCTAACTGCAAATAACAACATGCAAGTAAGAACAATGCAGCTTAAACATTTTTGGGTATGGTGAATATGGCAAGTGTGGGAGGGGAGGGCCTCGATACTGCCATCCATCAACCAATGTGGAGATGAGTACTAGCTTACCGGTGGCTGTGCGTGCTGATCCCCTATGTCGTACAAATTAATTGAATCTGGCTTGGGGGAAGAATAGGGAGGTGTTGTTGTGGTATGAAGCGTGGCTGTGGTGACCAGGATGGATGTAAGATGGTTATTTCAAAGTCCAGAATGGACTCCTGTTGCTCCATATGCCACTTTAGAAATGGGCTGAAATGTCAAGTCTGGAAGAGATACTGTTTTGGTCCACTTCTAATAGCTATGCCCTCTTTCTCATGTGTCTAACAGTTATGAGTTGGTGCAGGTATTTCCCAAACTCAAGGGACTCACACTTAGCACATCACTAATTAGAGTCTCAGTGGTTGTAGTGGGATTCAAACTCACTACTTCATACCAGGCATGAGGCTCATGGCATGTTGAGATCGACCTGCTATTTCTTGATTCTTATTCCTACATCTGTGCATCCTGGAGGGAGTTTAGTTATGTGCTGATCCTCCCTGGTATGCTGAGGCATCTTTGATACTGTGCTGCACACTCTAGCACACTCTGCGACTGAGCGAATTAAACAGCATGCAAGGAGGAGCACATGTTTGAAGTGCGTTAGGCATGTAGCAACTTGTCTTGGTTGCCTTTCAATAAATGAAAATGAAATAATATTTATGTAGAGCCAAATGTTCAATATTAGTAGCGGTGGTGTGTGCCCGCATTTTCTGTTTTCATTGCTTTCATGTTTTGGTGCACCACTGTCCCAGTACAGCCTAGTTTGTGTTTCATGCTAATAACAGTGCAACTGAATTAGGGGACTTGAGTGGCAAGCTGGGGATATCTCAGGATGCATGGAAGGGGAAGAGCGCCAGGGTGGGAATTATCTGTGACTTCTCTGGATAAGGAAATTATCTTGTTACTGATGCTCCAGTATTGAATCCCCCACCTTGTTGCAGGTATTCTGGCTCCCTGTGTAGTGATCTGATGTTTCCCCACCAACCCTGGGGTCTACAGGGCACCTGGGCTAGTGCTATAGTGGCTTTGGTGGGGGTCATACATGTGGAGGCCTGCAGGAGGTGGAGCTGAGTTCAGGGCAATAGCTGTGTGGTCCACAAGTCCTTGCTTATGGGGGTGCCACCAGCAGAGATCAGTTGGTTCTTACCCCCCCAGTGTATTCCAGAAGCCTGGCCATGCTGTGCGTATTAGGTGTCAGCATTCACTAGGGATATGCTCTCTCTCACATGTTCAAGAAGGGCCATGTGCCTCTGCAAAAGTGCAGGATGTCAGACTTAGCGTGTGATCAGTCTGCTTTATCTTGTTTGAGATGTCTAGACTAAGTTTCTACCCTGTTGTTAAACTCGTGACCAGAGAGTGGAGCTGCTGCCTTATGACTGTGTCACTGACTGATGCAGCCACCGCTACCTAGGCAATTGTTGCAGGGCCTAGCATGGGAATGAATGAGACAGATCTACAGTCCTATGAGCATGGTGGGATAAGGCTGAGAGGGGTGTGTGTGGAAGGCATACAGGGGATTGACAGATGGCAATCTTGCTGCCTGCTGTGCTACAAACTTGAAGGCGTGGGCCTGCTATAATGGAGAGGACCAGGGTTTGTCTTTCCTCCAGCTGCCACTGCATACCCACCCAGCCTAGCAAGAGGTTGCCAGCTGCTCCTCAGACCCAGGTTTCAACCCACCACACCGTTATTATTTAAACTACATTACCATTTGAGCAGAATACCATATTAACAAAAAAACTGTACCTGGCCAAATCAAGACTGTGTATAGTAGCTACTGAGTCTGTTATAAGAGTTTTATATGTAGTAAGTAGGGTCATCCATTGGGGGTCAGGTCCACCCAGAGGCATCTATAGCCTCATTTCTTGGAGACTTAGTCCGATCTTGGCCTTCTGTCCTTGCCAACTCATGCCAGGATCTGTTTGAGTTTTCTCGCTATGCTTCTGGGCTGGTTGCTTGACTATCTGGTGGCACGGCAGCCCTTCCTCCAGGGGAGTCCCCGGGTCATGTTGTATGTGTTCTGCTGCCAGTTCAATAGCCATGTCTGAGCTGATGATGAAGGAGCTGGAATCCTTGCTTCTGTCCCTTGGCCCTGGGGCTTGCCAAGCTGGTTTTGAGTCCTTGTATTCCTTGTTCCATTGAGGTCTGGCCGATCATTTGGACAAGGTGGTCTGCCAGTCAACTTCAGTGGAACCATTTGTCTTTCTTGGGGGGGGGTAGGATGGTGAGTACATTGTTGAGAGGGTGTTCATGGTCCCTGTTTTTTCCTGAGCTGTAACTGGGGAGCTTTTCTCTGGCCATATTCTAGAGATGCAGGCTGACGCTTCCGCACAGGCCTCAAAGGCATGCTTAACCCCATTTCTAATGAGCTGGAGCTTGCCAGGGTGTTAGAGCCTGTAAGGGATTTTTAAGTCCTGAAGTACCCTCTTGATGTCCATGTAGATTTCTATCAGTCTGCCAGCTGTGCTGAATAATTATTAAAAAATATATTCTATGTCCTAACCAGGTTAGCACATCTCTTTCCCTGGCCAGTGTCAAAATTCTTTAATTTTCTGGGTACCCGAAAAGTTTTGCCAGTATGGGCCTGCCTGGGTCTGCCTCCTTCCTTAGGTGGGTGGGGGGGGGGCTCTGGTGTGGTGGTCCCTCTTGATCTGCAGGCAAGGGTACCAGTTATAACGTAGAAGTTTAGGGAGCTCCATCTGCAGGAAACCAGTCATGTCCTTTTGCTCAGTTCCTCTGGGAACCATACAAACTGATGGGTTTTCCTTCTGCTGCAGTTTTCTGTGTCTTCAGTCGGGTTCCAAAGAAGTTGGACCATCCGCCCCAGCTCCTGTATAGGGACCTTGTGTCAACTGTCTTTATCATCACTGCATGATAAATAGGTCTCAGCACCCCGGTACATTTTTTTTAAACTCTCTGAATTTTCTTTCAGGTCAGCTACTGGTGTTTTGAAGGTAGCTTTCTCCTTCAGTACTTACTTCAGAAGCTCTTTCATTTTGGTGCTTTCTGAGACAAGAGATGGAACTGCTGCCGCTGCCATGCCACAAAATCACTTTCACTCAGCCACTGCACACTTTTGACTATAACTTTGGAATGGAGTCACCTTTTGAGATAAAACTTTCACTTTTCATTACAGCTGGTTGTTTGATTGATTGTCTTTGTTGAGGGTATGGGCCAGAAGCCAGTGTGTGTATGAATTTAAAACCGATTAAGCACTGGAGTATTAGCTAGTGGAGACCTAAACATCCATCTCAGTCAGTCACTCATACATGCATTCCAAACTACCCTCCACTCTTGCCCCAGAGAGAACAGGAGGGGTATAGCACCTGTTTGGCAGGGGGAATAATTTTCCTCTGACATCTACCCCAACACTGACCCAGACAGCTGAATGGGAAAGCAAAGTGTGCCTAGCATGACATCATCAAAGTGCTGAAATTAAGCAAGCCTGAAGCTAATTTTTTAGCATACCTATCCACACTTAAAAGGATGTTCAGAAGCCTGGGAATGGGTGTCTGAGTTTTACTAAAGGTTTATACTGCTATCCAGGGAGATGGGAAAAAAGTATTGAGCTACCTTAGTAGATGTAAAGGTTGGTACTGAGAGCCCACAGTAATGGAGGAATACTAGCAGGAGATTTGGACTACATGCTAGTGAAACAGGTTCTGCAGGGAGCTATGCACTCAGATTTTGTCCCAGCTGCAATTAGAGGACTGAATGGACAAGTTACCCTACCCACATAGGGGAAATTATTCCAGTTCTGAAGGAATGAGAAGCTATGAGAAGGACCCCACTGGACTCTCATCGCTACTGCACAGCCAGAGGTTGGTGAGGGGTGGAAACCTGGGATGCAGGAGATTTTGAAGTGTTGTGACAGTCTTACCACACAGATGACTGAATTACAGAAAGCCTCCACAGAGCATGCCAGGAGAGCCACTAGGTAGTGCCACTAGAATGACCCTAGTCTTGTCCAGGAAGATGGCAACCTGGCCTGGGATTTTACTACCATTTTGGAGAAGAGGAACAAAACAAAATATGAGACTGCCAACTTTAATAAAATTAATTAATATTTAAACAAAATCTCCTGGGAGGAAATACTAGCACTCCTCCCCCTTGAAGAAGCTTCGGGGTACTTAAAAACTACAGTTTGTAACCTAGGAAAAAACTTTTGTTCCTGCAGTAAAGAAGTATAATAAAAAAGGGAAGATTCCCCTATGGTTTAATAAACCTACAAAGAAACAAATAAAACACAAAGAAAAACTATATTCATTGTTAAAAAATGTAGTGGCAAGAGCAATGAGGAGATTCTACATAACTACAAAAGGTGGTTAAGGACTAGAAACACATGATAATACCATCCAAAAGAAGCCTGGAATTTAGATTAGCCCACTCCAAAGACTGCCATAAATCTTTATTCTCATATCTCAATAATAAGAAAGGTAATAACAGATACATTGGCCCAATTACTGTAAATAACTGTACGTTAGCATCAGATAAAGAAATTGCAGATGTATTTAATAATCATTTTTGTTCAGTCTTCTCAGTAAAGGAAGTAGCTGATTCTAGTTACAGCAAAGCTCAAAATCATAACAGATATACATTTACTAAGGCTGATACCCTTGAGGTATTGCAGTCACTGAGTAAAACCTCTAGTCCGGGCCCTGATAATTTACATCCCAGGTTCTTATTGGAGACTTCTGAGGCCTTAGCACTCCTACTAGCACATATTTTTAATAAATCCTTTCACAAGAGTTCAATTCCACAAGACTGGCTAAATGCCATGGTTGTACCTATTTTTAAGAAAGGGGACTGCTCCAACCTGGAAAGTATCGACCTATCAGTTTAACTTCTGTCCTTTGTAAACTAATGGAGAAATGATTAAAGACCTTTTATAAAAAGAAATGATATCGATGAACATCTCAGACAGGACCCAACATGGCTTTAAGCAGGGATTCTCATGTATGACTAAACTGGTATCTTTTTATAACTACATAAGCCAAGGCCTTGACTTCGGCTGCCCTATGGATGTGATCCTGTTAGATTACAATCATGCATTCGACAATGGCAAGCTCATTACTAAACTCCTCCAGATGGGTTTCTCTCCAAGTTCGGTTAGATGGGTTAACATCTGGTTATCTGACAGATTCCAGCAAGTTAGAATAAATGGTATTTTATCAGAAAGGGGGCAGGTTGCTAGTGGTGTGCCAGTGTTCGGTCCTTGAGCCCACATTGTTTAATATCTTTATCAGTGATATGAGGATTAGTTCATGCAATCTGCTTTCCAAATTTGTTGATGACACCAAGTTAGGGAGGAGGGTGGATTCAGCTACCAACAGGGCCATACTTATTAGCAACTTGAAAATAATTGAATGATGGGCATATTCTAATGGTATGCCTCTGAACACAGATAAATGTGCTGTTCTGCACCTTGGTAGGTATAACCCCCTACAGATTTATATTCGTAACATTACACCCTTGAAAGTAACCCTCAGTGAAAGAGCCTTGGGTGTGATGGGCAATAATAAACTTTCTGCTACAGACCAGTGTATAAAAGTGGCCAAGTTATCTAGTACATTGCTCATGCGCATCAAATGCACATTTGTTTCTAGGACAGAGGAATACATTATTCCTCTATATAGGATGCACATCAGACCCTACTCTGACTACGGGTCTCCTTTCTGGAGCCCGTATCTAATAAAGGATATGGGCAGGATTGAGCAAATTCAGAGAAGAGCAACTAAACTGGTGCCCCACCTGGCATCCAAAACTTATCAGGAGACACTCAAGGCTACAGGGCTTCACTCCCTACAAACCAGAAGGTGTAGAGGTGACCTCCTCTTCTTATTTAAAATTCATCAGTCGCTAGAACTGATGTAGCAATGCGGACTTAACTTTTCACAGAGAAGGGCTGTCTCTAGACTCCATAACAAACAAATTAATGTAAGCAAAGCTAAAACAAATAAGAGAGTAAATGTTTACACTATATGAGCCCCTAGAGTATGGAATCGGCTTCCGCAAGACCTTGTGGACCTTGACTCCTTCTCTGCCTTTAAAAAAGGCTTGGACAAATGGTTGGAAAACAACAAAATTTAGGTACAATGACCCATAATGTTGTGAGGGGCAATCTTGATGGACTGTGGCCTTTTTTGTCCTAAACTACCAAGTAAACCAAGAAATCGCTGGGCTTGTACTGCCAACAAGAAACTTAAAAGGGAGAATACCAAATTACGGAAGGCTGTGAAGCAGCAGGGACACTTTCAAGGGGCCTAGTGACGGAGAAGGCTATGCCCCTGCACTGACATACTCTTGAGACATAACTCATTTATTAAATCCCACCATCTACCCATGAGACTAACTCCCCCATCAGTGGAAGTTCCAGTGAATTTTGAGGCTATGTACTGCACAGCAATGTCTAACAGTGGCTCATAAGTTACAGTCTTCCTTGAGGATTGATACAAGAAATACCTGTAGCACCTCCCTTTGTATCCCCAAGATGGACCAATGTGGGGACTGAGTGATCAGACCCACCCATATTCTGGATATGTCATTATCCAGGTAGAGTTCCTGAGGTAGGTAGCCAGAGTGGAGAAGCTTATAGATTCTTTGGCTTTGGTGTGCCCAAACCCGACCACAATTTACAGCAAAGTATTTATCCTGATTTGAATAAATTCAAACATTTTTCAGGGATTGGCAGAACTGTGTCAGGAATTGGTTGGCCTTAAGTATCTCAGCATCCTGAAGATACATGCCAGGGTGAAGGAAGCCTACCAGAATAAGGGCCCACAGAGAGCCATTGTTCCGGAGGAGTCAGTGGGAGTGATTCACTAAGATGAAGACTGGATTTTGCTAGCCTCTTTCAAATGTTCTGGAATATGGTAGCCTAGTTCAATCAGTCAGGAAGAAGGCTGGCTTTGATTACTGACACAACGGTTGAGGTAGAGTGGCCAAATGAACAGATGGTACATTCAGGAGTACTACCAGTCCCAAATAGCATCAAAACTTGCAGGGTTGTGGTTTGAGTGAAGAGTGAGTCAGAGAAGGAAGTCACAGCATGGAAAGGAAGGTTGTCTGTGCATATAGTCCAGAAAGAAGCAGTGCTCTGTGTGGTCCCAGACATAGCCACCTCTTTCAAGACTGACCCCAACTCTTTGACTTTATAAACTGTGTTACGAGCGAGCATTGCGCAGTTTCCATGCACGCACTTAACTTCCTGAATTTGTAATATTTTCACCCCAGATTTTCAAAATTGGCATTTTTCCATACCTCCTTATGAACAGTACAGCTGTCATTTTACATATCTTGGCTGAAATGTGTTTTCGCACGTCTGGTGCAGAATAGCACAGTCACTGTGTGAAATCAGTTTTCAGGACAGTTTGAGGAAATGATGGTGACACTGTTCATGAGCAGAAGTCCTAAAATGCCTATGTTGAAAATTTGGTGGCGAAATTCCGTAACATGACTATGTTACAAGTGTGCATTGCGCAGTTTAACTCCGCAAATTTGCAATATTTACATGCCAGATTTTCAACACTGCCATTTTTTCACACCTCCTGATGAACAGTAAAGCTGTCATTTTTCTCATCATGCCCTAAATGTGTTTTCGCACCTGTGGCGCACAATGGCATGGTCACTGTGTGAAATCAACGTTTCAGACAAATTAACAAAATCACAGTGCCATCGTTCATGAGGGGAGGTCCCAAAATGCCTATGTTAAACATATGGTTAAAAAATCCCAAAAACAATTGGGTTACGGATTTGTGTTGCACAGTTTCTATGCATGCTCATAACTTGACCACATTTTCATATTTTCACTCCAGATTTTCAATGTTGCCATTTTTTTTACATCTCCTCATGAATAATACAGTTGTCATTTTCCACATACTGCCCAAAATGTGTTTTTGTCCCAGTGTCGCCAAATGGCTTAGCCGCTGTGCAAAACCACCTTTCAGCTAACAAACTGATAGTGCCGCTTTTCATGAGGCAGGCTCACAAACAGCCCATGTTGAAATTTTGGAGTGAAAATACCCAAAACACACCTACAGTGCCAGGGTTTTCAACTGTAGCACCCCACCCTGTAGAGACTGACAGGCATCGGGGGTGTGACTTGGGATCACTGGCTGTAATGCTCACGCCATTCCACCCCCACCCCCACCCCCATCCTGCAGCCAGTGACAGGCATCGTGGTGTGCCTTGCACTGTTGAGCCACAGATTTCACCCTATTCTCCTGTACTGCACCCACTTCAGCATATTTGCTTATGGAATGGAGTAAGTATAATGCCTAAAGACCCCAAAGCACACCATGACACTTGTCAGTGTCTACAGGATAGGGTGAGGTACAATAGCATGAGCATTATGGCTGACGACCCAAAGACACACCCTAATGACTGTCTCTCTTTACAGGGTGGGGGTGGGGTTGGCATCACTTCAATACTTTACTGCCATTCCTATTATGCATCTCTAGCTCTGACACTACCAATGCCAATGCCAGTGAGACAACATTCGGCATTGACAAATGCTTGTTTATTTTATTTGCTTTCCCAGGAAAGATGGACTGTGCATTAAAAGTCCTGTTTTCACCATGCTACCAGTGTCTGTACTGTAACAGAAATCTTATGGTTGTCAAACACTATGAACAGTCCCAAAATGCACTGTAAGCATGGTGCCAAGATTACTCTCATCCACCAACAAGATGTGAGCTGCTCTGTCAACTTCTGATTGCAGTCCCTGATGCTGTAATGAGTGCAGCAGGCTGCTGCCCCATGCTAATGAATTGGGAGCACTAGACATCAGGGATTAAACATTGAAACATAGGAACTGTCAGCAGATAAGGACCTCTAGGTCTATCTTGTCTGCCTGTAAGCCCCGAACTTGATTATGGCTTCTGACCCTTCCTCTGCTTTACCTCTATGGTTTCCCCATGCCTGCTTCATGCATGTTTAAATCCAACCACAGTGCTTGCTCCCACCCACCTCTTGTAGCAGACCATTCCATGTGTCCACCACCCTCTTTGTGAAGAAAAACTTCCTTACATTCCCTCTTAACCTGCCACCTTATAATTGCATATCAATGCCCCCATATTCTTGTACTTCTCCTGTATTGGAAGATGTCTCCCCCCCTGCACCTTGTTTATGCCCTTGAGGTACTTGAATATTTCTATCATGTCCCCTCTCTCCCTCCTATCCTCCAGTGAGTACATATTGAGATCCCTTAATCTCTCCTCATATGTTTTATGGTGCAGGCCCTGTACCATTTTAGTTGCCCTTCTCTAGATCTTCTCCAGCCTGTTAATGTCATTTCGAAGGTATGGCCTCCAGAACTGCACACATTACTCCATGTGAGGCCTGACTTGGGTTTTATATAATGGCAAAAAGGAGGGACAATGCCAGGGTCACCCCACCATCCCCACACACGCATATGCAGGGAACAAGGAGAAGACAGATTTTATTTGCCCCCTCAAATTATAACAGTTTGAATGTATGTCCTGAGGTATATCTGAGGCACCAACAAACTTCCAGCAGTTGCTAGATATGACTTGCTCAATGTGCTGGTGTGCTAGGTTGACCTCACTGTCTTTGGAAGGACATTTGAGGGTCATGAGGAATGACTTATAAAGATTTTGGACAGGCTTAAAGAGTATGGTATAAATGTATCCATTGACAAGTGCCATTTTGTCAAGCTTTGGTTAAGTATGTGGGGCAAATTATGCTATTGGAATGAGTCTGTACAGATCCATCAAAGATTGAGGCTCTAGTTACATGGTCTTTGTTTCATAACTTGAAGACACCGCAGTCATTTTTGTGTTTCTACAGATAATACTGGAGATCTGTGAAGGGTTTTCCATCATTGTCCACCCAGTGATCAATCTCACTCATGGATATCCACCTACTAAATGCAGAAAAGCCACCAAGGGTAAAAGGAACTCCCTAGGAAAGACTATTTTAAAGTGTATAAACCTTTTGGAGCCCGATGGTACCAAAATTGCGAAGATTCTTTCATGAAGATTATCCAACACCTCTCTGAAGTATCTGTGCCAGATTTCATTAATCAAGCCAAGTAGTATTTCTTGCACATTAATGCCAGCATAAGTGGACTGGACAGTTTTCTATCAGGAGTATCCTGAAGACTTAGGACCCGTTGCTTTTGTCAGCCAGAGTCTGACATTTATATGAGAAAAACCTACTCATTGCATATGCTAGAATTTTTAGCTTTGAAATGGACTGTAATTGACTTGTTTCATAATTTACTGTGAGGGTTGACAACAACTCCCTCACTTATATCAACACCACTGATTACTGTAGGGCACCTCTGGCTCTCAGCCCTATCCACGTATGACAACATCTTGGAGTACTGGCGAGGTTTGAATAATATTGATGCTGATGCCTTGTTCTGCTTACTTCATCCTCCTTAAGAGGACCAGTGGGGCTCATTTGCTTGCATTTACTGAGCAAGCAATCTGTTCAAAACTGGTACCTAAGGGGAGAGCTACACCAGCCAATTATAGCAGAGCTCATGACATCTAGGGAGCTCACCTGATACAATCCCAGATGGGTATGTAAAACTTTACTGGATTGGACCTCACTGCTTTGCCATGGCCAAGCTGTGGTGAACTGAAATTGGCCCAGTACAAGGATCAGGGACTTTGTGGAGTGATGTAGCCCCTGGAAAGACCCATGGCTCTGACAAGGCACCACACAATCATTCTGATGTTCCCCTCTGCTACGTGAATGGACAAGCTCTCTTTGAAAGATGGATTCCTTTCCACATATGCATATGGTTCTCCCACAGAAGTACATAAATGTTGTGTTACAATCTTTGCATGATAGCATGAGTCATTATGGGTTCAACTGTACTCTGTGCCTGGTCCAAGCACATTTCTACTGGTCACAGATTGTGACAAAAATAAGGAAACATTGTAAAAGCTGTGCCCATTGCGTCTAGTGCAAACTTTGCCTCAGGGAGCATCCTCATCACCCTTATTACTGCCAGTGGACAGTTGGAGCTGGTGTATGTGAACTTTTTATAATCGGTGACAGACACAAAAATGTAGGCAACATACTCTTCATCACAGTCCATTACATCACATATGCATAGGCCTACTTCCCAAGTCCTAAAGGCCAGTACAGTTGTCAAATTATAGCACTACAGCAATATAATTATCATTATATTTTCAAAAAATTAAAGTTCTCACCAGCGTGTTGTGATCTCAATTTCTTTTCACTCTTGGATAACCAGGTAAGGCACATTTGGCACAAGTGACTGTTTTCAGGGGTGATCCAGGAGCACTAAGGAGGTTAATTAACTTGTTCAGAGACACACAGTATGCACATGGAGGTTGTGGGAATCAAACCCATGCCTTTTGGATGTACCAGGCTCATTCACAGCTCATTACTCTAACCTCTAGGCTATACAGCCATTTATTAGAACACATGCAAATGCAATTTACAAAGTGCAAAACATGCTAAAAACAAAACAAAACTTATAACATTTGCTGCCAGGAGCCATAAAGGGACAGCTGATTGCCTCCTGCACCAAATGTTTTACTTTGTTAGCTTCGTCATAGGCAAGGCCTTTCAAACTGATGGATGAATTTATTTTACAGAGATTCACAGAGTAGTGTAGAAATGTAAATGGACAGTAGAGGGAGCTAACAGACTGCAGGCTAAACAGAACTATATACTGCAACAGCCTCCAATACTAAAACAGGAGAGCTTAGATCTATCAATCCAAGGTGATTGAAACTCCACTCCAAAAGTGTGCCATACTGTATAAATATATGATTTGGTGACAATGTGTGAAGCAAAACAAAGCGAAAAAAAAAAAAAAGACAGAAAAAGAAGGTAAGCCAAGAAAAATGTAGAGTCCAAGAAAAATGAGGAAAATAAAAAAATTAAAAACAAAGAAAAAAACACAATTACATTTTGACTTGTCATATTGAAAACATATCCTGGAATAAGGGACTAATTAGGAAGTGGAAAGTTATCAGTTGTTACAATATATCTTATAGTAGTACAATAATTTCAAAATTTGAATATCTGTAACAGTGCAGGGTAGGGACCACTGGCTATATGCACTAGTTCAAACGGAAACCCCAGTGGAGCAGCTGGCTTTTATGACCAAGTTCAGGCCACAGGCCACACAGGTAGCAGGGATCCTGCAAAGAAACATGGGAATTCTGAGAGCAGAAACATGTTTAACCCCTTTGTTACAGAAACCAATTAGGATGTCCTACAGAAGGGCATGTAATTTGAAGGACAATTTGATAAGGAGCCTTCAGCTAACACCTAGCTTTAGACATTGGCTACCTAGTCCCATTAAAGGGTGTCCTAAATGTGGCAAATGCCATATGTCTTCCAACGTAATCAAGGCCACTAACATTTGTAATCCTGAGAATGGAAAAAGTGTACACGTACACATACACTCCATTGGAAGCTGTGACAGTAAAGGGGTCATGTATCCTCATTTGTTCCTGTGGTACCTTTTACATGGGTTGCACCAAGAGGAAACTCAAGATGTGCCTCACAGAGCATTACAGAGCCATTAGGTCTGACAGTTTGGAATATGCCATGGCAGGCATATTAGCGAGGCTGCGTAGGGGTCCATACCTACTGACAGGCCATTGGATTTGAGACTTTATGGAGGAACCACAAGAGTAATAATTTTTCAATTTGGTTAAACAAAAGGGAACAGGATTGGATTTATACATTAGGAGTGCTGCACTTTCTGGGAATCAGTGTTCTATTGTGTCTAACACCTTTCTTATAATTATGCACTTTGATCCTGTTTGCCAGTGTTATGCCTTGTATTTATGCCCTTTGGCATTAAACAGTATACTGTTTTTGTTACAGATCATTATTCCAACTTTGAAATTATTGTTCTACTGTAACAAATATTTTACAAGCTGATAACTTTTTGGTTCCTAATTAGTCTCTTATTATCTTCCGACACCTTTCCCAGCCAAATCTGTGACAGCAAGGAAGAATTGTAACTGCTGATGAGGAGAGTAAAATGATAGCTACACAATTTAAGGTATACAATGATGGGCTTATGGGTATTACACTTATATACGTACCAATTAAATTATAGAGACTAAAAATAAAATACAGAAAAAGTGCACAAACATTTTTTTAATGCTACTTTTTTTCTCTCTCCCTGTCATGCCATCCAGCTGTGCCACCAAGGCAACTGGAACCTGGACCATCCTGGAGGACACATTACTCTTCCTCTAATGCACAGTCTGGTGCTGCACAAATAATTACTTCATATTTCAATCTCATGGGTGTGGTGTGCATATTTATGGAACAAATGCAAACAGAGGAGAGAAAGAAGTAAGTGCCTCAGCTGGGACTTGAACCCAGGCCACCCAAAATACCATTCTGGTTTTGCTAACCAGCTGTGCCACCAAATCAAGTGGAACCTTGGCCATCCCAGAGGACATATTACTCTTTCTCTAATGCACAACCTGGTGCTGCACAAATAATTACTTTATTTTCAATCTAATGGGTGCAGTGTGCAAATTTGGAAAAAGTGCAAAAACATATTTTTTTTAGTTTTACTTTTTTTCTCTCTCCCTGTCCCAGCCAGTCCTTCTTCTCATTGGCCCTCCTTCCTGCTGGCCCTTCCAGCCCCACTACCCTGATTTCCTCTAGGACTTACCTCTCCCATAGTCCCCATGGTTTACTCTCTGTGGCAAGGGTGAGAAGTCCCTCAACTCGCCAAAATTGGATCCAGATTCTGGGAGGTCCCTGAGTCACCGGGTGCAGGGCCTGCAGAGGCCAGCAGTCATCCTGAGTGGCCAAGAGTTTTTCCCTCTTTCTTTCCTTGGGAGATGTGACGTGCTCTGTCATCAAGGCACGCACACCCATGTCTGCCACACCTCCCCACCTCTGTAATTTGGAGTGAGTCTCCCCAGGCCTCTGCCAGGGGTCAGTCAAGCTCCGAGTACTTGCCCATCCTCCCCCCAGGAGGAGAAGAGCAGTCCTTCAGATGCTTAGTTCTCCTCCCCCAACAGCTGGCCCCCTAACATCTCAGGCTCACTTCCAAATGTGAGTCACTGGCATTGTGAGCGGTAGTGCTACCGCTGACCTGGCGGGCTGGCAATTTTTTTTAAAGGAACATTTTTCATGTCAGTATTAAAAAAGTATATTGATATGCTCATGGGTGCAGTGTGCATATTTATGGAACAAATACAAACAGAGGAGAGAAAGAAATAAGTGCCTCAGCTGGGACTTGAAATCAGGGTGCCCAGCATACCATTCCGCTCACACTAACCAGCAGCACCACCAAGGCAACAGGAACCTGGGTTGTCCCGGACAACACATTACTCTTTCTCTAATGCACAACCTGGTACTGCACAAATAATTACTTCATTTTTAGTCTCATGGGTGTGGTATGCATATTTATGGAACACATACAAACAGGGACAGCCCGGATTCCAGTTGCCTTGGTGGTGCGGCTGGTTAGGGCAACTGGAATGGTATTCCGGCAGCCTGGGTTCAAGTCCCAATTGAGGCACTTACTTCTTTCTCTCCTTTGTTTGTAAGTATATTGATATACGTTATCATTCTATGTATTACTTGCTCACTGGACGATGCAGTCTCACATTGTACACTGTGCCTATGATTTGTTTGTTTGTACCAAGTCTTCTTATGTCTGATATTGAAACCTTGTATTCACAGTTCTCAAATGGACCTATGCATCAAACCTGTTTATTGTGTCTACTATTGTTGCTTGTATCAAATCTGTTTCATGTGCATTACTGTTACCTTGTACTCCATTGTCATCCTGCGCCATGTGTTATGGCCCGGGTCATGCCTGAAAACGGTTCCTGGGATCAGTGAACTCACCCAGTTATCAAAGTCATAAATAAATAAAATTATGGAAAAAGTATATTGATAACATTTTTTCAGAAAAAAAACAATTCTGTCATGATGGAAATATGTGTATCATTATAGTGATAGGGATTGGAGTAGATCTGCAGACCATGGAAATGTTAAATCTATGTTGCATCAGTCAGTTTAATTAGTCCTGGTTAAGGCATGTGCATAGGTTTGAATGCAACTTGAGTAGGTAGCATTCCAACTGCAGAGACGTAAAGCTCAATTGTAAGGCTCTATTTTTATTAACTATTTTTAATAATGTTTTTAAATTATGTTCATCATAAAAATTTAGTGGCAAACCGGAATATATGTGTGTAGTTCTCTTATTTTTCTAACTACTCTCCCTGACACTTTTCCCTCAAGTCTGTACATGCTGATTGGCTAGCTAGTTTTTTTTTCTCTGGTCTCCGGTAAGCAGTACCACTCAACGATGTCATTCCTGGATCGACAACCTGAGGATGCAGCGTGTAGTATCTGATCAACTGATCACATCAGCTGTCTTAAATTGTATTGCAAAATTTCTCATCACATCAGTGATAATTGGTAAATTAACGGTAGAGCTAAATAACGAATACTCACTGTTTCATTAATACAGTTTTAAAAAGCATGATCTTTCTCTGCCCCATTGCCTAATATTAGACCAACCCATCAAGCAGAATGACTTTCCAATTATTTTTAATCAACATTGAAAGGATTGCAGTGTACAGTTTACTTCTGATAGCCATCAGAGAGGTCCCTAAGGTGGAGGACTTTAAGAAGGGTTGTAATATTTTCCTGTTTAATCAAGCCATTGAAGCATGCACCATCTTTCCAGTTAGTCTCCTTCCCAGCTGAGTTTTATGAGTTTTTATGTGTCGTAAATGTTTGAACTGAATTCATTTTGTGAGGGAAGCCTATTTATTTTTGACTGCTATGTCTGCACTTTATTGTAAGGTGCCCTTGGCTTCTGGGGAAAAGGCACCAATATAAATAAAATGTACTATGACTACAAGATAAAGGAACTCAACTAGATCTGAGTTACCTTCATATGTGACAGTCTAGCCATAGACTGAAACATATAAACTATCAAAAATTGACAGTTTCAAGTAGCCTATGTTTCATTCTTTTTTTTTTTTGTACTACAGTGCCATAAAATTGTAGATGATATTTGCACTCCTCTCTTGGGTGTTTTCTGCCTATCATATGTAAGCAATAAGACACAATGGGGTGTGCATTGAACAGATATTGCTGCATGCCCAGGGGCATAGTGGTGGCCTTGTACCTTCAGTCCCTGGGCGTGTGGTAATATCTGTTCAGTGCACACCATGGAGTGTCTTATTGTGCTTATAAAATGGGTAATTTAAATTTAAATTAGTTAAAAAATTGAAATACATATGTTGGAGTGTAAAAAATATAACCATTTATTGTGATTGTATGATAAAATAGTTCTTCTGCCTAGTAATGTGGTTTTGCTTTCACTTTTTGAGAGATTTGTTCTGCAGTGGTATCTGTAGTTGTGGTCCCCCCTCCACACACACACACACACATATACCAGTGATGTTTTGAATTAGATGGGAACCATGTATGGCCACAAAGGAGTAGCGAATGACACAGCTCAGTGAGCGATATGGTTGTTGTGCGGTACAGCTTGGAGAAAGACAGTGTAAGATAGTGGTGGTATGAGGTAATATGTAGGAGAGACAACTAACAAGAATACCACTTCTCTGTGCAGTGCTGTGCTGAGTTTCATTTATAACAGACTGTTGGGAGCTGCTATGTTAAAATGATTGTGTTTTAATTTATGGTGGCTGGAGTGAAGCTGCTGCAGAGTGGGGGAGCAGGTAGCTGTGGTTCAGCATAACTGCTTGTGTATTGACAAACACATTTTTTAACTTGCATCACGAATTGAAAAGTTTAAAAATCAACCTTCAGAAACACCTAATCAGAGTCATACAAGGCTAAACATCAGTTTAAATATCCCATCCTTACAGTGGAACTACAAAAAAAAAAGTCAGGTAAAGCATTCACCCCACTAACACACTTACAGTCAAGAAGTGCATTCAGGAACTGTAGCACTCCCAAAAAAAGTATTCACAGCACTTGCTTCGTATTTTTCAAAGTGCACAAGTGCATTTTATTCAGGGTAGTTGCCTCACACAAAATCAGCCCTGCACTTCAACCCTCAAGTGGGCCTTCTAAGGGGCGTATCTAAGGTGTTCACAAACAGCATCTCGTTTATGCAGAGATTACTTAAAGTGGTACTAACCAAATTGTGGAAGGTGAAGTTACAAAATGTTGTGAAATAGAGCAAAATGTATTACAAAAGATTACGAAAAGCAGTTAAATAAATAAGTTCATGTTACTAAACCATTTAGAAATCAGTCTTTCATTAATTTAACCAAGTGGCATTATAAGAATGCTTTACTATCAGTACATTTGAACTTCTTCATTACTCCTGTCTAAACACTTATACAAAATAGATCCCCTAAAATTTATCTGGGGCTATTTTAATGCTAAAAAAATGTTAGCAAAAGTAAAGGATCCTGACATTCTGTCACAAGTTGATTTATATTTTGTGAGGTCAAGCTTAGTATTAAAGTTCAAATCAAAATATTTTTTTCTCTCTCTAATGCCTTAATTTCAGGTGTCTGGTTAAATGAAATTTTTACTTAAGCTATAATCTGCAAAGAGTTGTGATTTTTAAAAAAATACAACTAAAGAAACGAGAAGAAAAACAAAATTAAATTAAAAGGCATGATGGTGGGGGGGGGCTGAGTAGTGAATTCCAATTACAACTTTTTAGAGTATTATACTAACTGATATTTATGGAAATGCATGTGTACACTTTGAAAAATGTGAAGTGAGTGCTGTGAATTCTTCTTTTTGTTTTTAACTCCACTAACAAACACTGCTGCTTTAACATATTCTTTTCATATAAGGGCAGGAGCAAAGCCGTGCCATTTTATTTCAGTTTGCAATACTATTTTTTGGTTGCGGGCAGGAGCAAAATTTAAAACACAGGCTATGGGAGCAGGCATGGTGTGTAAGCCATACCGATTCACAACAGTTATCGGAAGGTCAAAGAACAGGAGTAGTTAGCAGCTTTACTTGGAATAATATGTTACGTGTGTGTATGCTGTAGTGCTTTGTTTTATAAAATGGACAGGGAAATTCCTGAATATTTCTCTTGCTAGTATACGAGAAAATAAATGGGCATTTCAAAACTTAGTGTTCTAATGGCACACTGATTTTTTGGTTTTTGTACTGCAGTCCTTGTTTTAGAACTTGTTTTTACCTGTGCATCGAATGGATAAATTGCACTGGTAAGTACCTTGCCTGCCCATGTTATAAGTCTACCTATGGCTATAAGCAGACATGAATCTTGCATAACATGTAAATTCTATCCACTTTCCAGCAATGAAAATGTTAATGGGGCTAGCATGGCAAAATGGCACAAAAAATAATAATTAATAGATGCAACATGCAATATATCATTGGAAAATGACAAAGGTATGTACTTTTCATTTCAGTGACCTGTCAGCCTATCACATAGAATGCTGACTCAGATCAGTCTGAGGCAGTCAATTTTGTATACAACAATCTTTTTCATTGCAGGAAAAATAAAAAAAATCAACCAGAAATGCACAGAACATGATTGTTTAGTATTCTGTAATGTGTTATCATAAGTGGGCTGCAAGTGTCAGCTAAATTACCACGGCGGTCTGGTAAAAAAACAAAAACAGAAAAACAAAGAATTCAAATAATGGGCTACTTGAAACTATCCGTTTCAGACAGTTTATGAATTTCAGTCTATTTCTAGACTGTCATATGTGATGGTAACATAGATCTGGCTGTTAATTTATCTTGTATGCCATAATCTTTTCAATGTCCAATAAAAATAACTGGAAAGGCATTATGTTTGATGGATTGGTCTAATATTAGGAATACATAATATTAGATGAGAGTAGGAATGGGCTGAAAACTCAGCAGTGCTAGCTGAGCAAAATGGCACCCAAAATATGAAAATAGAAAACCTGTACATGCAAAATACTGTACAGCTGGAAACTGGACAACTGAACCTGTATCAAATTTCGGTGACCTGTGAGCCTGTCACATATTCCGCTATCTCAAATGTTGGGCTGAGGTCTGAGTCACTGCCATGGTAATTGGAAAAAAATGAGATTTTTCTTGGAACCAAAACATTTTTGTTTATTCACATTAACATGATAAGGGGAATGTGTTTTTGCAAACAGGTGAGGTGGTTGTTGAACTGAAGGCAATGATGCTGATCTGAAATTGTTCTCATGGCAGGCTGCTTAGACTGCTTGTTTGATGGTAAAGGGGCAAAGCAAGATCATGTTTTTTTTAATGGTACTAATGAAAAAGAAAGCATTTGTTATTTAGCACTATATTTACTTTATAAGTTGGTGCTGATATGCCAGGAAATTTTGCAATACAGCACAAGATAGCTGATGTGATCTACTGATCAGGTGCTAAATGTGCAGCAATCCGGGACTGACATCATTAAACTGCACTGCTTATTGGAGACTGAAGAATAAAATAAGTGGTGAATGAACACTGTCAGACTTGGAGAAAAGGTGTCAAGGTGAGTAGATAGGAAAATAAAGGGAATTCAGACAGACATTTTGTATTTGGTTTACCAATTCATTTTTTAAACTCAATGTTATTGTTATATGTCAGCAGTAATACAAAGACAAGTGTATTCAAGCTTGTGGGTTACATAGGTTAATCACTGCGTTACAGCAGCAAACAGTTCAATTCCTCTTACTCACTAAACTACTTAATTCTGTACTTATAGAACTTCATACAGTTAAAGCATTCAATTTAAAATGATCTGTTGACTCACTTATGCCTCCGCCCTCACCAAATTGTGATCATCTACCCCTTTTTAATTGACCAGCTTTGTCTATTAAAAAAAAAAGTGTATTAAAATTGGATAAAACAACTTTGCACTAAAAGTCTACTGTAAAGATGCTATACTTTAGGAATAAAGCTCAACACCCTGCAGAAGGTCAGCCAGGGCACTCGACCACCAAGAAAAGTGGTCAAGAGACATTAGCCACCACAACTATAGCCCTGTTAGTCCTCCCTGCCCCCCTCAGCATGTTGTCTCCACTTCCATATCACCCATAATTCAAGATGTTTCTCCTGGTTTAATCTAAGTTTAGCTGTAAATTCTTCCATCCTCATTATGTTTTCCACCCAGCATACCCATGAGTCAATAGAGAGTGGGATTGCCTGGAGTCGGTTGATTGTGATTTCATTTTAGGCTGCCAGACACATCATCCTCAAAAGCTCTTGCTGTTCAGAAGTGCCTAATCCTGAAACCATAAAGCAGCAGTGCAATGTAAAAAAAAAATCTGTGCTTTTTCAACTGGTTATTCCCTATGCTCTGCTGAGCATTTCCCTGGTACTCTTTCCTGCCAGCAATGTACTATCGCCGAGTAATTTGCTCAGTTTTCCTTTGCTTTTGTTTATATTTCTGCCACCCAGCATGTTGCACTGGAACCCCCTCTGCTGCCAACTGCACATGTGTATGACTAGCAGTACTACACAGGGACATTGGGAATGCTCAGCACAGGGTCCCACCGCAGTAACCAAAAGATGTGATGCAACAGACTGGGGGAGCACAGCAAAAATTTAGACACCCACCATATTTATTATAGCACTACAACAAATCAAGTTAATTATAAATATGTAAAAAAGTAAAGCTAACTGAAAAAAAATGTTTACAGATATGGAAACTGGAACTATGGCTGCATGCTCACAGCCCAAAAGCAGAATTTTGATAAATTACTTCCTTATTATCCAGTACAGCTGCTTTAAGTCCCAGAACCAGGTATATGAAGTCTAGTGGGATTGGGGTTTCCCAATACTTCCTCACAGACCTTAGACCAAAATTCCACCAGTATAGGGCATGTCCAGAGGATGTAATTATGTGATCCTGTTTGGCTGTAGCCCTGCCAACAGAGGGGAGAGCTCCCAGCCACAAAGTGCCTGGTGATCAACAAAAACAAAAGGTCAACTTTATTGCTGAATTCAATTCCGCAACACTTAAGACTGTGCGGGCCAGATATTCAAAGCATAGTGCGGCACGCAAACCAATAGCACAGAAATAGCGCTGGAATAGTGTGGAGCCACCATATTCAAAGGACCAGTTAGCGCGCGCTAACAGCATTAGCGCTGGGCAAACCACTAATGTATGCAAGGGGCAAAAGGAATGGGGGGCCAAGAGAGATGCGCAAGGGGATATTCAAAGGTCCAGTGCCATGCTAGGATACATAGCGTGGCATGTAGCATGGCGCTACTTACCACCTATAAAAGGCTGGTCTAAACACAGGGCAAAAGACAGAGGAGGAGGGACCAGCACAGGAAGTGGGAATGTGTGCAGTGCCAGTAGCAGTGATGCTGCCATTGATGGCAGCTGTAGTGGAGGAGGAGGAGAGGGAGCAGGCATAATACGGGCCACAATGCAGGCCAAGGAGACAGTATGCTGCAAACAGGCTGTACCGGCCCAGGGTCTCCTTCGAGACCCTGCCTGATGACCACATCATTGGCCGGTACAAGATGAACAGGGGAATGTTGAGGCAGCTCTGTGAACTCCTGCATGAGCAGCTGCACCCAAATACCAGATGCAGTCATGCCATGACAGTGAAGGAGAAGGTGACAGCAACAATGTGCTTCCTCGCCACAGGGATGTTCCAACGACCAACAGGGGACACCATTGGGGTAACGCAGTCTGCCACCTCACGCCTCCTGATCCAGTTCCTAGAGGCTCTCCTGCCACATGCTGGGGAATTCATAGTATTCCCCAGCATGGCAGCAGAGCGCAGAGAAACAATGCAGCAGTTCCATCGAGTTGCGCACCTACCATCTGTACTGGGTGCCATTAACTGCACCCATGTCCCCATCTGTGCACCACCTGGCGATGGCAGTGATGTGTACATCAACAGGAAGGGGTACCACTCCATCAACTGCCAGGTGGTGTGCGATGTGGCTGGGCACATCAGCAATGTCTATGCACAGTACCCCGGCAGTGCCCAAGACACCTTCATCTGGCACCAGTCCCAGCTGTGCCAGGCCTTTGAGGAGGGCAGGATACCCAGTGGGCAACTAGTCGGTGAGTAGTAGCATACAAGGCATACACATAACAGCATGGATGGGCAGGCATTGCAGGCCAGGGTAGGGGTGTGGGAGGGCCACATAGAGGTGCAGGACAGCAGCTGACAGACCACAGTATGGCACTAACAGGTATACATCTCTCGACAGGGGACAGTGCCTATCTCCTGCAACCCTGGCTGCTGACACCAGTACTCCGACCGGCCACAGTGGCCGAGGAGCTGTACAACGAGGCACATGCCAGAACAAGGAACATCATAGAGAGGGTGTTTGGCATCCTGAAGATGCAATTCAGATGTCTAGACACATCAGGCGGTGCCCTACAGTATACACCTCAGAAGGCATGCCGTATCTTCTTAGCCTGTTTCATGCTGCACAACATGGCAATGAACCGTGGGATACAGGCACCTGAACCTGAGGGACAGTCTGACAGTGAGCCAGAGCCAGCGGTCAGGGGGATAGTAGAGCAACTCAAGAGGAGGGACCCTCGCATGGCACACAGGGCCATACAGCACCGGGACAACATCATCAGGACACTGCAACAGACCAGAGGGTAAGTACAGACTGCACAACAACCTGAAAGAGTACAAGTGATTATCATTTTAATGTGCACAGACAAACATAACACTGACAGCAACAATCACACCAGTAAACAAACTCAGTGTAACAGACAACTAATGTGTGCATGTTGTGTGAGGTCGGGATTGTGCAGGACACACATGGGGGGGATATACACAAATGGTGTAGTGTCGGTGGGGAAGTGTGATGTGTGCTGTGAGGATAAGGGGGCAACTGTGGTGATGGGGTGTGTGTGTGTGTGTGTGTGTGTGTGTGTGTGCACGTCTGCACATGCATGTGGGAGATGCATGCACAGTACTGCAGACCGATTGTGGGCATCATCGACGCCGACACCCACGCATGCGCTGTGCACCCGTACCTTGGGACATAGACCCTGGGGTGCTCTGGGCAGAAGACAAAGCCAAAGTGGAAGGGGAGGCAGGCAGTGTCTGCCTCCTGTGCCCCTTGGGGATGGTGGAAACAGACAGGGTTGATGGATGGCCATGGCGGTGCTGGGTTGCAGACGGAGTGCGTGATGCAGCTGAGCTGGAACCACTGGCAGCCCTGCAGCTATGGTGTGCCTGCCTGTGTGCCCCTCTGCCATCTGCACCATGGCCAACAATCCCATGCTGGTGGCCAACAGGCACACCATGCAGGACATTCCCGATGTCCACCACTGCAGCAGTCAGCCCAGAGAAGCCACGGTCGATGGCACCCACCAGGCGGCCCAACCTGTCCTCCGCTTGCTGCTCAGCATGGGCAAAGCCCACTGAGATGGCCTCCCTTATCTGTCCCAGCTCATGTCACAGCTCCCTTCGCATGCCATGCAGGTCCAGATGGGCCTCCTGCTGGGAGGTGACAGCAGTCTGCAGGAGTGGCCGGGCACCATGGCCATCATGCCCAGAGGCACAGAACCCTCAGCTGCAGCTGGCAGAGGTGCCTGCGGCAATGGAGCAACTGGTACATCTTGCTGCTGGCTACTACTGGTGGTGGTCCGTGGCACCGTATGGACATTGATCCCAGCACGTGTTTGACACTGCACACCCTGCTGTTCTGCAATATCCCCCACACCGCAAACCACCGTGTGCTCCGGTACAGCCACACTGGTGACACCTACGAAACCACTTGGACCTGTTCCATGGCCTGCAAGCAGCCCCAACCCTGCATCCCCTGGCACAGGAATGGCCAGGTGTTGCAAATAGTCGGATACATCAGTGTCATCTGCACTGGTGACAGTGACCAGTAGGACCTCCCCTACACCATCATCCTCTGTCTGTGCAGCATCCAGGTGGCCACTGTATCCCAATACCCCTAGTGAGGTGTGACCCCCCTCCCCAGGCAGTTGCACGCCCTGTCCATGGGAATGCCACACATGCATGGTGTCCATGTGGCCCTGAGCTTGACAGAGGCTGGATGTTGATGGACGTTCCTCATCCACCTCCTCCACGACATCAGGAACCTGGCCGTACATCCATGGCACATCCTGTAGTGGTGCAGGCCTGTCAAACAGCACTGTGGAGACAATAGGGACAGGGTCAGTCACCCGTCTATGGACACTGTGGCCAAACACCACCACTGCTACCACCACCACACCATGCAGTCCTCAGGACAGGTACCCCCTTCACACAAGCCCGTGACAACATGCACCCACCCAACCCACAGTGACCATGGCCAGGCCAGGCATCAGTTCGGCAGGATACAGTGCACTCTGTGCAGGATACCAACAGCATGACCATGCACCCATGCCAGCACAACATACAGGGGTTACACATGTGAATACAGACCTGGCCTTGGAAGTGCAAGGGTCATCTCACAACCACCACCTGGCACACCTGTTACTGCCACCATCCTCAGTGTTGATGCCACCACCGCCATGTGTGGCTCCTCCACATGCTGCTGGTGTTCAGGTGGTCCACCACTGGTCCGCATCCTGTCCCTCAGTCGCTGTGCCTCATCCTCCTTCGCACGTCGCAGGAGGTCGTTCCATCTTTTTTGCACAGCTTATGTCATTCTTCCATGGCCTCCGACAGCATTCATAGCCGCAGTTACCTCCTCCCAAGCTTGCCGCACCACAGCATCAGTAGCCCTGTGTGAGCGTAACACCTGCTCCCTCTCCTTAACCGCATGTGCAAGGGTGTTCAACTCATCCTGCGAGAATTTGTGGGCACGGATGCACTCCTGTCATGCCACCACACCTATGGGATAATCGAAAGGGGACAGGTGTTATTGGCTGTGTCAGTGCTGCAGTGCATCACACATTAGACATCACGATGTCACCCCCTACAGTGCCACAGGCCACATGGACATATCAGATTGCTGCATGTGCATGTACAGTGCACACAGCCACATAGTCACTGTCTGTCCCGTGTATGGACAGCGAGCGTTGTATGCACATGTGCACTGCTGTGGCCTGTGTCTGCCATGTACCCCCATGACTGGGCCCACCCCTACACTAACCACTTTGCACTGTGATGTGCCCCTTTTGAGCACCACAGTGTTTGTGTGGACAAGTACACTAGCAATGTCAGGACACCATGCTGCATGGGACGGCACATCACTGGTACACTGTGTACGTCCTGCAGGGGGGGCCACAGACCATCATGCCACACATCCAGGGAGACAAGTCGGTGGGCCAGTGTCTGCCATGTACCCCACAGGACACAGCACGGTAGTGCACTAGTGCACCTGGCTGGCAGACACATTGTGCAGGCAGTGGCACATGGAACAGTTACTTGCAGGGGAACGTGCACAATGCAGTGGACAGTAGTAGTCTCATGCAGCCATCAGCACAGTGCATGCAAGTGTGTCCCACGGCGGTCATACATACCTGCCTCTCCTCTCGCTGCTCATCCCCCTGTTGCATATCTCTTTCCATGTCGTAGATTCTCACTGCTGTAATTACACCATAGTACCACAACACAACACTGGTGGTGCACTGCTTGCCCTTTTATAGCCCACCCAGGCAATCAGGCTTGTTAGTCATGTAAATGAGTGCATAATGATATGCTAATCACATGGTTTGCCCCATGCATACACAAGTACCCCCATTTGCATACACCCGTTGAATATGGCTCTGAATAGCCCCACGCTAGCACAGCAGCACTGTGCAAAGCCCAGCACAAGGCTAATGGAGGGTCAGCACCGCGCTATCCAACTAGCGCAGTGCTATGTGCATTAGTGAGGACTACACGCATGCTCATGAGGCCCCCATGTCCGCGCTATCAACCTGTCATAGCGCGATGTAGCACGGCTCTACACAGTATAGTGCAGCGCTACACGCATGCATGGTACATGAGCTCAGGGTCATGGTAGGGGTCACTCATGCGCATTCGTGAACACTTCCTGTTAGCACGGCGCTACGGCATATGTCTGCACGGCGCTAGACTGCAGTGCTAGGGAGTGTCAGGGTGTGTGGCCAGTCATTCTTACACTGTTGTAGTGATTAATTTGCCCCCTTCCACAACAGCCATGTCTGGGAGACGTAGACAAAGGGCAATGGTGGGCCATGACAAGCGTTGGGATGAGGTGGAGATGGCCAACCTGGTGAAGTTAACTGAGAGGCACCATCGGCGCCTATTTGGACCGGTCCGGGAGGGCGACCGTCCCCATAGCCAGGTCTGGGCTTCAATTGCCCATCACCTAACAGCTATCACGGGTATACCCCGTGATGGTGAGAAGTGCCACCATTGATATGTTGATATCAGGTGCAGGCAATGCCCACTGCTTGAACACTGCAGGGCGATGGTTCGGGAGGGGACTTTGCCTGTGCCAGGTAAGTGATGACTCTCACGGCGCTGCTGGCATGGGTGGTGGGGCTGCGTGTTCAGTGGTGTGCTTGTGTGCGTGTGTGTTGCTGTGCTGGACATGTTGCTCTTATGTCATGGGGTCCTCCTATCTGTTCTGTGTGTACTGTGTGGGCCAGGAGGAGACGGTGTGCACTGACCCGTGTCATGCTTGGCATGGCTTTGGTGGTGCACTGCGCCTGTGTGCCAGTGATGCGTGTGTTGTGCTACACCACTGGGGTACAGGGTGGTCTTTAGCGTACTGTGGTGGCTGATATTGTAGTAATGCTGCTGTACCATCTTCCCACTGCAGAGTGCCGAGGACACCCGGAGACAGGAGGGGCGAGACGCAGGCCGAACAGGGGTCATCCACGGACAGGCGCAGGGTGCCTCCAATGGCGCAGTGTGCGGTGGAGAGCAGTGACGATGACAGGGGTGTGTTGTGTGAGTACTGTATGATATTGTGCTTTTCTACTATGTGTCTGACTTTTCAGGGCAGGCAGTAGAGCAAGGGTGTAGGCAGGCATACGCACTGTACACATTTGTGTACAGTTTTGTGGAGTGCATGTCCTAAACTATATGCCTTTCTGTTAACGGTTACTAACTACTTCGTACTATTTGGGTCACTGTAGGCCACTGGGGTGTGGCTCTGTTTGAAATGCTGTTGTGTAGGAGACAGATACATGTATAACCTCATTAGAGAGTAGGGGAATCATCTGACAGCCATCCTACCCTTTTGGAAGGGGGGGTACCATTTGTAGTTGATGAACACATAATTTTTAAGGGGAGTGTGGCTGTTGGGGATTGTGTGTACAACATGTGAATGTCTGGCTACACCTCTGCACTAGAGTGCTGTGTCTGGTGTTGTGGCACAGTTGGCTAGGTAATCCAGGCCAGATGTGATATGGCTGCGTGCATTTGTGTTGTCTTCCTTGCTGCTGCAAAGCCTGAGACATGTAATGCTTGCTATATGTCTTATCTATTGTTGCCATTGCCGCCATGTGCACTGATATCTGCCTTGTACTGCCATGTGCATCATGTTGCTGTTATGTCCACCATTGTGGAAGGATGCTGCATGTCTGTGCATGGCCGTAGGCCAGTCGTCATGCCTGGGGGTTGGGGATTACTGGGGTCAGCCTGTCGTGCTGCCTGTTACTGCTGCTGTTGTTGTCCTGTCTGCCATGGCAACACTGTTCTCCACTTCTCATGGCATGTCTAATTCATAGTACCATGTATAAAGTGTCAGTATCTGTGCAGGACATGTTGTAAGCGCATGCCAGGGCTATGCACACTATGGCGTACGAGGGGACACTGTGTCATGTGGTGCCTGTATCTCCCTGCCAGTGTACTGTCATGGTGGCGAGGACACGGGTATGTTATTGTGTACCCTTGTCCGGCCTCCGTGGTGGACATGCACGGGGCTGTTGGGGAGGGAGCCTCTGGGACTATGGTGCCACACGGGCCTGTGTGGCTGTGCATTGCATGTTTGCCTGTTGCGGCATGTGTGTCGGCAGGCATCCTCCAAGCACTCAATGGTGTGCTTTTTGATTTCTGATGTGGAGTTGGCAAATAGGCTCTGAACTGCTTACTTTTTCTATGAAGCCTAACAAAGACAATGTTGTACCTTTCTGTGATTTAATTCATTGGGGTCTACGTTAGGAGGACTGGTCACTATGACGTCTGTGTATCCCATGGACAATACAACTGTACAGGTTGTGGGCTGGTATGTGGGTGTCTTGGGGAGCAATGCATGGCTTTGTATTTACGCATGCAGGGCAGCGCCCATTGTCATGGGTTTCATAAGTTGTATTTAGTATACCACTGGTGGCAACAGACACAGTCCTGGTGTACGTTTGTATATTGTCTGGCTACACTTCAGGGTGGGGTAGCTCGCCCTAACAATGGGGAGAGAGGTAGCAGTGTGTCCACATGGTGTGCAGTTGTGACCTCCCTGGCTACACCCCTGCCTGTGGGCTCCAGCTCTGTTGTGGGGGCCATTGTCCCCTAGAGGGTGCTGTCCCTCAGTCCCTGTAGTGCATGTTGTTTGTGCACAGGTTATGCAGGTGTGCTGCAGGGGTTGTTCTGAGGTAGCATGGTGTGCTGGGTGTCAGGCCCTATGGCAGATGCTGCTCCCCACAGGTGTGGGTGTGTGCCTCGCCATGCCTTGTCCACCAGGGTGACACTGTCCTGTGCATGCCATTGGCCTACCACTGCACTGCCACTGGTGGACTGTGGCCTGTGTCTCTGTTTCACATGTGTGTGTCTTCTTGCATGTGTGCCTTCAAGGTGCTGCCACTTTGGGTGGTGGCACAGCCCTGTGCCATGCTCTTCACCAGTGTGGGCCCCTCATCCTTCTGTTGTGGCAAGTGGTGTGGGTGGGCATTGGCACTTTCCCTGTTTGTGTACTGCTTGGTTACCCGTCCTGCAGTCCCTACTGTTATGTTGCCAGTGTCGTTGTCCTCTGTGGTCATTAGGTCTCTGTGGTCCATGTCGAGTCTCTATCTGAGTCGCTTGCCACTGTTCCGCACTTATGTCAGTCACCCACCTGTTCAGAGCTTCCTGTCATCATTTGTACAGCTGCTGTGTTATAGCATCGTGGGTGGCAGTTTGGCTGGGTCTCTACAGTTCTTGTGGAGGGCAGCAGTGAGGGTGGCCACTGTTGGGGAGTCTGGGACAGGCATGTCTGTTACACACCTGGTTGGGGCTGTGGCACCTTCTCCAGTTAGTGTCATCTGTATTGTGTATCATAGCTGTGTGACCGTGGGCAGCATGTCCCACCATGTGTCATCCCATGTGCATGTCATTCAGTGTTCACTTGTCGTTCACATCTCTGGGGGTGGCTGTCTGTTTGCACTGTTACAGTCTGCACGCCGCTGTGCTGACTGGATTCCACTGTGTTAGGTTTCTCAGCATACATCTATGCATATCCATGTACATTGGGTTGTTGCATGCTGCCTGTTACATACTGCTTTGTCCTGCAGGCACATGTTAGTGTGCCTTGTGGTTTGTTCTGTACTGACACATGGGCATGGTTATTGGGGCATGCTGTCCACCGTGTGGTGGTACATGGTGCCTTTGTGTCATCGTCATGTCCTGATATGGTCCCCCTTTCTCCTGTAGGTCCACCTCAGGTGTCACTGTGGGCCACCCGTCCAGAAGAGGGTGAAGGCACGGAGGAGCTGTTGAAGAGGGTGGTGTGGCAACAGTGTACTCTGATCGAACAGCAGGCTGTGTTGATTGCTGAGACGAGGCGGGTTGCGGCCATCCTGGATGAACGTCTGCCAGCGCCTGCCCGCACCTAACTCCTGCCTACTATTTTCATTAGCCTGCTTCCTGTCCCTGGCCCACTGTCCCTAGCCCTATGTCTGCCATCCTGTTTCCCTCCATTGCTTCCTATGTCCACATCCCTCTCCCTTCCACATTCTTTCCTCATTGTACTGTAGATATATTTCTCATTTGCCTTTTTGCACTGTTACTGTTGTTTTCCCCATTGTTTTCAGTCCCTTTGTTAAGCCTGACCTTTTCCCTTTCATTATGTTTTTCTTGTACCCCATTTTTACAAATGGTGTTCAGCTGTGTTTTGCTTTGTTTTTCTGTATATTTGTTCCTGTTGCCTTTGTGCCTTACCTATTCCCTTTTCGCATTATACTTTATTATGCTTGACATTCCTGTGTCCTGTGTCTTTTTGGGGTGGACTCGGGATTTGACAGTGTTCTGTGGTATTCTGTTTTCACTTGTGGGTCCAGGTTATTCCATGCCTTTCACTAGTACTGCGGTTGTGTCTGGCTGGGCTATTTTGCTTTCCTGTGTTCCTGGACAGCCACTTACACCTCTGACACTTTGTTTCTGTGGGTGGTTGCACTGCCTCTGTCTGATTGCTATATTCAGTGATGTCTTAATCCTGGGCAATGTTTGCCCTGCACTCCTGGGCCTGTTTACCCGGCTTCCTTAGCTTACTATATTCAGCTGGTTTTGCACCGGGCTATTCGTTTTGAATATAGCTATGTTTTTGCTCTGGACACAGTTTGCCCGACGGGCAGTGCTAATTTAGCCCCAGGGCACAATTTTGAATATCTGGCCCAGCGACTCTTAAAACATTATTGGCATGTTTTAAATGCAGGTAATGACTTGAAAGGAAACAGGAGACAGTTTATAGAAAAGGTAAAAGTCTTAAGGTTCTGTTAGCACACAGTCATCTGAGTCCAAAACATAATCTAGTGGGAAATGTGCCAAAATTTCCATATGGTTCCTTTAGATGTGGATCATGTAATATTTGTGAATTCATGAAGCAAGGAAAAGATTTTATTAGTCCAACTAATGGAAGGAAATATGAGGTCAGACATTATATAAACTGTCAAGCCTCTTTCATAATTCATGCCATGCGGTGTGATTGTCCATCTTTATATGTAGGGAGAACTATTAGACCAGCAAAAGAATAAGTTCAAGAACAAGTTAGCACTATAAAAAAAAAACAAAGTCAGATACTCTGGTATCAACCAGAGTATGCCTTGTGTGGTGTGTCATGAGGTGCAGCCGAGTGACTTAACCACAAAAGTAGTGGGTAAACCCCCAATAACCCACACCCTAGAGTGCCTTATTGTGATTATACAATGGACCCATGATACTCTGGTTGATATTCATTAACATCAATATCATACTTCTGACATCAACATTTTTCATGTATTGGCCATATTGGGAGACCCGCCCGCCAGAGGTGGAAATAGAGAACATACACTATTGCAGCTAAAAAGTAGACTGATTTTTGAATTAGGATCTTTAAATCCAGTTGGCAGAATGGTTGTGTATATTATATTACACAATGGTGTGTGAAAATCCTGTAACCTCATTGGTCAAAACATGTCACATGACTGTGGGTAAATCCTGCATTACCTACGGCTGAGGAAATGCATTTATAAAACAACATAATTAAACACATTTTACACATGGGTCCATTGTATAATCACAATAAGGCACTCTAGGGTGTGGGTTATTTAAGCAATAAGGCATGACAAGGTGTGTGTTATCGTGTAATAGCACGTCCACTCCTGGGGTGGGTTGAAGCAACGAGGCAAAGCCAGAAGCCCACTACCTAGGAGGATGCGCATATAATTTATAACACAAACCTTTGAGTGCCTTATTGCAATTATACAATGGTTCGATGTTATAAAAAATAAAAAAAAATTAAAATGTTTTTAGTAGATTTTTTGTGTTTCTGAAGAGACAGCAGCCAACAAATCAGCCAATAAATCAATACAGTGATGTTATTGTGTAATAACATCACTGTCTCAGGCACCCACTGACCAATCAGAATACAGGAAATTTTCTCGCCATTGTATAATGGGGGTTTACCCACTTCTTGTGTGGTTAAGTCACTCGGCTGCACCTCATGACACACCACACAAGGCATGAGTAAACCCCCAATAACCCACACCCTGTTGTGCCTTATTGCTTAATTATCAAGCATTGTTTGATAATTCCCCATAATCAAAAAAGTAGAATTTTGGCTAACAGCTTCCTGTTGTTATTCACTGACTATGATATTTTGTGTTACTCTGTGGTGGGTAGAGAGGAGGAGGACACTGTCCAGGGTTAGAGTTTTATGCAGCGCCATATTTGGTTTTAGTATGGGGTGACCCTTATGTACCCATCATTGTACAATGTATTAGTCTGCTGGGTTCCTGTCATTTGAGGAGACGCAAATGATTAAGGCCTCTATTTTCATTCATAAGGTGGTTCTGGGTCAATTGCCTTCTTCTATATTGGAAATGTTCCCCTTTTATTTTAAGAGAAGGCAAAGGATCACAAACTGGTTTGTGCTTTAACATCCCCTTCAGGACAACAGTGGCAGGTCAAAGAGCCCACAATTATCAGGCTACTCATTTTATACAATTTGCCAAAATCAGTCAAGCACAGTAAATCTATAGCTAGTTTTAAGAGCATGTTGTGTAAGTTATTTCTAACTCGGCCCTTGTTGTAATTCTGTACATTGATTGTCTTCTGTTTTTTGTGATGGTTTTGTATTGTACCTACTGGCCACATATGAAAATGGTCAGCTTCTTGCTCATTATGTTTTACCAGTAGAATAAATGAATGACTGTTTTTTTTTTGGGGGGAGGGGATGCTGTTCGGGTAAATGTTAGATAAGGGAGTCACTGCAGCTGGTGACAACATTAATAAAGGTCCTCTGTGGCAGGGAGTCATCACTGCCAGTAGCAATATCTAGAAAACCGTCTAGGAAAAGGAGTCACAACCGCATATTACAACCTCAGTGAAGTCTCTCTGACAAACCACTGTCATTGTAAGCTGTAATATGCAATTCATGTTTATGCGTGTGTGTGTATGTGTGTGCAAGTATTTGTGTGAATGTGAGTTTTCATGGATGTACTGCCAGTCAAACTTCAACACTGCCCAGTACCATTGTTACTTTGATTTCAATATTGGAAATGGTTTTAGTAGCCAGTGCCCTTTTGCTTGCAATCCGTTGGCACCCTCTGCTGTCCATTTTTAATTATTACAATGCTCTTTTAAAATATATAAATTCATTGGTCCGTCTGAAGTACCCAATACCCTCATGAAGCTAACACAGCAAAATGTTAGGTCAGGAATGCTGTCAGTCAGAGATTTTTGTGGCTCTTGGCAGCAAATGTTATGCTATAAGCATTTTATTTTCTTGAACGGTCTTCATTTTTGCACAACAATTGCATGTGTTTTTATAAATGAAGTCACAACATACTGGTGAGCACAACAATGTTGGGGGACGGCTAATTTCTTTTTAGAACTTTGTACTTGGAACAACTCCACCAGTTGATCACCTTTTTAAAAGATGTTTGGTAAGGAAGACTGCCTATAAGTAAATCTCTGCTTTGGAGTTTCAGTGGATTCTGCATCCCTAGAAATGTACCTGGAGTACACAAAATGTGTTCAACTTCAACTGAAGGAAGCTTACCGATTGACATCAGAGGTCACCATCAAAAGCAGCGTAGCTAACCAAAAGAGATATGACCAAAAGGTGCATCATCAAGTGTTACAGCTCAGGAAGAGAGTTCTTTTGCAAATCCTTGGGGTACAGGGAAACCAGAACATAGCTAACAACTGAACTCTCGCACTGTACATCATTATGAAACAGCTGCCCGATTTGCCTGTTTATTAGATTCAGCAAGAGTAATACAAAGGCCTGACCCAAACAGTACACCAGAACCACCTTTGATCAATTAGACAGTTGATGTCAGAGGCAGTGCTAGAGATGTAACATCCTGGTACAAGGAGAACGAAGATCTGAAGTCACACAAAATGGCACGTAATTGCAGCATGAGTCCCTGACTCACTTGCGTCTGATGCTTTCCCCATGTAACCTCCAGGTGAGGAAACCTCTGATGAGAAAAAGGATGAAATACTGTATTTGCTTCACGTGCCTTTAGGACCTCAGGATGCTCGTCTGCCACCAATAGAACAAAGATGCTCTGATCCAACATCTGCCACATCTCTACCCATGGGGTCCCCAAAAGTGGTATTTCCACTCTTTTGAATCCTGCAGCTCCTTTTATTTTAGCCACAGGAGCCCACTATTCAGTTAAAACATGGGGACATTAAAGAGAGCACACAACTGAGCATTCTCCTGCAGAGACTACGAACATACGAAATTTGCCAGCAGATAAAGGCCTAGAGGTCTATCAAGTCTGCTCGAATGTGCAGCTAGCACCCCTTATTCTGCAGCTGCCCCTCCCTTCCACCCTTCCCCTTCATTAACCCTCCCCCTTGTCCTGTCCCATCCTCGTTTGAAGCAGTCCACTGTTCTACTGCATACCACTTCAGCAGGTAAAGCATTCCACCCATCCACCACCCTCTCTGTAAAAAAGTGTCTCCTCATCTCCCTCCTGAACCTTCCTCGCTCCAGTCTCATATCATGGCCCCTGGTGGCCCTCCCCTCCCTTACTTTGAACAGCCCCTCTGTACCAGTCTTGTTTATTCCTTTCATGTATTTAAAGGTTTCAATCATGTCACCCTGTCTCTTCTCTCTCCAGTGAGTACATGTTCAACTCCTTCAACCTCCTCTTGTATGATAAGTCCCCAGCCCCTTGATCATCTTTGTCGCTCTGCGCTGCACCCCCTCCAGTAACTTAATGTCCCTCTTCAGATACGGGTGCCAGTACTGCACGCAGTACTCCAGGTGTGGTCTAACTAATGACCTATACAGTGGCAGAATCACCTCCTCCCTCCTCGAAGGTATACGCCTTGCAATACAACCCAGCATTTTGTTGGCCTTTGCAGCTACCTTCCTACATTGTGCCGAGTTGTTCATTGACCCTGTAATGAGCACACCCAGATCCTTCTCCTCCTCTGTCTGGGCTAGCTGCACTCCCCTTAGCTGGTAACTCCTCCTTGGGTTCTTCATCCCAAAATGTAGCACCTTGCACTTTTTGCCATTAACGCCCAGTTGCCAGGTGTCTGACCAGGTTTCAAGCTTTGCCAGATCATCCTGCAACCCCTGCCATCCCCCTAGGTCATCCACCACCGCGCCTACCTTAGTATCATCAGCAAACAGACTGATCTTGCTCTTGATGTCCCATGATATGTCTGCAATGAATATCCCAAACAACACTGGTCCCAACACCGAGCCCTGTGGAACACCGCCGTCACTGACCTTTGGTGTGAGAGCTCCCACCCACCACCACCCTCTGTTGCCTTCCCTGCAGCCAGTTTCCTACCCATCTCACCAGCTTTGCACCCGTCCCTGTGCCTACTAACTTCCTTCCCAGCCTTCCATGTGGCACTGAGTCGAATGCCTTACTGAAGTCCAGATACAGGACATCCATTGCATGGCCCCTGTCCAGTTGCCTAGTTACCCAGTCATAGAACTCGACCAGGTTGGTTTGGCAGGATCTGCCACGTATGAAGCCATGCTGTCTGCTGTCCTGTAGTCCTTTGGCCTCTAGGAGGGCCACCAGCCTCTCCTTCAGGATAGTTTCCCTTAGCTTACCCACGATGGATGTGAGACTCACTGGTCTGTAGTTTCCCAGTTCATCCTTGGGGCCACTCTTGTGGAGGGGCACCACATGAGCCATCCTCCAGTCCTGAGATACACACCTCGAATGTAGTGAGGCATTAAATAGGTCTGCCAAAGGTCCTGCAAGGACCTCTGCCAGCTCCTTCAGTACCCTGGGGTGGATGTCATCTGGGCCTGGCGCCTTGTCCACCCTCAGTGCCTTCAAACCCTCTCGAACTCTGCTCTCCATGATTTCCCCATCTGTCACCACTTTCCACCCTGCTTCTGCCATGCAGACTGATGTAATTCCTGATAATCCTGGGAAGTGGATCAGGTAGGAGGGGTGGACATGGCCTACCTAGATTTTGGAAAGGCCTCTGACACCATCCCACACAGGAGATTAGTGAGCAAGCTGGGTAGTCTAGGAGTGGGACCAAAGGTGGTAAACTGGGTAAGAAATTGGCTAAGGAATAGGAGACAGAGGGTGGTGGTAAATGAAGTTCACTCCAAGGAAGAGAGGGTGACCGGTGGGGTTCCTCAGGGATCTGTACTGGGACTGGTCCTCTTTAGTGTCTTTATCAGCCACATTGCAGAGGATCTGGAAGTAAAGGTCTGCCTGTTCATAGATGACATTAAAATCTGCAGCAGATTTCTGCTTGCGTCGCAGGTGACCCGGGTTTGGGAACAGACTCGGGTTGTCGGAGAGCCGCTGTGGAAGAAGGATTGAGCATCTGCATACAACTCGCCTTCTCTGGGGGGGAGGGGGGATGTGAGCTGGCACCTGCGGATGCCGGGAGCACAGCAGGACATCAGGGCTCTGATTGCTGGGGGAGAGACGGACGTCAGCATTTGCCTTGACGTCACGTGGCACGTCACTCTCCTGTGGAGAAAATTCAGGAAAAACAGCTCCCTGTCTAAGCCAGATGATGGTCTCTGGCCCTCCGCTGCTGCCAGGCTTCACGACTGACCCGCCTCAGTGACACCTGGAGCCGATTGCTGCAGTGCGCTGGATGGCCCACACTGGTGCCTTCCCTCTCGGAGGAGGGAGTCCCACCCAGAGAAGGAATATGCCAGGCTACCTCCAGGGGGTCACAGTATGAAGTAAGGGTCGGTGTTGAGGACCATGGAGGCCCAAAGGAGGGGCTGGCCAGGGGGAGCAGAGGAGCAAAAATAAATAAATCTCTGCAGCAGAGTAGACACGGGGGAAGGGGCTGGAAAAATGACAGGGAATCAGAAAAGGTTAGCAGAGTAGTCAACGGTATGGCAACTGGGCTTCAATGTATAAAAGTGTAAAATCATGCACTTGGGGCACAGACACCCAGGGGAAGAGTAAAAAACGGGAGGAGGAGTATTGACAACCACCAAACTGGAAAGAGAGCTGGGAGTTATGATATCTGATGACCTGAAAGTGGCTAGGCAGTGTGACAAGGCAGTCAGGAGTGCTAGTAGGATGCTGGGGTGCACAGAGAGGGGCATCACCAGCAGAAAGAGGAAGATGGTGTTACCCCTGTATAGATCACTGGTGAGACCTCATCTGGAGTACTGTGCCCAGTTCTGGAGACCTCATCTTCAGAAGGACATAGAAAGAATGGAGGCGGTCCAGAGGAGGGCAGCCAAAATGATGCAGGGTCTGCATCAAAAGCCCTATGAGGAATGACTGAAGGACCTTAATATGTATACACTGCAGGAATGAAAGGAGAGGTGGGGTATGATAGAAACTTTAAAATTCCTCACAGGTATAAATAAGGTTCAAGAGGGAAGCATCTTTCAGAAAAAAAAAAGATGCTCAAGGATGAGGGGGTCATGCTATGAAGCTGGAAGAGAGTAGACTGAGAGGAGATGTGAAGAAGTACTTCTTCACAGAGAGGGTGGTGGATACCTGGAACAGGAGGTGGTGGGGGCAAAAACTATAATAGGGTTTAAGAAAGTATGGGATAGGCATAAGGGAACCTTAGTGATAATACAAGTAGGGGATAAGTTGGAGATCAAGTTAAGTCTGTGGTGATACAGTAGGTAAGGAAAAACAGTGGACTAGGTGTGCTGAGCAGTCTTTATCTGCCATCAGATTTAATGTTTCTATTCCTGGTAATGCTACTGTGCTGGATACAGAGCAGGAAGATGGACACGTGGCTCTTCCAGGGAAAGAATCAGTCTTACTTAGATGCATCGCACATCAGTTAAACTAACCAATTAAGTTATCTAATGATACCCTTGGTACTTCCTTCCTGTGCCCCCTTGCATGGAATAGATACTGCAAATATGTGGTGCTCATAATATATTCTCTGCACAGACCCTCTCATTACTATTCAGCATTACCAGTCAGGGTGGGGAAATGGGTTTGAATAATGACAGATGAATCTGGGTTAACTGTTTTAATGTGGATAGATAAGCATTAGCTGTCTAGGTAAAACTGTGATGTCACATATATACAATGTGTAACATATGCTCTTGTTAGTTAGGAATCAGGAGTTAGTTAATACTGTGCATTGTTAAATAATATTCATATTACCATTGCCAATTGAAATATGCTGGACTGTATGGACAGTGTCTTGATGATGACGTGGAGAGTTTGTCGGGGGCGTGTGCAGCCCCCTGAACATGGGCCTATCTTTTTGGGATCATAGGCCCACAGCTACTTCCACTGGTTGGCCAAGATGATCCTCTTCACCATTCGATACCCTGATCCATGTAACCACTGCATGGAGGACTGACAGGGCATCAGCAGCATGTAGCAGAAGTCTGTGGTGGGAGTACTACCTGTGGAGACTTTGATCTTTGCAGTCACTGTTGTATAGCCAAACCCCATGATGATGGACCCAGATGGGACCATGAAGGTCAGAACCAGGTGTAGAAGTGCCTTTGGGCATATAGACCTAAAGCGTAGGACCCAAGGCACTGGAAGCAGAGAAATCAGCCCTAGATCACCAGAGAGGAAAACTGCTCATGCCTACTGCCAGGAGAATTCAAGAGAAGGAGAGAGCTGTTCAACCACCAGCTCTGCTTTTTATTCCCAGACTGGAGAATGGCTACTGTGCCAATAACATAGACTGTTGTCTGGGTTCTATCCATTAGCAAGTTATTCATCCATCTGGTAATTCCTTCCCTTAGCTCCAGATGGCTCACCTTCTTTTTTCCTTTTTATTCTCTTTATGCACCTACCTAACTGGGGCATCTCTCAGGGATCCATGCTCTGCTCCTTGGCTCCACCACCTGTCTGAACTGCACTCCCTTCACTACATCAGGATCAGGATCCTGGGCTCTCCTGGCCCAAGGAGAGGCCCACGAGTCCCTAAGGGGAGAGTAGACAGTTACGGCCGATGTTAGGCGTGTGGCCGGGGAAACTGATGGTCCCGTCGCCTCACCCGGCGGTAGGGGAATTTTCTGTGTTTTTCCTCCTATTGGCTGGGAAGTGCAGTGCACTCCAGCGTGTTGTATGCTCGCTCCAGAGCATGCCCACAGGAGTGCCTCCCAGCCAATCCCCACTCTTCCTGGCTCCCGACTGCTGCGAGCCCCCAGCACCACCAGAGGCCACTAGACTGCAGGAGAGTGATCCCCCCCCACCCCAGGGAGAGAGAGCTGTCCTCTGGACATTCAATCCCTACCCTTCCCTGCCAGCCCCCAGCGTCCCAGGCTCATTCCCAAACCCGGGTCACTGGTGTGGCACAAGGTGTGGCATTCAGCACCTCAACACTCAGCACCACCAGGCCAGCGTTCATCTTCTTAACTAGTGTCTTATGTGGTATCAAGTTAAAGGCTTTGCTAAAGTTCAGACATAGTAAGATCCACTGCCTGGTCCCTGTCTACCATTTGGGTCACTTCATTAAAAAAGCTTAGGTTCATCTGACATGACTGGGCCCTCAGAAATCCATTCTGGTTTCCGTCCATTAGCACTTTTCATCTTAAGAATGCGACCATCCCATCTTTAATAATTGTCTCCAAAAGGTTTTCCGCCATTGATGTCAGGCTCATCAGCCTGTTGTTTCCTAGATGATTGTGCACTTTGTGTAAATGAGCCACATTTTCTTCCCACCAGCCTTTTAGGCATTACATCTGATGTTAATGATTTCCATAGAGAACTACGAGCAGCTCTGCTAGCAATTGCTTTGCTTCTTTCAACAATCTACAGTGACTCACAACTGGCCCTGGCTTTTATTTTATTTTTTTAAAGTTCTCCAGTCCCTTTATTACCTGTTTCCTTGTAATTCTCCCCATCTTAAATCTTCCCCTTGTAGTACCCTCAAATTGTCTCCTGCTGTCTGTGAGTGGACCTGCCTCATCGGTTGCAAACCCCGAACAAAAGTATTCATTTAGTATCCTTGCCTTCACTCTGCCATCCACTATACTCAGCCCATCCTTGTTTATCCTTTTTGTGTTTTCCCTCATCTCTTTCCTTTCATTAATGTATCTAGAGAAAGATTTTTTTTTGTTCTCCTTGATCCTTTCTGCTAGCCTTACTTATGCCTTTGCTTTTGCCTCCATGATAAACCTCTTACTTAGACCCAGTTTCTCCTGATACCTCCATCTGTTTGCCTCACTCTGCTCCTTGTGAGTCATAAATGCCCCTTTCTTGTCCCTAATAGCCTTCTTTATCTGTCCATCTAACCATATCAGTTTCTTATGTTTTTGTGTAATTTTATGGTCCTGTCACAGTCTCGGGGGACTCTGTATTAGCCTCTTTTAATGCTGCGCACTTCTCCCTCCATCCCCTTGATCCCATGGAAGTCATTTAGTTTTTGTCTGCAAGGGAACAAGTCTTCTGGGCAATCGGTTTAAATGCTTCATTGGCAAGCTTTTAAACTAGTCAAGGGGGGAGGCACTGATAAGCAACAGGGAATTCACAGCCTATCCCTACAAAACAGGGTACTAAATGAGGAAAAGACCAAGTTAGAAAGGTCAGTGGGGGATGTTGCTACAAGAGGCAAAGTCATCAAAAAATGGAGTGCAATGAGTACCAATGCCCATAGTCTGAGTAACAAGTTTCCTGAATTAGTGGCCTTGATGGAGGAGGAACATCTGGATATCGTGGCAGTCACAGAAACATGGTACACACAGAACCATGACTGGGACATAAACATACCAGGATACACTATCTACAGGAGGGACAGGGAGGGTAAAAGAGGAGGAGGAGGAGTAGCTCTCTACATAAGGGAAGAAATCAAAGCAACAGAACAAAAGGGTAAACAGGGAGGAGAGGAAGCACTGTTTGTCAATTTGGAGACAGGCAATGGCACCACAATCCACACAGGGGTTGTATACAGACCACCATTTCAGGGGGAGGAAATGGACCATGAAGTGACACAAAGTATACTTAGAATGGCAGAAAAAGGGGGGTATTGCTGATGGGGGATCTGAATATGCCAAATGTTAACTGGAGTGCAGTTGCAGCAGCCACTTCTAAGAGTGGGGTTATTCTAGATGCCCTACAGGGGGCATGCCTTAGACAACTAGTATTGGAACCCACTCGAGAGGGAGCAATCGTAGACCTGGTACTCTCACATGGAGATGGAGGAGGATCACAGCTGTAGAAGTGGGTAGCCATCTGGGAACTAGCAACCATCGAACAGTATGGTTCACTATAAACACTGCAGTAGAGTCAAGGCATACAAAGGCAAAAGTACTGGACTTTAGGAGGGCTGACTTTGCCAAAATGGGTGTGTCTAAGGAATGCAGCAGCAAATGGGCAGGAAGGAGGGGTAGAAGAACAATGGGAAATAATCAAAACTGCCATCACAGAGGCAACAAGCCTTTGTGTGAAGCAAATAAACAAAATAAAACGATGTAAGAAACCACTATGGTTCTCAAAGGAGGTGGCAGGGAAGGTTAAAGAGAAAAAGAAAGCATTCAGGAAGTATAAGGAATCATAGAAGGTGCAGGACAGATAATTGTATCAGTTAAAGCAAAATGAAGCTGGGAAGGCAGTCAGAACAGCAAAGGCCAAAACTGAGGAAATGATAGTCAAATCAGTTAAGAAGGGGGATAAAACCTTTTATAGGTACATCAGTGAACAAAGGAAGACCAAGGGAGGGATAGTGAGGCTTAATAAATGGGAAGGAGGGTGGGCAGAGGGTGACTGTGAAAAGGCAGAGATATTAAACAAATATGTTTGCTCAGTATTCACAAATGAAGAGGGGGAGGTACCTAAACCAAACAATAGAAACACTCTGGATACAGGAGTTGATACCAGTCCATTTACAGAAGAATGGGTTCTGAAAGCACTCTTAAAACTGAAGGTGGACAAAACAATGGGGCCTGATAGAATTCATCCCAGAATTCTAAAAGAACTAAGGGTAGAACTGGTAACACCACTGACTACCCTCTTTAACAAATCAGGGGAGGATGGGGTGGTACCTGAGGACTGGAGGAGGACAGATGTGATTCCACTTCACAAAAGTAGGAGCGGGGCAGAAGCAGGAAACTACAGACCTGTTAGTTTAATGTCAGTGACAGGAAAAATAATGGAATCACTTCTGAAGGAAAGAATTGTCGAGTACCTAGAGGCCAGAGGGGCACAGGACTCAAGGCAGCATGGATTCACAGCAGGAAGGTCATGTCAGACGAATTTGATAGATTTCTTTGACTGGGTGACCAAAGTAGTAGATCAGGGAGGGGCTGTTGACATGGCCTACCTAGACTTTAGCAAGGCATTTGACACAGTCCCACACAAAAGATTAATACACAAGTTAGCCAGCCTGGGAATGGGTCCCAAGATGGTAGCCTGGGTAAAGAATTGGCTGGAGAACCGCACACAGGGGGTAATAGTAAATGGAGTCAACTCTGAAGAAAGGGGGGTTACTAGTGGGGTACCACAGGGTTCAGTACTAGGACCAGTCCTCTTCAATGTCTTTATAAGTGACATTGCAGAGGGACAGGAGGGAAAAGTATGTCTCTTTGCAGACGACACAAAGATATGCAACAGAGTTGATACACAAGGTGGGGTGGAAAGGATGAGAAGAGGCTTGGCAAGGTTGGAGGAATGGTCAAATGTATGGCAGCTTAGATTCAATGCTAAGAAGTACAAGGTAATGCACCTGGGAAACAAAAACCCAGGGGAAGAGTACACAATGGGGGGTAAGATACTAACAACAACAAAAATGGAAATGGACCTGGGGGTAGTTATATCAGATGACCTAAAGGTGGGCAAGCAATGTGAGAGGGCAGTAAGGAGGGCTGGGGGGATACTGGGATGCATAGGGAGAGGCATCACCAGTAGAAAACAGGAAGTTATTACCCCTCTGTACAGACAGCTGATGAGACTCCATCTGGAGTACTGCATGCAGTTCTGGAGACCCAATCTCCGCAAAGACATAAACAGGATGGAGGCAACGCAGAGGAGGGTAACTAAAATGGTGCAGGGTCTGCAGCAGAAGCCATATGAAGAGAGACTAAAGGAACTTAATATGTATACCCTCAAGGAAGGGAGGGAGAAGGGAGACTTGATAGAAACAGTCAAGTGCCTCAAGGGAATCAACAAAGTCCAAGAGGGTAGCATCTTTCAGAAAAAGAGGTGTGCAAGAACAAGGGGGCACAATTTGAAGATGGGGGGTGGCTTAGATGTTCAGAGGTAATGTAAGGAAGCATTTTTTCACAGAGAGGGTTGTGGATGCATGGAACGGCCTTCCGGAAGAGGTTGTGGAGTCAAAAACAGTGGTGGAATTCAAGAATGCATGGGACAGTCATAAGGCAATTCTAGGGAGTGGGAGTAGGAAGTAGACTGTTAGTTAACTAGGATCTGCAGCTTATCCATTAGGTAGGGAAATGGACAGACTGGGTGGGCCAAGCAGTCCTTATCTGCCATCAAATTCTATGTTTCTATGTTTCTCACCCATGTTCTTGAAATTTGCTTTCCTGAAGTCCCGCACTATTTGTCAGAGGTCATCTTTTGCAGTCCAGCTTCATGTTGAATTTCCCTGCATAATACTCACTCTGGCCAATTGGGGCTTGTACATTAATGTCCCTTATAATGTCTTGAGTTGACAACACAAAGCAACCCCATATCCACTCATTAGTTTCCTGCCAAAGTCGCAAAGGTACAACAATAAGTTGGGGTGGTTGAAGCCACTGGTGTGAAGACTGGAGTATACCTGGTTGAGCTTGCATTTGGTGTAGGACAAGCTGTCTCTGAATACTCACTATGGACCTGGGGTGTATCAGAGGGAAATTACCCTGATGAGGACAGTGTTGCTGTAAGGAAGTATTATGGTGGTGAGGAATAGACTATTTCAGCTCCTCAACACTGAAGACAAACTTTTACATCCTTTAACTCTGGAGTCCAGAGGGGTTGTTTCCACAGAAAAGTGCAAGAAATATGGTTTTTCCTTCATCGACAGTGTCCTCCATCAAAGTGGCAATCATCCAGGATGAAATGGTTCCCTGTAGTTGGGGATGGGGGCAGTTTCCTCGAGGGCACTCCAATACTTTGGACAGAGCTTCTGCCACTACAGGAACAGGAGATATCCCAGGTTATGTCTTCACTGTGGAAAAACCAGAAATCAGTGCACAACCTCCCCAACACAATTTTTGAAAATCTGAAACTAGAAAATATTTTCTCTGCTTGAATTGCCCACTTACTTATTTAATTTCAGATAGGAGTGATGGTCCCTTGGTATTCAATACAGGGCCTTGTTGTGAAGCCACCCAGCTACCAGATGTCAAGGTAGCTACCCATAATCTGCACCCTTATTTCAAAAATGCATCTGCCTGAAATGGTTTCCTTTATATAACGTGCACAGCCTTGATCAAGGTGTAGTCCCCAGCCAATGTGCAGATAACTAGCAAGGAGCAGGCTAATAAGGGAGCCATAGTTCTCATAATCAAATTTAGCTGCTCACCCTTGCTCATTCATAAATTTTAAAATGGCTATTCTGTTAGGGTTGCCACTGCATATGGCATACAACATGCATCAGCAAGATCAGAAACCAGTGCACTCCCTCCCCCCTCACAATTTTGGCAAATCTTAAAAATAGAAAATATTTTTTTCTGCCTAAATTGGCCACTTACTTATTTAATTTCCAATAGAACCGGGTGTCTTTTGGTATTCGTTACAGGGCACTGTTGTGAAGTCACCCATCTGGCCCCATTCCAAAATGCTTCCTTTATATAAGATGGGCAGCCTTAATTGACTTAATCAAAGTGCGGTTCCCAGCCAATGTGTAGATAATTAGTGAGGCGCTAGCTAATGAGAGAGCCATACTTCTCCCAACCAAATTTAGATGCTCAGTCTTGCTCATTCACAAACTTTAAAATGGCTTTTCCATTAAGGGTGCTACTGCTTCCTGTGGTAGCTGACATTGTCTGGGTTCCCTGGAGGAGGGGGGACATTTTTCATGCTGCATTAAAGAATGCAGTGGTGATCCCTCTTCTCATGAAAGCCTCTCTAGACACTGAGGTTCTAGGAAACTATAAACCTGTCTCAAACCTTCCCTTTTTAGGCAAAGTAATTGAGAAGGTGGTAGCATTGCAACAGGAGACCCACCTGTTGCAGTATGATACTTTATATGCTGGTCTTTCCAGTTAGGTTTCAGGTCTTGACAGTGCAGAGATTGCCCTGTTAAAGGTGTTAAATGATCTCTTTCTAGTTAGGGATTGGAGTGGATACTCTATGGTGATTCTCTTTGATCTCTCCTCTGTGTTTGAAACTGGATCATTGGGTTTTACTGACTACCTGGGGAAGTACGGAGGACTCTTTAGAACTGCTGCTTTGTTTTGATCCTTTCCTTGCTGGCAGGACTCAGCAGGTGACCATAGGAAAATCTTCTTCTCCTCTGGGGGATGCAGTAGCCTGTATTGTTCCTGAAGTCAGGATCTTTTCCCTGATGTTATTCAGGGTGTACATGTTGCTTCTGGGAGAGTTTGTGAGGCAACGCAATTTTGGGTTCTACTGATATGCTGATGATATCCAGTTGTACCTCTCCTTTGTCCCAGATTGCGGGGACTCTGTCACTGTGATAAATCAATGTTTATCTGAACTAAGCAACTGGATAGCTGCTAGATGGTTGAGCCTCAATCCAGGTAAGATAGAGTTGGTACTCGGAGACCCAGGATCTCATAAACAGCAATGAAGAGGAGTGAGATTTCCCAACAATTGTTGGGTGTGACCACCCTTGAAGACGTGGCTAGAGCTAAAAATATGAGACATCAAGCTGCCACTGAAATTCCATGTGGCAGAAATAGTTCTCAGTGGGTTTGTCTGCCTGAAAAAAATATTACTTGGTTGCAGCTCTATCTTCAGTAGGATAACATGGTAACTGGTGCATGCCTTTGTGACATAACGTCTTTACTACAATATTATCTTAGCTAGGGCTTTTGGGAGGTTTGGTATAGTATCTCCAGCTGCTGCAGAATGTAGAGACTGATATCTGATACAAGCAAGTTTGATCATATCATTCCTGTGCTTGCATGATCTGCAGTGGCTCATGGGTAGGTGGCATACCTCTTTTAAGATTTGCTTGATGAGTTTCAAGGCCCTGCATGGGGTAGGTCTTGGCTACATTAAAGACCTCCTGTACCTTTATCCTCCAGATTGTCCCCTTCACTGTGTTGGAGAAAATCTTTTAGAGGTTCCAAGAGCCCATTTTCTCTCCTCAAGGGACAGAGCTTTTGCTGTAGCTGCCCCCTATCAGCGGAATTCACTTCCTCCCCAGCTACCCTGTATCACCTCTGTCATGGTTTTTAAATCTACTCTGAAAATGCACCTTTTTTCTCCTGCTTTTCATTACTTAAGTTAAACTCTCTCAATATCTTTGGCCTGTTTGATGAGGTTAACTTTTTCTTTTAATTTACTATGCTCATTTACTGTTTTATTGATGCTTTTGTGTCCAGCTCTTTAGGCCCATGGAATAATATGCTGCACAAATAAAAATTGATTAATTGATCTGTCTAAGCACACCATCCTATTACGTTTTTCTTTCTCCCACCCTTCTTTAGGGGGTGGCTTGCATCGTATCATAGGACACATTTATAAGGCCTGTGCATACCTCCCTCACCTTTAACTTTTGTTGATTGCAGATTCTCTATCCCTCTGTGCCACCATGGGATGAATATATGGTGAACTGAGAAGTCCTCCCTTCCTGGAGGTAGGATTAATCTCCTAGAATATTGCTTTACCACTTGCCTGCTAGGGAGACAACCCACTCTCAGGACATGAATCTTAATAACTGAAATGAAGAGCAACTCCTCAGCCACTGCACTTTTGAGCCCACCAACTATTTGTTTTAATAATTATGCAGTTATCACTTCAGCATTTAGAATTTGCAGCATTTCAGGAATTTGGTGTTGCAGACCAAAATCATTACTCAAAAAGTGATTTTATTGCCAAGCAATTTTTATTAAAATTAAAATGCTCTTGTTGCATGTTAAAAATGATTCCCATGAAAGTCACTGATGAAGCCCAACCAACTAGTGGTTATTAACACTAGTAAATTTAACTACAAGGGTAAGCAAATTCATTCTTATAGCTGATTACATTTCTTAAATGCAGCATATATACAGTACAGCCCTAATTATCTGAACTGCTCAGGTGACATCAGATCAGTTTGAATAATTGGGAGTCCAGATGATCGAGATTGCATTGTTTTTAATGGCACTATAGAACTGTGCTGTACAGTATTTAATGTCATGGCTTTCTCTTACCCTCAAATATCCTTCTACTCTCCATACTTAGCTTTTTAGCCCTGCAACTCCACATTGTAGCCTTGCAACCATCTCTAGCCAAAAACTAAATGCAGAACTGCCACAAAACTAGAGTGCAGGCAGCAAGCATAATCAATGAGCAAAGCAGAGCATGTGAGTTCATAACACACTTAAATTTTCCTCTTAACTTATGGATTTATGTCCCAAGTAATAAATGCTGACAGCGCAGCAGAAAGAGAAAGAGAAGTGTTTACAAAAATTACTGCTTTAGCATTTAGAACAGACTACGTGGCTGGAAACCAAAAACTCGCGACATGCCAGCATACACTACTCTCCTTTTCAGCAGCATGACCACGTTGTTGTGCTGACATACTGCAGGTAATGAGCTCAGCCTCATCCACACTCTAAGTTCTTCCTGACTGTGTGGTTCTCTTTCATTGACCTCTTCTGGACCTCTTCTGTTGCAGCTGCTGGTTAGGTTAGTCAATAACAGAGTGACCCCGGTGGCAAAAACAGTTCAACAGCATAACAGCACAATACAGTACAGTGCTGCTTATCTTACCTGATCATCCTATCCTATTTACAGACAAACACTTGGGTGACAAGGGTCCAGTTCATTAGAGTAGGGTTACCACCTTTTAAGAAGCCCAAAGTGGGACATTTCTTACTAAAACATGATTTTTCGCAGGACAGTATGTAACCTTGACCAATGCAACAATCTTGTTTTCTCTCTATTATCAGAATTAAGGTGAAGTATTGTAGTTTCTTAGTTGCTTCCATTGGTTCTTATCATTTTAAGGTATTTTATGTAAGGTATTATAGTTTTCTGCAACATTTAGTGGAAAGTTAGAAAATAGTTTTTTACTATAATGTCAGGACATGTAGAATTTTTCATGTTTTTTTTTTGCAGGACACAGCTGCCCAAATCAGGACTCTCCTGTGAAAATCAGGACAGGTGGTAACCCTAGGTTAGATAGGGATTTTTGGATGATCTGGGTTCAGATAATCAGTACTATACTGTAGTAAATGGTGCTCTGTGCAAATTAGTTTAAAGAATCAGTGCATGATGCCATGAAAATGCTGTGCATATCCTTTTTTTTCCCTATTTATTCTATTTTCTTCTCTTGGGAGCTTTGGAGGCAGCTCTGGCCCTCTCTCTCAGAGGGCTTGTCTTTAGGCCCCAGCTGCCCCTGGATTCAGCTCCCCCCTGCCCCTGGAAATTCCCCCATGGATCCTCTCCATGGCAAGGCCAGAGGAAGGAGGGGGCACAATCCAGAAGCATTGGGGAAGCTGGCACCCGGGACAAGGCCAAGCCATCATGGAGCCTGCCAGCTCCATTTTCACTTGTTCTTCCTTCCTCATCATTGCAGACATGTATGTACATGCATGGATATGTTGATACCCTCCACACTCTCCCTTTGTGTCACTCCCCCATCCCACCCTACCCTCAGACCTCTACCTGGGAGCAGTGACTTGGTGGGGAGTGGCAACCCATCCATTCTGGGACAGGAGAGCAGTCCTCCAGACACTCAATCCTCTCCCTGTCTGGCTGACCTCCAGTGACCAGCGCTCACTCCCAAACTTGGGTTGCCATCATGGAGTGAGGTGTGGTGTCCAGCGCCTCAACCCTTAGCATCACTGGGCCCTGCGCATATACTTTTTAAACGTATTTTAGATTGTTCTATATGTCAGCATGTTGATGTGGTATTACTACTGAAAAGGAGAGTGGGGTATGCTGGTGTGTCATGAGAGAGAGTAAGAGAGTGAAGGAAAGAGCTAATTTAATGTTCAGTGGAGCGGCAATGGATATGGCACTAAAGAGGGTTCATATTGCTCTCAATAAAGCCTGCAGGCTCACCCTGACTGCGGATCATCATATACACACTTGCTGTCTGTATGAACGGACTAATTGGCTGCCTCTAAAGAACAGGATCATGTTCCAATTAAAATGTGATGCTTGTTACATGACCGATGGAGGTGGTCACTTTGCCGAAGTGGTCAGGCTAATCAGGGTTCATCTGGATAATGAGAACTAAGAACCCCTCTGAAATGCATGAAAAGTAAGAACATTGGATTTATTTTTTTAAAAATTGCAGGCTTTGATGCAGCAAAATGGGATTGGGGGAGAGCTCTGGTACTTTAACTATATGCTTGTGTTTGGTCACACACCAGGTGTCACCCCACTAATTTTATTAAGTTGCATTGTAAATGCAGGGGTTGAGCTTGCCAAACCTTTTATACTGATTTGAATGTAGAAGAATTGTGGCCTTCTTCTAATTACTGAGCTCCCCCATTAAACACATGTGAGCCTTTTTCATTAGCCAGAGCACACTATACAAGTAATGAAGACAAGAGAGCGGTCTCTTCATTAAAAATAGAGAAATCAAGGAGACCTCAGCTGTGATATGGCAAGTTAAAATGTGATGCTTTTTACCTGACCGATGGAGGTGGTCACTTTGCCAAAGTGGTCAGGCTTAATCATGGTTCAGCTGGATAATGGGAACCAAGAATCCCTCCGAAATGTATGAAAAGTAAGAACATTGGAGTTATTTAAAAAAAAATTGCAGGCTTTGATGCAGCAAAATGGGGGGAGGGGGGGCTGGTACTTTAACTATATGCTTTTCTTTGGTCACACACCAGGTGCCACCCAACTAATTTTACTAAGTTGCATTGTAAATGCAGGGGTTGAGCTTGCCAAACCCTTTATATCAAGTTCCAAACCTGCCTCCTGGGTAATAAGGCATTATTGGGCAACCTTTCCCCTCCATGTATCCAACATCCTCTCGCTGATTGCTACCCCCCATGACACCAGAAGTAGGATGAGGGAAGGGCCTTTCCATCGTAGTGTGCTTGGACAATCGCCTTCCCCTATAGGGCCCCCTAGTGGCTTAACAAAATCCCTGTGCCCATTCAAACCTCTAAATGCCTATCACACTTCAAAACTGGACTAAGGCAACACCTTAAATCAATCACAGAGTATGACTGCCTCTGAAAGGCTATTCCCTCCCGCTCCTTAGCCTACCTAGTTGCACATATGGCAGCCCTACTGCACCCTGCTCCTCTGTACAGCCAGTTTCTGCTCTCTGTAGTAGCCACTCATACACTCCTTTGGTACTCTCCCCCTCCATTAACCTACACCTTGTGCCCTGAACTGACACTAGGCATCCACTCTGTTTCCCCCACCCCCCCTTGGTTCTTCCTGCCCCGCCACCTCTTCTGACATACCTATGGCCAACCCAACCCCCATGTGGCTTTTAGCATGCCACCCCTGCTGTTCCCCCTGAGTACCTCCTTTCATCATAACTCCATCCCTGCACCACTTCCCACCCCATTTCCCCTGTATGACCATTTAGTCAAATACTTTTCCCCTCTGGTGCCACCTTCCCCTTTCCCCCCTCCTCCCTGGCACCCATAGCCACTATTTCACCGTCCCATTTTTGACAAAGCCCAAACATGAGGCTGCTTACCCTTCCTAGGTCTCCCGTCAACTCGAAAGGAGGTCCTCCCCTGCTTCCCCCATGTAGCTCACCACTGCTTTTTCTATATCCTTTACTGATGCTGTACTAATTCCATGGTACTAGCGATAACACTGTAATATTGTAACCTATGTATGTTCTATACCTGCTTGATGTAATATGTCTGTTGTCTGTCAACCTGAAGTGGAACCTTTGTAAAAAGCTTGTGCTGAAAGGTCTTCTCCGAATCCTTAAATAAATTTTTAAAAAAGTTCCCCTGTCTTGTAAGATACCCCTTTTTCCCATTATGCATTTGCTTTAGCAGTTTTTATCTAGGCTTTAAATAATTAATGGAGTTCTTCTTTAAATATATGTATTTCCAAGTTTTTATTGGCTTTAGCAGCTGACTTTAAACCCCCATTGCTTTAACATCATTTTCTTCTTTCTTAGCTGAGTTAGCATACAACAGGAAATGCTCCATGAACACATGGGGCAATAATTGTACAATAACAGCTGAGAATACTTACAAAAACCTGAGGATTGGGGTCTGCATTGATATACCACCCCCTCCTCTGCCCCGGGATCAACATGTCCATAGGATAGAGGGTGGTGGGGAAGGGGGAAGACTGGGACCTCTGGCTGTTGTAAAGGGTTCTGGTGCCTTGGCTATAAACTGTTCTGAACCTTTGAAAGAGGTACGGCAATCAGCCTTTCAAATGGGTGGGCTCTAGGCTGGTCAACGACATGGAACTGGAAACTGACATTAGGGAAACATGCAAGAGGAGGGTGGGGAATAAGTAAGGAGGTGCAGCTAGGAAGATGCTAGTGAAGGGGGCTCTACATAAGGGAGACAGAAAAAGTGGCATGTCAGGGTAAGCAAGAAGGGAGGGTAATTATTTGTCTACCTGGGACCACAGCTATTAGAGATGCTTTCAAGATAGAGGGAACCCTTAAGTGCTTGGGGAGGGCAGAGGTGTTAGCCTATTCAGGAATGAATGGCCTGACGAATCAGAAGCTAGAGAAGGTGAGGGGGAATTTCCATAGGCTGAGCAGCAGACAGAAGGAGGCAGCGACATCAGTAGCCTTCTCTGTGGTCCTATCTCTGTGAGATAGGGAGGATGGGAGGCAAGAGATGATGAGGAAGTTAAATGAGTGGGAATTAAGTTTGTGGGAGACTAGGGAAACTTTTGGGACAAAGGCTTTTCAATCAAGATGGGCTTCCTCTCATTAAAAAGGGGGAACTGTGCTAGGCTAGTAGTTTGATTTCTACATTGCTAGACATTTTAACTGAAAGAGGAAAGGCTCCAAACTATGTAGGTAGGAAGGAGGGACCCAGCAAGTGCTCCCACAAGCAGGAGGAGAAGATGCAAGGAAGTTAATTCTGGGATAAGCAAGCAATGGATAAGAACAGGGTCAGAAAGGAAGGGATTGGGGGGGGGTGGTGTGGAGAAGTCCAACAGTGAGAAGGAGGGATGGGGATTTGGATAAGGCACAGATAAGTGGAAGGCAACAGCAGTTACAAATACTAGGTGGGGCAAGTGGAGGTCATCAAACTTGAATTCTAGGAGTTTAGGCAACAAAATCAACACATTCCTGGCAATGGTAAAGGAGGCAAATCTATAGATACAGTAGTCATGACAGAGACATGGGTGCCAGGAAACAATATTTGTGATCTTCTGAACCTAGTATATGCCCTATTCAGGAGTGATGGGGGAAGGGTAGAGGAGGAGGGGGTGGCCCTGTACATAAGAGATTGAATTGAGGCCATGGAGGAAAGGAGGATGGAATCAATTTGGGTTCAGTTAAAAACAGTGGAGGGGAAAGATAAGGTTAGGAGTGGTTTACAGGCCACCAAGGCCAGAGGGAAGAGGGGGACAGTGGGTTGGTTGAGATCCGAAGTGGGGAGCCAGGGGTGAGGTAGTTACAGTGGGGGACCTAAACTTGCCAGACATCAACTAAGTGACTCCTACAGCCAGAAGTGGTAGAGGTAAGTTGCTGTTAGACATCATGCAGGACTGATTTCTGGTGCAGTGGGTCAGAGGACCAATCAGACAGGGGACCACTATAGATTTGGATCTATCCAATGTGGTGACAGTGGAGGGAGTCAATGTTTGGGAACCTCTGGGGCCCAGTGACCTTGGCTCGGTATGGTTTGAGATAACCACAGGAGGCTACTGATCCTCATCCTCTTCTTCAGCTTCCTATTACCCTCTACACAATAATACTTTCCATTCTCTCACTACTCCTTCTAGAAAATCTGCTGTTAATCAATCTGCTTTCTTATACTGCTTTTCTCAACTCTGGTCCTCCCTTCCCTTGTCAATTTGTGCTGCCTCTTCTGCTTTCTCCTTAAAGTCTCTCCTTCATGACTATTCTTTTCCCTCCTGCAACTGTCCATGACTCTCTTACCCCCCCCCCGCCCACCTAATTTTGCCCTGGCAATCTGTTTCCTTCATTACCTACAGTATATATTGTTCTGTAACAGTAGTTCTACTACCTAATGTTTCTCAACTTTTTTCTCCATTACACATATCTGTTATACTAATTTGTCTTCAGTTGTTGATTTGGCTCCTTGATATACCGTGTTTGCTGTATATGATTTTCTACATCCCCTACCCCAAGGACACATCTGGAAATGAGCTGTTAGCAGATCAGTGTGTCTTTCCTGGTGAAACTTTTTTTAAAACAAATAAATAACAAGCATTTGTCAATGCTGAATGTTGTTGCACTGGCATTGACAGTGGCAGAGGTGGAGACACATAGCGCTGTGATTTTGTTAATGTGTCCCAAAAGGTGATTTTGCACAGTGAGAAAGCCATTGTGCTGCAGAGCTGTGGAAACGCGTTTTGGGCAGGCTGTGGAAAATGGCAGCTGGACTATGATAATAAGGCATGCACAAATGCCAGTGGTGAAAATATGGCATGAAAATATTGCAGATTGATGAAGTTACAAGGGTGTGTGGAAACTGCGCAATACACACTTGCAACACAGTCATTGTATGGACTTTCCGCACCAAATTTTCAACATAGTCATTTTAGGACCTCTGCTGATGAATAGTGTCACTGTCATTTCCTCAAACTGTCCCAAAAAGTGATTTCGCACAGTGACCGTGCAATTTTGCACTAGACGTGTGAAAACACATTTCAGCCAGCTGTACTGTTCATAAGGAGGTATAGGAAAATGGCAATGATGAACAGCTGGAGTGAAAGTATTACAAATTCACAAAGTCACGAGTGTGCGTGCAAAATGTGCAACACACGCTCGTAAAACACTCATTTTATTGACTGTTGTCCTCAAATTTTCAACATAGGCATTTTAGGACATCTGCTAATGAACAGTGCCACTGCCATTTTTATAATGTGTCTCGAACACGGGCTTTCCACAGCTACCACGTTATTGTGCGCCGGAACTGTGAAAACAGATTTTGGTCAGGATGTGAAAAATGACAGCTGCACTGTTCATTAGGAGGTGTAGAACACTGGCACTGCTGAAAGTCTGGAGTGAAAATATTATAATTTTGCGAACTTATGAGCGTGCGTGCAAACTGCGCAACACACACTCATAACGCAGTCATTTTATGGAATATTGTCACCAAATTTTCAACACAGGCATTTTAGGACCTCTGCTCATGAACAGTGTCACTGTCATTTTCATAATGTGTCCCGAACAGTGATTTCACACAGCAACCGCACTATTCTATGCCGGAAGTGCGAAAACACATTTCGGCCAGGAAGTGAAAAATAACAGCTGAATGGTTCACAAGAAGGTGTGGTAAAATGCCAATGTTGAGAATCTGGCATGAAAATATTGCGAATTCGCTAACTTACAAGCGTCGCTTAACAACTACTGTACGCTCGTCAAACAGTCATTTTTTGATTTTCCTCCGAATTTGCAACATAGACTTTTTGAGCCCTCTCATGAACAGTGGCACTGTCATTTTGTTACTCAGCCCCAAGGTGATTCTTGCGCAGTGACTGCGAAATCACCTTTTGGGACCGAATAACGCCATGACAGTGCAAAATTCATGAGGAGGGGTCCCAAAAACCCATGTTGAAAATTTGAGTCTAAAATTCCCAAAATGCCTGAGATATGCAGCAAAGTTGAAAAACCCTATTTATTCCATTATACAGTTTACTGGCATTTCCTCAGTTCACGGTCAGCTATGAAGAGTGCAGACGTGTTCCTGGTCCACCGATGATCGCCGCCTGGACTCCAGAGCTAAGTTTGGGTGAGGGGTTGGGGAGGCAGGGGTGCAGAGGGTGGTGCGGGTGGGGGCCAGGGAGACTACAAGCGACTGTTTTCATTTAACAGGTAGAAAAATAAAAAACCATCATGGGACAGTTTTTGTATTTCAGGGGATTTGGCATGCTGGGGTAGGCTCACAGCATGCCACCTAAATGTTTTGGGGAGGTCTGTAGCTGATGGGGGATTGGGCACCCTCGCGGCACACAACATTGGGGGGTGGAGGAAGTTATGCCGATGGGGATTGGGCACCCTCGTCGGCACACAAAGAAAGCAGGGGGGTAAACCGACAGGGGGATTGGGCATCCCCAAAGTCGGCAGTTGGGTTGCTACCCACCCACCATGCTGATAATGTCGGTGAGCATGTAGGAAGGGTCCGCTGCATCTGACGAGCTTTGCTCGGATTGCAGTGGACCTTTTCCTAGAAGTGCTCGCCACATTATGTATGCATAGTGTGGTGCTGGCATGCAGGCTGATTGGGGAATGAGAGACACACCTACTGGTGCGTGCCCTGCATTCACTCAACAGCGACCGCGCCTCCAAAGTTGCACTGTCCCAAGATGTTGGCTGCGCAAGTGCGCCAACATAAAAAATAACATCAAAAGATATGATTCTGGACTTTAGAAGGGCAGAATTTGGGAAGATGAAGGCACTGATTAAGAACTAACTGGTGGGGGTGAGAAGTAGTGGGGGCTGAGGATAAATGGAAAATAGTGAAGAGACCCTGGCAGAGGTGACAGACTACTACCCGAGGAAAGCTGCCAGAAGGAGCAAGCACAAGAAACCACTTTAGTTTTCAAAGGAGGGGGGGTGGAGGCAGTGAGGGCCAAAAGAAAGGTCTTTAAGAGGTACAACAAATGTGTGTGTGTGTGTGTGTGTGTGTAGAGGGGAGAGTAGTAAGATTATCAGAAGACACTAAAGGAAGCACAGGAATCAGAGGAAGGCTAAAGTAGAGGTAGAGTCATATATATCAGAAAAAAGGGTGAAGGAAGGGTACCATTTTTTGACTACATTAGGGAGAAGAGGAAGGCGAAGGGGGATAATTAAGTTGAAGGAGGGGGTAGAATGGATGCGGATGATAGGGAAAAGACTGATGTTCTAAACAGCTTCTTTTGCTTAGTATTTATGATGGAGGATATAGGGTCACTGCCAGATGGGGGTGGTGGTGGTGAAGGTTTCCATTGGGGGGGGGTGAAAGAATGGAATGGGTGGAGATCACAGTAGACAGGGCCTGCACAGTGCTTACAGCACTTATGGTTGAAAATGCACTGGGTCCAGATGGTCTACACTACTCCTGAGTGCTGAAGGATCTGGGGCCAGAATTGGTGGCACTTCTGATGGATTTATTCAGACACTCCTTAGAGACAGGAGAAATCCCAGGACCTGCAGATGCAGTGATGTAAGCCTGTTGCACAAGGATGGAAACAGGTAGAACTTGGGTAACTGTAGGTCAGTCAGCCTTCCATCACTTGTTAAGTTTCTGGAAACAGTGGTCTCAGAAATGCTGGTGGAGTGCCTGATTGCAGGACAGTACACATCATCGGACTGTGGTGGGAAAACTGCACCAGACCAGCCTGTTGGTATTTTTGACTGGGTAGCAAGAGTAGTGGATAAAGAGCTGGCAGTTGACATGCTCTGTCTAAACTTCAGCAAGACCTTAGATTCCATTCTACACAGGAGGCTACTAAGAAAGCTGGAGGAAGTAGGTGTGGAGGAAGGGCTCATCAGATATTTTGGGAGCTGGTTAGTAGGAAGAAGGAAGCAGAGGGTGGTGGTGGTTAATGGGATCAGATCTGTAGACAGGATAATTACAAGTGGGGTGCCACAAATGTCAGTTCTGAGTCTTGTTCTATTGAATGGGTTCATTAGAGACATCAAGGAGAGTATCAGGGGCAAAATGTGTCTCTTTACAGATGACAGTAAACTTTGCAGCAGGGGGGGATAACATGTAGAAGGTCATGCAACTGAGAAAGAACCTGGAGACACTGGAAAGGTGGTCCAAAGTCTGGCAGTTAAAGTGTAAAGCCAAAAGTGTAAGGTGATGCACATTGAAAAAAGAATCCAGTCACAAACTACTGAATGGGAGGGTCCAGATATCCAAGACAACACAGGAGAAAGAGACCCAGGGGTTATCATCAGTGTCAGTCTCTACACCTCAAGTCAGTGAAAAAAGTATATTAAGAAACATAGAAACAGAATCTGACGGCAGATAAGCACTGCTTGGACCTCCCAGTCTGCCCATTTTTCCTACCTGCTGTAATATCATAGACTCTACTTGATCTCTGGTTTAGCCCTGCCTTGTACAGCAAGATTATAAGAATTCTGGGATGAGCGTCCCCTGACAGTTCTCCTCCTTTGGGGTGCAGGAACAGCACATGCTGCTGCTTGACTGCAGTTCAGTGGAGGCTGGGCAGCATAGCTTGCAGCTGCACCTTGGAGAGTTGGTTGCAGGTGTATGAGTATGAGAGGGATTTTCTTGCCACATGATCATACTTATGCATGCATACTGACCTTTTAGAAGGGACAGAAAATGGGAAAAGTACAGGTGCTATGTAATTGGAAGTCCCACCCACCTGCCTCTGCCCATGCCAGCACTGTGGGACCCTGCTGAGAACCAGATCTGGACATGATGGGTTGGGGAGGACAGCCCTTGCTCTCACAGCCCTACCATGGAGACAAGCCATGGGAGCATCTGAGCAGGTGAGTCCTGGGGGTGATAAAGGCTGGTTGGGGAGGCAGACAAGGACTTAAGAGTCAGCCAGCACCCCAGGTACACAAGAAAAAACAGCTCTATGAAAAACAAAAGAATTCTAGGATTTGCTATATAGGGATGGGCTTTAACGGCTGGAAGGAGGTAACTTCATCTCTGCACATGTCCCTAATTAGGCCCATGTGGAGTACTGTGTCCAGTTCTGGAGTCCACATTTGAGGAAGGACAGGAACAGGACTGAGGCAGTACAATGCAGGACCACCAAAATCAATCCAGAAGCAGCAGGGCAGATCCTACAAGGAGAGGCTGGAGGATCTGAACATGTCGAATTTGGAGGCCAGAAGGGAAGAGGGGCAATATGATTGAGACCTACAAATTTCTAAGGAGGATAAACCAGAGGAACAGTTGGAATCTATTCATCAGGAATTATAACACAGTAATGAGAGTTCAGGGGTGCAGGCTGGAGGGGGGTTTAAAAGGGAAATCAGGATGTATGGAGGCAGGGCTATAACAGATTTCAAGGAAGGATGTGACAAATTTAAGGTCTGGTAGTCCATAAAGGAGAGTCAGGATGAAGTGGAGGAGGAAGGTGTAGAAAGGGGACAGGAGGAAGTGGGAACTAGAACATGGAGTAACTTCCCTATCTGGCTATAGGCCAATAAAGAATAGGTAGGCATCTTGGGTAGACTAGATATACCATGGGTCTTTTTCTGCCATCACGTTTATGTGTCTCTATGTTTCTAGAAAAACTATATTTAAAGAGCTACTGACGCTTCGAAGAAAACTTAAAAAAAAACATAATAATTAAGTACAATTCTGCTTGCATTCAATTTATAATTTATATATTTCTCCTCCCCACAATTTATTATGAAGGAAATGTGTATAAATATGTGACCGTTATCCCTTAGAGTTAATTTTGAGTTCATCTGCCTCTGTAGCTTACTCCCTACTCCAAGTCATAATCCTCTGTAGTGACATCACAGTCTGTTGCCATGAGAGTAACGGTGATGTCTCAAGCAGCGCATTATAACCTCAGGTAGAGAGAAAGCAACAGGAATAGATTAACTCTTCAGGAGCAAAGGTCCTGTTTTCATGCAAATGGCCTCAATAATAAATAATGGGGAGGAGAAATACAGAACTAATGGGAAATACAAGCTGAGCTTTATCTAAATATTATGTTCTGTTAACGTTCTCCTTAACACATTACCAGCTCTTTAAAAGAGCAATCATTTAATAATGATACATCAAAAAAATGCTAACAGCTGACTCGAAATGGAGTAAAAAATTTTACAGAACAGGAGAAATAGGGCAACCTAAAATAGAATAATAGAAGTGTAGGTGCAACATTTTCACTGCAACATGCACTGCTGCTTTAGATTGCTTAATTTGTAACTCCTTGTGCTGAAAAGTCATTTTTTGTTACACAGTAGGTATGGATCAGGACTAAGTTCCACCAGTTCCCTGCATTTGCTGATATTAGTATCAGTGTTGAACTTTTACCTAGCAGTTTTAGAACAGCTCCATCATTTATCACCAAGACTGAAATGGTTAATGTATTAAATGTAAAGTGCTGTTCGTATTTTTATGCATAGCATTTAAAGTGTCAAAAGCAAGCTTGTTTTTCTAATTCTAATACATTAGTATCTGCCTGAAAGCTAACTGACTGTAGCTGCAGGATCCGTCTGCTACCATACTTCACTGAGACAGATTAGCTAATTAGTTAGCTGAAATGCACCAGTCAGATTTCCAATTAGCTGTCTGCTCTGCAAACAAGCTGTCTTCTCTTTCACTATAAAGCTCCTAATTAGCTAATCAGTTTACTAAAAAAGCACCTGCCAGATGCCTGCAGTCTTGCGCTTTTCTCTGTTAAAAGGCATATTGCACAGTTACAAGCTAGGTATCACAGGAGAGAATGCATGATTCAGGTATTAAATGCATATTTCAGAGTGTAAAGGCACTCTGTGGTGCATCAGGAAAGCTTATACAATACTTGGGTTATGCATTGTCCCCCTGCAATGCCCAGTCTGTCGTGCATTACCCACTTATTAATCACCATGCATACAGTACAGGTATCCTTTTTTTATAATACTCATAATGCTTTTACACTGAGTGTGGACTCAGTGGAGTGCAGTAATGCTGTTGGACAGTATGAAAGCTGTTATGCTTTAATTATAGTGAGTTCATTTGATCTCATTATTAAAGAAGTTTTCCAGTTTCCTGTAAAATACTGACAGCTGGCATCACCAGGACTCAAATATCACCATATGCCAAAATAATCTGAATTTCAGGACTTTTCATTTTATATCACTAGATATACTGTATATGCATAGATGCAGTCTTTTCACTTACACATCCTCTATTCCTACAGTGTATATCTGCTGTGGAGACACAATCCTCTTGTGAAATCAGATAAATTTCATCAGAGGAGGAGGCAGTGTGGTCTAGTGGTTAGATCATCAGTTGCTGCATGAGGGATCACAGACTCAAATCCCACAGAGTCAAATACACTGTGTGTGCCCTTAAGCAAGTCTCTTAACAGATAATGGAAGATCTGGCCCACCAGCACAATGAATGGTCAAGGCAACCAATGTTGCCTCTGAGGCTGGTATGTTGGTTTTCATATATTTAACCTGAAAGGAAATGCACTGGATTCAGACTTGGTTAGCTTGTGGTGCCTGCTGTCTTGGTATGTAATAAAAACTGTAATATCACAGAAGCTGCAGTTCGTTTTGGTGCACTACGAAGTGTCTTGGTATAATAAGCAAAGGATCAGTGGTATAAATCCAGGTAACCACAAAATATTTGGTACAATATGTTAAACAAAAGAGCAAGGTTCAAATCCTAACAGGGGCGTATACATTTTTTTTTTAATTTCTCAGTTGTACTTTCACTACGGTAGTGGTTCATGGCAGCATGGCTTTGTAATGGTAAATGTATAGGAGAAGAGAGTTAGTTATAAGAGAGGAAAAAAGGAAGCAGTATTGAGCTGCCTCAGTGGCAAAGTTGATTGGCCAGACATTCCTCCTGCTCACTGAGTATCCCAGTACTGCGGTGTGTCCAGCTGCGGAAATGGGTAGAAGCAGGATCCCCTGTGAAAACAAGATGGCCCATCAAAGCTGGGTAAATATGTTGTCAAACAAAATTCACAGCACTAGGTTGTGATGTTACAAGTAGATTATCATCATTTCAGAGCAGATATGAGTCATAGGAACAGACAAAGTCAAAGAGAAAGATACTGGTTTCATGAATTACAGAATACCCAGAAATTTAGAGTTTTGAAAAATTATGTATTCTGTAACTGAGCACTGCTGTATCAACTGTTTATTTTTGTTGTAAACTTGAAAATCTGTTTGAACAGTTTAGAATTTGCATTAGTTGTGAACTACGTATAACATTTTGAATTCGCTGAGCTTTTCCTTATTCCTCTCTTTCTCTGATACATTCCAGAATTTCATTGTACTCTCGAGTATTATTCTTTAAGTATGCCTCATTTTCAATCCAGTACATGAGAGACGTGTGTTGTTTTTCATCCAGTGCATTCCATCCATAATACTTATTCACCAGGTTGTAGAACCCCATCTGGTAATAAGCATTGGTTCCATTCTGAGACATATGCCCTGGAGCCCTGATCTCTGGATTTTGGAATCCCAGACCTGTGGTGAAATAACAAAAAACAATACTGCTTATAGAGCATTTACCAATGTTTTTCAAGTACTGCCACCAGTATGACTTTGTGAGTAGTGCAGAGAGGTCTTCAGCGACTTGTTTGACAGTCTGAATAAAGTCTGTCTTTAAGGAAAGGTAAATGAGATGGGTTTTAATGTTGTAGGCCTTTGACTATGAATTTCTAATAAAAATAATCATGAGTTAGGGAGAGCAAATGAGTTTACTTGTGAAGTCTACTATGATGAAACCCAGTTCTTCAGAATTCTGCAAAAGAGTAATTGCAGGGAACAAAGCAGTTTCAATGGGAGTTAACCCCTTTTGTCATGCAGGAAACTGACACTGCGCTTCGTCCTGGTGGGCTCCACTGTAGTTTTAGTTTATATACCCCATGCAAGAAGATGGTTTCTGCAGCTAACACGGACTTCTGTCACATAGCCCTCACAATCAACTGCAGTTCACATTATCTTGAAAGACATTTTATGCAGTGCCTCTTCAGACTCCCGAGATCACACATGGTGAGCACAGCATTCCCACGAGATGATAGAGCCTCTCAAAGAAGAGTACATAATTCTGCAGTAGAGTTACTGCAGTAAACAATACAGTTTCAATCAGAGTTAATCTCTTTTGTCATACAGTAAACCTGTGACACTGCACTTCATCCTGGAGAGCTTATCTGTAGGTATCCTGGGTATGGAAAACTCCTAGTTCTGATTTATTATATTGACTACTGTTTTGGGCAAAACTAAGCACAACTTCCATGTTTTTGCTTATAATAAAAATGAAAGTTAGGCTTAGCCTTGGCAAACACAGTGACAGATGCAATATATCAGTACTGGAAATTCTTTGCACATTAGGCACAGTTATGTGAGGGGTGCTAAAGTGTCAGCGCAATCTCGGGATGGGAAGAAGCACCACATGAAATGTCTGCTGTGATTATGTGAACTACAGCTGATTGTGAGAGCTTTGTTTTCAAACATGGATTTGAACTTTTATCCACACAAGTACTCCATTTTCTATACTCCCAGCCTACTCAATGCAGGCTTTGTTAGGAAAGCAGCAAACAAAAACACCACTTCAATCCTAACTCATTCATGCTAGGCTCAAAAAATACGTGACACAGCAAATAAAGCCAGCAAAGAGTAATTGGGTATCAAATTTTAATGAAGTATAAAAACACTTACATCAAAGGCGTCTACAAATAAATTGCAAAGCAGTGCAGAGTAGTGACCCACAGTGACTCGACAGGTTTTACTCTCTAGAGCTTTCTCAAGAGGCACTTTTGCAATGTGAAGTGCTCCTCTTAAATACCCATACTATCTTAAAGGGGTAATGTGCACAGTAAAAGTGAATAGATACAAATATAAATAACCTCAACGTAAAGATGACAAAAGCAATCACTAATACAGACACAAATTTCTCCCCATCTTTTGGGGGTCACTAATTTCACAATAGAATCATAAGGGGATATGAATATTTAAATAAATAGTATCCCAATGAATTACTTAATTCAAATACACATATCCCACAGTAAGGCATATCAGAGCCTATAATCGAGGAAAGACAGATTTACAGTTATAGAAAATCAAATACATGAATGTCCATCCTGCAGCAGAAACAGTGAAATGGTGAAACACACACAGATAGTGTCCATTTTAACTACTCCTTTTAAAAACTGTCTCCCTGAAGTCCATGTTCCAAATGGTTCAAAACCTGAGTCAGGCAGGAATTATGTCTTGCTAAGAAGTGTAGATACTCTCTCCCATAAACACATACCATGTGCTATCTAGGGATTGAGATGAAATGTAGAGAAGTTAATAGGACTAGAATTAGACATCTCTATCCCTAATCATCAGTAGCTGCATTGAAAAAACATGCTTATATGTTTCCACTCTTTAGAAAAAATTAGAAAATTCATCCTTTCAGAGTAATGCGTAGTAGCTGCATAAAAAATACATTCTTTAGGGTTTCTACTCCTACGTAATACATAGGAAGCTTATCTTTTCACGACAACACTTGAAATTTCCATGCTGTCGTTAAGTCCAGGTGGAAAATGACTGCCAAGCTATATAATCCACATTATTTCTTTTTCTGAAACCAAATCATTGATGTTGCCACCCCTTTTCCCCAAACAGACTTTCTCTATGCCACAATATTTAAAAGTGTGTGACATGGGGTTGGACTGCCTAGCCACATGAGTGGCTAATGCATTGATTAATTCCCGATTAAGGAATGCCCTTTGGTGTTCTCCTACCCTCTGTTTAAAAGGCCTAATGGTCTTCCCTACATAAAATGCTGCACATGTGCAGGTGGCCGAATACACTGTGTTGTGTCACAGTTAATAAATGCTCTTATATCAAATCTCTTAGCAGCATTTGAACTGGTAAATTATGTAGTTTTTCAACCGTTGCACAATATTTACACCTTCCACAGGTGTAATTCCTCTTAGGTAATGTTGGTAGCCAGGTACCTGTATTTCTAATATTAGCAGATGTGCGTAGGCTGTATGTTAATGTCTCTGCTAAGTTGGGAGCTCTTTGATAGGTGAAACTTGGGAGGTTGGGACAACTATTGTGGAGAACTGGATCACTACGGATAATGTTCCATTTTGTTTTTGGATGATACCTCTGACTTGTCCAGTGTGTTTATTATATCTGGAGATAAAACTAAGTGGTTGTTCTCCGCCTGTCTGTCTTTATTTTACCACCAGGAGGCTCTCTTGATCGACTAACTGTACATCCCTTTCGACCTGGTCTAGGGTCTGCTGAGTGTACCCCCTCTTCTCAAACCTCTCCCTCATCTGTTTATTTGTTCCTTGTAATCTCCCTTGGTACTGCAATTTTGTTTGACTCTCAGATACTGGGCCTTAGGGATGTTCTGAATCAAGTGCTTAGGATGGCAGCTAGTAGCATGAATGACCATATTCCTATCAGTCTGTTTCTTGACTAGGTTAGTCTGTACTGTTCCATCTGCTAACTTCCATATTTGCAGATCCAGGAAGTAGATCTCTGACTTGCTTTTACCACAGACTTCAAATGTGGATTAGCACTTTCCAGAAATTGTACAAATTCGTCCAGTTTCTTCCTGCTGCCTCTCTACACCATCAGTATATCATCTATGTGCTGCCTCCAGAGATCCAATGCATGGTGAAAAGGATTGGTCTTGAGGCTATAGATCATATGCCTTTCCCAGAAACCCAAGTACAAATTTGTATAATTGGGAGCAAAAGTTGCTCCCATAGCAGTGCCTTTTATTTGCAGATAGTAATCATCTCCAAAGAGAAACATATTAGAGGTAAGAACCAACCTGATGCAATCACACAGAAAACTCACCAGGCTGTGCCCGAAGTCAGTGCCACACTCCGGCAAGTGGAGCATGGCCTCAGTACCACTGTCATTTGGTATGTTGGTGTATAATGTTTCAACATCAAGAGAAACCAACCACCAGTCTTGTTCTAATTCTAAATCAGAGAAGATGTTAAGAACATCTCTAGTGTCTCTAAGGAAGGAGGAAACATGTCTAATTACATCTTTGATATGGGCATCGATATACTGTGCTAATGGTTCCAAGAAGCTACCTATCCCAGCCACTATAGGACGTCCATGGGGGGAGGGGGAAGTTTCTAGGCTTTTATGAACTTTAGGCAAAGTATAAAAACTGGTACAGATAGGGTGTTCAGCTACCAAAAATCATAAGCATTATTGCTGATAGTGCCTTCCATAAGTGCATCAAACAGAAAATTATCTACTCGTTTGAAAATCAGAGTCATATCACATTTCATTTTACAGTAGAATACAGTATTGGAGAATTGCCTAATACATTCCTTCACATATTTCTCTGTATCTAATAATTCTACTGCCCCACTTTTATCTGCTTTTATTATTGTTATTGTTATTGTTCTATCCTGTTCAAGATTATGTAATGCCTCCCTTTCAATTTTATTCAAATTATTGTACCCAGATCCTGTAGTACTACTGTTCAAAATGTTTCTAAATTATGCTTCACATGTCCATGCAAATATTAAGACACTAGAATTGTAAGGTGGATAAAAATGAGACTGAGGTTTAAAATTAGTCAAATCAAATTCATCTTGTCTTACCCCCTCGCTGTCCGTGTTTTCCACCAGAGTGCTTTTTCCAAAGTCAGTCACGGATGAAGAAGTCCCATCATCTGCCAGTAAATCATCTATTCCATCTGATTATGCTTGTCCCAAAAAACTTTCAGGTTCAATTTCCTTGTAAACCTTTTTAAATCCATAAATAGTTCAAAATGGTTACTGTTGTATGTAGGAACAAAAGATAATCCCTTTTCCAGTACTTGGATTTCTATTTCTGTGAGTGTCCTTTGTGAAAGATTAGTCACATTTACATTTTGCTGGAGTTTTCTTCACCAATTGTCCTTCCCCTCTTGGCCCTGTGCCATTTCCTGCCACCCCCTCTTGTCTTTTGCATTTGTCTGCCCGAAAATGTTGCTGGGGTTCCATCTGTTGAAACATAACCCGTTGACTCCTTTTGGGTATTACCTGTCTCCTGGGATCTGCTGGAATCTGCTCCTCTTCTAAATAAAGGGTCTGTGTTTTCACCCTCCGACCGACTTGTTGAATAGACTGGTGACTTACTTCTCTGCAGGCTGGGCCGTGGACCCCTATTATTCTGGCTTCTCCCTCTTTTGTTTTTATTTCAATTGAAGGCTTCTCCTTTTAAATAATCATTTTATCTCGTTCAAGCTTTCTTAATTTTTCTGCTTTAATGTGCTTATCTTGTTTCTGTATTTTATTTTTCAACTTCTTTTCCCTATCCGAGAAGCCCTCGTTATTTTTCAACTGTGCAGCTATGCTTTCACTCTCCATTAGCTCAGTTTGGATGCCAGGAAATTGTGACTCATAGACCTTAATTACACTCTCCATAAGCAACATGGAGTCTGTAAGGCCGAGGACCTGTCCTCCATGAATGCTTCTCTTTCAAGCCCATAACTTTGTGGTTTAGTCAATCACAAACCTCATGGAATACGATCAACTTTACGGTAAGCCTCAATCATTATCCTATGCCAAAAATGTAATTTTGGCCTTAATGCAGTCCGTTCTAGATGCAGGAAAGCCTGTTCCATAGTTAATTCCCCTCCCTTCTCGTGTACTCCCTCTGTAGCGTCTATGATGTCAGAATGAACCACTTCCTGGTCTACCATTTCCTCAAACATGTGTACTTGAGCCTCACAGAAAATGTGGTGTGACAGCATTCTCTGTGAAGCTCCTATTTGAAAGATCTCCCAGGTACTTGAATTCATTTTCAATTTTACTTACTTCAGGCCACACTTTATAAAGGAGAGTACTGGGGTCATTAACTCTGTGAAAAACTGATATTGCACTTCAGAAAACAGTATTTAAGTGGAACACCAAAGAAGACACACGTATAAGTGAGCTGGCATAGAAAACAACAGAAGCAATAGAAGTAGCAAGCAAAAACACCACTCCACTCCTAACTCACTGGCGTTAGGCTCAAAAAAAATATGTGACGCAGCAAATAAAACCAGCACAGAGTGGTCAGGTATCAAATGTTAATGAAGGAAGTGCTTGCTTTTGTTATCTTTACATTGAGGTTATTTATATTTGTATTTATTTACTTTTACTGTGCACATTACCCCTTTAAGATAGTATGGATATTTAAGAGTGGCTCTTCACATTGCAAAAGTGACATTTGAGAAAGCTCCAGAGTGAAACTGGTCATGTCACTGTGGGTCACTACTCTGCACTGCTTTGCACTGTATTTGTGGATGCCTTTGATGCAAGTATTTTTATACTTTATTTAAATTTGATACCCAATTACTCTGTGCTGTGTCACGTATTTTTTGAGCCTAGCACGAGTGAGTTAGGAGTGGAGTGATGTTTTTACTTGCTGCTTCCATTGTTTTCTACACCAGCTCACTTCTATAGGTGTCTTCTTGGACGGTCCACTTAAATACTGTTTTTTGAAGAGCAATATCAGTTTTTCACAGCATTAGTGACCCCAGTACTCTCCTTATTAAAGTGTGGTCTAAAGTAAGTAAAAGTAAAAATGAATCCAAGTACCTGGAAAACCTTTCAAATAGGGGCTGCACAGGGAATGCTGTCAGAGCACATTTTCTGTGAGGCTCACGTACAGGGCATGATTGAGGAAATGGCAGACCAGGAAGCGATTCATTCCGACAACGCAGATGCTACAGAGGGAGTACACGAGGAAGATAGGGAATTAACTATGGAACAAGCTTTCCTGCATCTACAACGGACTGCATGAAGGGCAAAAAGACATTTTTGGCATAGGACTATGCTTGAGGCTTAGTATAAAGTTGATCAGATTCCACAAGGTTTGTGATTCACTAAACCACAAAGTTATGGGCTTGAAAGCGAAGCATTCATGAAGGACTGGTCCTCGGCCTTACAAACAGGCTCCATGTTGCTTATGGAGAGTGTAATTAAGGACTGTGTGTCACAATTTCCTGACATCCAAACTGAGCTGAGAGAGAAAGCATAGCTGCACAGTTTAAAAATAATGAGGACTTCTGAGATATGGAAAAGAAGTTGAAAAATAAAAGAGAAACAAGATAAATGCATTAAAGCAGAAAAATTAAGAATGCTCGAGTGAGATAAAAATGATTATTTAAGATGAGAAGCCTTCAACTGGAATAAAAATAAAAGAGGGAGGGGCCTGGATAATAGGGTTCCATGGTCCATCCTGCAGAGAAGTAAATCACCAGCACATTCAACAAGTGGGTCGGAGGGTGAAAACACAGGCCCTTTTTTAGAAGAGGAGGGGATTTCAGTGGATTCCATGAGAGGGGTAATACCCAGAAGTCAACTGGTCATGTTTCAGTGGATGAAACCCCAGCAATATTTTTGGCAAAAGACAAGACGGGGTGGCAGGAAATGGCACAGGGCCAAGAGGGGAAGGACAATTGGTGAAGAAAGCTCCAGCAAAGAAGAAAATGTGATTAATCTTTCACAAAGAACACTCACAGAAATAGAAATCCAAGTACTGGAAAAGGGATTATCTTTTGTTCCTACACACAGCAGTAACCATTTTGAATTATTTATGGATTTAAAACGGTTTACAAGGAAATTGAACCTGAAAGTCTTTTGGGACGAGCATAATCAAGATGGAATGGATGATTTACTGGCAGAGGATGGAACTTCTTCATCCGTGACTGACTTTGGGAAAAGCACTCTGGTGGAAAACATGGACAGCGAGGGGGTAAGACAAGATGAACTTGATTTGACTAATTTTAAACCTCAGTCTCGTTTTTATCTACCTTACAATTCTAGTGTCTTAGTATTTGACTGGACTTGTGAAGCAGAATTTAGAAACATTTTGAACAGTAGTACTACAGGATCTAGTTACAATAATTGGTATACAATTGAAATGGGGGTTTTACATAGTCTTGAACAGGATAGAACAATAACAATAACAATAAAAAGGCAGACAAAAGTGGGTCAGTAGAAATATTAGATACAGAGAAATATGTGGAGGAATGCATTAGGCAATTCTCCAATATTGTATTGTAGTGTAAAATGAAATGTGATATGACTCTAATTTTCAAACAAGGAATAGATCATTTTCTGTTTGATGCACTTATGGAAGGCACTATTAGCAAGAATGCTTACTATTCTTTGGTAGTTGAACACCCTATCCATGCCAGTTTTTATACTTTGCCTAAAGTTCAGAGAAGCCTAGAACCACCCCCCCCCCCAGACATCCAGCAGTGGCTGGGATAGGTAGCCTATTGGAGCCATTAGTTTATTAGTATAGCCACAGTATATCAATGCCCATATCAAATAAGTAGTTAGACATGCTCCCTCCTTCCTTAGAGACACTACAGATGTTCTTAATATCCTCTCTGATTTAGAATTAGAAAAAGACTGGTGGTTGGTTTCTCTTGATGTTGAAACATTATACACCAACATACCAAATGACGGTGGTACTGAGGCCATGTGCCACTGGCTGGAGAGCGGACTGACTTTGGGCACAGCCTGGTGGGTTTTCTGTGTGAGTGTATCAGGTTGGTTCTTACCTCTAATATGCTTCTTATTTGGAGATTATCACTATCTGCAAATAAAAGGCACTGCTATGGGAGCAACTTTTGCTCCCAATTATGCAAATTTGTACTCAGGTTACTGGGAAAAGCATACGATCTGTAACCCTGAGACCAACCATTTTCACCATGCATTGGATCTCTGGAGGCGGTACATAGATGATATACTGACGGTGTGGAAAGGCAGCCAGCAGGAACTGGAAGAATTTTATAATTTCTGGAAAATACCAATCTGCATTTGAAGTTTGTGGTAAAAGCAAATCAGACAAAGATTGACTTCCTGGATCTACAGATAAGAAAGTTAGTGGATGGTACGGTTCAGATTAACCTATTCAGGAACCAGACTGATAGGAATATGGTCCTTCATGCTACTAGCTGTCATCCTAAGTACTTGATTCTGAACATCCCTAAGGCCCAGTACCTGAGAGTCAAACAAAACTGGAGTACCAAGGGAGATTACAAGGAACAGAGTAAACAGATGAGGGAGAGGTTTAAGAAGAGGGGGTGCACTCAGCAGACCCTAAACCAGGTCGAAAGGGATGTAGAGTTAGTTGATCAAGAGAGCCTCTTGGTGGCAAAATAAAGACAGACAGGTGGAGAACAACCACTTATTTTTATCTCCAGATATAGTAAACATGCTGGACAAGTCAGAGGTATCATCCAAAAAAAAAAATTTGAACATTATCCATAGTGATCAAGTTCTCCATAATAGTTGTCTCAACCGCCCATGTTTCACCTACGAAAGAGCTCCCAACTTAGCAGACAAATTGACACATAGCCTATACACAGCTGCTAATATTAAAAACAGAAGTACCTGGCTACCAACATTACCTAAGAGGAATTATACCTGTTGAAGGTGTAAATATTTTGCAGTGGTTGAAAAAACTGCACAATTTACCAGTTCAAATGTTGCTAAGAGATTTGATATTAGGGCATTTGTCAACTGTGACACAGCACATATTATGTATTTGGCCACCTGCACATGTGCAGCATTTTATGTAGGGATGACCACTAGGTATTTTAAACAGAGGGTAGGAGAACACCAAAGGGCAATCCTTAATCAGGAATCAGTCAATGCATTAGCCACTCATGTGGCTAGGCAGTCCAACCCCATGTCACACACCTTTAAATATTGTGGCATAGAGAAAGTCTGTTTGGGGAAAAGGGGTGGTAACATCAATGATTTGGTTTCATAAAGAGAAATAATGTGGATTGTACAGCTTGGCAGTCATTTTCCACCTGGACTTAATGACAGCATGGAAATTTCAAGTGTTGTCATGAAAAGATACGCTTCCTGGTTATTATGTAGGAGTAGAAACCCTAAAGAATGTATTTTTTATGCAGCTACTATATATTACTATGAAAGGATGAATTTTCTGATTTGTTTTTCTAAAGAGTGGAAACCTATAAGTATGTTTTTTAAATGCAGCTACTAAGGATTAGGGATGGAAATGTCTAATTCTAGTCCTATTAACTTCTCTACATTTTATCTCAATCCCTGGATACCACATGGTATGTGTTTACGGGAGAGTCGCAGAGTACACAGGGGGTAATATGTATTTACATTTCTTAGTGAGACATAATTCCTGCCTGACTCGGGTTTTGAACCAATCATTTGGAACATGGACTTCAGGGAGAGAGTCTTTAAATGGAGTAGTTAAAATGGACACTACCTGTGTGTGTTTCATCATTTCACTCTTTCTGCTGCTGGATGGACATTCATGTATTTGAGTTTCTATAATTGTAAATTTGCCTTTTCTCGATGACAGGCCCTGATATGCTTTACTGTGGGATATGTGCATTTGAATTAAGTAATTAACTGGAATACTATGTTTTTAAATATTCATATCCCCTTATGATTCTATTGTGAAATTAGTGCCCCCAAAAACACAGGGAGAAATTTGTGTCTGTATTAGTGATTGCTTTTGTTATTTTTACATTGAGGTTATTTATATTTGTGTTTATTCACTTTTACTGTGCACACTACCCCTTTAAGACAGTATGGGTGTTTAAGAGGAGCACTTCACATTGCAAAAGTGCCTCTTGAGAAAGCTGCAGAGCGAAACCGGTCAAGTCATTATGGGTCACTACTCTGCACTGCTTTGCATTTTATTTGTGGATGCCTTTGATGTAAGTGTTTTTATACTTCATTAAAATTTGATACCCGTTTACTTTGTGCTGACTTTATTTGTAAGGAAAGCCCACAGTTCTCCTCTAAAAATGAAAGCATGAATTAATCTGAACTTCAGTTTAGGTATCAAGAGTTCACCTTCAAGGATGTTCAGTGGCTAAACAAATTCACTAGCGTGCAAAATAGTATTCAGGGGTATATAACAAAAAAGTAATCCCTTTCATACAGCACAAATTGACGTTTCCAGACAAGTTAGTTTTTCTGTAATTAGCTGTGAGTGCAAGTACTGTACATAAGAGTTCAAAGCTCTATGTGTCAACAACGAGGGCTAGACTCCAAAATCTTTTTTGTTTTGCTTGCTGGAAACAGGCAATAGTTCTTCCCTCTCCACAAAGGGGGTGACACCTGTACCTCTGGAAACTATTACCTTTTTTTTCTCCTCCCATCACTGGATAAACTCCAGGACAAGTTGTTTTTCTCAGCTCTCTGGCTATATTGACTCCTTCTGCTTTCTCTCTCCTTTCCAGTCTAGAGGTGGGCAAGCCAGAGCAAACATGAGCCTGGCTCGGCCTGGTCGAACCTCTCTAAGCAATTGAGAGCAATGGTCAAGCCAAGCCAGTTATGGTTAAAGTAAGCCTTTTTTGTCAGTCCAAGCAGTTAATGTAATGTCCAAAATGTTCAACTCCAATGTGGAGAACAGCCTGCAGTAGCCAGGGCTCAGCTCATGTTTTGGCTCGTAAAGTCAAGCAAGACCTCTGGCTCGGCTCTGGCTTAGCTCTAGGTGACAAATTCCTGACTTGCCCACCTTTATTCCAGTCTGGCTTTTGAAAAGCCCACTCTACAGTTTCATCCCTCCTGTGATTCTCTCACTTCATCCTGAAGGGGATGGGTAATGGTCATGTACCAGTCACTATCTCTATTGACCAGGCTATGGTGTTTGATTCTGCTGCCCATCCTCTCCTCCTCAGTATGTCATGGTCTGCTGGACTCTCAGGATTGGCAATGGTCTGGTTCCATTACTACCTATCTGGTCATAGTCTGTCTGAGTTGGAGAGTCCGTGTTGGTTCCCATCCCCATGACTGCTGGAGTGCCCCAAGGCTCAGTTCTTTTTTTTTTTTTTAACCAGGAGAGACACACTAAGCTGAAAGCTTGTTTACTGGTGCATCCTGGGAGCACAAGGGAGTTAAGTGACTTGCTCAGGGTCACACAGTATGCACGTGGGAGCTGTGGGATTCAAACCCAGGTCTCCAGGTTTGCAACTCAGAGCCTTAAACCACTACACTATACTGCCTTCTGGGCCCTATCCTCTTCTCCATTTTTCTGAATGACCTCTCCTTGGCCTGCGTCTCAGCTAATATACTTGTGTATGCTGATGAAGCCCTTTATGCATCTGGAACCCCTGTCTTCCATTTGGAACAGTCACTACAGCATGACTTTAAAAATACCCAGTGCTGGTTCTCCATAAACCAGCTCTCGTTGAATGCCAAGTGGTCTCCATGCATTTTGGTTCACTGCCATCAGCTAGTAGACTTGGCCAGACCCCTGTCTTTTCTACCCTTGATGATTCTCTCCCTGAGTCAGTCCCCTCTTTTAACTACCTTGGGGTATGGCTTCATAGTCATCTCAACCTTTCAGTCCACACTGATGCCATCTTGAAGAAATTACACCCCAAACTACGTGTTCTTTACAGGAATAAAATCCTGCCTTTGCCCTCCCAGGCTAGTGTGAGGGTGTTCTTAAAATGATTCTCCTGCTGTTTGATTATGCAGATGTGTTCTATGGTGGCACCCCTAAATCTACCCTAGCCAAACTGGATCACATCTTTCACTGCTGTTAATTTGCTTCTGGATTTCCCACTCTTACTCACCACTGTTCCAGGTATCGGCTCCTCACCCCTCCCTTCTAATCTTTGCTTTACCTATCCCTTGTTTGCATCCCTTCCCTCCTTCCTGTCTGACCTTTCCCCCTCTGCTCCCTCCTCTTACTCCTTCCAATCTTCTAACACTTGTTGTTTTAATATCCCCCATTGCTCTACCTTAACCAGCCAGTCCACTTTTCCAGGATGGCTGTCTCTCTCTCTCTCTCTCTCTCTCCCTCTCCCTCTCTCTGGAACTCTCTCTTTCACCCTTAGGCTTTCTTCCTCTTACCTTGCCCTTATGCCCCTGCTGAGGTCCAATTTCTCTTCTGAATGCTCCTGTCCTCACCCCTTGGCCACCTTATCCAGCCTGAGCTCTGCTTTTGTCACCACCAGTGCTTCTCCAAGATTATGTGGTGCACTTTTTTACATGTTGCTTTGTTTGTTTATTTAGTTAATTTATTTATTTTTCCTGCCCACTCTTTTAAGAGGTGATGTTTTCCTGTAACTAATTGTGATGCTTAGGTTGTTGCCCTACTACTATTATCATTAGTAGGCTTCAGTTATTACTTTTGACTGATTATAGTATCATGTTGCCTCCATGTCAATTACTGTATTACTGTCCTCCCTTGTAACCCTTGCTCTGGGAAATAAGTCTTGCAGTGCACCTTTCCTGGTAACCAGTTTTTAAATCAATCAATTTTCATGTTGTTGTACTGGTTCCTTTTTAATATGAAGGGCTGCACACACTTTTTAAATGTACTTCAAACAGGTGAGCTTGTTAGTCAGTCAATAACATGGTTTCAAAATCATTAAAGATTACTTACACATCTGTTGAAACAATCAAGAAAGTACTTAAACCTTCCACTTTGTGCCGAATGCAATGTTAATTTCAAACTAACAAAACACTAGTAATCGTGTGGAATGAGTTGTTAAAGTTCCAACACTCATGAGTGGTGATGGATTGCTGTTTTTTTGTCAGGTTTTTAGACATTCAGTTTATACAACACACACACACACACACACACACACACACACGCATAATGTCAGTTGGTATAATGCATATATTTTCATGGGCATGGTAGCTGGAGTGAAAATAAATAATTTATTTCCACACCAGCTGAGAGAAAAAGGGATATAGAATATGGTGGAACATTGCTGAGTATGGAAATCCATCCCTACAGTAGGTTTGTTGTGCTGCAGTAGCCATATCATATCATTGTTGTGGTGTACTAGATATGTAGCTACTGCAGCACAACAACTTGGAATGTCTTCATGCATACGTGCAACGCTAACCTCCACTTTTCATGAAATGCCACAGCAATGACAGCGGGACCTGAAAGAGAGTGGCGGCGAGATCAAATGCAAATGTGAGGACAAATCCTTTAATTTAGGGTCACCCAAACACTATAAAAGACAGTGTATAAGTGATCATACACAGCACAGATGTTCTTTGCTCATGAGGTTTCCGTGGTAACACGACCTCTCTAGCTGCACTCTAGACGTCTACTGTTACTATGGAAACCTCTTGAGTGAAAAGCATCCTTGTTGTGTATGATCACTCATACGCTATCCTCTATGTTTCCACTCCAGCTCCATAATGTTCAGCTCCTTAATGTTCTGAGCAGGATCATCCATTATACCTATAACATTCTGTCAAGGCCTTCCGATACTACAGTAGAACCCCTCATCTGTCATTCTACTTCACATTGTATAAATGGCACATGTCATGGGCTACATGAAAATAAATTATTTATTTTGAACAGCTGAGTATGACTTCTATAGATTTTACTTATGTCTCCACCACTCATGAGCTCAGTAGATGTCATAACCAGCAGTTTAAAATAAATTATTTCATGCAGCCCATGGTGTGTAATATATATAGACATAAAATCCCTCAACAGGCATGTTTTTTTTTTCAGAATAAATGTACTTACTCGCTTAATTCAAAGGTATTTGGTCTTTGCTACCAAACTCACATATTCTACCTAGCAACAACCTAATTAAAGATAAATAAAATCTTTGTCCATTAACTTTTTTTTCCATTTTATAAGCACAATAATGCTCTATTATGGGTTTCTTGAGGATTAATGCACTTTTCAGATGCACTGAAAGTCACTTGGCCATTTGCCTCATGCCTTCCAGTCCACCTGGGGCGAGCATTAATTCTCTAGAAATGCATGCCCTGTTGTGGGTTACTGCTTACATAAATATTCAATTTTATTGTTTATTGAAAATTTCAGAGATCACCTACAAAGATTCCACATCAAATACATTGTAAAAAAAAAATAATTATAAGTACAATAAGCACTTCTAGAGAAAATGCAGTTGAGTCAGACTTAAAACACTTAAGGCGGGATAATTACATACAGCTTTGAAAAAAAAAGTCAATACAGATCAAGAGCACCTTTCCTGCTCTTTTTTAAATCTACTCTCAGAAACTCTATTGGAGCCCTGCCTGCTCTGAAGTCCACTGGTGCAACAATTATAATTTTTCTGTGGCCATATTTCAGCAGGGAAAGAACTGTAATTTGAGCCTGATCCCTTCCAATTCCCGATTTACGGATATACCCCATTTTGTGATGTAATAGTATGGAGACCGCGGGGGTGGGTGGTGCACTCCGTAGAGTTGTATAGGGACCCATTTTAAGCTCTTTTTTAAACATTTTTGGGTGCTGATTTCAGTAAATCAAAGCCACTGCTCAACTAACAAGGCCCTTGTTAGTTGAGGAAAGGCCTTAATGTGTTAAAATCAGCACTCTAAAATGTTCAAAAAAGGACTTAAAAAGGGGACCCTATACAACTCTATGGAGCATCCCCCCATACTCTCCATACTATTATGTCACAAAACGTGGGAGCATGAGTGTATGTCTCCAAACTGGGAAGTGGAAGAGAATGGGCTCTTGGCTCCATGGAGCCAAATTACAGTCTCTTCCCTCCCAAAATATGGCCATAGAAAAATTGTAATTTTTGCACCACTGGGCTTTGGGGTATGTAAGGCTTCTGAAGTCATCCAGCAAATAAGAAACTGCTGCCCATATGGAAAGTTGTGTTAAAAGCTAAGCTCCTCAGCCCAAGGATGCCCACATAAACTGATCTTTCAACCTAAGCAGGTCTTTATTAAAGCAAGACCTGCTTAGGTCGAAATGTCAGTCTGTGTGGGTGTTCTCGGGCTGAGGAGCTTAGCTTTCACCTCTTGATTTGTGTAATGAACTGTCTGATTTATTAGCTCAATTTTCTGTGCGGACAGCAGTTTCAAATTTACTGGGTGAGTTCAGTGACCTTTTTCAGTGCTCTGTGATACTTTGGTCACACTGAACTGGGCCCCTGCAGACAGCTCCTACTGCTTCCTTTGGCAGATAAGGCTTATATAGTGATTTTACGCTGACCACCAGAAAAGGTGCTCTTTAAGGGCATTCCTGGCCATGTTTCTGGTGTTGTATTAGTTTGAGCCAGTGTGGAAGCAATTTGTTAAAGCATGGGGAGTTAGCATTTTAACTAGCAAACAAATCTGGAGCTTTATTCTGCTGGGTAAATGCAGCCAGTTTGTGAGTACATAAAGGGTACAACTATGAGTGCAATTATCTGCACCAAGCACAACGTGGCCTACCCTATTTCAGATCAGCTGTACTCTGTTTAGTACCATGTCACAGGCAGCTGTAGACAGGGAGTGCATGGATTATACATGACAGAATGGAGCTGGTCACAATAAGTTGTCTAGCATCCCCAGTGAAATTGCTCTTGTTCTGGGACAGGACACCCAGTCTTCTGTTAACTATGGCCACCAGATTTGTCAACTTGGGGTGCAAAAGACAAGGTGTCAATAAAGGTTACTCCAAGGTATTTGAAAGTTTCCACCTGTTCAAGGTTATGTCCTTGACCATTTCTGATGACAAAGGGTGGAGCTTTCCTCTTCTGTAGGAGGGACAGAGCACCCAGTCTTCTGTTAAGTATATGGCCACCAGATATGTCAACTTGGGGTGCAAAAGATAATGTGTCATCCAACGTTACTCCAAGGTATTTGAAAGTTTCCACCTATTTAAGGTTATGTCCTTGACCATTTCTGATGACAAAGGATGGAGCGTTCCTCTTCTGTAGGAGGCTAGTGAAGAGCATGGTCTGAATTTAATTTAAGATTTTAGGTTAGCTTTTTTAATGAAGAAAAACAGTTTCTGCTAGAGTTCAGAAGCAGGTTTGAGTACTGTGCAGGAACACTGTAATGTCATCATGCATTGTTAATTATGACAGATCTGCTGTGCTATAGTTAGTCTCATTATAGTTGCATAATTAACAAAAATATCTAATCTGTTTGAGCACTTTGATTTGTACAGGTGTTGTCTAAAGTGCATTATCTAATCTGCAAGTATATTCAAATGATTAGATTGGTGACTTCCAAACTTAGCTTGTCCATTTAGCCCAGCTTATTTATTCAGACTGTGCACTATCCAATCCAGATCTAAGGATAGGTCACACTTATCAAGCTATTCAAAACCAAATAGTATTTACACAATCCTACACTGTAAAACTTTTAAATGCCTCAACAATTCTTGAAACATTTTAACTAGGGATGGGTGAATGGTTCATTAAGAAAAAAGAACACCTCAAATAGGGTTGGGAGTGGGGTGCATTTATAAAGAGCCAAACTAAATGCAGAGCCACATTTTGGCTCAACCATTCTTTTCTGTTCAAAAAAAAAACTAAAACACAAATTACTGAGCAACTGCAAAAAGGTGCAAACAGGAAGGTAAGATTCCCCTTTTCACCTTGATACCTGAGACATCCCCCTGGGTGTCAGGTCAGGTTTGGGGGGGGGGTCCTTCTCAGTAGTACTGGCTCATTTGAGCAGCAGCTGCTGAAGGGCAAGGATAACTCAAGAGCACAAGAGAAGGGAAACAAAGCTTTTGAAAAAAAAAATCAAAAGCCCTTTTATGTCCTTCTTCCAGGACTCTTCTTAGACTGCTGTGGTATTGTATGTATATTCTGAGTCAGGCCATTGCGTATCCCCTATGTATATTGTTGGCAGCAACAATGTGGTAATACTGGCTGCCAAACTCTATTACTTTGTGCAGGAAGAGCTTCATATTCAAGTTGACACTAGTTCAGTATTATTACCTTGATTGCATTTCCTCATATAACTCTTAGGAATGCATCTTTGTTTTGTTTGCTTCGTTGAACTTTGTTTCATTCAAAGGTGTTGTCTTTAAATGATCATTGCTATGATAATGCTCAAATTGACTGCACCCCGATTTTGTGTCACTGCACATTGCAACTTTGTATTGGGCACTGAATCCTTTTCTTGAAACTTTTCTTTCCTTAATTCCTTGCTCAGATAATTCCAATGAAATTACCTGCAGCAAAACCAAACCTGGTTGGTTTGAATGCTTTAGTCCTAATCCCCAAAAGTCAAGCAGTGTATATGTATAGGGTAAAGTATATGTACTATGCATGCAGTCTAGTTAATTCATGTTTAGAGAGGAGTCTCTTTTGCTTTTAGCTTCCTGTGTTCCTACAGGGAATCTGAAATTAAAGGAGCATTGTATATTACTAGTTATATGCTCTGCTATATTTATAGTCACACATTCTTTTTTACATTCACTTGCGTGCATGCGCAAGGAACGTTTTGGGAGAGTAGCACACTTTGGAGGTGTGCCTCTCCCATAGAATACACTGCTCCCTTGAGCAGGCGTGGCGGTCCTGCACCAATGGGTGTAGGAGCTCTGTATGACAGCGGTGTTCCTCTGCTTCAAAGGAAAGCACCGCTGCCATACTGAGCGCAGCCATCACGCTGTCCCCCCCTCGCATCACGCCGCCCACCCCAAAGCTTTGGTGCCACGCTGGGAGCCCACCCCAGTGTGGCAAACTTTCTTGCCGCGGGGTGCTAATCCCCGTCCAGCTCCACGGCCCCAAACCATCCTGCTGCCATGCTAGAGTCTCACTCCAGTGTGGCAAACATTGCCTTTGTTTGTCGAATGGGGTGCCCAATCCCCGTCGGCCTCGCCGCCCCCCCACATAGTTTGTCGACGAGGGTGCCCAATCCCCGTCAGCCTCGCCCCCAAGTCATCTTGTGCCACACTGGGAGCCCACCCCAGCGTGGCAACTGTCCCATGTTGTCATTTTTTTAACACCTGTAAAATAAAACGGTCCCACGCCGCCTCCCAGCCTCCCCACAACCTGCACCCACCCACTGCGCACCCAGCCTCCCCACACCCCACCACCCCATACTTACCTCCGGACTCTGGCGCGACGATCTTCAGTGGACCGGGAACACGTCTGCACTCTTCAAAGGCGACCGCGAACTGAGGAAATGCCGGTAAGCTGTATAATGGGCTAGATAGGGGTTTCAACTTTATTGCATATCTCAGTCATTTTTTGGAATTTTTGCACCAAATTTTCAACATGGGGTTTTTGGGACCCCTTCTCATGAATGGTGTCACTGTTGCTTGGCGTTATTCGGGCCCCAAGGTGATTCGCGGGCATGCGGTCACTGCGTGAAATCACCCTTCAGGCTGGAATAACACCACGACAATCAATCATTCATGAAGAAGCCAACGCCGTTGATTTGGTGCAATCAAAAATTGATATTCTGGCGTCACGTTGCGGTTCCCTCGCCCAGGCTTCAAGTAAGTTTGTGAATTTTCAATATTTTCACTCCAGATTTTCAACATTGCCATTTTATCACACCTTCTTATGAGCTGTACAGCTGTCATTTTCACATCTCACCCAAAATGTGTGTCCGCCCATGTAGCGCACAATGGCGCAGTCGGTGTGCAAAATCAATGCATGGAACACATTAAGAAAATCACAGTGACACTGTTCATGAGCAGAGGTCTTAAAATGGCTATGTTGAAAATTTGGTGAAAAAATTCCTAAAAATGACTGTTTTACGAGCGTGCGTTACGCAGTTCCTACGCACGCTCGTACATTTGTAATTTTCAATATTTGCACTCCAGATTTTCAACATTGCCATTTTACTACACCTCCTCATGAGCAGTACAGCTGTCATTTTTCACATCCTGCCCAAAATGTGTTTCTGCCCATGTAGTGCACAATGGCGCAGTCGGTGTGCGAAATTAATGTATGGGACACAGTAAGAAAATCACAATGACACTGTTCATTAGCAGAAGTTTTAAAATGGCAATGTTGAAAATTTGGTGAAAAAATTCCTAAAAATGACTGTTTCACGAGCGTGCGTTGCACAGTTCCCACGCATGCTCATTAGGTTTGCAAATTTTCAATATTTCCACCCAGATTTTCAATATTGGCATTTTACCACACCTCCTCATGACCAGTACAGCTGTCATTTTTCACATCCTGCCTAAAACGTGTTTCAGCCTCATGTAGCGCATAATGGCTGCAGTCGGTAAAGCAAATCAATGTGTGGGAGACATTAAGAAAATCACAGTGACACTGATCATGAGCAGAGGTCTTAAAATGGCTGTGTTGAAAACTCTGGTAAAAAATTCCTAAAAATGACTGTTTTACGAGGTGTGCGTTATAGCGGTTCCCTCATGCGCTACGTAAGTTCTTAATTTTCAATATTTTCACCCACATTTTCAACATTGCCATTTTACCACACCTCCTTATGAGCAGTACAGCTGTCATTTTCAGATCCTGCCAAAACATGTTTCCGTCCATGTAGTGCACAATGGTGCAGTCGGTGTGCAAAATCAATGTATGGCACACAGTAAGACAATCACAGTGACACTGTTCATTAGCAGAGGTTTTAAAATGCCAATGTTGACAATTTGGTGAAAAATTCCTAACAATGACTGTTTTGAGCATGCATTGCACAGTTCCACGCGCTCCTAGGTTTCAGAATTTTCAATATTTCCACTCCAGATTTTCAACATTGCTATTTTACCACACTTCCTTATGAGCAGTACAGCTGTCATTTTTCACATCCTGCCCAAAATGTGTTTCCGCCTATGTAGTGCACAATGGGGGTAACAAAAAGGTCATGCTGACAATTTATTGTGCAAATACCAGCAATTGCACAGGGCATTAGGGTAAAGCACCATTCATGCCAAACACCACTGCAAATACCTGCAAGCAAACGTTCGGCATTGACAAATGCTTGTTTCTAATACTACTGAACAAAAAATATACAAATTATATAACATTTGCAAACATTTTTTCTGAAGTCCATGATTGACTTGTGTGGAGAAAAAAACAGTAAGTTCTTAAATAGCTGTGTTTATAAATGGGTACAGCATCATACCTGCATCCTCTCTGATGTTATCTGATGCATTTGGCTGAGCTGCAATGAAGGACAACTTCAGTGCTTTCTCCCAATCGTCATGTGATAGTTCATCAGTGATCATTTCTCTAGAACCATAAAATTACACCTTGTTAGACTCTATGCCCACAGAACAACTGATGTTATCATTTCTATCTTCTACAATTACTTTATTTAATTTGTTTAATGAAATTCAGAAAAATGATAATATGTTGTTCATTGATTCACACAGAGTTGCTCCGGGAATGCATTATCAGTTTTCTGTAGTTTTAAGCATTTGATTTGCTGTATGTGCTAACATGGTGCAGGAGGATGAGTAGGACAGTCCAACATTGTTTGTCGATGTGCTGCACCAATTTAATATTACTAGCATGCCATGAGATCAATCCATCAGTCAGTCAGTCAGACAGCCAGCCATGTGATAACACGATGCAGGAGGTGCTGACAGGGAAGACTTGCAGTAGGATGGGCAGCCAGAAATTGTCAAGGTGGAAATAATCAGATAAGTGGCACATGTCAGGAGGTGATGCTAAAGGTCAGGTAGTCATTTAGGAAGTATACTGTCATGCTGCTTGAGGATGAGCTAGAAGGACAGCCTTAGTTGTCAATGTTCAAATGTCAATATCATTGATGTAGTACAGGTATCATGAGACTGAATAGAATAGGTGGGTAAAAGTGTGGCAGCTTGGTATAGGAGCTGAGAACAGGCAGTTAGACAGGCAGGCAGCAGAGTGGTACAGGAGAGGATAATACAGCAGAACAGATCATGCTGTATCCTTCAGGTCCTTGCAGAAGCAGCAGACTAGAAGAGCAGAAGATGACAGCATGAGAGAACAGGCAAGCAGCGGAGTTGCAGCATGGTGGCGGTGCTGGACAGGATGCCATATCACTGGAGGGCAGTTCACCATCGACGCAGTACTGTAGGGCATTCATCATTCATCGACAGAATCTGATCAAGATCTGTGTGGACATAAAGAGAGAAGAGCAATTTTAAGATGACACAATAAATCTCACATTACTGCCTCTTTGTCTAAGTAGTTGAGAGAAATAAATGCACTCCTCTTTAATACAAGCCATAATGATGCCCAAGTCCTTTCATTAACAGCAGACCAGAACAGCAGAAAATGACACGGGGAGTACAAGAAGACAGTAGAGTAGTAGCATGGTGGTGCAGAAGAGGATGAGACAAGAGGACAATATGGAACAGCTGTCATTGATGCAGATGTACAATTTATACAGCCAGGCACAGGAAGGTGTCCATTTCTGAGCAGCACATCCTAAGTGAAAGGTGATGCCTGTAGCTCAGATTGACCTCCAAAGGAGAGACAAAGGACCAAGGAAAAACAGACAGCTCATGCTTAAAGTAAAAGACTGACATGTACAGTATGGGGTAGCAAAATGAAAGGCAAAAATAAGAAGGTACAGCACATCAAATAAAATAAATTGCGTCTTGGGGTTCACTCAGGCTTATATCCCAAGTGTAATAGCGTTGCGGAGGGGGGTGCAGCAAGATGGCTGCAGTGCTGCTCTGCTCCTCACAGCCCTGTGCTTATCTGAGAATCTGAAAAAGTTTGGGTTAAAATCTTGGTATTTATGCACCATTTTAAAACTGCCAAGTGAAACTGGTGCTACTTTGGCGTTGGATATGCAATGGTGAATTTTTGGGTTGTCTACAGATGGGGAGTCATTTTCTTGGCAGACATGCTGCCAGCTGTTCTGGCCTGCACTAGGAGGCTTGCTCCTGGCTGTTTGATGTTGAGGTGGCTTTTAAACCAATTGTGAAGCCCTGGACCACAGTAGAGAGATAAGTCCTGAGTACCAGGTGGGAGATTTCTTCTGTTGAACTGAACACTGTTGTTGCAACAGGACTGAGGTGCTTGCAAATATATGTGTGTGTGTGTGTATGTATATATATATATATATATATATATGCACTCAATTGTGATTTCATATATTGTAACCTGTTATCTGATTGTTTCTGTCGTGTACCTTCCCGGGTTGTGCCTGAAAATAATCATTGCTATGGCTACTGCACCTACCCGGTCATCAAAAACTAAACAAATAAAATAATTTTTTAAAAGTTATGATATGGTTGCCTTGAGCTGGAGGTTTCAGGTTTACCCTGAAGTTATGAAATTTACTACACTCAGTGGAGTGTGTTTTTTATTTTTCACAGGTAAACGAGGTATTTACGGCACACTCAGAGATGTTAAAAGATGGCTGGAGTTATAATGTCTGGGAAAGACTGTGAGACTGGGAAAGAATGGAGTCCTTGAGCACAGAATGGCTTATTAAGGATATTCGTGGAAATGCTGAAATGGGGTTAAAAGTTGCATAATGACTCCATGCAATGGGAGCCTTTCACTGATGGTCCCAAACAATCAAAAGAATAAGTGATTTCTTTCACTTGAAATTGCAATGGAGACTTAAAGTTTTAGAGGAACTTTGGTGAAGAACTCTGAGATACTCTCCCTTTACTTCTCTTACACCGGGTAAAAACATTTATAACTTTTCATAAGTACCTATCAAGATAATTTTTTTCAGAACCACAACAATATGGAGTTTATTGTGGTTTGGGTATGTCATGTCTAAAAACTATGCTGCTTCTTGTAACCCAGACGTCAAAACTGCTTTTCCAAAAAGATGGCTAAAGCTGAGAGTTGACCTATTTGCGCATCTAAGAATTGACTGGAACAGTATAATGATTATTCTAACATCTGCATTGTATAAGTTTAACTGCTAGACTTATTTATTTAAGGAAATACGATGCTATCTTTATCAGCACACATGTGAATTAAAGGGGAGTGGTATAATGACTATCTAATATGTACTTTTGATAGTGCATCAGTTGGACTCCTTGACATAAAGTATGGTGCTGTCGATTTTGTGCTGATAAATTCACAGGTTGCTTTTTAGAGAAGTGCATGAATGAAAGAGCCACCATCACCTAAAACTCATGGGCATGCCACAACCTTCGTAAAGGAACCTTTTACCCTTGTGTATAGTCTACATATATTAATGTAATTTGTGGGAATATGCTTAATGTATACAGAATAATTGAAAATATTTTTTGTATATTAATGTCTTAGTTTCCTATTCCCTTACAAGGATAAAGCAAGTATATTTTTTAATGGGGATGTTATTGAATGAAATGTATCCATGACATAATGACTGACAATTACAATTAGGGGTCAAGGAGAAGACTAGAGCATTCAAGAGGTACAGGAGAACACAAAAGGATGAGGACAGGGAAACCTACAGGGAAAAAAGAAAGGAGGCAGGGCAAAAGATAAGGAAGGCTAAGGAGGCCACTGAGGAGAGGATAGTGAAGCAGGCAAGGAGGGGGGTCAAAGCCTTCTTTAGGTATGTTGGAGAAAGGGGGAGGGCACAGCATGGGATTGGAAGGATAAGGGAGGAAGTGGAACAATACTGGAAGGGGATTTCGAAAAAGCAGAGGCATTAAATCGCTATTTTGCCTCAATCTTCATGGAGGAAAGAGAGGGCAGGGACCAGGACAGAGTGGGGAGGGTGACAGCCACAGGCAGGTGGGTGTGGAAAAATTCACAGCTAAAGGAGTAAGGGAAGAGTTGGGTAGACTTAGGGTGGACAAGGCAATGGGGTCTGATGGAATACTTGGTTACTTGGTTAGAGGGACAAAAGGAGGCCAAAGCCCATAGGATTGTCCTCCACATATGTGGATCATTATTGTGAAACCTATCTAATTAACCATTCATCAAGTTTGAGTTTAAAAGTCGTAATGGAGATTGCGTCTACAATATCTTGGGGGAGTGTATTCCATAGTCTTGGGGTTCTTATGGAAAAGAAGTTTTGTCTTTTGTTGGTATTACATTTGGCTATATCCAGTTGTTTGTTATTTAGCCTAGGTCCGATTTTTTCTGGATGCTAGCGAAATGCCACATTGCCTCATCAAAATAGGGGATTTAGTAATCTTAAAAAGTTGAAGTAAGTCCCCTCTTGTTCTTCTCATTTTAAGTGAGTGTAACCCTGTCTTGTGTAGTCTGGATTCATAATCCACATGTGCCAAATGGGGAATGATTTTAGGGGCTTCTCTGAATCCTCTCAATTCTATCTATGTCCCTGCTGAAGTATGGACTCCAAAACGGGGAACCATAGTCAAGATATGGTTTAATGTGCGATCTGTACAGAGCAATGATACACTGCTCGGTTTTAGAAACAAAAGTACAGTTAATCCTACGAAGAAGTGCGTTTGTTTGGTTAGCAATTTTATTACAATGTGAAACAGGGGTCAGTTTATTATTAACAAGAATCCCTAGATCTTTTTCCAAACAAGAAACCTTAATGATGGTGTTATTCAGTGTGTATACTTGTTTGGGGTTATTTTTCCCCCATGTGCAGAACAGCACATTTAGATATGTTAAACTCCATTTTATTAACGAGGGCCCAGTGTTCAATTGATGAAAGATCTTTAAGTAGAGTTTGTATGTCAGCAGCGTTGTTGACAGCACCACCTAGCTTGGTGTCATCGGCAAACTTCATGAGAATATTTGATGAGTGAATTTTCATGTCACTAATAAAGATATTGAACAGAGTGGGTCCCAGGATGGAGCCCTGGGGGACACCGCTCATCACTCTACCCAAGTCTGATAGAGTGCCATTAACCCATACCCTCTGAGATCGATCCGTCAACCAACTTTTAATCCATGACACAAGTGAAGCTAAAAAACCTAGGTGAATAAGTTTGGTGATGAGAATGCTGTGTGACACTTTGTCAAAAGCCTTACTATAGTCCAACAAAATAACATCAGAGGGGATATTTAGGTCTAAGTTTAAACTAATGGAATTATAGAAGGCCAACAAGTTTGTAGTACAGGATAGGCCAGTTCTGAATCCATGTTGAGAAATGTCAGTAAGGTTTAAGGATACTATTTCTTTTTCCAGGAGTGCTTTGATAACTTTTTCAAGTAATTTGCAGGGAATAGAAGTTAAATTGATGGGACGGTAATTATTGACTAATGAATGGGAGCCTTGCTTAAAGATAGGACTAACTATTGCAGTTAGCCAAACTGGTGGGAGCATAGATTCTTGAAGTGATTTGTTAAAGATAATTGTGAGTGGTAAGGTGATTGTATCTTTAGCGCCCAGGAGAAGTTTTGAACATATACCATCTGGACCAGGACTAGTTGATTTTTTTAAGGCTAATAGTAGATTATAAGTGTCTTTCTGCTGGACCATTTGTTCAGTAGTGCTGATAGGTGATATGGCTATTGTGGGTGGTAATGGATCTTGGGTAAATACTGATGAAAAATAGTTATTTAGTGTGGAAGTAACAACAAAGTCAGAGGATATTATTTTATTGTTTACCATAAGGGGACCGATTGATTTATTATTTCCTTTTTTACTATTCAGATAAGCATAAAGTGATTTGTGTGTATCCTTAGTATGTGCGATACAGAATTCAAGATTTCTTTTTGCTGCTAATACACCCAAGGATTCTCGAGGAGGTGATGGATGGCATCTGGTGAGGCTTTTTAACTTGTCCTTGGTCACAGGGATGGTGCCAAAGGACTGGAAGAGGGCAGAGGTGGTTGCACTACATGGGGGGGGGGCAGAAGGACGAGGTCAAAAACTACCGTCCCATTAGTCTGACCTCAGTGGTGGGGAAGGTAATGGAAACACTGTTTAAGATCAGGTTGATAGAATACTTGGAGATGAATGGCATGCAGGATGACAGGCTGCATGGCTTCACCAAAGGAAGGTCCTGTCAGACTAACCTGATAAATTTTTTTGATGGGGTGACACAGATAGTGGACCAGGGAGGAGTGGTGGACGTGGCCTATCTGGATTTCAATAAGGCTGTTGACACCGTTTTGCATGGTTGAATGGTGCATAAGCTGGACAGACTAGGGTGGACCACAGGATCACCAGGTGGGTGGAAAACTGGTTGAACGGAAGGAGTCAGACAGTCGTGGTAAATGGGAAACATTCCAGGGAATGGGCAGTGAGATGCCACAGGGGTCAGTTCTAGGACCAATACTCTTTAACATTTATGTGATCTACAGATGGCTTTGAGGGATGGGTGTGCCTGTTTGCGGATGATACAAAGGTCTACAATAAGGTGAATTCACCTAGTAGGGCGCAAGCCGTGAGGTGGGACCTGGAGAGGCTGGAGAGGTGGTCTGACACCTGGAAATTGAAGCTTAATGCACAAAAGAGCTTGCTGATGCACCTGGGAGGAGGAACAGGAGGAAAACTTACTCCCTTGGGGGGGTGGTGATTAAGGTGAAGGAAACAGAAGGGGACCTGGGGATTATGGTATCATGTGACCTCAAGGAGGGCAGCCAGTGTAGTAGGGCAGTGGGTGAGGCAAATGGAATGTTGGCCTGCACTGCAAGGGGTTTTAATAGCAAGAAGAGAGAGGTGCTAATGCCATTATACAGAACCATGGTCAGGCCACATCTGGAGTATGAGGTGCAGCTCTGGAGGCCTCACCTACAAAGAGATGTTGAGTTCATGGAGAAGGGCAACTAAAATGGTACGAGGGATGGAGGATGTACCCTATGAGTGAAGATTGAGAGGGCTGAATTTGTACCCTCTGGAGACTAGGAGGGAGGGGGGGACATGATTGAGATCTTTAAGTATATGCAGGGAATAAATAAGGTGGAGGGTGATAGCTTGTTCAAATTGAAGAAGGGTGCGAACACAAGGGGACATAGCCTCAAACTGGAAGGTGGGCAATACAGAGGTAGTGTCAGGGGGCAGTTTTTCATTGAGAGGGTGGAGGAGGCCTAGAACAAGCTGCTGGAGGAGGTAGTGGCAGCTGAAATGATGGAGGGGTTCAAGAGGGCTTGGGATAGATTTATGGGGTTGGGAAAAGAGGGTGGAAGCATAACAGAAGTGGGGAGGTAGGGTGTTGGGCAGACAAGATGGGCCGTGGGGCCTTTCTCTGCTGTCACATTTCTTTGTATATGTGTGTATGTATCTGTGTGATTATTAGTCACTATTAAGAAAGCTAATTCAGAGCAAACAGCTGAGACAATTTAATTAAGGTATAGGACTAGGAGCTAAGTATTTACCTGTTAGAGAATATACACGCTGAAATCTTATGATGCCTTGTTCAACAAGGGTTCTTGATGAAGTATAATTATGGTATGAGAACATGAAATTATTAATGAAGCATTGTAAGGAAAAGTCCTATTCTATTCAGGATATGTGGTACAAAACAGACTACCTATTTATTCAATATGAACAGATAAATAGCCGGGGAGATTTTTTTTATGTAACTGCTGTTGATATTTACTGCTGTGTATGTCATCATGTATTATTTTTATTGCAAAATTAGTTTTATTGTGTATTTTGGATGTTTCTCTTTTTCTGCTAAATTGTAATGACCAAAAAAGGTCGAACAATACACCTTTGAACTTGAACTTGCAATAACATTGCCTTTGATTACACTTATTGCTGAACTCCTTCAAATTAAGTGCACCCTAAGGTAGGGGCTGTGGGATTTTATGCTTCTTAGGCAGTCCTAATGCAGAAATTGGGGGAGTTCATACAAGCTAAGTACACTTCAAACTAGGCAAGGGGGGGCAAAGGGGTGGGCAGCCACCAGGTGAGGGAGTCTTTTGGGCCTCCGCCCATAGGTGGGCAGAGGAAGAACTAGAATAGTGGAGGGGATGGGGGGAGGGAAAGACACTGAGGGGAAAGGATCACATTGGAGGGTGGTCTGATTGAATGCTTGAAGCCTGGGTAACAAGACAGCAGAATTGCAGGCAATGATGGTGTAAGGGCAGGTGGACATAGCCACCATCACTGAGACATGGGTCACCTATTACCAAGACTGAGACGTAGTTATCCCAGGATTCAAGCTACACCACTGTGACAGAGAAAAAGGGGAAGGGGGTGGCTGTCTATGTTAGGGAAGGGATAACATGTAATAGGGAGGAGTGGAGGAACGCAGGGCAGATGCCTTATGGGTGCTACTCCATAGCTCAAAGGGTAAGAAGGTTAGATTGGGGGTTGTATATAGGCCTCCAATTCAAAAGGAAGAGATTGATAGGGAGCTGGGGGAGCAGATAAGGAGGCTTTGTGGCAAAGGTAGCACTGTGGTGGTTGGGGACTTCAACCTGCCAGGGCTAGATTAGAATGCCCAGGTTACCCCGTGTGCCGGGGAGCAGATCATCCTGGAGGCCTTCCAGGATGGCTTCCTGACACAGAAGATAACAGAGCCAACTAGGGAAGGGAACATTCTGTGCCTGGTACTGATAGATGGCAAACAAGTCCAAGATGTTGGGGTGGAGGACCCCTTGGTGTGAAGCGACTACTGTACAGTGTGGTTCCCCCTCAGTCTAGGAAAGCAGGTAGTCCCAACAAAGACTAAGGTACTAGACTTCAAAAGGGCAGACTTTGGCAGGATGGGAAGTATACTGGAAGGTAACCTAGTTAACATCTGCCCACACATGGATGTCAAGCAAAAATGAGCAGTCATCAAACTGGAACTGGCTGAGGCCATTAGCACATGTGTAAAGAGACAGAAGAAAAAAACAGGATCAAGAAGTTGAGCTGGATAAATAGGAGGTTGAGGAAAAAGAGGGCTACCTTTAGGAACTTTAATAGATCCAACTACGAGGAGGATAGGGAGGAATATGTGAGGAAACACAGAGAAGTGAGTAGAACAGTAAGGACAGCCAAGGTGTCGAGGGAACTGACGCTAGCACAGGAGATCAGAGAAGAGGAAAAGGATTTTTTCATGTATATATGGGAGAAGAGAAAGAGTAAGGATCAGATTGTTAGGATCAAGAATGGCAGTGGAGGGGCAGAAAAAGGGGCAGAGCAGGCAGAAGTACTCAATAAATACTTCTGTTCAGTTTTTACCAGGGAGAGAGAGGGGCCCATGCCTAAGAGGAAGGGTGGGGTGAGTATAAGGGGGAGGAGGTTATGGATGGGGAGATACTAGTGGACTGGGTGGTGGAGGGCCTTATGTCACTGAGAGTGGCTAAGGTGTTAGGGCTGGATGGAGTACACCCTAGAACCCTGAGAGAGTTGGCAGAAGTCCTGGTGGGTCCGCTGGCGGACTTATTCAAAACCTTTCTGGGTACTGGGTGCATGCCCAGGGACTGGAGGATGATGCATGTGGTGGCCCTCCACAAGAGTGGGCCCAGGGATGAACCCAGGAACTAAGACTGGTGAACCTTACCACCATTGTAGGAAAGCTAATGGAGACTATCCTCAAGGAAAGGCTGGTGAAATTTCTGGAGGAGAATGATCTCCAGGATGGTAGGCAGCATGGGGTTGTCTCGAGCACATCCTGTCAGACAAACCTGGTTGACTTTTTTGTTTAGGTGATGCGTGCACTAGATAAGGGATATGCAATGGATGTCCTTTACCTGGACTTCTGCAAGGCCTTTGACTTGGTGCCTCATGGAAGGCTGACCAGAAAATTGGGTAACCTGGAAGTGGGGAGGAAACTAGATAAATGTGTTAAGAGTTGGTTACAGGATAGGCAGCAGAGAGTAGTCATGGGGGTGAACTATTGGAGCCCAGAGCTGTAACAAATGACATCCCGCAGGGCTCAGTGCTAGGACCGGTGCTGGTTAACATTTTCATTGCCAACATACTGGACAGGATAAAAAGTAAGATCAGCCTCTTTGCAGATGACACAAAGATCTGTGTTGAAATGAATGAGGAGGGGGGTTGGTAAAGTACTCCAAGAGGATTTAGCAAGACTTGAGAGCTGGTCAAACACATTCCAACTTGGGTTCAATGCTAAGAAGTGTAAAGTTATACACTTGGGGACAAGAAATCCTGGGAATAGTTACTGGTTGGGAGAAATGCAGTTATCCACGTCAATGGAGGAGAAGGTTCTGGGAGTACTTGTATCAGAGGGAAATGAAACATTCAGCCCAGTGCAGGAGGGAGGTGGCAAAGGCTAATAGAATGTTGGAGAACATTACAAGGTGAATCACCTCTAAGAGAGGAGGGGTCATCCTGCCCCTGTACAGGTTCCTGGTGAGGCCACATTTGGAGTATTGCATGCAGTTCTGGTTCCCCTACTTGAAAAAGGATATCAAGCTACTGGAGGGGATACTGTGTAAGGCAATGGAAATGATCCATGTATTGGGAGATAAACCATATGAGGAGAGACTGAGGGAGCTCAATATGTATTCCTTGGAGGATAGAAGGGAGAGAGGGGATATGATTGAGACCTTTAAGTACCTTAAGGGCATGACAGAATTATCACTGAGTGTATATTTAGATTAAAACGTGGGAGGGAAACCAGGGGACACAGTCTGCAATTGGAAGGAGGAAGATTCAAGAGGGAACTGAGGAGGCACTATGTCATGGAAAGGGCGGTTACAGTATGGGGTGTGCTAACAGAGGATGTGGTATCTTCGAGGTCGGTTAGTGACTTTAAGAGGGAGTGGGGCAGGACTCAAGGGAGGGTCCAAACTAAGGGTGGATTGGGGGTGAGGGGGTGAGAAGGAAGTAGGAGGAAATACAGCAGAAGGGGGAGGCATAGGGGGAGGGGAAAGTTGCAGTTTAAATGGCTGAAGTGCTGCACTCTCGAGTAAACTAGATAGACTGTAAGGCCTGCATCAATTTTGTATGTTTACATGTTCTTAGTAGAGAAACTACATGTTTGAGTCAACACGGTGTGTAGAAATCATCATTTTGTGAATAGGTCTGTTACTGTGTTTGCCAGCAGTTTATGTGTCTCCACATATTGCCTCGTTTACCCTTTCTGTGAAAAAAACCATATCCAGCCCACTCTCACTATTTGGGGTAATCCCTAGAGGGTGCTGGTTACAAAATTGTGCCCAAACTGAAAGAAAATTGGTAGGTCCCATTACAAAATAAAAAAAGTCTTGGTTCCAAGCTGCATACACTCAGACACATTGAGAATGTGAGAAGAAGCCTACATATGGCCAGATGTTTTGCATAACTGATGGGTCAGAGAGTGTGAAAGGAGTGGAACTTTGATGCCTCTGGTTGAGTTGGGGACTGACTTTCCAAGTGGAGGAGCATCACGAATCTGCCTGTGACCCGAACTATTGTTAACTTCAGAGTGAGAAAAAACTTGTTATTGTAGAGTACTAGGCGCACACGAATTAAACCTGTGGATCTTTAGAAGAAAAATAATGGATCCATAGGTCCATAGAAACAGAATTTGTTGGCAGCTAATGACCTATTGGCTCACTCTGTATGTCCATTTTGTTCCAGCCTAAATTGTTATGCAGACAATAGCTGATCTCTGGCTACTTCCCCCACTTTCCTACCAAGACTCCTTTGTACCTATCCCATGCATACTTGAAGCCCACCTCTGTTTTCACCCCACCACATCTGCTGGAAAACTGTTTCTAGGCATCCACCACTCTTTCAGTGAAGAAGTACTTCCTAATATCCCTTCTAAATGTACATTTTCTGACTACATAGCATGCCCCCTTGCTCTGTCTCTTCTCTTCTGAACAGTACTCCCCTCCTTTATTTTATGCACCATGAGAGGTACTTATAGGTCTCTATCATGTCATCCCTTCTAAATCCTTTCTTCCAGGGTGTGCATATTGAGATATGATGCAGGCCTGACACCATTTTGATTGCCCTCCTTTGGACAGCCTCCACCCACTGTATGTTCTTCCTGAGATGTGGTCTCCATAACTGGACACAGTACTCCAGGTGGGGTCTCATCAACCGTAACACCACCTCTCTCCTTCTGCTGGTGATTCCCCTACCTATGCACTCCAGCATCCCACTTGCCCTGCTCACTATCTTGTCACACTACATCATCATCTTGAGGTAATCAGAAATGATAATCTCAAGGTCCCTTTCCTGTTTAGTGACAGCGAATCCCACTCCCGCATTTTATACACTGCCTCTGGGTTGCTGTGCCCTAAGTGCAATATTTTGCACTGTTTTGCATTGAAGCTGAGCTGCCATGCCCTTGACCACTAGTTGAGTTTCCTCTGGCCTCTACTCATTCTCTCCACCCCCTCTAGAGTATCTACCCTATTTCAGATTTTGGTGTCATCTGCAAAGAGGCATAACTTTACTTTTAACTCCTCTGCAAAATCACTTATAAAGATACTGAGGAAGACTGGTCCCAGTACTGAGCCCTGAGGTACCCCACTGGTCACTTTCCCATCATTAGAGTGATTTCCATTTACCACCATCTTCTGTTGCCTATCCATCAACCAGTCCTTTACTCAGTTTATCATTTGGGGTCCCACCCTCAACTGCTCAGTTTTCTTATTAGCCACCTATGAGGTATGGTGTTGAAAGCCTTGCTGAAATTTAAGTAGGCCACGTCCACTGCCCCACTCTGATCTAGTTCCCTGGTCACTCAGTCAAAGAAATTGATCAGGTTCATCTGATGTGCCCCTCCCCCATGAATTCATGCTGCCTCTGATCTTTTAAACCTCTTGATTCAAGATACTCCACTAGCCTTTATTTTGAAAGTGTCTCCATTAACTTCCTGACTACACTCAGCACTGAGAGAAGGTACCTACACAGGTATGGTAGCTGATAGGGGATGTATGATCCCAGACAGAGTGAGCAGAAGAAAGTCTTGACAGTTCCCCCTGCTCTACGTGATGTTTGTAAGGTCAGTACAGTCCCAGGCCTGTGGTTAGTGGGAGATGATGTGCATTTGGTGCCCCATCTGCATTCCTTGCCATAACCCAATGCTTGCCAGCAAGCCTGCTATGCTAAGAGGTATAGAATTGGTGCCAGTGGTCAAAGATGACTGAGCGCAATGGCTAGTACCTAAAGCACATGAGGGAGATACCTACCTGAAATGCAAGAGAGTGGTTAGTGCCACAAAAGGTTAACAACTGTATCATGGGAGACAGGCTAGATGAAGCCTGTAGTCAGTTTTGGGGCTGTTGTCTGGAAGGATTCAACCCATCGCCTTTTCATGCTGCTTAGGGGTAACTTGAGGTGCCTGATCTGGGAGCCAGAGCCCTCTGGGAGAAAAAATACTGCCCAGGGGAGATGGAGCCAGAACAGATTATCTGAACATCAAAATAGGCTGGTTAAGAGAATGGAAGAGTGGTAGGTTCTAAACTGTGCAAAGGGTATAGATTAGTCAAGAAGAAAGTCAATATCCTTTGAGTTTATCGATGCCCCATTTGCCTAGTGTGCTGGACTCTCATTGAACTGAAACATGCCACTGTGGATATTGTCCCATGAGTATTTAGGCCTCTTCGTTAAAGACAAGGATGTAGAGATGTCGAGACATTTTCCTTTACCGGTGAAGATGTTGTGGAGTCATGAACTTTCCTCTGCCTGAAGACCTTGTGATGAGACCCCACATCACCAAATTTGGGGAGTAATCTATTTTGCAAAACTATATCAGGTGCTTTACTGGTAAAGCAAGTATTGCTTTGCAAAGAGTGAATAGCTGACAGGTCTTATGCTGTGTAAAAGACTGAGCACATGGTCATACTGCTGCAGGAAGTATAGTACAGAGTTTATCCATGTGATTCCTCCTTCACAGTGTGCAGTCCTATGATGTTAAAGAAATGAGTAGACCAAGAAGAGAAATGGTGATGTGTAGAGAAGGCTACACCGGTAACAGACAGTAGTTATAATGACCATAATACATAAAATTGAAGCAGAAACAGAGAGCTTGTTACCTTTGCAGTTAAGTCACGCATGCGCACTGAGGTCCAGCAGCCATCTTGGGCATGGTGGACTGTTCCGCCATGAACTCAGTGAGCACTCATAAAGCACAACTGCAGCCATGTTAGCTCTAGCTAGACTTTGTCTTCATCAGGTGCTGTTCTATGCAAGCCAGTGCAGGAACAATATCCAGATTTACAACATGCAACTTTTGTCAGCAAGGTAAAAACATCTGAAGATGCCAACAGGCACAGCAGACCCCCTTACATAGAAATGTTGCTCCACCTGACATGTTTCAGGTGAGGTGCTTTTTCAAAGACTAGCAACATACTTCTGATGTAACCATTTAAAGTTTACAATATTTAAAGGGACATGCTTCTTTTTCCTAGCGCAGGTAAATAAAGTGCAATAGTGTTCAGTTTACGAAAACATAGCAAATCATACTGTATATACAATGTTAAAATGAATCAGCACATTTAAAACTTCTAATAAAGACCAGAGAGTATGAGCCACCTATATTACCAGGCACCATAGTCCATTGGTTTGGCTCACAGACTGATGTCAAGGGTTATGATAAAGGCTTAAACAAATGCTGTCTATTTTCACCAGTATTTGCTGCTATATTGAGTTCTATGTGACTTGAGACCTTCAGGCCACTGTCCCTCAACCGGCTGCCCCGCCCAAGCTCAAATTATTTATTTATTTGAATTTTGGTAACCCGATAAGCCCACTGAGATGGAATGTCCCTTTTTCAGGGTCAACCTGGTGGAGGGTACAAGGGGAGATACAGAGACTCAATGAGTAGCAGCAGCAAATAAGTGTACAATGCTACTTTTACAATAGCACATTCATAAGAAAATAGATTAGAGGAAGAAACATTAAGTTACATAACACAAATAGCAAAAGGTAGCAGCAAAGAACAGGATATATACAAAGTGCCATGGGCTGTATCCACAAATAAATACAGTATTTACTGGCACAGCAGTCGTATTTACACTTAACACAAGTAGCAAAAGTCAGCAACAATGAACAGGGTATACACAAGGTGCAATGGGCAGTATTTAGAAATAATACAGTATATATAGGCACAACAGTTATATTTACAATTGACTGGAGCAGGATAAACACAGAGATACATGAGTAGCTCAAAATCACAGCAAAGCAGGTGTGGCACTTGGGAACAGAGCAAGAAGAAAACAGAGAAAGTACAAAGGGGAGGGTAGGTGTGGGGGGAGCGAGCTAGAGGCTAAGTGTGGGATGGCTCAGGAGCAGGTGTAGAGCTGAGAGGAGGTGAGGAGGGAGCACTTGAAGGTGTAGCTAGTTGGGCAAGACAACACAGCAGATAGTAATGAGTTTCAGAGTGAGGTCTCAGAAAAGGCGAAGGCACGCTGACCCACAGCAAGGCAGGGTTTAGGGAAGTGGTAGGTTGGCTGACCTTAAGGATCTTGTCATAGTTTTCCATTGGACAATGGGCTTGAGGCAGGGGTGAGTGAATGTATGAACTAGTTTGTAGGTCAGGCAAAGGGTGGGGTATTGAAGTCTAGCTTTAAAAGAAGGCCAGCCAAGGGAGTTAAGGACTGAACAATGGTGCACTCTGGTGGTAGTGTCATGGGCAAAACGAGCTATCCTGTGATAGGATTGCTTGAGTCTGGCAAGAGGAGAGACCTGATCAGAGAGGACAATAAGGGCTCCCTAGGAGCTAAGCGGGAGAAGGGAGGAGAAAACTATGGCCAAGTGGGAGAAGCAAGTTAGGTAGGGCAGGAGGTGGTATAGCCATCCTAACTTTTAGCGGAGGGTCTTGACCACAGTTGAGGCATGTATGTCAAAGGTGAAGTGTGGATCCAGCATGACATCAAGATATTTAAAGGACTAAACCAGCTCTAAAGGGTCACCATGGAAGGAGTTTATCACCGGGGGGGGGAGAGGGTAGCTTAGGGGTATGGTGTTAGAAAAGCATGGATTTAGTCTTCTTGGTGTTCAGCACCAGTAGATTATTGAGAAACCATGTCTCAAGGTTCTAGAAATCTTGCTGCATAGCGAGGTTCAGTGAGGTTGGGTCAGTAGAGGACCTGTACAGGATGGCATCATCGGCGTGGTGGCTGAGGAGTTGAATTAGGAGCTTTCAAACTCTGCTTATCTTGGAAGTAACTTCATAAGGGTTTAAATACTGCATTGTGGTTATCCCTTGGGGGTAGCTGGATTGACTACTAGGATTTTGGTACAGAAGCTATTTTTAAATAATTTACTGGTGCGAAGGATTTTGTGATAGTTAAACTATTTCTAAATAAGTTACTGGAGGTTAGTTGAATTACTATAAAGGGCAGTACTCACCAGGGTGGTGGGGCAGTGGTGTATTTAATTGTTTCTAACAGTCACCAGTGGTTGTGGACTACCACCACCTTCCCCACACCACCCCAGGTGTGGCATTTCTTTTATAGCCAAAGTTCTGACATCACTTCCTCAACAGGTCTTGGGCAGAACTGTCACATTCTTAATAACCCAGCACAGTGCATAAAGGGCAAGTACACACAAAAAAAAAAAAAAAAAATTTATGTATCTTACATATTGTATATTATAAGGGAGAGGGATATGTGGGGAGTGGTGCAGTGCACTGGGTATGGGGTAGCAGTTTTCCAGGAGACATTCTGGAAACTGTGTTGCTGTCCTATTTGCAGGCAGCTGTCATCTCTGAGGGAGGAGGTTGCCCACCTTCAGGCTGAACTGACAAAAACTAAAGAGGTCTCCCCCACCCAAAGAGCACCACTGCCACAACCACTGCCTCAGAGGTTGCCAAGTATGAAGAGCTGTTGTACCACAGTAGGTTCTGAGAGGGTGCGGGTGGTGGAATAGAGGTGAAGCCCCCTAGTTGTACCTCTACACAAATCATACGCCAGTCTGGCAGGGCAAGGTTCCTCTATGATGGCACCCTCAGAGGAGACCCAGAAGAATGCTGAGGACATCCACAAGGGAGACCCACAGAAGGGTGGCAAGGGACACCACAAGGGAAGGAAACAGCTTCTGATAGGGGACTCAAGTGTTAGGGCGGGTAGACCTGGGGAAGGGAGAGGAGAGGAGAGGAGATGGAAGTAAGGTGCCTGCCTGGTGCCATGGCTTGGAGGGACAAGAAGCGAATCCTCAGGATTGCAGAAGCAGCATCACAGGAGAGGGAACTAGATATCATTGTCCACCTTGGGACAAATGACCTAGCTAGGCATTTGATCAGTGCAGTGCAGGATGCATTTGTGGAGTTGAGGAGGGGCCTCAGACAGGTAGCAAGCACGGTTACCTTCTCAGAGGTGCTGCCAGTCCATGGCAGGGGCAAGGCTAGGGTACTGCACACCATGCAGTTTAATGAATGGTTGCAAAACTGGTGCAGAACACAGGGCTTTGGCTTCATTGGGGACTGGGGGCCCACCTGGAGAGATGAAGGTCTATACTGGCACGATGGTCTAAATCTGTCCACGAAGGGAACCAAGCTCCTAAGTGACAGGTTTAAATGCTTACTTGGCAAGCTTTTAAACTAGCCAAGTGGGAGGTGCTGAAAAGAGGCAGGACATTTCAAGCCTCCCCCACAAAACATTGCAGGTAGTAAAGTTAACACTGAGGTACAGATCTCAACAGAGGGTAGGACAGGGTAAATGGAAAAATAGACAAGGGCAAAAAAACAGGGATGGGGAAAAAAGGATAAAGCCAACATTAAATGGAGGGCAATGCGTACCAATGCCCGTAGTCTGGGAAACAAGCTTCCTGAGCTAGTAGCCCTGATAGAAGATGAACAATTGGATATTGTGGCAATCACAGAAACATGGTACATGGAGAACCATGACTGGGATGTCAACATACCAGGGTACACAGTCTACAGAAGGGACAGGGAGGGTAAAAGAGGAGGTGGAGTAGCTCTATACATAAGGGAAGGGATCAAAGCTACAAAACTAAAAAGTAAAGGGGGAGGACAAGAGGCACTTGGGGTCATCTTGGAGACAGGGAATGGCATCACAATCCACACAGGTGTTGTATACAGACCCCCATCTCAAGGGGAGGAAATGGACAAGAAAATGATAGAGGACATTCTCAAAATGGCTAAAAAAGGGGAGATACTGTTGATGGGGGACCGGAAAATGCCAGACGTTAACTGGATGACGTGTACTGCAGCCACATCCAAGAGTAGGGTCATTCTCGATGCCCTGCAGGGGGCAAGCCTTAGACAGCTAGTGCTGGAACCCACTCAGGAGGGAGCAATACTAGACCTGGTACTCTCAAATGGAAAGAGGATCATAAATTTAGAAGTCAGAAGACATCTGGCAACAAGATACCACTGAACAGTGTGAGTCACAGTAAGCACAACCATGGAGACAAGCCATATAAAAACAGGGATACTGGACTTTAGAAGGGCTGACTTTGGCAAAATGGATGAATACCTGAGGAATGCACTAGCAAATGGCCAAAAAGGAAGGGTGGAAGAACAATGGAGAAAAATAAAAACTGCCATCATAGAGGCAACAAGCCTTTGTGTTAAACAAATAAAGAAAACAAAGCGGAGTAAAAAAAAACTCTATGATTCTCAAAGGAGGTGGCAGGGAAGGTTAAGGAGAAAAAGGCTGCATTAAAAAGTATAAGGAACTACAGAAGGAGCACAACAGGGAACTGTATCAGTTAAAGCAGAAAGAAGTGGGGAAGGCAGTCAGAATAGCAAAGGCCCATACCAAGGAAAAAATAGCCAACTCAGTTAAGAAGGGGGATAAAATCTTTTATAGGTACATTAGGGGGCATAGAAAGGTTAAGGGAGGAATAGTGAAGATTAATAAAGGGGAGGGGAGGTGGGCAGAGGGAGACAGTGAAAAGGCAGAGATACTGAATGAATACTTTTGCTCACTATTCACAAAAGAAGATGAGGAGGAGTTACCTAAACCAGGCAATAGAAGCACTCTGGGTAGGAGGGTTGACACCAGTCCATTTACAGAAGAAAGCGTCCTGAAAGAACTCCTAAAACTCAAGGTGGACAAAGCAATGGGACCTGACGGGATTCACCCCAGAATCCTAAAATAACTAAGGGAGGACCTAGTGACACCACTGACCACACTTTTTAACAAATCATGGGAGGATGGGGTGGTACCTGAGGACTAGAGGAGGGCAGATGTGATTCCCCTTCACAAAAGTGGGAGCAAGGCAGAAGCAGGAAACTACAGACCTGTAAGTTTGACATCAGTGGTAGGGAAAATGATGGAATCACTTGTGAAAGAAAGAACTGTTGAGTACCTAGAGGCCAGCAGGGCACAGGACCCAAAGCAGCATGGATTTACAGCAGGAAGATCATGTCAGATGAATCTAATTGATTTCTTTGACTAAGTGACCAAAATAATAGACCAGGGAGGGGCTGTGGATATGGCCTACCTAGACTTTAGCAAGGCATTTGACACAGTCCCACACAAAAGATTAATAATCAAGTTAGCCAGCCTGGGAGTGGGTCCCAGGGTGGTAGCCTGGGTAGCAAACTGGCTACACAACAGGACACAGAAGTTAATAGTGAATGGAACACATTCCGCAAAAAGGGGGGTTACTAGTGGAGTACCTCAGGGCTCAGTACTGGGTCCAGTCCTCTTTAACATCTTTATAGGCGACATTGCAGAGGGTCTGGAGGGAAAGGTATGCCTCTTTGCAGATGACACAAAGATCTGTAACAGAGTTGATACACAAGAGGGGGTAGAAATGATGAGAGGGGACTTGGCAAGGTTGGAGGAATGGTCAGACTTATGTCAACTTAGATTCAATGCAAAGAAGTGCAAAGTACTGCATCTGGGAAACAAAAACCCAGGAGAAGAGTACACAATAGCAGGGGAGGTACTAACAACAACAAAAATGGAAAGGGACCTGGGGGTAGTCATATCAGATGACCTAAAGGTGGGTAAGCAATGTGAGAAGTCAGTAAGGAGAGCCGGAGGATACTGGGGTGCATAGGAAGGGGCATCACAAGTAGGAAAGGGAAGTGGTTATCCCTATGTACAGACAGTTGGTGAGAGCCCATCTGGAGTACTGTGTGCAGTTTTGGAGACCTCATCTACACAAGGACATAGACAGGATGGAAGCAGTCCAGAGGAGGGCAACTAAAATGGTGCAGGGTCTGCATCAGAAACCATATGAAGAGAGACTGAGAGAGCTTAATATATATACCCTTGATGAAAGGAGGGACCGGGGGACATGATAGAAACTTTTAAGTACCTCAAGGGAATCAACAAAGTCCAGGAAGGTAGCATCTTTCAGAAAAAGAGATGTGTAAGAACAAGGGGACACATATTTAAAGATGGGGGGAGGGGGCGGATCGGGGGTAATGTGAGGAATTTTTTTTTCATGGAGAGAGTGGTGGATGCATGGAACCGCCTTCCTGGGGAGGTTGTTGGGTCTAAAACAGTGGGAGAATTCAAACATGCATGGGACAGACATAAGGCAATTGTAGTGGGGGGTGGCATGAAGTAGTCTGTTGGTTAACTAGAATCTGCAGCTTATCCAGTAGGTAGGGAAATGGGCAGACTGGGTTGGCCAAGTGGTCCTTATCTGCCATCAAAATCTATGTTTCTATCTACATCTGGGTAGATGCACCACTGTAGTGTTGCGAGAACTCATTAATAAATAATGAGAACAGGAGAGGGCTAAGGATACACCCCTGAGAGATGACTCCATCCTTTTTGGCACTGAAAGAGGAAGTAAGACTGGCCCATTTCATGCCTTGAGTTCGACCGATGAGGTAGTTCGAGAACCAGTTTAACAACAGAACATCAAGATCAATGGAGAGAAGTGTGTGGAGGAAAAGGATATGATTGACAAGATCAAAAACCTTGGTAAGGTTAACAAATATTGCACCACTGATAAGGCCCTTGTCCATAGAGATGAGGATGTCAGCTGTTACCTTAATGAGGACTGTGTGAGTGCTACAGGATTACAGAATCCATGCTGGTGCATGGAAAGAGAGCTATTATGCTCTAGATGGGATTGAAGTTGAGCGTGGATGATTGTTTCCTATAGTTTAACAAGAGGGCAAATTATGGAGATAGGCTGGTAATTCTCAGAACTGTATTAGGGCCACTTTTGTGGATAGAGACAACTATTGCTGCCTTCCACTTGCAAGGCACAGTGCTTGAACAGAAAGATTTGTTGAAACAAACCCTGTACTGGTGAGGCAATGGCAAGAGCACCAAGTTTTAGGAAATGGGATTCTAGAGAGTCAAACCCAGGTGAGAAGTGTCCTTAATGCTCCTAAGGTGACACTGGACCCCTTTCCAGGTGGCCAACTGAAGGTGGAAGGATGGGCTAGCAGTAGTGGAAGAGGAGGAGGGAGGAGGATTGTTGGCAGGGTTGGTTGGTTATGTTTTTAAAGGTTGGTGAATGCCTGGTTAAACCCAGAAGCTATAGCAGAGGGATAAGTGACCTCCAAGCCACTGGTATGGAAGAGGATTTTCCTTTTAATAGGAAGTTTATTTGTCCCCAGAAATCTTTTGGGTTGGAGAGATTATTTGTTTGGAGGATTCTTAGGAATGAGCATTTAGCAGTGTGCAGTTTACTCTTACTTGAGCCCCCTTAGCTCTCCACATAAACAAAAGGGCATTGAGGTTGACAATAGAAATAAGGTGTTAATGAAGTATTCCAAAGTGGAATCATGATTAGGTAGATGGTTTACCAGAGACCAGTCAGCCTGTGACAGGGAGGTTTGATAGCCTTCAGGACAGAATGAGGTTATGTCCTTGGATAACACAATTTTGGGGGGTGGGTTAGGAAAATTTTTCCTCCATACACAGAAGGTGGTGGTGCTGGTGGTGGTGGTGGTGGGGTGATCACTCAGTACATCAGGAAGTACACCAGAAGATTTGATGTGAAGGGAGGACATTAGCGAGAACTCAGTCAAGGGGAGTATGGTGACCAGATTTATTATTGAGCCTGGCAGGGTCACTGATTAGCTGCGATACATGTATGTCAGCCAAGGCATTGTTGACTGACCCCAACCCAGGACCTAGTCAATTATTGTTGAAGTCACTGCATAAAACCAGGTCTGAGAGCAGGAGTCTGGTCCAGGATGTAATGAGTGAAATGAGGGATGAGGCTGGAGTACTAGGAGGGAGATAGATGCACCCAATAAGTAGTTTCTTCATTTGCCAATGCACTATGAAAATATACAGTAGATGGATTCTACTGGAGAGGCATCACGGGGGGAGGTGCAAGCTCAGTTACAGACAAGGTGGATCGTACATAGATGAGCATGCCACCACCATGTTTAGTAGGCTGATTGTTCCTAAAGGTGGTGTAGCCAGGAATGGTAATTTCATGGGATAGGATAGGTCTGTAAGCCTGCCACTCAGCAGGCTTACAGACCTGTCCTGAAGTCTGTCAAACCTCCCTGTCCCAGACTGACTGATCTCTGGTTAACCATCTACCTAATGTTGACTCCACTTTGGAATACTTCATTAACACCTTAGTTCAGCCAGGTCTTGGAGGTGGCAAGTACATCAGGGTTATAATGGTGGGTCCAAGCTTCAAGATTAGGGTGTTTGGTTCTAAAATTTTGGATGTTCATGTGGGCAATTCACAGACCTTTTGTATTACTCCAAGCCAGGGCTAGCAGGACAGATATGGGGCAGAAGGGGCCGGGGTTGGTTTCAATATCCCCTGAGAGGAGAAGGAGAGAGGTCAGGGGCAGAACACATAATGGGAAGAGGGAAGGGCTTAAGGAGAGGTATAGACCAGAGGGCAGCAGCTGTGGGGCTGATCAAGAGGACCTAGATAAAGCAAAGTGTCATGGGGTTACACACATTGAGTGGCGAGAGGAAGTGTAAGCCACTAATATGGGTGAGCTCAGTGAGAAGGTGAAGGAGCTGACAGCTAGTCTACCTTGTGTATCCTTGATTGCAGGAGAGAAATACTGACCTCTAGAGGAGATCTGCAAATAGGGAAAATAGTGGAAATAGCTGGGGTAGTGCCTCAATAGATGAAGGTAAGGCTTTACTAAGAGTTGGAGAAAATCTGGACTGTTTGGCCTGGTAGATGGTGCTGCAGACTGAGAAGAGTGTACCACAGGTGATGGTTCAAGTCTCATCAGTGGGAGATGAAATAAAAAGTTAGAGATGGAAGAGGGACAAGCCTCATTTAATTATACATCTTGGGACAAACGACCTGGCTGACAAGACAGTAGATACAGTCCAGAGGAGGTTTGAGGAACTAGCACAATTATGTGAGGGGGCAGGAAGATCAGTAACTTTTTCAGAGATACTTCCCGTGCCAAAGGCAAGCACAACAAGAAAGCTCAGAATAGAGGAATTTAATGGATGGCTAAGAACCTGGTGTTGTGCTAAAGGGTATGGGCTGTTGGGGTGGGGAGGGACCTGGGAGGACAGTAGTCTCTATGCCAAGGACAGACTACACTTGAGTGAGGAGGGAAAGAAAGTGTTGAAACAGAGGATGGAGGAGTACATAGAGGAAGTTGGGAATTTTAACTAGGAGTGGGGGGTGGCAGTTGGGGAAGAGATATGCAGAGACCACAGGTTGGGAAACCATATGAGCTTACCCCCCATAACAGTGACAAAGGACAAATGGCAAGTACTGTTGGTGATGCTAGGAAAGGAGGGCAGGATGGGAGGGGGAAAAGGGTGGAAGGTGGTTACCCTTAATGCTAGGAGCCTTGGGAGGAAAACTGCAGAGTTACAGGTTCTCATGGCAGAGGGAGAGGTGGACATTGCAGCCATCACAGAAACATGGGCCACCCAATACAATGACTGGGACCTGTCTGTACCAGGGTACAGGTTATTTCATAGGGACAGGGTGATTGGGAAAGGAGGGGGGTGGCACTATATGTGAAGGAAGGACTGAAGTGTGTAAGGGAGGAAGGGGAGGAGGGTAGTACGGAGTCACTTTGGATGCAAATCCAGGATTCCAAGAATAGATTCTTAAAATGGGAGTGGGTACAGGCCACCATCTCAGATGGAGGAGTTAGACAGGGAACTAGCGGGACAGATCAGGAGGACCTGCGAGAAGGATAGTGTGGTGATTGTGGGGACTTCAACATGCCAGCAGTGGACTGGAGCACCCCAACAACCAGGAACAGAAGGGAGCAGGTACTGCTGGATGCCTTCCAGGACAGCTTCCTGCTGCAAATGGTCAGTGAACCAACCAGGTTAGGAAATACCCTTGACCTTGTACTGGCAAATGGGGACTTTGTGAGAGAACTTACAGTGGAGGAACCGCTGTCAGGGAGTGACCACCGCTCAGTATGGCTCACATTGGATATGGGCAAGGAAGGAGTGAAATCTGGCACAATAGTGCTGGACTTCAGGAGGGCCGACTTTGGGAGGATGGGGAAGTGGTAAAGGGTACCTGGCCAGAATTCAATCTAGTATGGACACTAACCAGAGGTGGGAGCTCATAAAGCTGGGGATAGTGGAGGCAACCAAAACCTACTGCAAAGCCCAGAGCAAGAAGGCTAGGGCTAAGAAACCAATCTGGTTGAGCAAGGAGGTCATGGAAAAGGTAAGGAGGAAAAGAGCTGCCTTTAGAAGTACAAGAAACAGGGAGGGGAGGACAGGGAGAGTACTTGACAGAATCGAAGGAGGTGACAAGGGCAGTAAGGGACCAAAGCATCTACGGAACTCAGGCTGGCACAAGGCATTAAGAAGGGAGAAGGACTTCTTGAAGTACATCAGGGAGAAAAGGAGCTGTAAGGACCACATAGTAAGGATTAGGAAGGAGGGGTTGGTGGAAGCAGGTGCGATGAGGCGGAAACACTAAATGAGTACTTCTGCTCAGTATTTACTAAAGAGAAGAGGGGGGTGACACCCAAGGTGGGAGAAATGGCAGAAGCAGGGGGGGAAGTGGTGACAGATGGGGAAATCATGGAGAGCAGAGTTTGAGAGGGTTTGAAGGCACTGAGGGTGGACAAGGCGCCAGGCCCAGATGGCATCCATCCCAGGGTACTGAAGGAGCTGGCAGAGGTCCTTGCAGGACCTTTGGCAGACCTATTTAATGCCTCACTACATTCGGGGTGTGTACCTCAGGACTGGAGGATGGCTCATGTGGTGCCCCTCCACAAGAGTGGCCCCAAGAATGAACCGGGAAACTACAGACCAGTGAGCCTCACATCCATCGTGGGTAAGCTAATGGAGACTATCCTGAAGGAGAGGCTGGTGGCCCTCCTAGAGGCCAAAGGACTACAGGGCAGCAGACAGCATGGCTTCATATGTGGCAGATCCTGCCAAACCAACCTCGTGGAGTTCTATGACTGGGTAACTAGGCAACTGGACAGGGGCCATGCAGTGGATGTCCTGCATCTGGACTTCAGTAAGGCATTCGACTCAGTGCCACATGGAAGGCTGGGAAGGAAGTTAGTAGGCACAGGGGTGGGTGCAAAGCTGGTGAGATGGGTAGGAAACTGGCTGCAGGGAAGGCAACAGAGGGTGGTGGTGGGTAGGGAGCTCTCACACCCAAGGGCAGTGACGAGCGGTGTTCCACAGGGCTCAGTGTTGGGACCAGTGTTGTTTGGGATATTCATTGCAGACATATCATGGGACATCAAGAGTAAGATCAGTCTGTTTGCTGATGATACCAAGGTAGGCGCAGTGGTGGATGACCTAGGGGGATGGCAAGGGTTGCAGGATGATCTGGCAAAGCTTGAAACCTGGTCAGACACCTGGCAACTGGGATTTAATGCCAAAAAGTGCAAGGTGCTGCATTTTGGGATGAAGAACCCAAGGAGGAGTTACCAGCTAAGGGATGCAGTTAACCAGACAGAGGAGGAGAAGGATCTGGGTGTGCTCATTACAGGGTCAATGAACAACTCGGCACAATGTAGGAAGGCAGCTGCAAAGGCCAACAAAATGCTGGGTTGTATTGCAAGGGTATATCCTCGAGGAGGGAGGAGGTGATTCTGCCACTGTATAGGTCATTAGTTAGACCACACCTGGAGTACTGCGTGCAGTACTGGCGTCCGTATCTGAAGAGGGACATTAAGTTACTGGAGGGGGTGCAGTGCAGAACGACAAAGATGATCAAGGGGCTGGGGACTTATCATACGAGAGGAGGTTGAAGGAGTTGAACATGTACACACTGGAGGAGAGGAGAGACAGGGGTGACATGATTGAAACCTTTAAATACATGAAAGGAATAAACAAGATGGGTTCAGAGGGGCTGTTCAAAGTAAGGGAAGGGAGGGCCACCAGGGGCCATGGTATGAGACTGGAGCGAGGAATGTTCAGGAGGGAGATGAGGAGACACTTTTTTACAGAGAGGGTGGTGGATGGGTGGAATGCATTACCTGCTGAAGTGGTATGCAGTAGAACAGTGGACTGCTTCAAATGAGGATGGGACAGGACAAGGGGGAAGGTTAATGAAGGGGAAGGGTGGAAGGGAAGGGCAGCTGCAGAATAAGGGGTGCTAGCTGCACATTCGTGCAGACTTGATAGACCTCTAGGCCTTTATCTGCTGGCAAATTTCGTATGTTCGTATGTTCGTAGGTTATGAGCTATAATTTACAGGTTGCAGAGAGGGACACAAGGCGAGAAATGAAATTTATTTTGAATTTGTCTCTTGGTTCTATCCACATAGTAGCATCCACATGTGCAAAAAACTACGTACACCACCCCTTCAGTGGTGCTCATGAGAAAACTCTGAAATTCACCTCTCTTTGTTTTCAGACAGAGCAATGTCTACATGTGAGGGAGGTCTGCTGCAACAGGGTTGCATTTTTGGATGTTTGTACCTTGCTGATAGAGGTTCAGTGTTGTAAATGTGGATATTGTTACTGCACTGGATTGCACAGAACTGCACTTAATAAAGGACAAACATTTGCCAATGCTGAATGTTTGCTTGCTTGTATTTACTACATAGTTATTGGGCGTTGACACAATTTTACAATATATGCTGCCACTGGTTGTGTTTGCAATGAACGCTTAGTGAGCAACAGAGCCACAGTGGGTTGCATTCACAAAGTCCTTTCAGCAGTCACTGCACCAGCTTCCGCAGGTGGGATTGGCCAAACCTGCTCTGTGGGTTGTACACCAGGCGCCATGTGCGACATTCAAACAGCTGACTATGCGGGTGTGAAATAAACTGATTTCAGCGGCATTCCTAAATCCTGCTCAGCCTTTAGGAAACCAGTGGATAGTTTGGGCCCCCCTATGACATGAAAGGTGTGATGTTTTATATGAAATATGTAGTCAGCTTTAGCTAATCAATCATTAACAATTCAAGAGATAATTTCAAAGGTGATTGAGAATATGCACTTTAGAATGCATAAATTTCTCAAAAGTTTGGCAGGAACTGAACAACAAAATGAAAAACTAATATTCATCATTAGATCGGTAAACACTGTCAGTATGGGCACACAAAAAATGATGATAAATGCAAGAAGACATAATACATATAGAGTGCATAAAAATAAAATGAGTTACATTTCCTGAATTCATTAAACAAACTGAAGGCATTCTACTGTACCTTTCCCCAGGAAATGCCACTGTCATTGCATATCAACTAGTTGAATGACAGAACCGTTGTTCTGTGTTTCTTCAGCATGACTGGAGGAATCGGGAAGCAGGTAGGATCAGGTGTTGGAGTTTTGCTTTGATGCAGCCAGGGGAATCAGTGGTGGAAGGCACTGTTTGGTGTGGCTGGAGTCAAAGCAGCAGGGGTGGAGAAACAGAAACAGGTATGGAGCCCAAGTGATTAAGTTCCCCTCATCGGAAGAAGATGAGGCCAGTGAAGGGAAGGAGCTGGAGTTTAAGTTTTTTTTGCTAAAGTGGGGGTGGGGAGAAACAGAAATGGCCATGTAGCCCAAGCAATATAGTTCCCCTTGTTGGCAGAACCTCAGAGGGAACTGGAGATTTGCAGCTGGGGGAATCAGGAGGTGTGCGGCATCAGCAGCTGGAGAAACTGTTTAGTGCACCAAGGGGAAGCGTAAAGCGGGCGGGATCAGCAGTGGAAGGGACTGGTAGGTGTGGCTTGGGGAATCGGGTGGTGGGTGGGATCAACAGTGGGTTGTTTTTTTCCTAGATCCTCTACCCTTGCAGAAAATGCATTTGGTTCCTTTACTTCCACCTGGGCAGCACTATGGTATAAGCAGCAGGAACCTTGGTTTAAAGTTTCACTTGAAGGAAAGCACACCCAGACAGTGAAGCATCTTCCTACTACAGCTTTTGGGTGTCAGCATTTAGGAAATGAATCCAGTCCCAGGGTGGGACTAGAACCCACAAGCTTCTGGGCCAGAGGTGGATGTACTAGCAAGTGAGCCACGTTAATAAAAGTTACTCAACACCAGATGGTGCATCCCAACAAAGTAGAAATCCATGAAATTTCAAACAAATTGGAATCACACCTGCTGACCTAGCAAAAAGGTTTAAAAATAAAATAAATACTCGGGTATAAGAGATAGAAAATAGATTTGTTTATGCTAGTCTATCTCATTAATTAGATCAAATAACCTTTGAATTTCCCTCCTTCCATCCAGTTATCCAATCTTTTATAAAGGTGTTAGTATTTTTGCTATTTACCAGTTCATTTGGGAGGTTATTTCATCTATTCACCACTCTCTGTGTAAAGAGTAGTTTTCTAGTAATGGTTCTGAAGTGAGCAATTTTAAGTTTTTTATTATGTCTTCGGAGGGTATATGGCTCCTGACGCCAAGTAAAATTCCTTTCTTCCCTAAGCTCTTTATCATTATGAATATGGAAAAGCAGTAATAAATCTCCCCCAATGTGCCTTTTTCCCAGACTACATAAGCCCAGGTGATTTAGTCTTTCTTCATATGTTTTATGTTCTGTGCCACTTATTCTTGTGCTGTATTTTTTCTATTTTTATGTTTCTGAGTTATATGGTCAATAATGGGCTTAGCACATGAATGGTAAAATGGAAGGATGATTTGCTCTGATCGATTAGTAAAGTGTCTCTTGACTGTGTTCAGCAAGTAATTAGCTTTACTGAATGTTAACCTGTTTTCAGTTTTTCAGATCATCTGTGACATATAGTCCTTTTCACATGCTGTAGTTCAGAGTTTTGCTTCTTCCATGTAGCATTCCATTTGTGGATTATTTTTCCCCAAATGCATTATCATACAGCTATCATTATTGAAAATTTCATTTTCCATCTTTTTGGCCAGTTTACCATTTTATTTAAATCAATTTGCAGTTCTATTGCTTCTGACATTGTGCTTACTTCCCACTAATTTTGTCGTCAATAAATTTATTACAGTGCATTTTGACATTTCATACCTAAGTCACTGATAAAGAGTCCGAACAGAAATGCTCTAAGAACTGAACCCCAAGGGACCCAACTGGTAACCCTCCCCTCCTTTAATCAATGACCTTTAACCCTTACTCTCAGAGTGAAATTTCTAAGCCACTGTGCAACCTAAGTAGTGACTTTGTTAAGTCCAAGGCTAGTCGGTTTTTCAAGAAGGCTCCCATGTGGCACCACATCGAACGCCTTGCTTAGGTTTAAGAATATAACATCCCAGGCATTACCTTCATCCAGACCTTTGCTTACTGATTCATTAAACGTGAGAAGACAGTTGGCTCGGTTTGTGAATGGACTTGGGTCACTGGGGGAAGGCCGAGGAGTGAGAGGACTGAATATCCCAGGGGATGCTCTCCTCTCCAGGGAAGCGGTAGCAAGCTGTCTCTGCCTTTGACCGCCACCAAGCGGAGGCAGTGCAGGTTGCGAGCAACTTCATGAGAGGGGCTGTAATTCCGTAGTGTATGTGCCTCCACATGCATCCACTTATGTCACCGTAGCAAGGGGACTGGGGAAGAAAATGGAAATGAGTATCTATGGGCTCCATGAAGCTCTGCACATCTCCCCCAACTTGTACCACCATCTGGATCTCTGGAGACTCTGGATATGTGAATGGGGAAGGGGACTGCCCTCCCCTTCCAGCCCTGCCACAGGGGGAGCAACTGTGCAGGATAGAGCTCCACGTAGGTCTGAAGGAAGGGGTTGTTAGCTGAGGTTTGGAGTTGGGCATAGGACAGATGAACCACCCATCGGGGTAAAAAGTTATATGAAGAAACGAGTGAGAAGATGTGTTATGCATGATCTGCTCTATGTGAACCCATGTTGTGATTTAGCTTTGGTTCCTTTGTTGTTACAATCCTGCTCTAGTTTCATATTAATGTACGTTTCCACTGCGTTTTCCTATTATGGAGGTCAAACTTATTGTGCGATAATTCTTTGGTGAATGTCTCCACATTTTTAAAAATCGGAACAACCTCAGCTATATTAAAGTCAGATGCTATTTATCCTCTTATTAGTGATAAATTAAAGATGTGCTTTAACATTTATTGATATTTCCCCTGCTACTTCTTTTAGTAATTTGGGGGACTAGCTTATCTGGCCCATGTGCCTTGGCAGTGAGCAGATTTTTCAGGTGATTTAGAATTTCTTCCCTTGTGATTATCTCAATTTTTCTCAAAAAACACCTCTATAGCCTGTGCTATCCTGAGTACCAACAACATGTTTGCCTTGCGCATATGCAACAAACATAAAAAAGCACCTTAAGGTAACAAACTCTCTGTTTCTATTTCATGCATAATGGTTATTATAGCTACCGTCTGCTGCTCATGCCAGCCATCCATATACACTGCTACTAGATTTATTTCAGGCTGTGGCACAACAAGCCCTCAGCTATGATTCCCTACACTACCTTTGACAAGAACAGAAATGCAGTGCATACCAATTGAATAGAAGCATTCTAAAGCAACTTTATTCAAAAATGTATTGCTCCACACAAAAGGAAAACAGCTGTAAATGGATTGCAATTGATGTGGTTACTACCTTTGCTTTGTGGGCTCAGCAAGGCTGAGGGGCCTGGGTCAGTTGAACTTCTGGTTGGGTCTGGCTGGAGAATTCGCATCGAAGGTTAGAAAGAAACAACATGGTGCCTCCACTCACAAAAATGTTTGAGTGGGTCTCGTGTAAGTATTTCACCAACCCAGGGCATGCAGTACAGTACCTACCCACCTAACCACATGATCAATCCGCCCATAACAACGCTATCTAAGTGAAGAGCTAAGGCATCTAAAACTGTGCAGCATTTGGCATTGGTATTCAACTACAATATGAATTAATCATTGCTGTAATTAGTGTTGTTTCAACTGCACTGCACTGCTCTAAATAAATTCCAGTTGAGATTACAAGTTGTATGGTTCTTCTATTTTATGATCACCAGAGCTGTTTGAAATTGAAATAGAGATAGATAGATAGATAGATAGAAACGCTATTTTTTATATAGGAATACTAGTCATTAGGATTAACACAATTCTGTTCACAAGACAGTCCTGTTTGTCAATGTACTTAAGTTACTTTAAATCATTATAAGACCTAAACACATCATGAACAATACAACCTTGCAACAAATACAGTTACACTTGTCTAATAAGCAGTCCTGTTTATTGGAGTACTTAAGTCACTCTAAAGCATTGTATTACATTGGGTACCAACCTGCAGGGACTCTGCTGATTGCATGTCTTTTCTGATTTTATACTTTGTATAATCTGGGGGGGCTGGCCACATGATACAGCACCTAAGCCTTTGCGGAGCGTGGGAGCAACTCTGTTGTTGTCAACCCACCCATGAACCAATTCAGCACAATTACTGTTCCCACAAAGCATTCAGCTTAATACTTTGCTACAATAAGTGTTCAAAGCAGAACAACAAGGGCTTTACTTAGGGTCAGTTTGCAGACCCTTAAAGAAAGGGGATTAGACAATTTTAGGTAGTATGTTAAACTCCAGCTGGTTTTTAAATGTTCTCCCAGCCCTAGCCAACATGCACAGTCTCTGTTCTTTATCTGCCCTTCTAGGTACCCCACCTCCAAACCACACATGTAGAATACTCTCCTTTTTCACCATGTTACCCTCTCCCCACTGATACCAGTGTAAAACCACCTGATTATAACTAGGGAGCTCCTGCTGCTTCACTGGTTGCCCAGCTGTGAAACGGCTTAGGTCCTATGAAGTTGCATGTGTTGGTCGGTGGTGGTGCACTTGAACAAATCAAACAGGAATTGCTTTATTAAACACAAACCCAAAATGCTCTGTAACCCACAAGGGGTTTTGTAAATCCCATCTGGATGGGCTAGTCCATCAAATGCTTTCAAAACTTTGATACAATGAAGGTTGTTGCAGGGCAAACCCTGATTTCACTCACAGTTCTCCTAGACTAGGGGATCTCCTTTGATACACAGTGGTGATATCACAGTTGCAGTGAGTTCCTCTGGCTGGTGTCACTTTCTCTTCTTGTTCTCCATAGGCCTCTGGAGTCAGCTGGTGCAAACAACTGTCTTCTGTGATTCTAGTCAAGACTCTACTGACCTCCGCATTCAGCGGAAAATCACTTTATACAAATGGGGCAGCTTAGCCTGTAGAACCCAATCTTACTCAACCAACACACCACTTCCTTGCATTTAGTCATAGGTTCTTAGGTATATACAAGTTTGGGGGCTAGGCTGATTGTGAACTCGCTACCATTATGTACTCTAACGGTGGAAAGAGAATTTTTTGTCACCCATAAAATGATCCAGTCTAATTTTGAATTGTTCAATATTCTCACTTGCAACAACTGGCAAGGGTTGGGAATTCCATAGTGGTGGTATTCTTTGAGTTAAACAGTTACTTCTTTTTACTGTTTTATTTACTGTGACATAAAGTTTTAGTTTGTGCGATCTTGCATTATGTGCTGATTCATGAGTCTCGAGACAGATTGTTTCAAACATAGATGGGTCTTGAAGGGTTTTATATGTCAAACATATATCACCCCCCCCCCCAGCATTCTGTATTCAAGTGAATAAAGACCCAAATTCTTGAGTCTGTCTTCATACTCCACATTGGTCATACTGTTAATTTTCCTACTGATCTTCCTCTGAACTTTCTCCACTATAACTCCCCCCTCCCCGAGAGGTGGGTGCACAGAAGGGAACACAATATCTAATATTTGATCTCACTAGACTGGTGTACAGTGGAATGATGATCTCACAGTAAGCTGTACTGGGTTGTGATATTGACTGTGTGGCTTCCTGACTAGCTGTAATCACAGTATAACTGTTCAAGTCTGAAGCACAGAAAAGCCTCTTTAAAGATAGTTGCAATCTTTAGCTTATATTCACACTAAGTTAGCACGTGATTACCTCCTTCACTCAACAGGAGTTCTGCTTCATTCCTCTTTATCTCACTCTCTGGCTGTCCCGGACACATGGGGCCCAATTTTCAAGGGGCTAAGAATGCTGTAATCCACCAGGTGTGATAAACATGTGGCGCACGGGGCATGCAGCATTCTCCCATGTGCCAATTGACATGAGTTAGACCAACTTTTTCTGGTCTAGCTTGTGGCAATCCTGGGTACCCTTTTTATGGGCCTTGCACCAAATCTTTGGTGCAAGTTGCTGTACATGAGGTAAAGTGTTGCAACTGCCCCTGACATAACAAACTCAGGTGCTGTTGTGGCAAAGATGTTCAGCACAGTTGTACCAGAAAAGGGTTTGACATAGGGCTTGATGAATCCCTGCATCACCCTTTGAAAACTGGGCCCATGGCCTGTCTCTGCAGCAACACAGCTTCAAGCTGTCTCTTGCAAAAGCGCACCAGCACCCATCTGCTTCTCCCTACAGACACACAGACTGATTCAGTTCTGAACAGCTCCTGCCATTCACTGGGGAACTAAAGCTCCTAGTGGTTCAAGTTATGCTACACCTCCACCACTTCAATAGTTGTTCCTTCATTATACCACTCAGAAATTCATTAAGTCATCAACACTTTCAGCCTTTTTTAGGAGAAAAAGATCTGAGGTTTTCACATTCTCAGGTCTTTTCCAGCCTTTGCTATGGTGTCATATACTGTAGCAGTGGTTGATCATTCAAAAGAGAGCAGGCCCTTAGTAAGTATATGTGTCTTACAAAATGAAGGTTTGGAGCCTCTAGATGCACCTGTATTTATTTTGTTTGCTTTTACTTGTTTCTTTAGTTGTGTTTTCATAATTTTATTTATATTTTGCCAACTACTAGTAAAAAAAGAATCCAATGGAATCCTTGTATTATAAAGTCAGAATAACTTAACTGGTAAGGCTGGTAGTGTATTTCAGTAGGAAACTGCAAACCGGTTTTCTTATTTTTATAGAGAAATCAAATTTTCTGCCACCAAAATATTATACATTTAGTAGAAATTCATAACCTGTAATCTTTTGTTATGAGTTAGCAAGTGACATTTTCTTTGTAACCAGATTTACTTGGGAGAAGAAAAGAGAAACTAATTACTGTTTTACAAAAATCATACAGCTGGTAAATAGTGCAAGCATGTAAAAGTCAATGTTTTTTGCAGAATGAAGTATCTATTTCTTTTGTAAACTATAGAAAACTATATTTATATTCTCACCGAAATGCATTGGGCGCTTAAGTAGTTGGCAGTTGGCATGGGGTCAAAATGTCACACAGCAGAATGCCGTGCGACTCAATCGTGTTGCACGATTTCTTGTTTTCTTTTGTTCTGTGGGGGGCTCGACTCCCCCAACCCCGTTATGGGAGGCTGTGCCCGGACCTCCCCCAACATGGAGTGCGCACAGGTCTGGGGTTCACACATAATGCCGTATGCTATTAGGCATACAACATTATGACCCGGTATGGTTGGCATTTTCTGACATCCAAATACCAAGCTTCTATTAAATTTCTTTTTCCTAGCAGTGTAAAAAGCAAAGGTGAAATCCCACTTGTTTCACTGCACAAAGACATAATGTACTATAGAAGTAGAAAGTAATTAATACAGTAAAACGCAGTAAATAAGCTAGACAAGTGTCTGTTTTTCAGAAGTGAACACATGCTCTTTAAACATGCTGCATGAATCATAACCATTAATTTTATTCTGCCAGACTTTTGTTCTTAAAAAGTCAATTTTTTCCTAGCTTATACTATCTCTATTGGCAGATCTTTGTATACTGACACTTTTGCTCCCTTATTTCCTCTTGCTTGTTATGGTAAATGACCTGCATGATTTCCTCTTTATCTCTTCTGCAAAATGATGGCTCTCCATTTTGTATGGCTGCATAGCATCAGAGTTATACTGATGTATTGCTATTAGAAGAAGGGGAATGATCCGAACTCAACACGTGTTGGCAGAGTGCAGCTGAAGCACGGCTTCTTGCATATCTGTACATGTCCTCCCCATTCACTAAAATGTGTTTCCTTCTTCTCCCCATCCCCTCCCCACCACACTGTTTTCTTGCCATCTTCCCCATTCACTAAAATGTGATTCTTTCTTCTTCCCCTCCCCCCTCATGCTTGCCCCAGCTCTCTGTGTGTGCATTTCATCAGTATCTGAACAGGTCAGCAACTGAAAATGGAAAAGTCTTAAAACTGCTCTGAATCCTTTGTTAGTTATACTGTGAATCAAGGCAGTTTAATTACAATGCTATTTCTTTCTTGTGTAACGCTGCTGGTGCAGCTGCATTTGTAGTCCTGTCAGATGTCAGTGTTACTCTGAAGTGAAATATATAAATCATCTGATTGTAGTATTCATAAAGAGTACTACCAAACTCAAAAAGACATACAAAGGCAAGCACAAATTCCATGTTTGGATCAAATGTCAAGTCAGTGGTAAATCGAACAGCTGACTGCAGAAAAGTAAACCATTTTTGTCAAAGAGCTGACATAAGATTGCTTCATGATTGCTTGTTTTTTTATTGATATGTTCCAGCTGCATTGTTAGTCTAGTCAGATGTTTATTAATCACTATTACTGCTTATATTTTATCATCATGCACATGGTAAAAAAAGAGCTACATTGATATAAATCTTTAAACATCTTGCACATCAAAACTGGCTATAATACAGATCAATGTAATGGTTCTGTGACTAGCCAGAGTATGTTACATGCATAGGGATGCATAGAAATCACAAATGGATACTATAACTTCAATATCAGTGTGGTATCTAGTATACAAATCTGCTCTGTCAAATGATCATTAATGAGAAATGCCATCCCTTAGCATTAACTTTACTTGTGGCAGACAGCTGAGCTGAACATTATTCCACTATAAATTTCTCTAGAGTCAATGTGTTGGTTCAATGGTCATGCACCTCATACATACTGTGTGTGCCAAAACTATGAATACTACCAATATTATATATTTTAATGTAATCATTGTTACTAGTCTCAGTTTAGTAGTATTTCTATCTTTCTCTTAGACAGCAATCTCAATATGGCAGAGATGGGCAGGAAGATTATAGGCAAGGTGCAACACCATTGCAAGAATTAGTATAATGGTATTAATAGTGCATGATATGAAGACACAGACAATCAGTAATTCTTATGCAGACCTGATTCATCATTACCCCTGTTCTTAACACAAGCTATCAGGGTTATGTGAACTACAGCATGAATCAACGGACTCTGCCATATTCCGCCATGACCTCTGTCAGCAAGACCATAGATACGACTGTTTCTCTGCATCCTTAGGTCAAATCACATGTCTTGTCCTAGCCCAGTCACTCATGTCCCTCATGTGTTATTTGTTGTTAGGGCATCGCAGTAAGAGAAACAAACTGAAAAAAGACTGCAGTTTTTTTTTAATGAGTCTGTTTATTCACTTGGTGGGAGCTGCTGTATTTCTGTCCTGGTTCCTGACTCTTGTTCTGGTACCAACACCAAATCCAGGACCTCCTGGCCTGATCTCAACCAAGCACCACCTAACTGCAATTTCTTTCCCACAGCAGGGTGACTCAGTACACTCCCCACACTACAATGCAGTTGACAAGGGGATCATGGCACAAAGACAAGCCACTGGAGGATGGACAGGCCTCAGCTATAATCCTGCCCCCCACCACTTTCTCCTCCATTTTTCATCCCAACTACCTTCCTTATGGAAGCTGCAAGCCTCCCACCCCCCACCAAGAGCTGGCAATTCTCTTACTGGGCCTTCTTCATCTTCGGATTCTGGTCTTATTCTCTCCTGCTATCTCAGTTCCCTCCTTCTTCTCCCTCTGGTCTGCTGACTCCTGTTCTTTCTCTTAACTGCACACAGAGACCATGGCAGGGTAGTCTGCCCTCTCCTACTGTTTCCCTCAGCTGTTTCTTTTTTACTATTTTTTTTTTTTACTTCTGCCCAGTCAACCCTCCATCTCAGCACCCACCATCCTACTCTCCCACAGAAATGTTACGCTCACACTGGGGGTGCCTAATCCCCCAGTGCAGGAATCCTTGTCTGTTTCATTGGGGATGCCCAATCCCAGAGTGCAGGACTCCTTGGTCCATTTTGTTTCTCCTGCCCATGCAACACTCCCTCTTAGCACCACCACCCCACTCCCTCCCAAAACATAACAGTGACACTGAAGGGGTGCCCAATCCCCAATGCAGGAATCCTCAGTTATTTTTTTCATGCTGTAAAAGGAAAACCATCCATCAATGTCTTTTGCAGCTCTTACAGTCCCCCTACCAGACCCTCCCACTCAGCACCCACTACTCTGCACCTCCCCAAGCCACTACTATACACATTGGGGGTCCAAAGCTGTAATCCACTCTGGGCTGCAGACATGTCTTCACTCTTCAAAGCCAGACCATGACTGAAAAAACAGGTATGTGGTTCAATGTATTTCAGCGGTGTTTTGAACTTAGTGGTATAACTTAGTCATTTTTGCATATTTTTGGACCAAATTTTCAACATGCCTTTTTGGGGACCCTGGCTTATGAACAATTGCATTGACAGGCAAATCTGAACCAAAAGGTCATTTTGCAGTCCCTGCATGAAATCACCTTGTGGGCAGAAGTTAAACATTTTATCTGCCCTTGTTCATGAGGTGGTGGCATAAGAAGGCAGTGTTGAACATTTGGTGTGAAAATATTAAAAAGCGACAACGTTATGATCCTATGTTGAATTTTGCAAATGCAGGCTCATAACTTTGGTAATTTTCAACATTTTTACCCCAGATTTACAACATAGCCATATCTTTACAGCACCTCATGAATGTGACAGCTGTCATTTTACAAATCCTGGCCAAAATGTTTTTTTTTAATATCCCAAAAGGTGATTTTGCTGTCCCTGCATGAAATCACCTTTCAGACAGAGTTGAAAATGTTCTCTGCCCTTGTTCATGAAGTGGGGCTATTAAAAGGCTATGTTATAAATTTGGTGTAAAAATATAAAAAAGAAAAAAATTCAAATTTTATGTAAAATTTTGCAAATGCAGGCTTATAAGTTTGGTAACATTCAATATTTTTACCTCAGATTTTCAACATACTGTAGCCATTTCTTTACAGCACCTCATGAATGTGACAGCTGTAATTGTTCAGCTCCTGCCCAAAATGTATTTTTGCATTCCAAAAGGCGATTTTGCAGTCCCTGCATGAAATCACATTTAGGCCAGGAGGTGAAAATGTTCTCTGCCCTTCTTCATGAGGCAGCTTCATAACAAGGCTATGTGAAAAATTTGGTGTACAAATATTGAAAAACAGCACATTTATGAGCATATGTTACATTGTGTGAACGCAGACTCTTAACTTTGGTAATTTTCAATATTTTTACCCTAAATTCCTTGGCTGCGGCCCTATTGGGTCTGGCCAGAATTTGTTAAATAAGCAGTGGTTCATATGGCCCACCCTCAGTATGACCATGGTGAACAAATTCAGTCCCATCTATCGCATTATGGGGTACAGGTAAGGATGGGCAAAGATGGGGTGGATTTGGAGTTAACAAATCCTAGAGAAATTTGGATCTGATTTTGCAAAAGATTTGGATTTGCCTGGTTCGGGGCTATATTTGTAAGTGGTGGAAAAAATACATTTTTCAAGAGAAAATTACCACAAAATGTAAAGGAACAATGGCATAACAGTACAGAGTATACTGTGTGAGACACACTGCATCCTGCAATCTTAAATTATTTGTTTAATTCTGATCTTGAACAACCTGCAAAACCAAACACCAAAAGGAAAGGTGTGAAATTCAATGTGGCATACAAGACCCTCCCCCACCTACGCCCTAATGGTCAGCTGAAAATTTGGGCCAATAGAAAATGTAGCAAAGCAAACAAATTAAATATTTTTTTATAGAACATAGTGGGCATGAAGCAGTGGGCACTAGACAATTCTCTGCTTTACTTTCTTTTCTGTTGTGCAGAATTTTTAGATGACACTGAATTAAAGCTGACTCTGATGTTTCTTTTTGTCGCCACTGGAATCCCCAACAATGTTTTATTCCACACTATACATTTCAGCTAGAGGCCAGTTAACCCCCCCCCACATATTTTTTAAAATTTTAATACTTTATTTTATTTTTTACTCAGACAAAACTAATAGTCTGTTAGTGCTTAGTCACCATTTAACAGACCACTTTTTTTTTGTTGCATTTTTCGTCCCCTCAGGTATTACATCCATCAGCAGGATACCCCTCACACAGACACAGTTGCCAATTAATCAGTACATATAGGTTCATCTTCATTATTATTGATATCAAAACAATTTTAAAAAGATGCTCAAAAACAGCGGGTCATGCTATGAGGTCGGAGGGGGTAGATTCAAAGGAAATGTGAGTAAGTACTTCTTCACAGAAAAAGTGGTGGATGCCTGGAACAGCCTCCAAGTGGAGGCAGTGGGGGCCAAAACTGTACTGAGATTCAAGAAGGCATAGATTGGCATAAAGGAACCTTAGTGGTAAGGAAGGGGGGCAGAGATCAAGTAGGGTCTGCAGTGTTACACTAGGTAGGGAAAATGGGCAGACTATGTGGGCTAGTCAGTCCTTATCTGCAGTTAATCTCTATGTTTCTATGAGAATCAGTGGAGCCAGCAAAGAAGAGACCAATGTATACTTTAATGAATGTCACATATTCCACACTTCCAGGCAACAAACAGTTGCACAGATCCAAAGTGATACTACCAGCGATACTGAAGATTCTCTCTGAGTAGACAGTGGTCAGAGAGCAATTAATAAACATACAAAAAAGTGCAAGCAGAATAAGGCCTAGCAGTCTATCAAGTCTGCTCATATAATGGAGTCTCAAGTGGCAGCTAAGGACTCTGCCCCCCCACCCCACCATTTTATACTGAAGTATAAAATGGCAACTCTGCACAATGCAGACCAGATGATTCTCTTACTTTTCCAATATTTCAAAGGGTTATCCCATATGTTGAGTTAAGGTTCTTTTAGATAGTTGTCAACCATAGTGGTAGTAGTAGGACCTTGGCCAACACAGGAAGAACTAATGTCTTTATCAGATGTGGCCCTGACCAAATGTCACCATCTTCATCTTTTCCATTAAATGCTTCTCCCTGTTAAATAACACTGTTTGAGTGTGTCTTTTTAATAATGCCACTAGAGGGAGCTGCTGTACTGTCGTACATGAACTCACCCAACTCTCTCTCTTCTCTCTCTCTCTCTCTCTATTTTCTTTCTTGTCCCTTCAGTTTCCTTTGGAAACACACACACACACACACACACACACACACACACACACACTCACTGTTGTTTGGGGCATAAATTGTTCTAGCAGAATTACTGCAGGGATTTCAGTTTGTTTCTGAAAGATAATTTTTCTTTTGAATCAAGGACAGACAGACCACATACACCGCATAAGGAACAAAGTCAGAATGACAGAGGGAACAACATCCTTTCTGGCAGCCATGACAGGAGTATACAGTCACAATTGTATCTGGTTCTTGAGTCGAGATTGTGATTGTAAGCAGGTAGGATGGTGGGCAGTTTGCTACCGGGCAGGGTGGTCTGCAGTCACAGCCTTAAAAGGAGTGGGGGTGTGGTCAGGATTTACAGTGCAATCGAACATGCAGAGTTCAAGGCCCGCAAATATAATGTTGGTGAAAAAGGTCTGTTTGTGGTAACAAAGTTAAACATTTCTTTAAAGATTATGGAGTGTTGAGTAGGAGGGACTGTGCTGTTTAATGAAACATTATGCAATTACATAAATGTTTTAAGTTTGGCAACTACCACTAGTAAGTGTGTATATCTTATCAACATGGCTACCACAAAGTTTTTCAAAACAGTTCCAGAGGTGTATTGATATTGGGTGGTGCTGCATCCTGATTGCCAAATAAAATGCAAAACCATGGGTTCCTTTCCCTGAACCACATGGCTTCAGGATCTTTTTGGCCCATCAGAATGCAGGAAAATCCTTACCCAGTTTAGCAATGCTGTTACAGTAAACAGTTTTATACCATTATATGCGCTCCTGTGTTTGTTTTTCTCTGTTCGTTATTCTTATGTGTTTTAGATCTCTTTTTGTTAAATGAATAATCTAATTTTTATTCCCTTTGCTACTACATTGAACCTCTACCTCCCGAGTCCTCAGCAGCTGGTGTGCTCTCACTTTTCATACTATCTGGATATTCCATGACAGCAGTTATACTGTTACAGGCCATTCAGATGATTTGTGTGGAATGGTGTGACTTGTGGTGTGGCATACCTTACAAGCATTAGTCAATGCCGAACGTTCGCTTGCAGGTATTTGCAGTGGTAATTGGCACTTGGACATGGCTTAAAAAAATCAGTGACAAAGAAGTACAAGCATTTGTCAATGCCGAATGTTGCTTGCTTCTATGTGCTGTTTAGGTATTTGGAAGTCATTGGAGTGCAAATATTGAAAATTCGCTAACTTACGAGCGTGCCTAGGAACTGCAACGAACGCATCAGAAACAGTCATTTTAGGAATTTTTCACCAAATTTTCAACATAGCCATTTTAAGACCTCTGCTCATGAACAATGTCACTGTGATTTTCTTAATGTGTCCCATACATTGAGTTCGCGACACCGACTGCGCCATTGTGCGCTACATGAGTGGAAACACATTTTGGGCAGGATGTGAAAAATGACAGCTGTACTGCTCATAAGGAGGTGTGGTAAATGGCAATGTTGAAAACTGGAGGAAATATTGAAATTCACAAACCCACGAGCGTGTGTAGGAACCATGCAATGCACGCCAGAAACAGTCATTTTTAGGAATTTTTTCACCAAATTTTCAACATAGCCATTTTAAGACCTCTGCTAATGAACAGTGTCACTGTGATTTTCTTAATGTGTCCCATACATTGATTTGCACACCGACTGTGCCATTGTGTGCTACATGGGCGGAAACACATTTTGGGCAGGATGTGAAAAATGACAGTGGTACTGCTCATAAGGAGGTGTGGTAAAATGGCAATGTTGAAATCTGGAGTCAAAATATTGAAATTAACTTACGAAAGGCATGAGGAACTGCACAACGCACGCCTGAAAACAGCCATTTTTAGGAATTTTTTCACCAAATTTTCAACATAGCCATTTTAAGACCTCTGCTCATGAACAGTGTCACTGTGATTTTCTTAATGTGTCCCATACATTGATTTTGCACACCGACTGCGCCATTGAGCGCTACATGGGCAGAAACACGTTTTGGGTAAGATGTGAAAAATGACAGCTGTACTGCTCATAAGAAGGTGTGGTAAAATGGCAATGTTGAAAATCTGGAGTGAAAATATTGAAAATTCACTAACTTATGAGCCTGCGTGAGGAACTGCAAAAGCACGCTCATAAAACGGTCACTTTTTAGAATTTTTCCACCAAATTTTCAAAATAGGCTTTTGAGAGCCCACCTTATGAATACTGGCACTGTCATTTCATTAATTGGGCCTGAAGGTGATTTAGCGCAGTGACTGCAGAAATCACCCCAGACTCGAGTAACTGCTCATGACAGTGACAGAATTCATGAGAAGGTCCAAAACCCCATGTTGAAAATTTGTTGCAAAATTCCAAAAATGCCTGAGATATGCAACAAAGTTGAAAAAACATCTAGCCCATTATACAGCTTACCGGCATTTCCTCAGTTCGCGGTCGGCTTTGAAGAGTGCAGATGTGTTCCCGGTCCAGCGATGATCGTCGCGCCGAGCTCGGAGGTAAGTATGGGGTGGGGCGTGTGGGGAGGCAGGAGTGCGCAGTGGGTGGGTGCGGGTTGTGGGAGGGGTGGGAGACAGTGATGGAGCGTTTTCTTTTTACAGTTTTTTTTTACTCAGACGATGCAGGACGTTTGCCATGCTGGGGTGGACTCCCAGCGTGGCAGCAGGGAAAGCTGTTTGGGGAGGTGGAGCTGACGAGGGATTGCCCCTCCGGCAGATGAGACGAGGCGCTTGCTGACGCTGGGGTGGGCTCCCAGCATGGCACCAAAGATTTGGGGGCGTGATCGTGTTGTGCAAGCACACAGCAGTGGTTTTCTTTGAAGAGAAGACCACCGCCGTACACAGCACAGACATCGGACATTGGTCAGGATCGCCACGCCTGCTCAACGGAGCAGGGATTGCACAGGACAGGCACACCTCCAAAGTGTCCCATTCTCCCAAGACATTCCTTGCGCATGCGCGCAAGCGAACGTAAAAGGTATGAAAAGAAACAGCAGTAGCTACTGAAGTGAAAGGAACACAATGTAGATATGTAGGCACCATAGTCCTACATCATTAATTTAATAAATCACTAACATGATTTCAGTCAATCAGCAGACAGAGTAACTGTACATTTTATCCAGTGTAGAGTGTGCTGTCGTGCAGGATCGCTATGAGGGAGCACTCCACTTCAACACCAAGGGAGAGGACGGCACAATAAAATTAAAAGACTAAACTTATTATAAATCACTCCAAATAAACTCAAGTGATTTATAACATGTTTATAGTGCCTCCGGGGGATGTGTGTCATGATACAAGGAAATCCTCACCTGAGGTTTGGGCAGACAGGACCTCACTTCATGGTCCTCTCATCCAAACCTCAGACCCTGACTCAGAGTTTCTTATACCGTAAGAGACATCCTTCAGAGGCTCTATTAACTTCTACGTGACTGAAATGGAAAGGAACATGGGAGATTGTTTAACTATATAAAAGTATTTCGTAGCACTGTCTTCTCTGACACTACAAATGGCTGTCGGCTCCATTGTTTTGAGTGGTGGTAGTGGTGGTGGGGGCATTCTGGCATATGGGTGACCTGGGTTCAAACCCCAAGCCAAGGACATCAGGAGCAGAAGTTGGCTCTCCTCCGAGGGGGAGGGCTCAATGCAGCATCACTGATAGTAATACTTGGCAGAGGCTTGCAGAAGGTTTGTGGAGGCACCATTGGCAGCATGGGTGATCACATACTGCCTGGCATCCCCACAAGAGTGTCATAAGTTTACTTGCTTACACTGAGGGAGGTGGGTGTTGAAAACTGGGGAAAAAATCCCATTGGTGGCAGGGTGACATGTGGGTACTTTGAAAGGACAGGCTACTGGGATACTGTGTCACAGTGATCTGTCTTCACTTGGATTACACCATAAGGGGAGGTGACTGGAGATGGGACCTAGTCCCTAGGGGGGAAGCCAGTGGGGCAAGGTGGGATGGCTGACTGGAGCAATGATCCATCTAGCAGAAACCATGGATGAGAGCTGGAGACAAGGCACCATTTGGCGTCAAGTGCAATGGTAATCAGTAGATTTAAAAAAAATGGCTTGGGAGGAGGAGTGATATTGGAGCTAGGTGCAGAGTTTTGGGTGTGGTTTCTGCAAGCAATAACACACAATGAGGTGTGGGTTATCTCCTTATAAGAGCATGAGATAACCCACATCTCAGAGTGTGTTATTGCGCTTATAGAATGGACCCCCCCAAACCCCCAGTAAAGAAAAATAATGAAAAAATAAAATATTGTAAAAAGTGTTACATATGCAGACCATAGAAAAATAGTCCATCAATAGTATAGACCTTATGTATTATCCAGTGTCTGTATGGCTCTCTTTCCTCCCAACTCTGTTCCCCAACAAACCCCTTTTTAATTCTCATTTAGTTTTGTTCAGCCTTTATTTTGATTTTCAGTTGCAATCACCAGCCCGCTTGACTGTCAGACACCATGTCTCTTAGCGGCCCTATAGAGTGGTTTCCGCTGTGGTGTATGTCTCTCTTCTTGGTACTCCATCTGCCCCCAATACATAGGTTTTTTTTTGCCTTTTTTTTTTACTTTATTTTACTTTCCTTGGGGCTTTGTGTTTTAGTTGCAGCCACCGGCCCACTTGACTGTGAGCGAGCATGTCCCTCACTGGCTGCAGTACAGACCGCTATCACTTCACCCTTTTCAAATTCCAATGTTGCCTCCATGCTGCATTATAGATAGGGGATTGTGAATTTAGCTGTTTTGTCCTGCCATAGGCGGGGAAGGCTGACTTTTTTTTTTTTTTTTTTTTATTTGTTTTAACCAGGTATAGCACACAGAAGGCTGACTTTTATACCTGAAGAACATGGAGACAGGAGATGCTGGACAGAGACAGAGAGATACTAAAGATTGTACTAACGGTTCTGGCTGCTGTTTCAAATAGCGAGAGCGAGAGTCATTCACTTGGTAGGGATAGACAGCCAGTAAAGAAGACTAAATTAAAGATACTGTACTGCATTTGGAAAGTTTGTTATCCTGCAGGAAGGTGTGCGTGTGTGTGAGTGTGTGTGTGTGTGTGTGTGTGTGTGTGTGGGTGTGGGGTGGGATTAGATATGTTATTGTGGTATGTTTGTTGTTTCTATGTTGGTGGCACCGCTCTCTGCTCTCCCAGTGCAGCCTTTGTGGTTCTGTGTAATTCTGCTTAACGAGGTGTGTCGGGAGAGTTGTCCATGCATTGATTTTTCAGTGTGCTACATTTTGGTTTGCACACATAGTGCTGATTGGTACAGTTACTGCCTGATAATGACATGGCTGAAAGACCCTATCAGCCAATCAGGTTACAGGAAAATGTCTGCCCAGTAAGTCAGAGCTCCTTTTCAGAAGTCTAAATGTAACCCCCCCTGCAATTGGGGTTTCCCAAAAGACTCCTAGGAGCTTGCCTAAGTGCTCCCAGCCTGAATGGTGTTCAACATTTAAGCCGTTTATTTGTGAGTGCTTTTAGAGCCTCTGGTACTGTCTCTTTAAGAACTATATGCTTGCAGGCAATATTAATTGCATGGGGGCTGTGTGTTTCCCTGCACGAGTCCCGCCAAGCTGCTGACAAGTCGCTCCATTAATGCTGTCGTTAAGTGGACAGAAGGGGGGCACTTATGAGAAATTTAACTGTTTGCCCCATATCAGTTAGAGTGTTAGTGGAAATGTAATTTGTCTAACCTGCCTTTCTTGTAGCTGGGACTCTGTGTGCCTTACCCCTCCATTTTGTATCTAAACTTCTGCATAGATCCAATCAGGCAGGAGGGGTATCTAAAATGGAGCTTAAGCAGACCAACCAGGATCAGGACTCTCTCAGGAGCCGGCTGGCCATAAGGAGTATAGCTAGTAATTATGGGAAGTGAAGTTCTGGACCGTGGCGCCTTTTCGCACCAATAGGGGGAGTGTTGAGTGATTTGCAACTGAAGCCCAGCAACTGGACCGGGTGGCGCCTGACTGTAATTCCCTGCCTTGTGTCTGGTAAGGCAGACCCGTTGTGACCGTGACTGGGAAAAGAGCTCTGAGCTCTTGCGCTGCTGTGTTTTTCACATGGGAAGTGCATGTGGAGGCCTAAACTCGGGCGGCGCGTTTGCCGTGGTGATTCAGACTGAATCTGCAGTTGTTGAGGAAAGGAGAGGCTGAACTCTTGAGAACCAGGCTCACCCTGTAGAGGACTGGAGAAACCGCTTCATCGAGCTCGGTCTGTCAGGAAAGTGAAACTGCATTGTGAACTCCTGTGTTGGCAGTAAGTGCGATCGGGACCTGAGAGCAGCTGCCTGGTATAGTAATTTCCTTTACATATAAATGTGTGGGGTATTTGGGGAGGACAGCTTAACGAGTCCTGTTGTCCAGTGTGTGTCGGCGGGAAGGCAATTGTGTGCAGGCAGACTGTATCTGTTGTTTCATGAAGCTGTGTGCCTGCTTGCAGAACTCATCCCCTTGCATCCGGAAATCAATGATACCCTCGGGGGCAGCTTCCATCATCAAGTTAGTGAGTGCAAATCAGGGTAGCTCCCTGCCATCTGTGTCTTTAATTGCAAGTGTTTCATCTGATTTTCTTTTCTTTCTTTCTTTCTTTCTTTCTTTCTTTCTTTCTTTCTTTCTTTCTTTCTTTCTTTCTTCATGAACTGAGCCACCCAGCTCTGGATTACAACTGGGTATTGTGCAAGTGTTTTTCATCACAGGGCCCCAACCAGCTGCACCGATCTTGGCTAGCCCCCCCATCCTGGGAACCCAGTGAAAGTGACATTTAGGGACTCTGAATATGCGCACAGTACTATGATTATTGATGTGACCAATCTAATTAACCTGATTTCCCCCTGTCCTTGTTACAGCCCCTTAAATAAGTCAGATCTGTTTGTTTCAGCAAAGTTACACTGACTGAGGTATGTGTTTATGTTAAATAATTGTACAGCGGCTATTGTATTCCATCATCTTGTTTTACAGGGGGTCCCCAGAGTCAAGCTGACCGAACCAGTCCTGGGGGTTAGTGTAACTGGTGAAGATACTTATGGTGCATTGCGTGGGCCACTAGTAGGAAGAAAAGGGGGTCTCAGTGTCCCAGAGGGCTGTGACCAACTAGTCGAACTACTGTAAACCCTGACCTCTGGGTGGAGGCACCCGCCATAGAGCCTAGGCCCCTCAACCTGTTAGTAGTTAGGCAGGCAGGGGTAGTAGCCCCTGGTATAGCGCCACCTGGGGGTTAAATCTTGAAGGCACCACTGGGATTAGCATCCTCTAGTGGCCGAGTGAAGGAAGTACCCCATTATGTCTAATTTAAAGGAGAAGATGGAGGGGGATACCACGTCAAGTTAAAACTCGATCCCCTTAAGATGATGGTGCACAAATTGATGAGGTGGTGCGAAGCTGAGAAGTTGGATTCTCAAAAGGCTTTATTATTGTTGGATGTCCCATTGGGGATTAAAAGCGCTGACATTGTCTCTACTGTCAAGTGTGTAAAATGTCTGGGTAAGGTGGAAGTAAAAGGGCGATATGCTGACTTGCTCGAACAGTACCTGCATATGCTGCTTTCATGCAGTATTACGATAGACCCTGAGAGGGTGCCTCCAGTGATTTTTCCTGAAGGTGCCCAGAAGGGATGGAGGGTTATTCACATACGTAGTGGTTTGGCCACCCCGGGTGGGTCCCCTAAGACCAGTAGTTTCAAGGACAAACTACTCAAACTGTTAGCTGCAGAAGGGAGAACTGCTCAGGAATTGGTAAAGGTAGTAGACATCATAGGCGACCACACTCCCCTGCCATCCCCAGGTACATCTCCCAGGTCATCTAAGAGCTCCATACTAGCCCCACCCCCTACGGTCATTCCTCCCATACAATTAGACTCCTATTGGAGATTTAGACTCTTCTCCGGCATTGTTCCCGTGCCTTCAGGGGAAGATGATTTGGAGACATGGATGGATTATACTACACCCTTAGTGCAAGAGTGGCAGTGCTCTGAAGGGGAAAAGAGGAAACGGTTGAGGGAAAGCTTGAGGGGCCCGCACTGGAAGCCATTCGATTCCTATGGGCCACTAGTCCAGAGGCCACTGCAGCAGAATATCTTTCTGCCTTAGAGGGGTTGTTTGGTAGCACTGAAACTGGAGAGGATCTGTCCTGGAAATTCAAGTCAGCTAAACAGTGGAGAAATGAGAAATTGTCTACATTTGTTACTAGAATGGAAAGGGCTTTGCAGCAGGCCCACCGGAAAGGGGGAGTGACTTCCCAAACACTAAACCAGGTCCGATTAGACCATATATTGAAGTCAGCCAGATTTTCAAGCGTAATACTGCTGAAACTCGAATTGCAAGACCGGAGGGCCAACCCTCCTAAATATTGTCAATTGATGAGAGAGATTTGTGAAATTGAAACCGATGGGGGGGGGGGGACCCTATGCTGGGGCTGTGAATCCATGCCAGACCCCCGAGCAGAGTGAGCCAGACAAGATTCAACAGCTGAGAGGGTTGATCAAGGGGTTGACAGAGATCTACTGGGAGCCAGATCTGTATCAAGCTCCTCCTGAGCCCAAGAGTGGAGTGGGAGTGCATGTTGTTTCCCCTGACCACCGGATTGAGAGCAACATGAGAGCGGAAATTAGAGACCTAATGGAGATGGTGAGGGAGCTGCAACAGGCTGCTCTCACCCCCAATAGAATTGGAGAACCAGAGACCCAATGGGGTAAACACCCCATTCAAGAAGAACCATGTAGAGCCCCTGAGGTGCCCCGCCAGATAAGAGACCCCCCTTCCTCCAAAGACAACCGAGATACTAAGTTCTGTTACTGTTGTGGAGAACATGGACACTTTCAGACTGAGTGTCGGTTACCAGAGAATTTGAGGAAAGTTACCAGCAGGTTAGTGGCCTGGCATCGCAAAACCTGTGCCTGGTCACCGGGGGTGCAACCGGAAAAGTTTTGCCACCAGGGCCAATGACCGAGCGACATCTCAAGTAATGCCCCTTGAATGGTCTGAAGTAGTGGGTCCCTCTGTAGAGACTACTGTGAAAGTGAATGGGGTATCCATCAGAGCTGTACTAGACAGTGGCTCCCAAGTGACAATCATGTTTCAGGACTGGTATCAGAAGCATTTGTCTGATGTGCCCCTGCAACCCCTAGAGGGGCTACACTTGTGGGGCTTGAGTGAGAAGGCCTACCCCTACTCTGGTTATATCCGAATTTGGTTGTCTTTTCTTACTTCTGTGGCTGGAGTGGCAGAGCAAGTGGAGACCATGGTCTTAGTGTGTCCCCCTACTGGACTGTATGATGGGGTCCCGTTTTTGATTGGAACTAATGCACATATGTTTTGGTGACTGGCACAGTTGTGTTATGAAAAACAAAGGTCCAGGACTGGCAGAGCTCTAAGAATCCCGACTTTGATTAAAAGGGCCTATGAAGCACAGAGAGATGCTGATAGAATGGAACCAGTGGAACCAGTTGGGGTCGTCTGGAAGAAGGACCCGGAATCTTTGCTGTTAGCACCAAATGCTCAATGTGTTCTACAAGGAGAAGTCCACATCAAGAAGGATGTCAAGAACAAAATATTAATGCTGGACGCACCAGGAGATGGAAAACTGCCCGAGGGGCTGCTGGTCAAACCAAGTATTCTGCCTGCTAGAGCCAATGCTTTTGCCAGAAGAGTAATGGTTCAAGTTCACAATGTGTCTGACAGGGAGATCCGAGTAAATTGAGGCTGCACCCTGGCCACTGTGCACTGTGCGGATACTGCTGTACTGCCCAGTAACAAGAGTTCGGGGAAGAGTGACAGAGTAACTCCTGACTTGTTCGATTTCGGTGACTCCTCATTGCCAACTGAATGGAGACTAAGGATCAGTGAGAAGCTCGCCCAGAGAGCCCAGGTGTTTTCTTTGAAGGAATGGGATGTAGGATGTGTACAAGGAGCTGAACACTGCATCTGACTGCATGAGGAAAGGCTATTTCGTGAGAGGTCTCGACGCCTGGCACTGGCTGACATAGATGATGTGAGACGGCATCTGCAAGAGATGCTTGTCCACTTGGTTTCTATGAATTTATGAGGATGCCTCAAGGGATTTCAGGTGCTCCAGCCACTTTTCAGCGCCTGATGGAGCGTGCGGGTGGGGATATGAACTTGTTAGAGTGCCTAGTATACCTGGATGATGTCATTGTGTTTGGCAGCTCACTGGAGGAACATGAGAGCAGGTTATTCAAGGTGTTGGATCGGCTAGAAGACTTTGGCCTTAAATTGTCCATTGATAAGTGTCAATTCTTTCAAACATCAGTAAAATATGTGGGACACATAGTATCCACCGAGGGAATAGAGACTGACCCAAGTAAAGTTGAGGCATTGACCACCTGGCCACAGCCAAAAAATCTGAAGGAGCTGCAAAGATTCCTGGGTTTCTGTGGTTATTATTGGCGTTTCATCAAGGACTACTCCACAGTGATCTGCCCTTTACTTAACCTTACTCAAGGGTATCCTCCAACCCACAAAAAAATACAAAAAGTCAGTGCCCCTTGAAACTGAAAAAATGTATTTCCGTTCCAATGAAGTGTTTGGGACCCGCTGGACTCCTGATTGTGAGACTGCTTTCCATGAAATCATAGATCAACTTACCCATGCCCCAGTGTTGGCCTATGCTGATCCCACAAGACCTTATGTCCTTCATACTGATGCTAGCTTGCAAGGGTTGGGGTCTGTGTTGTATCAGGAGCACACGAATGGCCTAAGACCAGTGGCCTTTGCCAGCAGAAGCCTGACCCCTTCCAAGAAGAGCTATCCAGTACACAGATTAGAGTTCCTAGCTTTGAAGTGGGCCATTGTTGATCAATTTCACGAGTACCTGTATGGGGCTAAGATACTGGTAAAAACTGACAATAATCCTTTGACCTATGTGCAGACTTCAGCTAAGTTTGATGCCGTGGGTCATAGGCAGCTCTCTGCCTTATCTACATACGACTAAGCAGTTGAATATAGAGCAGGCCTGAACCACATAGATGCTGATGCTCTCTCCCGGAGACTGGTTCCCCTGAACAACTGAGTCAGACTGTCAGAACCTGATATCCGAGCACTCTGCCAAAAAGTTTGACAGGGAGGAAAAAATGTCCACGGACGCAGTGGACTGTATGGTGGATTATTTGGGACCTTCTGAGAACTGCATACCTGCTGCTTATTGCCATTTTTCTGCTCTGGACACTAGTGCTTTGCCTCAATTTAATAATGACAGTATTCAATGGGCTCAATCCTGAGTCCTATGATCAAAACAGCTCTAGAAGCCCTCCAAGCAGGGAAGGATGTGTCCAAATTACGCTCCACTTATTTGAGAACTGCATTGCTATATAAAGAAGGCCCTAAGTTGAGACTGATGAATGGACTGCTATATAGAGAGACAGTGGACAAAGGAGGCCAACTGGACAAGCAACAGTTAGTTTTGCCTGCTGTCTTTCGAGATCTGGTGATGAGGTGTCCCTCCACAACCACATGGAATGCCTTGGCATAGACAGAACACTTGATTTAGTGAGATCTAAATTTTATTGGCCTAAAATTGGGGCTGATGTTGAACAATACATTAGAACTTGTAGTCTCTGCTTACAATGGAAAGCTTTGCCTCAGAAGGCTGCCCCCCTTGTTAACATCACCACTAGTGCACCCATGGAACTGGTCTGTATTGACTTTCTAGGTTTAGAGCCTGATCAAAGAAATATCAGTAATGTACTAGTGGTCACTGACCATTTCACTCGATATGCTAAAGCGTTCCCCACCAAGGATCAGAAGGCATCCACTGTGGCAAAGGTGCTTATAGAAAATTTTTTTGTTCACTATGGGGCCCCACAATGAATTAATTCTGATCAAGGGTGGGACTTTGAGAGTCGCCTGATTAAAGAGATGCTTTCAATGTGGGGAGTGTGAAAGTCAAGAGCCACCCCTTATTATCCTCAGGGAGACCCCCAACCTGAACTGTTCAACCGCACTTTGCTCGACATGTTAGGCACTCTTCAACGAAAGGACAAGCCCAGATTGAGCCAACAGATTAGCACACTGGTACATGCCTACAACTGCAACAAGAGTGATGCCACTGTGTTTTCCCCCTATCGACTAATATTTGGAAGAGAAGCCCGATTGACAGTGGATGTTTGCTTTGGAGTCTCTTCTGATGGGGTTCAAGCAGCTACTCCTTTACAGTATGTACAAAAATTAAAGGCCCAACTAAACCATGCGTACCAACCGGCTCAAACCATGGCTGCCAAAAGAAATCTTGCCAATAAAGAAAGGTATGACAAAAAAGTGAAAGCAGTGGAACTCGGGGAAGGAGATCGAGTGTTGCTGAGGAATTTGGTACTGCACGGTAAACATAAGATTGCTGACAGATGGCACCATCTCCCTCACATCGTAGTGGGCAAACTAGATGATCTGCCTGTGTACAAAGTAAGGCCTGAGAATAATTCAAAAGATGTTAAAACTATGCATAGAAATCATTTACTGCCCATCAGACAGATCTTGATAGAGTTCGAGCCCCCAGAAAATTCCCCCTCTGCACCAGTGACTAGAGCTGCTGCTAGAAAAAAAATCAAGAAAGACTGCACCTACAGAAGCTAAGTTAAAGTGTTTCTCTCCACAAGTCCCAACTGAACATGACTGTCAGTCTGTGTCAGAGGAAAGTGAGTGTGGCCTTGAATATTACCCTTCTTATGAATTGAGTCAACTGTTTCTGGGCAATCCCCTAGTCAACCCAGGGGATGAAGCTGGGCCCTCTGGACTGCCTAAGCCCCCAGCCTTGTCCCTGGAGCCAATGCTCTCGGAAGGTGAAGTGCAAAGCCTCAAATCAGAGGATGTGGAATCATTGTGCATGGTTGAACTGCTTGACTTTTCAGGGGAAGAGAGTGATGTACTGGAGCAAACTGGTGATACACCAGAACAAGAACAGTGTGTTAAGTGCCCTGATAGTTTCCTGCCAGTACCAGAAGCCTCCACAGTTGAACCAGGTGTTGTGGACTCAGAAATTGCAAACCCTGGAGCTGAAAGTGCCCCGAGTTCTAGCCTCCCTGCCCCACTAGAGACCCCCTTGGCAAGTACAGACAGTGCTGAAAGTGAGTCTAACCATTCAGAAACTGTGACTATTACCCCCAGAAGGACTGGCCGAGAGGTGAGGCCTGTAGAACGGCTAAATTATGAGTCCTTAGGCAGACCTGTGGACCTGCCCCTTAATGTGGCCCATAAGGGAGTGTATGTGACCCCGAGCTCACTGTCCAAACTAAGACTGGGAGATAAATCCAGATTACTTGTTTTGCTTTCTGAGTACGGAGCCCCAGCCACTTCCAGCCCCAATGTAGCTGATAGGGAAGGGCCCCCGTTATCCAGGTTTCATGTGCAGGAGGTGATGACCTGAGTTAAAATGTGTTTATATATATATATATATATATATATAGTCGTATAATCAGTAGTAGATTGTATAATATAGTGTACGTGTATGTGACAAAGGTTTAATATGCTATTGCTGTTTAAAAGGAATGCCAGTTCAAATATTCCGCCTTAAAGTGATTTAGGGGTATCTACTTGACGCGGACGTCAAGCTTTTCAGGCTAGGAAGGGTGTAACACCCCTGCAATTGGGGGTTCCCAAAAGATTCCTAGGAGCTTGCCTAAGTGCTCCCAGCCTGAATGGTGTTCGGCATTTAAGCTGTTTATTTGTGAGTGCTTTTAGAGCCTCTGGTTCTGTCTCTTTAAGAGCTGTATGCTTGCAGGCAATATTAATTGCATGGGGGGACTGTGTGTTTCCCTGCTCGAGTCCCGCCGAGCTGCTGACAAGTCACTCCATTAATGCTGTCGCTAAGTGGACAGAAGGGGTCACTTATGATAATGTAACTGTTTGCCCCATATCAGTTAGAGTGTTAGTGGAAATGTAATTTGTCTAACCTGCCTTTCTTGTAGCTGGGACTCTGTGTGCCTTGCCCCTCCATTTTGTATCTAAACTGCTGCATAGATCCAATCAGGCAGGAGGGGTATCTAAAATGGAGCTTAAGTGGACCAACCAGGATCAGGACTCTCTCGGGAGCCGGCTGGCCATAAGGAGTATAGCTAGTAATTATGAGAAGTGAAGTTCTGGACTGTGGTGCCTTTTTGCACCAATAGGGGGATTGTTGAGTGATTGGTAACTGAAGTCCACCAATTGGACTGAGTGGTGCCCGACTGTAATTCCCTGCCTTGTGTCTGGGAAGGCAGATCCGTTGTGACTGTGACTGGGAAAGGTGCTCCGAGCTCTTGTGCTGCCGATTTTTTCGCATGGGAACTGCGTCCTGAGGCCTAAACTTGGGCAGCACATTTGCCATGGTGATCCAGACTGAATCCGCAGTTGTTGAGGAAAGGAGAGGCTGAACTCTTGAGAACCAGGCTCACCCTGTAGAGGACTGGAGAAACTGCTTCATCGCGCTCGGTCTGTCAGGAAAGTGAAGCTGCATTGTGAACTCCCGGGTTAGCAGTAAGTGTGAACGAGACCTGAGAGTAGCTGCCTGCTATAGTAATTTCCTTTAGATATAAATGTGTGGGGTGTTTGGGGAGGACAGCTTAAAGAGTCCTGTTGTGCAGTGTGTGTCGGCGGGAAGGCAATTGTGTGCAGGCGGACTGAATCCGTTGCTTCTTGAAGCTGTGTGCCTGCTTGCAGAACTCATCCCCTTGCTGTGCGAAGGGCATCCAGAAATCCATGACACCCTTGGGGACAGCTTCCATCATCAAGTTAGTGAGTGTAAATCAGGGTAGCTCCCTGCCATCTGTGTCTTTAATTGCAAGTGTTTCATCTGACTTTCTTTCTTTCTTTCTTCATGAACTGAGCCACCCGGCTCCGGATTACAATTGGGGATTGTGCAAGTGTTTTTTCCATCACAGGGCCCCAACCAGCTGCACCGATCCTGGCTAGCCCCCCCATCCTGGGTACCCAGTGAAAGTGACATTTAGGGACTCTGAATATGCGCACAGTACTATGATTATTGATGTGACTAATCTTATTAACCTGATTTCCCCTTGTCCTTGTTACAGCCCCTTAAATAAATCAGATCTGTTTGTTTCAGCAAAGTTACACTGACTGAGGTATGTGTTTATGTTAAATAATTGTACAGTGGCTATCATATTACATCATCTTGTTTTACAGGGGGTCCCCAGAGTCAAACTGACTGAACCAGTCTTGGGGGTAAGTGTTACTGGTGAAGATACTTATGATGCATTGCGTGGGTCACTAGTAGGAAGAAAAGGGGGTCTCAGTATCCCAGAGGGCTGCGACTAAGTTAGTCGAACTACTGTAAACCCTGACCTCTGGGTGAAGGCACTCGGCATACAGCCTAGGCCCCTCAACCTGTTAGTAGTTAGGCAGGCAGGGGTAGTAGCCCTTGGTATAGCACCACCTGGGGGTTACATAAAAACAACACATTATTTTTTATTTAGTCACCATGTACTAGGTATAATTAAGAGACAGCATGGCAAAGCTACTTTTTTGTTTTTTTTTGGTGTGGAATGACGTATAATTAATTAAAAATGGTCAAAGAAAATTTGATTCCAGCAGCTTCTTAGAATGTTAGATTTCATTGCACTTTTACTGTACTATTCTAACCCACAACATTAAATGTTCAATTTACTGGCAACTGAACAGAAAGTTATAGCTGTTCCATATAATATGACTAATTACCAACAATGGTCTATATTTTTATGTCTGCAGTGGATGGAGCCCTTTAGACCTATTGCTTTCAAAAAAGGACTCCACATTCCTTTTATTCTTTGCGAACGAACAACATGCTGAAGTGTCAACACAGTCACCTCCGTGATCATGGTGAAGCACTCCGCTTAATGTTGGCAAAAAAAGTAGCACTTGATGTCCCCACGTACCCGGCCCTCCCTCTCAGCACCCACCACCCACCTACCCCCAAAAAACATAGCAGTGACACTGGGGTGCCCAATTCCCGTGTGTCCCGATAAAGAATCCTCAATTTTTTTTCAAAGCATCCCCTCACTACTACGCATGTGTGGTTATTTCTTTCTTCTTCTTCTTCTTCTTCTTCTTCTTCTTCTTCTTCTTCTTTCTTTGTCCTCTTCTTCTTTTTTTTATATATTCATATCCCCCCACCCAACCATCCCTCTCAGCATCCCCCAGACCATAGCAGTGACACTGGGGGTGCCCAATCCCCCAGTGTCCAATGAGGAATCCTCAGTGCTGTTTTTTGTTTAATGGAACAGCTTGTAAAAAGAAAATGGTCCATCGATGTCTTTTGCTGCAACAACTGCCCCCACTTGACCCTCCCACTCAGCACCCACCACCCAACCCCACTCCCAAGCCCTTACTTACTGATCATAAATCCAGTGCTGTAATCCTCTCTGGACTGCAGACATGGCTTCACTCTTCAAAGACGGACCGCAAACTGAAGAAACAGGCATGCTGTTCAATGTATTTCAATGGGGTACATACGGACATATGAAGAAGCCAGTAGAAGAAGGCCATTTGGTCTATCAAGTCTGCTTGTATTGCAGGGTCCACATCATGAGCTACTGTCCCTGCCCTTCCTCCCCACTCCTCCCATCCTCCCTGTCCATGATCCTTCCTTCCCCCGATGCCTTTCCCAGCCTCTCTTAAAGCTGCCCACTGTCTTCCATGAGATGACCTCTTCTGGCAGTGCATTCCAAGTATCCACCACCCCCTCTGTGAAGAAGTGCTTCCTGACCTCCCTCCTAAACCTCCCACCCTTCAGCTTTAGACTGTGCCCCCTTGTGATATGGTTGCCACTCAGCTTAAAGAGACCCTCCTTATCAACCTTTATTTATCCCTTTTAAGTACTTGAAGGTCCCAATCATGTCCCCTTTCTACCTCCTGTCTTCCAGGAAGTGCTTGTTCAGTGCCTTCAACCTCGCCTCATATGCCTTACCCTGCTGACCCACTATCATCTTTGTAGCCTCCTCTGGACCTTCTCCAGCAGGTTAATGTCCTTTTTGAGGTGTGAGTACCAGTACTGAACTCCATACTCTGTATGCAACCTTACCAGTAACCTGTACAAGGGCAGTATAACCCTTTCTCCTACTAGTGATCCCCCTAGCTATGCATCCCAGCATCTTGTTTGCCTTTACTGCTGTTTTCTTGCACTGCATGGAGTGCTTCATGTCACTAGTGTTCATCACTCTCAGGTCCTTTTCCTCCTCTAATGCAGATACTCGGACTCCATCCAGGTAGTACTCTGTCCTGGGATTCTTGGCTTCAATATGCATAACTTTGCATTTCTTGGCATTGAAGTCAAGCTGCCAGATCCTGGACCACCTCCCCAGCTTTTCCAGATCTTCCTGTAGGTCCTGTATCCCTTCAGCTGTGTCTACTCTTCCACAGAGTTTGGTGTCATTCGCGAATAGACACATTTATCCATAATGCCATCCCCAATGTCATTGATGAAGACATTGAACAACATCGGCCCCAGCACTGAGCCCTGCAGAACCCCAATGGTTACCTCTCTGGTGCCAGATAACTCCCCCACAACTACCCTTTGGGTTCTGTCCCTCAGCCAGTTTTCCACCCATCTAGCCATCTTGTCCCCAATCCTGAGATCCACCAACTTTTTGATCAACCTTTTGTGTGGCACAGAGTCAAAGGCCTTGCTGAAATCAAGATAGAGGATTTCTACCACTTGGCCCCTGTCTACTGTCTTAGTAACATAGTCAAAGATGTCAATCAGATTCGTTTGACATGATCTTCCCCACATGAACCCATGCTGCCTCACATCCTAGAGACCATGCTCCTCTAGACATTGCACCAACCTTTCCTTTAATATGGTCTTTGTGAGCTTGCCCTCAGGGGGTTTTGAACCTAGTGGCATAACTTAGCCATTTTTGCATATTTTTGGCCCAAATTTTCAACATACCTTCTTCTGGACCCTACCTCATGAACAATAGAACTGTCATTAGGCTGATCTGTCCCAAAAGGTGATTTTGCAGTATCTGCATGAAATTGCCTTTTGGGTAGGATTTGATAATTTTCTCTGCCCTTGTTCATGAGGCGGGGTCATAAGAAGGCTATGTTGAAAATTTGGTGTAAAAATATTAAAAAACAATAAAATTATGAGCCTATGTTGAATTTTGTGAATGCATGCTCATAACTTTGGTAATTTTCAATATTTTTTGTCCACATTTACAACATAGCCATATGTTTACAGTACCTCATGAATGTTTCAGCTGTCATTTTTCAAATCCTGGCCAAAGTTTTGTTTTAACATCCCTTAAGGTAATTTTGCAGTCCCTGCATGAAATCCCCTTTCAGGCAGTGTTTGAACATTTTTTCTGCCACTGTTCATAAGGTGGGGTTATAAGATGACTATGTTGAAAATTTGGTGTACAAATATTACAAAACAACAAAGTTATGAGCATACGATGAATTCTGGCAACGCAGGCTCGTAACTTTGGTAATTTTTAATATTCTCCCCCCAAATTTACAACATAGCCATATTTTTACAGCACCTTATGAGTGTGACAACTGTCATTTTTCAATTCCTGCCCCAAATTAGTTTTTGCATCCCAAAAGTTGATTTCCTAGTCCCTGCATGAAATCACCTTTCAGGCAGGATTTGAAGATTTGCTCTACCCTTCTCCATGAGGCAGGGTCATAACAAGGCTATGTCAAAAATTTGGTGCACAAATATTTCAAATTTAGAAGTTTACATTACGTTTTGCTAATGAAGGCTCATAACTTTGGTAATTTTCAATATTTTTACTCCAAATACCTCACCTGCAGCCCTATCGGCTCTGACCAGAATTTGTTTATTAGATGTAATGGCTACATGGGGGTGGGCGTGGATTTCAGCAAGGACATACAAGGGAACAGGAACATTAAAGACAAGATTCAGTGACTATATGGTAAATACTTATAGTATTTGCTGTCAGTGCCAGGATGGGTTATCTCAGTAGCATTTTCAAAAGAACCCATGACCTCGCCCTACTGAAGAAGGAATCATTCTGGTTCTGTACTAAAGGGGCATTAATTAGTCCAGGATAGAATGGCAGATTCGATGTGGTACCCTTTTTCAGGAAAATAGCCTTTTATTCTGCCAGTTACTGCATCACTCAATATGTACTGTTTGTGTCCCCTGTAGTTTCCTTGAAATATAGCAGTCTCTCTGTACCATGACTGGATTTAAAAACAACACCCACACATCTGTGATAGTGGAGAAAGCTAAAAGAGGACATCTCTGTAATCAATGCATCACACAGCAGTTAAATCTGCATCAAGAATTATATGATGCAGAAACTGTTTTCTTTTGTTTTTTTATTTGTTATTTGGCCACTGCCCTAAGACAATCTTCCTTAATGGTATTTGAAGCCTGCCACCACACACTGCAAGCCTAGTGTACCCATTGGATATAAAGTTAAAGAATTGTTGAATGCTGATTGGCACAAGTACAGCCTTTTTACACAACCTTGGTAACTGGAAGAGCACTCAGTGGTAGAAAGGCACTCAATTTAGATTAATGATCACATCACACACGTGAGCATCAAGCTTGAGATCAAGCACACATTTATAAGCCCGATTAAAAGCCAGGGATATTTCTCAAGGTCAACTTTGTTAGCAGCAGAATATACCACAGCACCATAGTCAATACCGATAAGTGGTACCAGTGTATCTGGGCCAGCCCTGTGGAACTCACTTCCATCTGCATTTCGAGAGGCTCCCTTGATTGAGGTGTCTGAGGGGAGGCTAAAGGCCCACCTTTTCAGCCTGGCCTCTGGCTGCTGCTACCATCTTTAGCCTTGGCCAGTCCCTTGAAGACTGACTTCTGGAAACCTCTGTTTTGCTGAATTTTAATCCTGTTATGGTTTTAATATGTTTTTATTCACTGTTGTATGTTCTCATTTATTTTCAGTGCCCAGAGCCTCCGGGACTGGGTGTCTTATAAATAAAATTGCCTTGCCTTGCCATGCCTTACTGTTAGACTCCGGACCAATGTAAGTTTAACTTCCTTTGTGAAGCTATTCTTGTTCTGATAAAGTAAACCAAGCCATTGCAGAATTCCCAATGACAGCATCGATATGAGCAGAAAATTATAACATTGGATCAAGAATAATCTGGGAGCTAGATTCACAGAAAAATTGCAACGGCAACACAGACATTTGCGTTGTGCTTTGCAGTTGCCCAGGTATTCAAATGTGCTATTCACAGGTGGCTAGTGCACCACGCTATCTGACTGTGAGTAGAGATAGTCCGAGACAGCAGTAACCCTAGTACTACCAGTACTACCCCAGTACAACCACCCCAACATGCAGCCAGGAGCATGGGCCCAGAAGAATAGAGCAGGTACGCTATTTCCAATTCTGAAAGGCAGCCATGCAAATTAGCCCATTGGGCATGCAAGGTGCTAGGTGGCCATCTGCATGCCCATTATGGGCCCATTTGCATAGGCTGCAAGGGCATAGTGAGGCCTCCCAGTCCCATATGTGGCCATAGTTCCTGGTGCTAGTGGTCACCTTTACCACTGTTTGCCATTACAAGTACACAAAACATTCTCTGTGGTGGTAGTGGTCCCTCCTGCCCCCTATTGCCAATTGTCAACCTGTTATGAAAATAATAGTTTCCCTGGTGGCTAGTGTCCCCCCTGCCAATTGCCGTATTAATCAATGAAATAAAAACATTGTCACCTTCTCTGGTGGCTACTGTACCCCCCCTGCTGATCGTTGGCCTGCGTATGAAAAAAACATTTTCCCTGGTGTCCAGTAGTCCTTCCTCCCACTTGATCCCCATTCATGTATAGAACTAAATTCCCCTGGTGTCCAGTGATCCCTCCCTCACCCGATCCCAGACCCTGGTGTGACATGTCCCCCCCACTATTCTGATCCCTTGTATAATGAACATAGACATTTCCCTGGAGAACTAGTGGAACCCCACCCTCCACCCCAACAGGTTGTGTCCCACCACTCCACTCCACTGCACCCCATCCTAACCTTAAGCCAGCGATCAGCAGTCCTTCTCTCACCACAGCTGGCTGCCGACTGAGCTGTCACGAGCACATACTGTACACAGTACACACTCATGGATTGATGGCTCACTCTGATCTGTCAGTCAATGTGAATGAGCATGTACTGTGTACAGTTTGTGCTCATTGACAGCTCATGTTGCAGCTAGCCATGGTGGTGAGAGGAGGGCTGTGCTGGTCGCTGGCTTGGGGTCAGGATGGGAGGGGGAGTGGGGTGGTGGACACTGCCTAATGGGCTGGGGGAGCAGGGGTCTGCTAGACCACCAGGGCAAGGTCTATGTTCATCATACAGGGAGGGTATCAGAATTCCTTCTCCCAAGTTGCTAATGAACATATTGAAAAGGACTGGACCCAGAACCAATCCTTGTGGCACCCCACTGGTGACCTCCTTCTCTTCTGATTGGACTCTTTTTACCACAACCCTTTGCTGTTTCCTTCCAACCAGTTTCTCATCCATCTAACTTAAGGCATTTTCTCCTATAGCAGCGGTATTTGTTAGTCACCATATTTTTTTTCAGCAATATAATGTTTGTCTGACAAAAATATTAAGATACTGATTTTTCTTTTTGTTTTCTTTTATCCTGAACCAAGGTGCAGGATGAAAAAATTACTCACCTTAGTAATTATGTTTCTTCTAGTAGAGTCTTACTGTATTCTGACTATTGCAATTAGCCCCAGCACCCAAACTGCCCCAGAGGGAAGAGGGTTAATTTTCTATCAGAGCATAGAACGTTGAGCTTGAGCTCGGTTCAAACCTCTGTTTGCTGCACTTAGAAGCACAACCATCAGATTTTTATGAGCTAATACTAACTAACTACTATGTGAAAATTGTAAAATTTGTACTAGCCAAATGGTAACCAAATATTTTGGATCCCTAAAAGACTCAAGTCAAGAAATCCAAAATCAAAAACCAGGTAGTGAACAACTTAAGACTGTTCAATTAATAATATAACGCACTCCCCCTCTCTTAAAGGAAGGAGTGCCCAAATGCACCCCTGGGGTGCAACACTGCACCTGCCAGCCAACTTCCCAAAAACCGGTTCTGAGAGGGAAGGCAGGGAGGGAGGTCAGAATACAGCAAGACTCCATTAGAAGAAACATAATTACTAAGGTGAGTAATTCTTTCTTCAAACCACATGAAGTCTTGCTGTATTCTGACTGTTGCAGACTACCAAGCAGTACTTCCATGGAGGAGGGAATCAAACCTACCTTGGGAATAGGCTCTGTAGTACTGCTCTACCAAACCGAGCATCACTCCTAGCCTTTATGTCCAGGGAGTAATGTTTGGTAAATGTATGGACTGTTTTCCAGGTGGCTGCTTTACATATCTCTAGCAAAGGAATATCTCTGGCCCCAGCCAGGGAAGCAGCTGTACCTCTAGTCAAATGAGCCCTCAGACCTGAGGGAGGAATTTTGTCTAGCTTCTCATAGCAGAATTGAATACAAAAGACAATCCACCTGGCAGTAGTTCTCTTAGTGGCAGGTTTGCCCTTCCACACTTCCCCATAAGTGAGAAACAACTGGAGGGAGTCAAACCTGTGAGCCTTAGTACACTCAATGTAGTAACTAAGGGCTCTTTTAACATCCAAACTGTGTAAACTTCTTTCTCCTGAAGAAGAATGATCAGTAAAGAACACAGGGAGAGACATAGATTGGTTCAGATGAAAATCTGAAACCACTTTAGGTAAAAATATCCTGTTAGTTCTAAGGACCACCTTATCTCTATGGAATGAGACAAAATCAGGCTCCACTGACAGAGCTTGCAATTCACTGATACGCCTGGCAGAGGAAATAGCTACCAGAAACACAGTTTTCCAAGTCAAGTACTTAAGCTGTGCTGAAGACAAAGGCTCAAAAGGAGGTTGCATAAGCTGAGCAATGCAAACATTAAGATCCCAAGCTGGGGTAGGATTCCTAAAGGGGGGATTGATATGAAGCAATCCCTTGAAAAATGTACAGAATACAGGGTGAGAAGACAGTGAGGAAGGCTTTCCTACTGACAGAAAAGCAGAAACAGCTGACAAATGTACTTTGAGAGTAGCAGGTCTGAGGCCTAGGCCATTAAGATGAACCATATAATCCAGAATGGTAGACAGTTCAGCAGTATCTGGGGATATATGCGTCTTGGAACACCAAATGCTGAATCATTTCCATTTGGAGTTTTAAGTTTTTCTGGTGGCAGGCTTTCGAGAGGCTTTGAGAATATCCAGAACCCCTTGGGACAGATGCAAATCTGCATACTCTAATTCTTCTCTTCAAGAGCCATGCCTTGAGATTGAGAGACCAAAGATTGGGGTACCAAATCCTCCCCTGAGAGGAGGTTAACAGGTTGTAGTTCCTGGGAAGAGACAGGGGAAGATGGACTGCTAGAGACAGCAACAGGGGGTACCAAGGCTGCCTTGCCCAGTCTGGAGCAATCAGAATCACTTTGCAGGGTTGTGACCTTATCTTGACCAGAACCTTGAACAGTAGATGAAAGGGAGGGAAGGCATATAGAAATTTCCCCTCCCAGTTCAAAATCAGAGCATCCAGAGGGACTGAGCCCAAGACTGGGGGTCTGCAACAAAACAGAAGAAGTTGGTGATTGTCTGGGGCTGCAAAGAGATCTATCTCTGGAGTGCCCCACCTTGAAAAAATCACTTTCAACACCGGAGGGTCCAAGGACCATTCATGATGGCCCTGGGAGATCCTGCTCAATGCATCTGCTAGCACATTGTCCTTCCCTGGAAGGTGGACTGCTATCAGAGAGGTCTGCAGAGAATAAGCTAGGGATCACAATTTCATGGCTTCCGTGCACAAGGCCGTGGACCGAGTGCCTCCCTGCTTGTTGGTGTACCGCATGATAGTGGTATTGTCTGTCCTGACCTGAACCATCTTGTTCTGCACTGACTGAGAGACAGCTTGCAAGGCCAGAAAGACTGCCCTGCATTCCAAGAGATTGATATGAAGAAGGGATTCCTGAGGGGACCACAGTCCCTGGGCTGTGAGAGCCCCCAGATGGGCTTCCCACCCCAATAGAGAAGCATCCATGGTTAGGACCACAGAGTGAGACTGAGTGATGAATGGGACCCCTTGTCTGAGATTGCCTTGATCCTGCCACCATTGGAGAGCCTGGATCAGACTCTGAGTCACTGGTACTAGTTTGGTTAGATAATCTTTCTTCTGAGACCGAAAGGCCCTCAGGTGAAACTGAATGCCCCTCATCTGAAATCTGGCCCCTTGGACCACTGCTGCAGAAGCTGCCATGTGGCCTAGAAGCTGAAGGAAGTGCCTTGCTGGCCGAGAGACTAGAAGATGGAATGAAGAAGCCAGCTCTACAATAGCTCTTGTCTTTTCCCGGGGAAGAAAAGCTCTTGCTTTGACTGTATCCAACTCTGCACCTATGAAGGTGAGGAGCTGTACAGGCTTGAGAACTGACTTGGGAAGACTGAGAAGGAATCCTAGGGAAGTGAGCACTTGCTGAGTCACTAGTAGGTCTGACTTGACTTGGTCTGGGGACTGACCCACAATGAGCCAGTCGTCCAGGTATGGAAATATGGAAGTATTCTTCCTTCTTAAAAAGGCCACTACTACTGCTAGGCATTTTGTGAATACCCTTGGAGCCAATGTCAGGCCGAAGGGCATAACTTTGAACTGATAATGGCCTGAAGGCAATTCAAACCTGAGGTACTTTCTGTGGGAACACCTGATGTAAATGTGAAAGTAGGCATCTTTTAAGTCCAGGGAGGCTAGACAGTCCCCTGACCTTAGAGAGGGAAGGATTATTCCCAGAGTCACCATTCTGAATTTTAGTTTTAAAAGATGTTTGTTCAGGTATCTTAAGTCTAGGATGGGTCACCACTCCCCTGTCTTTTTTGGGGTAAGAAAGTATCTTGAATACAGACCTTTGCCCCTGTGCAATGTAGGAACTCTCTCTACAGCCTTTAGAGCCAGTAGAGATGAAACCTCTGCCTCTAAGGCAATGGTTTCGGAGATGCTTGCAAGTGGAAAAGATCTGGTCCTCAGCTTTGGGAATTTCTTGAAGCTGAGAACCAGCCCCTGGCTTATCACCTCCAGGACCCACTTGTCTGAGGTAACAGACATCCAGTGCTGGACGAAGTAAGCCAGCCTACCTCCTACAGGAATGGGGGAGTCGACCCGGGCTGACACATCAGGGTGTCTGCTTGGCAGGAGCCCTAGGTTGAGGAGTGGATGCAGCCCTGCTCATCCCTCTTCTGCCTCTCCCTCTAAAGAACCCCCTCTGAGGAAAAGGAGAAGAGGCCTGTGCTTGGTAGAAAGGCCTATGAAAAGGCCTGCCCCTGCCCCTAGCTTGCTGCCTTTGAGGAGTTGCCTGTCTTTCCTTGGCCTGTGCACTAATATAGGTGGTCCTATACTCATCCATCTTTTTCATGTAATTCTCTGTCTGCTCCCCAAACAGAGAATTACCCACCACAGGGAAATCCATGGCCTTAGCCTGGGTGTCCTGTGAGAGACTAGTACATCTGAGCCAAGCCATTCTCTGAAGAGCCACAAATGTAGCCATGACTCTAAATGACACATCATTGGAGTCCACAGCAGCATGGAACTGTACCTTAGATGCCTCAATCCCATCAGCAGCCTCCCCCTCCAGCTCCGAGGCTTGCTGGGGGGAGGCCTGCTTAGCCTGTGCCAGTACAGTGTCCCACCTGGACTTCTGGTACCTGGCTGCATAGGCCATATAATTAGCCTGCCTGAGTTCCAAGGCGGGTGCCATGTACTATTTCTTTGCCATAGCATCCCGCTTCCTAGAGTCTTTATCTGGGGTGTGTGAAGCAAAGGGTATATTAGCCTTATCACAGCCTGCAGCCTGCACAACCCCAACATGGCTGCATTGTTGATACAAGTACTGTGTACCTGAACCTGATAAGGTGTACCTTTTGTCCATCCTTCTGTCGACAGGAGGTACAGAATTTGGAGTTTTTAAAATCTTTTGTGTCTGTTTACCAAAAGACTTATGAAGGGGAATAGACAGTCTCTTGGACTCTGGGATGTCCATCATCTCCACATAATCAGGTTCCTCTTGTTCCTCCATGGCTTCCTCCACAGGGAGCTGGAGGGTTTCTGCCACCTTCCTGTAAAACATGTAGTGGGAAGGGGACTCAGAAAGCCTAGGAGGGGAAACACCAGAAGGCCTGTCTGGTTCAATGTGCTCATCCAGACCTTCCACCCCATCGTCATCATCATAATCTTCATCCCCCTCCAAATCCAGTTCATAAAAATCTTCAGAGGCATAACCTTGAACCAGAGGAACCGACTGAACCGAGCACCTGCCAGAAGGCACCAGATCAGATGGAACCGGGCAAAGCAATTCTACAATCCTTATCGCTTTGGCAATCTCTTTGGCGGTTGGAAAATGGGTCTCTGGATCTGTACCAGCTGATTTTTCTTTTCTTTGTCTATTTGTAGGAACCAATCCCTCAGGATCGGCTCTCCTGTTGCTCAAAGAAGTATCGCCCTGGTCAGAGGGCACTCCCTCAGGTTCGGTTGGAACCGAACCGGCTGAACATCCGGGTCAGAAGACTTCATGGCCTCCTTATCCCTAAGCCTACCTAATCTTTTTTCCAGGGTAGACTTAGGGAAATGTTTACAGATTTGGCAGTCTGAATTGAGGTGGCCAAACCCCAGACAATAAACACAGGTGGTGTGTGAGGATCAGCCTTAGCAAAGACTTCCCCACACACACTGCAGTGTTGAAACCCAGTGGGCCTGGTTTTTCTTTTGGGTTTCTCAGACATAGCCATCCTAACCACAAACTTACCCTTTTTATGGCAAACAACCAGGCAAGACACCCTTATAGGTTTCTAACCGTGTCACGAGTATTGGAAAAAAACACAAGAAAATGCATTTTTTTTTTAAACCGATAAGGACCAATAACCACACTCTAAGTTTAGAAACAAAGACAGAATATGTAATTCACTAAATGACCGGTTCAGCCGAACCGGTCGAAAATCAGGTTTTACAATTTCCACAAGTTTACTATGTCTAGTTCACTACCTAGTACTTACTGTACCACAGACAGAGATTTGAATTGAAACTTGTGAAAAATAATCAGTAAAACCGAGACTTTAACTGACTTTCGAACTGTGAGCAAAGGAGAAATCTCCGGAGCGAGCGTTGAGTTAGGCGGAGTAAAGAATCTGACGGTTGTGCTTCTAAGTGCAGCAGACAGAGGTTTGAACCGAGCTTGAGCTCAACATTCTGTGCTCTGCATAGAAAATTAACCCTCTTCTCTCCGGGGCAGTTTGAGTGCTGGGGCTAACTGCAATAGTCAGAATACAGCAAGACTTCATGTGGTTTGAATTTTAAGTTTTTAAAAATTCCCACTCCCATGCTGTGTCCTCCATGAAAAACTGAAATACCTGGGAACAGTGCTGTGTAGTACTATCAAAAATAATGTAAGGTGACCCCATTCTAATACATCCACATCACGAATCTAGCATGTACATTCAACAAGCAACGTTAACGGAAAAGATTAGTAAAAATTGTGAGGGGTGGCCATCTTTAATGAGATGAGCCATTAATGACACCATTTGCTATAAAAGCTGTTTTAACCATACAGTACATAAGAAAACTGAAAATACACCGAAAATGAATCTAAGAATGTCAGAAATACATTTTTGCTAAAAAAATATACAGTATGATGAAATTTTTTGCCAACTAACAAATATTGCTTTTTTAAGCGTATAGATTTGACAGTCTCTAAAGCCTCAAGCATACAAATGTTAGTAGCTTTATGTCATTTAATTCATAAATCCTGATTATCTGAACATAAGTTGCGCTTTTTAGTTACAGTGGTTCCCCTTGCATCTCCCATATTGTGTCCTCTTACACAAGTTGATCCTTTTCCTGGTATCTGCTGAGACTAATAGGCTTTTATTCTTGTTATTACCTCTATGTGTCTGTAATGACTCAGTCATTGAGTCTAGACAGGGTAACTCCATCTCCTTCGTCTTCATTTCCAAACCTCTGATTTCTGTTTCTGATCCTTCATTGACTTTAATGATGTTGTCTGCTGCTTTCATATTTATTTCCTAACTTTCATCTAAAACTTCAACTTCTAACTTTAACTTCTTAATTTTTTTAAAAAAAAGCACAAATCAAATTATCTAAGCGCTTGTACAAAGCTAAAATGTAGCATAAAACATTACACAAACATTTTTTAAAAGAAAAACAACATATCATCTGTCATCCATATTCAGAGAAGGTGAACCTGAATAAATACATTTTCAAAGCCAACTTAAAGCTCCTCACAGTCAGGCACTCTCTCACTGAATGAGGTAGAGAATTCCACAAGGTGGGTGCCAGAAATACAAATGCCCTAGCCCCAGATGTCTTAAGTTGAACCCTGGGAATCTCCAGCAGTCCCTTGTCAGTGGAGTGGAGTGGGCAGAGGGGGCAGTAGGGATGCAGGAGTTCTTGCAGGTAGCACGGACCCTGCCCATGTAGGGCATTAAAGATCAGTAAACTGACCTTGAAGGTGATTCGACACTGAACTGGCAGCCAATGCAGTCTGCAGAGAACAGGTGTTATATGGCTAGATTGAGTTACAGCAGTCAACAACCTGGCTGCCACATTCTGCACCAGCTGCAGGCAATGAATATCAACCCCCAGAAGCCGTAGTTACAGGAATTGCAGTAATCAAGGTGAGAGGTCACAAAGGTGTGGGCCAACATTGGAAGATCATTGGGTGGAACCAGGTGATTTATCCATGCGATATTCCTCGGATGGTATGACAGCTGACACCTGTAATTTAAGTGTCAGTCCCTCATCAAAAATAACACCCAAATTATGCACCCGATCCGAGGTCAACAGCTGCTTGCCCCTGAGCCAAAGCCCAGAAGACCATCCTGCCAGTTGACCCTCGACCCGATGCCCTGGGTCCACCACTAACACCTCGGCCTTGTCCAGATTCAGCTTCAACCAACTGGCACTCATCCAGTCCTGGATTTCAGTGAGGCAGTTGTTAAATACCAAGACAGAGTCATCCTGCCCGGGCACAAAGGACATGTAGAGTTGAGTATCATCCACATAGCAGTGAAAACTCAGCCCATACCACCTCACAGTGTCCCCCAATGGCAACATGCACACTGCGAACAACATGGGTGATAACACAGAGCCCTGAGGAACTCCACACAGCAGGGAGACTGGGTCAGAAGAATAAATCCCTGACACCACCCTCTGTGACCTGCCGGTGAGATGTGAATGGAACCATCTGAGAACTGTTCCCAAAAGTCCACAGATAACCCCCAGGTACTCTAAGAGCACACCATGGTTCATAGTGTCGAATGTTGCAGAGAGATGAAGGCAAACCAAGGTGGATCGAGTCCTCTGATCTCTCGTTATCAGGAGATCATTTAGTACATGGACAAGTGCTATCTTGGTACTATACCTCTTCCTGAATCCCAACTGGAGAGGATCATAGATATCATGGATGGTAAGATGATCCTCAGCTGCAGCACAGTGCTTTCTCAATAACCTTCCCTACAAAAGGAAGGTTAGAGACAGGTCTGTAATTAGCGAGACAGTCTGGGTCTAAAGAGAATTTCTTCAGGAGCGGGATAACCTCTGCCTCCTTCAGGGTGTTCGGGAACACATCTATCTCTAAAGAACACCTGACTATCTCCACTAAAGCCAGGTCAATAACCTCAACACACTCCACAAGGAGACATGTTGGACCCAGATACAGACCACAGCAAATTGGCTGCAAACTCTGGATGATCTTCATGACATCACTGATCGCCAACTGGTCGAAATCCCACCGCACAAGTCCAAGGGCAGCAACCTCCCACCGATCACCACAGTCCCCATTAGAGCGAGCTGCACAGATTTCAGTCCATATTAGTAAGTTATATCTTAGTTTTTACCAAGTCTTTCTCTACTGACTCAGACTTAATGTATTTTCTTTAAATATTTTGGTAGTTTGTTACAACCAGTAACACTTTCAATAACATTTTGCCTGAGATCCACTTGATTAATTCTTATTATTTTATGATCTTTGAACACTATTCCTTAGTAGTGCTTAAACAGTTGTGTACCATCTGCCTTAGTAGTGCTTGTAATGTTGTTTATCGCATTATGCAGTGGACAGTTTTTTGTGCACTTTAGTGATTAACTGTCTTTGCGATTGACACTATTTGTGGTTCTAAAAGAACATCTAAAACTTATTGTTTATAGTGAAGCTTTTTCCTATTTTGACATTTTGTGTTGTATCTCTTTTCCACCTCTTAAATTCATATGACTAATGGAAGTGGAGACCTGCTTTGTACCCATAACTTTGTCCTTATTTGAGTTATTTAGCATCTTAGTGTTTTTTCCATAATTTTTGTACTTTGTTCTTTTGTAACTGAGTTGGTCTCACTATTTTCTTTGAGATTGATTTTGTGTCCTTGTCCTGCTAATACTCTACTGCCTTGGGGTTGAGGCACATGGTCACCACATAATTCTAAGATATTCTCAAGCTGTAAGGTAACAGTAACAGAGAGTGGCATCTGTTTGTGTATAGCAGTTTTGACAGGTGGTTGTATGGAGATTCCTGTGCACCCTGAATACTGTCACCCACCTCTGCAAATGTGCATGGGACCCCATCTTATTTTATTTATTATTTTATTATAAGAGGTGTTTTTGATTTTGGAACCACAATAAATAGATAATTGTGTACTATTTTGAACACCTGCTGTACCCAACAAGTGTCCAGAAGGCTAACTAGTCCAGTGTAAGTGGCATGAACTGTAATAGCTGACTCTGCTGTAAGTAGCGTTTTGCAATTTGATTTCATATGGAGACAGTACAAATACATAACCTTACCTACAACATTAGTTGCACTCATGCAATGAAACAGACATATTTTTTTTAAGCTTTGATACAGTGGAGGGGTGAGGGTGACTAAAATGAACTAGCATGCAGCAGGAAGTGCTCCCTGACATTATGGGACAACACATGTACAAAAAACCTGGTTCAAGTCATATTAAAAGGAGCCCTGCTTTTGCTATTTCAAATGTGAATAAAGTACTAAAGCAGACTCATAACGGGGACAGAAAGATATCATACAAGTCAGGAGATAGGAGGCAATCTAAAATAGAATGAAAAGTATAGGTTAAAATTTTTACTGCTGTCATGCACTGCTGCTTTAAATAATGTGTTGTTTCAATCAATCAATTAATCAATCAATCAATGTCTTTATTTAACCAGGCGATCACCGTTGAGCAAGCTCATTTTCGAGGTGGACCTGGGTTTGTTAACAAGAAACAAGAGACAATATATATGGGATGCAACACACAAGAAAATAGTAATAATACAAATAAAGTGATATACAATAATACGGTATATACAAAGTATCAGCAGGTAGCATTGACAGTAGTATATGTTTGGAACAGAAGATACAGCTAGTTTTGGGTAGGACACAATTTTCATAAAAGTAAAGACATATACATATCAAGTGTACCAACACAAATAAAACCTAATGAAAAGATATATAGTGATACGGTATGGAGAATTTAGAGCTGGAACCAGGGTCAAAGGAATGTGGAAGGGACAGATATTGGGGTAGAAAAGGGAGAGGGAAGAGTCGATTATAGATGTGATCAGTCTTTTAACAGTAGTACTTAGAGTGTGCTTGGACTTATAGGAGTCACTATTTAGGGTAGACAGACATAGAACACCTTATTATGATGTAGATATAGAGATTTAAAAGCTGCTAGGCTGATGGGGTTAGTTAATTTCAAAGTTTTTTGCAGCTTGTTCCACAGTTGAGGGAGCACAAAGCTGATGGCTGCTCTGCCAATGTGAGATTTTGCTTTGTAAACATAAAGGTAGATATATGAGGTGCATCTCAGGGCATACTTCCCCAGAGTGCACAAAGGTAAACAGACAAAGATATACTAGGGCAGTTTATTTGAGATAGCTTTGTATGTCAAACCCAGCATTTTTTTTGCTGTCTGAAAGCAAGGATGACCATCCCTGCGTATACAATGCACAGTGGTGGGTTGATGTGGAAGACCATTGATAAATTTTATGGCTCTGTGATAAAGCGTATCGAGTTTGGCTAGGGTACCTGCAGGTTTCGACTATATAGAAAGTCTGAATCCAATAGGGAAAGAAAGGTAGTTTGAACCAGTTTCAGTTTAGCGTCTCTTGTGAGGAGATTATTAATCCTAAAGAACAGACCAAGTCTTTGTCTAAGTTTCTTTGCCGGTTCTTCCAAGTGATCTGTGAAAGTAAGTCTATGGTCTAACCAGACCCCCAGGTACTTGAACTTTGGTATGTAGTCCAACTGCTCACCTAGAATGGTAGTGATCTGTGGGAGTGTCCCAGCAATTGCAGGATTCATTGCATTTTGAGAGGAACATTGCTTTGTTTTATTTTTGCATTTAAGAGCAGTTTCTGGTTTATAAGCTGATGTTGCAGCAGATTAAATTCATTTTGAAGGGCTTTACAGGCCACTTCAGGTGTGGGGCTACTAGCATAGAGTACCGTATCATCCGTGAATAGGTGTATTTGTGCTTCTTTGATGGGGGCATCTACGTTGTTAATATAAATGGTGAAGAGCAAGGGACCAAGAATGGAACCTTGAGGTACACCCCTCAATAGGGGTTTTGGTGGAGAAACTTCCCCTTCTGCCTCTACTTGTTGAAGTCGTCCTGAGAGGTAGTTGGAGAACCATTTAAGGGATAGAGAATCCAAACCAATGTTCCGGAGGGATGACAGAAGCAGTCTGTGATCAATGATATCGAACGCCTTGCTTAGGTCCAAGAAAACTGCACAGACAAAGTTTTTTTTCTCTAATTCAAGCTGCCAGTCGTTTGTCACCTTGGCTAGAGCAGAGATTGTACTGTGCTGTGCTCTAAAACCGGATTGTAGCAGGTTGAGCAATTTTTCTGATTCCAGGTACTACCGAAGCTGGGAGTTCACTATTTTCTCCAGCATCTTTGACAGGATTGGAAGTAGGGAGATTGGCCTGTAGTTATTGAGGTCAGTAGGATCTCCTGACTTAAACAAAGGGACCAAAAGTGCATTTTTGCAAATGGGCGGTATGTCACCCTGGGACAAGGATAAGTTGAAGAGATGAGCAATTGGGACTGTGAGGACATAGTAGCCGACCTTTAAGAAGTATGGGTCAATGAGGTCGGCCCAAGCACTTTTCTTAGTGTCCAGCTGAAGGAGAAGATCTTCAGCTTCTTTCAGGGAGGTAGACTGCAGAGAGAAGGATGGACTGGGGATGGGCTTTTCTTGTGTATCCAATCTAAGTTGTTGGTGGAGGATATTCATGGGAGAGGAGTCAAAGGCTAGCCCTGCAGTGCCAAAATGATTATTGAGAGCATCGAGGATAGACGGTCTGTTGGAGATGACAGTATTGTCGATCAATAATTTAGTAGGTAGTGAATTTACAGTGGTGTGACCTTCAATGTCTTTGATAGTCCTCCAGAATTTGGTGGCATTTCTTGAGGAGCTCTCCAGCTGAGAGTGGTAGAAATTAGCTTTGGCTTCTCTGACCATTTTGGTGCAGAGGTTCCTCGCCCTCTGGAAAGAATTCCAGTCATTTATTAAATTAGTTTTCCTAGCAGTTCTCCAGAGCACATCTCTACTCCGCAAAGCATCTTTCAGGTCTTCTGTAAACCACCGACAGGATTTGTTTCTGGCACAAACTTTTACTATGGGAGCATACTTGTTGAGAGCCCCTAGCACAATTTCTGAGAAAAATATCATAAGCCATAGTCAGGGACTTGGCTAGACAGAAGTCCTGCCATCGCATGGAGTCTCTAGGTCTGATATATACCCATGGAGACTAAAGTCATGTGAGCACCTTTTAAAGGAGAATTTTGGCACAGTTGTGGATTTAAGAGTGGATCTTACACACGCCATGAAGCAATGGTCGCTAATATCAGAGAAAAGATGCCAGCATGGGAGAATAAATGGGGTTTGTTAACTAAAATGATATCCAAGAGAGTACTGTTATTAGGGTGGAGCTTCAGGACGCAGTAGATTCATTATTAGCTGTGACAACCCAAGGAATCACAGAACATTTTAAGTGGGTGGATACACTGGAGAGCCAGTCTAAGTTGTCCCCTAGTATGATACACTCTGAAGATGCCAAACCCAGGATGTTTTGAGATGTTTTAACAACTGTAGTCCAGCTGATGGGGGTCTGTAGCATCCTATTATACATAATGAGACACCGGTGGAAATTTCAATCTTTAATGACAAGCTTTCCAATTCTTTTGGGACAGAGGTTGAGCCAATTTTGGAGGCAGGGAATTTATCCTTGATGTAAATAGCTACCCCACCACCTCTGGTTTGCCTGTCAGCTCTGAACAAAGAGTAGGAGGGGATGTTAAGTTTGTTGTTACTGGTCGCCGGTCGGAGCCAGGACTCCGTAATCACCAGAACATCTGGAGCAGTATAACATACCCAGGCCTGAACAGAAGTGATTTTTTTTTAATAGGCTACATACATTAACATGCAAGAATGTAAGCCCCTTGAGGCTTTGTAGCTCTGCTGGGGATTCCATGGGTGCCAGAGGGCCTGGATTATGCTCAACATTTCCTGAGCATAGTAAAAGCAGGAACAAGAGTTTTCTGCAGAGTCCTAGGAGAAGTGTGGGTGGCTGGGTCTTCTTTTGGTTACGTGATTTGTCTGCGAAAGTATAGGGAGTTCTGAGGCTAGTTCCCAGTTTTCCTAATGTTGCATACAATAATACTCTGACCGAGAGAGTCAATGGGAGTAGGGGGGAGTATGCAGAAGGTGGTGTACCCCTGTGGGCAGGTTCTAGGAGAGTTCCTGTATGCCGGTGCAGGTGAAGGACCAGCAGCGGACTAGGGGAAGTTAGAGCACATACAAGTTCTTCTACTTGATGGGAAAAGTCCCGGTCGGACAATGTAAAAAGAGAGCCATTCTCCACTCTAGGAGTTATTTTTTGATTCACGTTCAGGTCCAATACATGTAAGATGAGCAGAGACAAGCATAGAAGCAGGTAATATGCCCTCATTATGAGACTATCACCCAATGGGCACTACAAGTGTGGGCAAGAGAAGGGATTCTCAATGGAGGAGAATTTCTTAATCCCTGCAGAATACTACTATAGGCAGTGGAGTCTGAAGCAGTAATTCTTAAGTACAGCTCCTAGTCAGGCTAATAAGAAAAGTGTTCACCTGACTATAGAGTAGTACTAGGGGCAGAGAGGCTTTGAAACACATTTCTTAGCTACTACTCTGGAGCAGACTAAGTACTAGAGAGGTCACCTGACCTAAATCAACTGCCTTAGCAAGACAGGATATGCTAGTGAGCAATAAGCAAACCTAAAGTACCAAAATGGTACACCTCAGCAAGACAGAATTAGATAAAGCTGCTAGAAGGCTGAGTTGCAAAAAGGGGATGGGAGGAATTGCAGTTGTTGACAGTAAGTAACCAATAAATTTAAACATTAGATAGGAGGGGTGGAGACTGTGTGCATTTAAAGGTGGCCTGGGAGGGGGAGGGGGGGATGAAAAATCAAGGGGAAGTTTGCAGAGCTAGCACTGAATCAGTGCACGTACATATGGAGAGAAACAGCAGCAGGGGGAGAATGGTAAGTTACTTTACACAGGCCTAGTAGAACAGGTTAAATTAAAATATATAAATTAGAAGCCGAGTACAGGGATGCAGGCTTACATTAAGCCACACGTCTCGGGTGCTCCTGTCTCAGGTGAGTGAGACCAGCCAATCAGGGAGCTCTACACAGGCGTGGAGCCAATAGCTCTACCCTGAGAAGGCACTGAAATTGAAAACAGCAAATTGCAAGTGATGATCTGGTTCAGCGTTCACACAGCCCAGAGAATTTGGGGCAATTTTTTAAGCATCGTACCTTATCTATCTCTTTGGGGGTGGGTGGATCAGGCTCCTTGCACTGTAGAGGTGCTATGGCTGGATCGTGACCGCTGCCCATGGGGGCAAGTGGCACCTGTAAGGAAGGAGACAGCAGATTAAATAGGAGCATATTGGGGGGCTGTCTAAACAGAGACACACAAAGAGAGCCGAGCACCAACTTGAAAGACAAGTCGGGGGCGGTCTCAGACAGAGGCAAGGTGCCGGCTAACTCGGGAATCCAAAACAAGCACAAAAGAACAGACTGATGGGGGAGGGCAGGAGGGACAGAACAGAGACAGAGGAGGACAGGGGGACTAAGGAAGATGATTAAGAATGAAAGTCAAGGGCAGGAGCCTTAGGCTCAAGACAGAGGCTACACAGATTTTACAATTCACTGAATTTTCTATCTAAGTCCATAGCAGTAAGCATGTAAACCCAGTACAGTCTTAAATAGGATTAAAAAATATATATTAACAAAGCCAGTAAAACTTTTTTACAAACTCAGTTCAAGGCAGTGTACAGAGTGAAAGCTTAATTGGGGAAAAAATCAAGGGGAAGTTTGCAGAGCTAGCACTGAATCAGTGCACATACAGTTGGAGAAGAAACTGCAGCAGGGGAATGGTGTTACTTGCACAGGCCGAGTAGAACAGGCTAAATTAAAATATATAAATTAGAAGCCGAGTACAGGGATGCAGGCTTACATTAAGCCACACGTCTCGGGTGCTCCTGTCTCAGGTGAGTGAGACCAGCCAATCAGGGAGCTCTACACAGGCGTGGAGCCAATAGCTCTACCCTGAGAAGGCACTGAAATTGAAAACAGCAAATTGCAAGTGATGATCCGGTTCAGTGTTCACACAGCTCAGAGAAATCATGGCAATTTTTCAAGCGACATACCTTATCTATCTCTTTGGGGGGTTGGGTGGATCAGGCTCCTTGCACTGTAGAGCTGCTATGCCTGGATCATGACTGCTGCCTGTGGGGGCAAGGACACCTTATCTGTCTCTTTGGGGGGTTGGTGGATCAGGGTCCATGCACCGTAGAGGTGCTATGGCGGGATCGTGACCGCTGCTCTTGTTTGAGAGCCATTTCAATCAAGGTGACTAAATAGAAATAGTTGCTTACAAAATGAGCCCCCACTGTTACCAGCTTCTGCAAAAGGCTGCATTAAGGTACTAGAAACAGACAAATTACTGGAGGATGTGCTGAGTTCACAGAGTACTTGGATGATAGTAAGCATCCATAGGTGACGTAACGTAATTACACAAGTAAGGCTGTCTGATTTATGAATGTTATTAATTGTGATGTATACCAGCAAGAACACACACTAGACTATTATGTGTGATTTGGTTACTAGAAAACCAAGTAACAGTATCCTTTTAACCTTATGATACTAGATGTATTCCTGATAAAACAGAAACATAGAAACATAAACAATGATGGCCAAACAATGACAAGGGTCCATCTAGTTTACCTGTAGTTCCCTATCTGGCCCAGGACCTATTGACCATACAGGGTTTTATCCCTCTCTGTCCAACCCCTGATCCCCTCCCTACTGTTACCAACCTGAGTAACCACTAAATCTTTCACTCAGTTTCAACCATGCTTGAAACCATTTATGGTCCTGGTGCCAACCATGTCTGCTGGCAGACTGTTCCATGGCTCCACCACCCTTTCTGTAAAGTAAAACATCCTCACATCCCTCTCAAACCTTATGTCGACCAGTCTCCACTCATGACCTCAGGTTTTTGACTTTCTATTCCTGAAAAATTGTTCCCTTGAGTTTATCTTGTTTATTCCCTTCAGGAATGTGAAGGTCTCTATCATATCCCTCCCCGTTGACTCATCTCCAGTCAGTACACATTCAGTGCCTTAAGATAATCCTCATAAGATCTGCGCTGTTAGCCCTGAATCATCTTGGTCACCCTGTGTTGCACCATCTCTAGCCTGTTGTAGTCCTTTCCTTAGGTGAGAACTCCAGAACTGAACACAGTATTCCAGGTGCAGCCTTACCCAAGGCTCCAGATAACATGTTTTGGGATGAGTATATACTCCTCATTTTGAAAGTGAGGTGAGTAAAACCAATTTCAGATGTATACAAATGTCAGGACAGAGTGGAGCAAAGAGTACATTTTTGCACACAATGTAGTTTTTTCTACATAAGAACTGATCAAGTGCCAACAATGCTCCAGATAATGGTGGCAGGGAGGAGTAATTTACTTACCAGTTTTAAATACAGTGAGTAAAACAAAACTGGCATGCATACAAGTGCTATAAATCTGGAAAAAACTGCTCCTTTTAAATCACCAGTTATGAAGCACAGTTCTTTAGTGTGGAGTATTTACAAATGTCAGGTGAGTATTGGTACTCTTTAAAAAACATTTCTGAAAAGAATTTCCTAAAATGAGGTGAGTAAAACAGGTCAGTACTCCACATATCTGGAGCCCTGGCCTTACCTGTGACCTGTACAGAGGTAGAGGTAGTAATACTTCCTGTTTCCTGCTGTCAATACCCTATCCTATCCAGTACACCCCAGTATCCTATTAGTCCTACGATAAGCATTGTTACACTGGTTTGATTGTTTCAGGGAGTCACTAATGATGACTCTTAATTCCCTTTCTTCTGACGTAGTGCTCAGTTTTACCTCTCCCATCCCGTATTCTGCCTTGGGGTTGGGGGGTTTTGTTCCCTACATGCATAACCTTGCACTTTTTGACTTTGAATTTCAACTGCCAAACCTTAGACCACCTTGCTAGCCCTTGTAGTTTCCTGTGCATCTCCTTGATCCCTTTGTCTCCATTTACCCTGTCACAGAGCTTCTTGTCATCGGTGAAGAGACACAACTTGCTCCTGGATGCCCTCGACAATGTCACTGATGCACATATTTAGGAGGACAGGACCCAGGACAGATCCCTGTGGCACTCCACCTGTGACCTCACTCTCTTCCAGTTTAAACCCATTTTCCACCACTCTCTGCTGTCTCTTCTTTAACCAAGTCTTGGGAGAAAGATTTAACTGCTACTTTGCTGAGCATTTAAACTAGCCAAGGGGGGAGGTAGGAAGACTGAGGGAGGCAGAGATTGCCCCGCTCCCCCGAGACTAGTGTAACAGGGAAGGATAATCTACGGAGAAGAAATTCCCTGGAGACTGAAGGAAGTAAAGAGAAGAGCAGGGCAAGGCAGGCAATTCTGGAGGGGAAAATTCATTTGGAAGGGAGGGGAAGGAGGCAAGACAGGAAGACAGTGTAACAGGGGAGAACAGGACTGGATATCAGAGGGGGCAAGGGGGGAAAGCAGGAAGGGGAGGCAGGTAGGAGGAAAAGAGGGACAAAGAGAATGGAGAGCCATGTGTCCCAAAGCAAGGAGTCAGGAAAACAAAATTACTGACCTAGAAGCAATCATTTCAGAGGCAGACCTGGATCTGGTAGCCATAACAAAACCATAGTGCACAGACAACCATAACTGGGAAGACACCATCTCAGGATACACCATGTTCCAGAAGAACAGGTCAGGGAGGAAAGGCAGAGGAGTTGTTTTATATGTGAAGGAGGGTATAAGAGCTACTGAGACACAGGAGCAATAAGGGGGTAAAACAGGGCTGGAGGTATTATGGGTCAGCCAAGAGACGGGGTCAGGGGCTGTTATTTCACATAGGGGTCATGCACAGGCCTCTGACAAAGGGGAAGGATTTAGACAGAGCCCTGGGGGAAGCCATTAGCAAAATGGCCAACAAGAGGGAAGTTTTGATAATGCGGGACTTTAATCTGTCAGATGTAGATTGGGGCATTCTCGCCACAGGTACTCCAAGAGACAGGTTCATCCTCAACTCCATACAAGAGATATTTCTCAGGCAACTGGTTTTGGAACCCATGGGACAGGACAGAGCTGGACCTGTACTTACAAACAGAGACAGCATTGCTGACATCACAGTGGGTAGTCCCCTGGGTATAAGTGATCACTGCACAATGTGAGTTGGCATATGGATAGGACTAGGAAAAAAATCACACTAAGATGAGGGTCCTGAACTTTAGGAGGGCAGATTTTGAAGAAATGGATAACTGCCTCAGAGAATGCCTTGGGGGAGAGGGGCAGAGAGGGAATGGAGATTCAACTGAGAAAAATTAAGGTGGGTATAGCCAAGGCAATGGCATGCTGTTTGAAAGAAGTGTGCAAGGGAAAGAGGAGCAAGAGGCTGTTATGGTTCACTAAGGAGGTGGCAAAGGCAGTGAAGGAAAAGAAAACAGCATTTAAAAAGTACAGGGAGACTCTGAAGGATGAAGACAGGGAGGTGTATCTTGCAAAAGAAAAGGAAGGTAGGAAGGAGAGTGAGGGCAGCTAAAGTACAAACAGAGGAAAGGATAGATAAGGAGGTCAAAAAAGATGACACGGGACACAACCTTTTTTAGGTATGTGGGGGAAGAGGATGACAAGGGGAGGGATAGTGAGAATAAGGAGGATGGGGGAAGCACCACAGAAGATCAAGAGAAAGTGGAAATACTAAATAATTACTTCTACTTGGTCTTCACTCTAGGGGGTGGGGAATGGACCAGCATGCTGCAGTAAGCACCAGGGAGAGGGGGGAGTGGACCCAAGTCCTTTCTTGGTGAAGAGGGTCCAGAAGGTACTGGAAGCCTTAAAGGAGAATTAGGCGATGGGGCAGGATGGGGTTCATCCAATGGTACTAAAGGAACTGAGCACAGTACTGGCTGCCCCTCTGGCAGTGTTTTTTTGCACCTCACTAGAGATGGGGGAAGTACAAGAGGATTGGAAGAGGGCTAATGTGGTCCCTCTGTGGCAGTAGAGAGGATGCTAGCAACTACAGGCCAGTTAGTCTTGTATCAGAGGTAGGGAAGGTAAAGGAGATATTACTGAAGGAGAGGCTTGTGGAACACCAGGAGGCAAAAGGGCTGCAGGACCAGCAGCAGCAGCATGGATTCACAGGAGGGAGTTCATGTCAAACTTGTCTCTTAGACTTCTTTGACCAGGTTACCAGGTAGGTGGATCAAGGGAGAGCAGTGGATGCAGCCTATATGGACTTCAGTAAGGCTTTTGACACTGTGCCACTCTGGAGGCTAGTTAAGAAACTAAGCAGCCTGGGATGTGGGAGAAAGTGACAAGCTGGGTATCAAACTGGTTAAGTGACAGGAGAGAAGGAAACAGCTTCTGATAGGGGACTCAATTGTTAGGGGGGGTAGACCTGGGGAAGGGAGAGGAGAGGGAAGTAAGGTGCCTGCCTGGTGCCATGGCTTGGAGGGACAAGAAGCGAATCCTCAGGATTGCAGAAGCAGCATCACAGGAGAGGGAACTAGATATCATTGTCCACCTTGGGACAAATGACCTAGCTAGGCATGGGATCAGTGCAGTGCAGGAGGAATTTGTGGAGTTGGGGAGGGGCCTCAGACAGGTAGCAAGCATGGTTACTTTCTCAGAGATGCTGCCAGTCCATGGCAGGGGTAAGGCTAGGGTACTGCACACCATGCAGTTTAATGAATGGTTGCAAAACTGGTGCAGAGCACAGGGCTTTGGCTTCATTGGGGACTGGGGGTACACCTGGAGAGATGAAGGTCTACACTGGCACGATGGTCTGCATCTGTCCACGAAGGGAACCAAGCTCCTAAGTGACAGGTTTAAATGCTTACTTGGCAAGCTTTTAAACTAGCCAAGGGGGGAGGTGCTGAAAAGAGGCAGGAAATTTCAAGCCTCCCCCCACAAAACATTGCAGGTAGTAAGGTTAACACTGAGGTACAGATCTCAACAGAGGGCAGGACAGGGGTAAATGGAAAAATAGACAATGGCAAAAAGAGCAGGGATGGGGGAAAAAAGGATAAAGCTAACATGAAATAGAGGGGAATGAGTACCAATGCCCGTAATCTGGGAAACAAGCTTCCTGAGCTAGTAGCCCTGATGGAAGATGAACAATTGGATATTGTGGAAGTCACGGAAACATGGTACACAGAGAACCATGACTGGGATGTCAACATACCAGGGTACACAGTCTACAGATGGGACAGGGAGGGTAAAAGAGGAGGTGGAGTAGCCTCTACATAAGGGAAGGGATCAAAGCTACAGAACTAAAAAGTAAGGGGAGGACAAGAGGCACTTGGGTCACCTTGAGACAGGGATGGCATCACAATCCACACAGGGGTTGTATGCAGACCCCATCTCAAGGGAGGAAATGGACAAGAAAATGATAGAGGACATTCTCAAAATGGCTGAAAAAGAGGAGCTTACTGTTGATGGGGGACCTGAATATGCTAGATGTTAACTGGATCACATGTACTTCAGTTACATCCAAGAGTAGGGTCATTCTCGATGCCCTGCAGGGGGCAGGCCTTAGACAGCTAGTGTTGGAACCCACTCGGGAGGGAGCAATATTAGACCTAGTACTTTCAAATGGAGAGAGGATCACAAATTTAGAAGTCAGTAGACATCTGTGGAACAAGTGACCACTGCACAGTGTGCTTCACAATAAGCACAACCATGGAGACAAGCCATACAAAAACAAGGATACTGGACTTTAGAAGGGCTGACTTTGGCAAAATGGGTGAATACCTGAGGAATGCACTAGCAAATGGCCAAAAAGGAGGGGTGGAAGAACAATGGAGAAAAATCAAAACTGCCATCACAGAGGCAGCAAGCTTTTGTGTTAAACAAATAAAGAAAACAAAGCGGAGTAAAAAACCACTATGGTTCTCAAAAGAGGTGACAGGGAAGGTTAAGGAGAAAAAGGCTGCATTCAGAAAGTATAAGGAATCTCAGAAGGAGCATGACAGGGAATTGTATCAATTAAAGCTGAAAGAAGTGGGGAAGTCAGTCAGAATAGCAAAGGACCAAACCGAGGAAAAAATAGACAACTCAGTTAAGCAGGGGGATAAAACCTTTTATAGGTACATTAGGGAGCATAGAAAAGTTAAGGAAGGAATAGTGAAGATTAATAAAGGGGAAGGGAGGTGGCAGAGGAGACAGTGAAAAGGCAGAGATACTGAATGAATACTTTTGCTCGGTATTCACAAAAGAAGATGAGGAGGAGTTACCTAAACCAGACAATAGAAGCACTCTGGGTAGGGGGGTTGACACCATTCCATTTACAGAAGAAAGAGTCCTGAAAGAACTCCTAAAACTCAAGGTGGAGAAAGCAATGGGGCCTGATGGGATTCACCCCAGAATCCTAAAAAGAACTAAGGAGGACCTAGTGACACCACTGACCACACTTTTAACAAAATCATGGGAGGATGGGGTGGTACCTGAGGACTGGAGGAGGGCAGATGTGATTCCCCTTCATAAAAGTGGGAGCAAGGCAGAAGCAGGAAACTACAGACCTGTAAGTTTGATCTCAGTGGTAGGGAAAATGATGGAATCACTTCTGAAAGAAAGAATTGTTGAGTACCTAGAGGCCAGCGGGGCACAGGAACCAAAACAGCATGGATTTACAGCAGGAAGGTCATGTCAGATGAATCTAAGTGATTTCTTTGACTGGGTGACCAAAGTAATAGACCAGGGAAGGGCTTTGGATATGGCCTACCTAGACTTTAGCAAGGCATTTGACACATTCCCACACAAAAGATTAATAATCAAGTTAGCCAGCCTGGGAGTGGGTCCCAGGGTCGTAGCCTGGGTAGCAAACTGGCTGCACAACAGGACACAGAAGGTACTAGTGAATGGAACACATTCCAAAAAGAGGGGGGTTACTAGTGGAGTACCTCAGGGCTCAGTACTAGGTCCAGTCCTCTTTAACATCTTTATAGGTGACATTGCAGAGGGTCTGGAAGGAAAGGTATGCCTCTTTGCAAATGACGCAAAGATCTGTAACAGAGTTGGTACATGGGGGGGTAGAAAGGATGAGAAGGGACTTGGCAAGGTTGGAGGAATGGTCAGACATATGGCAACTTAGATTCAATGCAAAGAAGTGCAAAGTAATGCACCTGGGAAACAAAAACCCTGAAGAGTATGCAATAGCAGGGGAGGTACTAACAACAACAAAAATGGAAAGGGACCTCAGAGTGGTCATATCAGATGACCTAAAGGTGGGTAAGCAATGTGAGAAGTCAGTAAGGAGAGCCAGGGGGATACTGGGATGCATGGGAAGGGGCATCACAAGTAGAAAAAGGGAAGTGGTTATCCCTCTGTACAGACAGTTAGTGAAACCCCATCTGGAGTAGTGTGTGCAGTTTTGGAGACCTCATCTGCGCAAGGACATAGACAGGATGAAAGCAGTCCAGAGGAGGGCAACTAAAATGGTGCAGGATCTGCATTAGAAACCATATGAAGAGAGACTGAGAGAGCTTAATATGTATACCCTTGATGAAAGGAGGGACAGGGGGGACATGATAGAAACTTTCAAGTACCTCAAGGGAATCAACAAAGTCCAGGAGGGTAGCATCTTCAGAAAAGAGATGTAAGAACAAGGGGCACAATTTAAAGATAGAGGGGGGACGGCTCAGGTGTAATGTGAGGATTTTTTTTCACGGAGAGAGTGGTGGATGCATGGAACCGCCTTTCTGGGGAGGTTGTTGGGTCTAAAACAGTGGGGGAATTCAAACATGCATGGGACAGACATAAGGCAATTGTAGTGGGGGGTGGCAGGAAGTAGGCTGTTGGTTAACTAGAATCTGCAGCTTATCCAGTAGGTAGGGAAATGGGCAGACTGGGTGGGCCAAGTGGTCCTTATCTGCTGTCAAAGTCTATGTTTCTATGTTTCTATGTAAACGGTGGCAGTAAACAGTAGCTACACAGGCTATAGGAGAGTGACTAGTGGAGTGCCACAGGGTTCATGCTGGGACCGGTTTTCTTTAATGTCTTCAAATGCAACACTGCGGAGGAGCTTGAGTGTAAGGTGTGTCTCTTTGAGGATGATGTGGAGGAGCTTGAGGGTAATGTGTGTCTCTTTGCAGATGATGTACAAATCTGCACTAGGACTGGCCCTCAGAAAGGGGTGAAGAGAGTGCAAGGGGATCTGAGGAAACTTAAGGGAATGTCCTAGGGGGTGGCAGCTGGGATTCAATGCCAAAAAGTGCAAGATTATGCACTTAGGGCTGTGGAACCTAGGATCTATGTATAAAATGGAGAGGGGGGGAGGGAGTGGAGTTTACAGTGGCCAAGCAAGAGAGAGACCTAGGGGTTATCATATCTGATGACCTCAGGGTAGCTGGGCAGTGTGCAAAGCAGTGGGAAAGGCTAGCAGGATGCTGGGGTGTATTGGGAGGGGGATTTCTGGCAGGAGGTGGGAGGTGGCGCTGCTGTTGTATCACTCAGTGGTGAGGCCCCACCCAGAGTACTGTGTCCAGTTCTGGAGGCCACACCTCCACAAGGACATTGAAACAGTGGAAGCAGTGCAGAGGAGGGCAACCAAAATGGTGAGGGGGTTGTATGAGAAACCACATGAAGAAAGGTTGCAGGAACTCAACATGTACTCTCTGGAAGACAGAATGAGAAGGGACATGACTAAAACTTATAAGTACCTCACAGAAGTGAACAAGGTGCAAGTGGAGGGTGTAGTCCAGAGAAAGGAAGGAACTATAACAAGGGGCATGCAATGAAGCTAAGTGAGGGAAAGTTTAAGAGAGATGTGTGGAAATACTTCTTCACGGTTAGGGTGGTGGATGACTGGAACAACCTGCTAGAGGAGGCAGTGGGGGTAATGACTGTAGATAGCTTCAAGCATGTGTGGGATAAACACAGGGGCATATTAGGTAGAGGAATGGGGGAGGGAGTGACACCGATGACCAGCTAGGGTCAGTGGTGATGGAATAGGCAGGGACAAGGAGCAGACTGGATGGGCCTAAAGGTCCTTTTCTGCTGTCAAAATCTGTGTTTCTATGTAACCAATTTCCCACTCATTTAACTATGTTTCTTGCCATGCCCAGGTCCTCCAGCTTCCTAAACAGTCTTCTGTGTTGGTACCATGTTGCAAGCCTTTTCTGAAATTGAAGTACAGTAAATCCACAGCGTAGCACTTATCTACCACCTTTGCTACCCAGTCAAAGAAACTTACAAGACCTCCCAGCCGCAAACCCATGCTGTGTACTAACCTGTAGGCCGTTGCTCTCTTGGTGGTCCATAAGATCCTCTTTAACCAGTGAGTACATCAGTTTACCAACTACGCAGGTTATGGTTGTCAGGTCTGTAAGTAATTCCCTGGTTGCTCCTTGTCCCCCCAACCCCCTTGTGTAATGGGACTACATTTGCTACACTCCAGTCTTTTGGAACTACCACTGTCTGAACTGAGCTATTAAACAGCCCAACTAGGGGTTCAGCCAGTTCCATTGCCAAAATTCCTTGAGCTTCCTCGGGTGCATCCCATCTGGTCCTGGGGCCTTTTCTACCTTTTGGGTTTCAAGACCCTTCTTGTCCCTTTTTGTGGTAAAGACTGGTTGCCTCATTTCAGAAAATCCCCTGACAGCTGCCTTAATGCCACTTTCCGGTAGGAACCCACTGTCTTGCCTTGTGATGACAGAGAAGTAATCGTTAAAGATGGCTGTATTTTGTTCATCTTCCTCTATAACCCTCACCATTTCCTGTAGCCTTACAGTACCACCTCTCTGCTTCCTTTTTTCCTTAATATATCCAAAGAATTGTTTTTCCCCACCCTTGAACCCCTCCACTATTTGAAGCTCTGTGTTTCCCTTTGCTTCCCTGACTGTCCTCTTAGCATTTCCATTTCTCATTTGGTACTCCTCCATTCCTCCTCCCCCTGCTTTTCCTTGCACCTGGTAAAAGCCTTTTTCTTGGCCCTCATTGCTTCCCTGACCCTTTTCAAGAACCATATTGATCTGTTGTACCCATTTATTTTTGTAACAATTCTCACGCATGACTTTGTTGCCTCGTGAATTGTCCCCTTTTATTGCCCCCAATCTTTTCTCTGCCCCTCTGTTGCTGTCCACCCTGGTTAATTTGTCTTGGACCAGCTGTCTTATCTAGTTGAAGTCTGCTCTTCTGAAATCTAGCACTTGAATTTTTGATATGGGCATTCTGGCTTGAGGGACAGTCTCAACCAAATAGAATTATGGACCCCAGTGTCTCTCCTACCCCCACTTCACCTGCCATCTCTGAGTTGGTGAACACCAAATTGAGAATGGCTGTTTGTGCATTGGGTTCCTTAATCATTTATACTAGCAGGCAGCACTGCAATATTTCCCACAGGGCCTGATTTCTGGTGCATCTAGTCACTGGAATGTCCCAGTCAATATCTGGCAGGTTCAGATTGTCCACCACCACTTCCCCTTCTTCATTCCCCTTGCCAGCTGTTCCCCAAGCTCCTGGTCTATTGTCCTGGTGGCCTATAGATCATTTCACTTGTATTTTCTTGCCTGAGGGTGCTGTGAGGTGAAACCATAGTGACTCAATTTCCCTTTTGCTTCCCCTGATGTGCCCATCCCCTACAGCCTCTATGCCCTCTCTGACATATAGGGCTACACTCCCCCCTTGCCTTTCCCCTGTCCTGTCTAACTGCTATGTAATTGGAGACTGACAAGTCCTAGTCATTATTCTTTATGGCCCAAGTTTCTGTGATGGCCATTAGGTTCACTTCAGTGTCTGCCACCAATGCCTGGAGCTCACTGATTTTATTACGGAGACTTCTGGAATTAAGGGAGACCCCCTTCCAACTAACTTTAGATTCTCTTCAATCAATCAATCAATCAATCAAAATCTTTATTTATTCAGGCGAACATCATTGAGCAAGCTCATTTACAAGATGGACCTGAGTGGTCATACAAATGAGGATACAAGGATGTATTATTACATAGACAAGAAAAGCATAAATAGCAATACAATGGCATGAAATGATTATATACAACAATTTACATATATACAAGGAACAGTAGAACCATTTAGCCTGTAAGAAAAAAGGGGACAAGGGTATAGCAGGCATAAAATATAAATTATAGGGTCTAACTAGTTTTATGAGAATATAATAGGTGATTCGGAAGGTAGAAATTGAATTAATATAATGGACGGAAAAGGAAGGTAGGTCAGGTAGGGTAGGGATTAGGCTTTATAAAAGCAATTGCAGAGCTCTGGAAAAGGGCTGAGAACAATCTTTTGAAAGATGCCAGAGGTAGTAGGCTATCTAGCTTCATGGATTTTTGAGAGAGTTCCATGCAACTGCTAGGGTATAGCTGAAAGCAGCCCTCCCATACCGGGTGCAGGCATTGGGGACCTTTAATATGAAGAGTTTACTGATCCTTAGTGTATGGCCTAGTTGTAATTTGGGTAAAGCAATCAGTGATATAGGTAGGTAGTTTGCCTGTTAACGCTTTGAATATCCAGATAACAGCATTCCTATTTCTTCTGTGATGTAATGATGTCCAGTTGACTGCCATATAAAGGGAGCAATGATGGGTGCTGGAGGAAGGTCAGTAATAAATCTTATGGACCTGTGATACAGGGTGTCCAGTTTATGTAAGAGATGATGTGAACAATGGCAGTAGAGAAAATCAGCATAATCAATGAGGGATAGGAATGAGGCCTGAATTAACCTTTTTGGAATCACTGTTTAGGTAATGTTTTATTCTGAAAAATAGTCAAGCCTCTGTCTTAGCTTTTAAGTAGCTCTTCAATATGGACAGAATAGTCAAGCCTGTTGTCTATCCAGACTCCAAGGTATTTGAAGTTATCAACAAATTCAAGTTTCTCCTAGTAAGGTGGATAAATGTAGGGTGGTGGATGCTGGGTGGTGGTAGAGCAACTCTTTGTGGCAAAGAACATAGCTTTGTTTTTTTTGCATTCAGAAGTAGTTTTTGTCAAGTAGATTGTGCTGCAGAATGGAGAATTCGGATTGTAACAGTTCACAGGCTTTGGAAGGTGAGGGATTGCTGACATATAATACAGTATCATCAGCAAACAGATGAATGTTAGATTGAGATTGGCATCAATATTGTTTATATAAATGGCAAAGAGGATAGGGCCAAGAATAGAGCCTTGTGGTACGCCTTAGCAGTGGTTTTGAGGTGGATAGGTAATTTCCATTTTTAACCAGTTGTGACCTATCTGAAAGGTAATCCTTAAACCAGTTGAGTGATAGGGAATCCAGGCCTAGTGAGTTAAGGAGGTGATTAATAAGTCATGATCCACTGTGTCAAAGGCTTTACTCAAATCCAGAAACACAGCACAGGTACAATTTTTCTTGTCCAAGGTAGTCTGCCAATCGTTGGTTACCTTGGCTAAGGCAGTAATGGTGTTATGCTTTGATCTAAATCCAGATTGTGCAGAATTTAGAAGGTTATTGTTATCCAGATAGTCCCTTAACTGAGAGTTTACTAGTTTTTTGAGCATCTTGGATAGTACTGGTAGGATGGAGATAGGTCTGTAATTGTTGAGATCCCTAGTATCACCAGATTTGAGTAATAGAACTACTTGAGCTGTTTTCAAGTAGAGGAATGGATCCAGTGGTTAGGGAAAGATTGAAGAGATGAGTGAGGGGCAGATAAGACATGTGAAGCAATTTTCAGGAAATAGGGATCCAGGGAGTCTGCACCTGCACTCTTAGTAGTGTCTAAATTAGAGGAGATCTTCCACTTCTTTCACGGATATTGGGATGAAGGAAAAAGTTGAAGTGGCCATCTGTCCCACAGTAGTTTGCAGGTTCAAGGAAGATCTCAGGATATTTGCAGGTGATGAGTCAAATGCTAGGCCAGCTGTGGTGAAGTGAACATTGAAGGTATTTAAGATTTCTTGTTTATCTGTAATTTCTGTATCATTTAGTAGCAGTTTGGAGGTTAAGGCAGGAGTAGAATTTTGGCCCAGAAGTCCTTTATTGTAATTCCCAGAGTCTGGATGGGTTATTGTAGGAGGCATCCAATTCAGCTGTATAGTAGGCAGTTTTGGCAGTTCTTATTTTTTTGTACATGAATTCCTTGCTTTTCTGAAATTTAGCCAATCTCTGGTGTCCTTTGTTTTTCTTGCCTTTTCCACAGTTTGTCTCTGGTTCTCAAGGCTGCTTTAAGCTCAGAGGTGAACCAAGGGCAGGATTTACCTTAGTTCTGATACTGGTGATAGGTGCATGAATATTGAGAGCATTAGTGATAATATCCTTTAAAGTCTGGAGAGCTGTTTCAACAGAAGTTGTAAGATAGAAATCTTGCCAATATATTGTATTACTCAGGTCATGGAGGTAACCTGAGATATTGAAATTCTTTTGACCTTTGAGGACAATTTCTGCAGGATTTGGTGGTTTGAGTGTGGATCTTATGCCAGCTATAGGGTAATGGTCACTGACATCACTCGGCAGTACACCTGCATGTGAATATAAGTGAGGCTTGTTTACCAACATAATATCCAGGAGTGAGCTGTTGCTGGAATTTCCTAGGTTGATCCTAGTTGGGTCTTTAATTAGCTGTGTGAATCCATAGGTGTCACAGAAGGTTATCAAAGGTGCAGATACATTAGACAGCCAGTTTAAATTCAAATCACCAAGGATGATGGTATCTTCAGGGCCTAGGTTGAGAATTGATCATAGGTGAGAAAGCAGTTTAAGGCCTGCAGAGGGGGGCCTATAGCATCCAATCAGTTTAAATGAAGACGAATTAGGAAGGGATATTTTGATTGATAAACATTCAAATTCATTTGGCTCGGATGTGTTGATGAGGCAGGTTGCAGAGATGGTGTCCTTAATGTATATGGCCACCCCACCACCCCTGGAAGGGCGATCTGCTCTGAAGAGCTGATAGTTGGGAAGGTTTACAACACTGTCTTTTGTTGTAGGCCTGAGCCAAGATTCAGAGATGACCAGGAAATCTGGAAGAGTATGTGCCACCCAAGCCTGTATTAAGATGAACTTTTTTAAGAGGCTGCAAGCATTGAAGTGTATGAAGCTTAGGCCTTTTATGGAAGTCAGATCAGCAGGGGAAGATAAACTTACAATGGGGCCAGGATTAATCTCAATAGTGCCAATGCATAAAAGGAGGTAGAAGATTAATTTGAGTAGGGCACCAAGGGTTAGGGATAGAGAGTGATCTCTTATGCTGTTTTGTGATCCCACTCCTACCTTCTTTACAATTCTCCTTAACTTGTTTTTCCTGCTGCTTTCAGACCTTGAGAGCCTTCCCCCCCTTAGCCTCTTCCACTACCCCTGTTTGAACCTCAACCTTATTTTTGCCCACCTTCTTACTCCAGGTGTGGCCTCACTAAAGATCTATACAGGGGAATTCTTACATCTTCTTTTCTGATATCAATAGCACTCCTGATGCAACCCATTATCCTACTCACTGCTATATGGCTTATTGTACTGACTCAGTTGTTTGAGGCAGTCACTGATAATAACTCCAAGGTCCCATTATTCAGCAGAAGTGCTACATCTCACTCCACCAATCTAGTAGTCTGTCCTGGGAGTCTTGTTCTCTAGGTGAATTACCTTGCACTTCATGTCACTGAATTTCAACTGCAAAACCTTAGACCACACCTCCAGCTTTTGTAAGTCCCTATGCGTTTCCCTGATTTCCTTTTTGCTATCCACCCTCCCACAGAGCTTAATGTCATCCGCAAGAAGACACAACCTGCTCTAGATTCCCTCACCAATGTCGCTGATGAACATATTGAAGATGACTGGACCCAGGGCAGATCTCTGTGGTACCCCACTTATGACCTCCCTCTCTTCTGATTTGACCCCACTAACCACAACCCTCTGTTGCCTTTCCTTTAGCCAGATATCTACCCAGTTTACTGTGACCTTAGCCACACCCAGATCATCCATCTTCTTCAGCAAATGTCTGTGAGGTACTGCTGAAGTTAAAGTAGAACACATCCACAGCATGGCCCCTTATCTAATTCCATCATCACCCAGTCAAAGAAAACTATCAACCTTCCTGCCACAAATCCATGTTCTTTATTATGCTGGAGCCTGTTGCTTTCCAAAGTCTCCATGAGGGCCTCTTTGACCAATGACTCCCTCTGCTTCCCTACAGTAGAAGTAAGACTAACATGTCTGTAGTTCCCTGCTTGTTCCTTGCCTCCCCTTGTGGAATGGAACCACATACACTTTGGAACCAGCCCCTTCCCCAGTGAAATCTTGACTAGACCTACCAGCGGTTTAGTCAGTCTCATGGCCAGTTCCCTGAGTAACCTCAGATGCAACCCATCTGGTCTCGAGGCCTTATCTAGCTTTAGGGCAGTCAGTCCTTTCTAAACCATTTTGCTTGTAAATGTTGGCTGCCTTATCTCCTGGACACCCTTAGTGTTCACCTTGATGCCGCTCTCTGGCAAGGGTCCACCATCCTCCCTAGTGAAAACTGAGCAGAAGTAATCATTGAGGAGGGTGGCCATTTGCCCGTCCTCCTCTATCACCCTACCCCCTCAGCTAGCTTTATGGTTCCCCCTCCTTTCTTCCTTTTCTGCCTAATAGATTGAAAAAACTGTTTTTCTCTACTCTTGATCCCCTCCACAAAACGCAGCTGTGTCTGCTTTTGCTTCCCTAATTTCCCTCTTTGCATACCTATTTTTCAGTAAATATTCTCCCTATTCTTCCTCCCCCTTCTTTTCTTTATACATGTAGAGGGCCTTTTTCTTGGCCCTCACTGCTTCTCTTACCCTTGCTGAGAAGCACATCCATCTCTTGAACCTGTTCTTTTTGGTTATTGCTCTTGTGCATAAGTTAGATGCCTCGAGATTAGCCCCCTTAATTGTTCCCATCTCACTTTTACCCCACCTGTGTTGTTCACCTGATTAACTTAATCCTGGCCAGCTTTCTCAGCCTATTGAAGTCTATCCTTCAAAAATCAAGGACTTCAGATCTTGATTGGGGTTTTCCAGACCCAAGGGCTAGTTCAAACCAAATGGAATCATGTTTGCTGTTCTCCAGTGGTGCCCTAGTCTCATAGATCCTACCACCTCTGAGCTGGTGAGCACCACATCAAGAATTGCAGTCTGCCTGGTGAGTTCCTTAACTAGCTGTACCATAGACAGTCCAGGAAGGCATCCAGCAAGACCTGACTTCTGGTGCTCCTGGCCACTGGAACATCCCAGTCGATGTCTGGCAGGTTCAAATTACCACCACCACTTCCCCCTTTGTCACATCCTTTCAGTTCTTCCCTGAGCTCTCTGTCTATCTCTTCCCCATGCCCTGGAGGTCAGTAGATCACCTCCAGGTGCAGTTTCTTGCCTGAGGCTGCTGTGAATTGCACCCACAGTGACTCTGTCTCCCCCTTACTACCCCTGACTCACCTATCTACCACCACCTCAGTGCCATCCTTGACAGAAATGGCTACTCCCCCCCCATCTGTTCCTCTCTCCCTCAAGAGCAATAAGTACCCAGGGGTCATCAGCTCCCAGTTATTATTTTCTGAAACGCATGTTTCTGTGAAAACCACCAGGTCCACCTCAGTGTCTGCCATCAGCACCTGGAGTTTGTTGATTTTGCTACCTAGGCTTCTGGCATTAAGGCATACTCCCTTCCATCTGACCCCTGACTCTACTTGCTACTACCCTTGTGCTTTCCTTGTCCTTTCTTCCACATGTCTTTCCTGGTGACTGCACACTTTGCATTCCCTCTCTCTAGTGTCCCCGCACCTAGTTCAGTTCAGGCCGCAGCTCTCCTTGTCCTCACTGTGCTGCTACAAGCTCCCAGATATGGAGGAGTATTAGATATGGTCCCCTTCCTTTCACATAAGACCATAGTTCCTATAGACCCAGTCTCCCTGCAGTCAGTGTAAACACCTGATGTAGATGTCAGACTTTTATCCCAATGCACAGGCCCCCTCTCTTGTTAGATGAAGTTCATCACCCTTGAAGAGTCTCCTGTCCCAGAGGTTCCCCCAATCCCTGACAGAGTGGTACCCCTTCTCCTGACACCATCCCTTAAGTCATCCATTAAACTCCTTGATTACCTCTCTCAACTTAATATGTATATCCTCCAGGAAAGGAGGGAGAGGGGGGACATGACAGAAACTTTCAAGTACCTCAAGGGAATCAACAAAGTCCAAGAAGGTAGCATCTTTCAGAAAAAGAGGTGTGCAAGAACGAGGGGGCACAATTTGAAGATAGAGGGCGGGCAGCTCAGAGGTAATGTAAGGAGGTATTTTTTCACAGAGAGGGTTGTAGATGCATGGAACAGCCTTCCGGAGGAGGTTGTGGAGTCAAAAACAGTGGTGGAATTCAAAAATGCATGGGACAGGCATAAGGCAATTCTAGGGGATAGGGGTAGGGGTAGGAAGAAGTAGGCTGTTGGTTAACTAGGATCTACAGCTTATCCATTAGGTAGGGAAATGGGCAGACTGGGTGGGCCAAGCGGTCCTTATCTGCTGTCAAATTCTATGTTTCTATGTTTCTATATCCTATCCTGCTTTCCCTCCCTAGAAACCCATTAGCTCTTTATCATCTTTTACCACTAGGTGTCTCTATATACCTTTCATCAAATAGTCCTAGTATACCACCATAAAGCTAAAGAAAAATCTGACTTTTTGAGACCCTCCCAATCACTGTTAATATCATACTTTCCTTAATAATACTTGTGCTCACCTCACTTCCTTATCTTGCACCACACACTGGAACCAGGACATCTTTGCCAATAGAGACTGATCAGTCAAAATACTTTTTTATTGCCAACCCTCATCCTATCTGGGATGAGCCGGCAGGAAGGGAGGAGGAGTGGCACTGTATGTGAAAAATGACATAAGGGCCACACAGATCCAGGAGGAACAAAATGGGGGAGAGATACTGTGGGTTAAGCTGGAAAGGAAAATGGGGCCAGCCATCCGCACAGGTGTGGTCTATAGACCACCAGTCCAGGAGGAAGAAACAGATAGAGTTGATGCTAGCCATCCAAAGGATGGCAGACAAGGTGAGGTAGTACTGGTTGGAGACTTCAATATACCAGACGTGGACTGGAGCATCCCAGCAGCAGCATCAACTAGGAGCAGATTTATCCTGGACTCCTTCAGGGTGCCTTCCTCAAGCAACTGGTCATGGAACCAACTCGGCAGAAGGCAATACTGGACCTTGTGTCACAAACAGGGACAGTGTGATGGGGGTAACAGTGGGGAGCACCTGGGTAACAGTGACCACCAGTCATTGTGGTTTGAAATCACAGAAAGAGCAGAACCAAAACCACAAAAACACGATCCTGGATTTTAGGGGGCAGACTTTGGGAAAATGGGGAGATGCTTGAAAGAGGCATTAAGGGAATGGGACAGGAATCAGGGATTGAGGAACAGTGGGCAGTATTTAAAATGGGGATTATAAGAACAACAGAATTATGCATTAAGCAGGTTAGCAAGAGGAAAAGAAAGAGGAGACCATTATGGTTTTCCAAAGAGGTAGCAAAGAAAGTGAAAGCCAAAAGATTGCATTCAGGCAATACAAAAAGACACAGGCAGAAAGGGATAGGAGAAGTACCAGGAGAAACAAAGGAGGCAGGGAAGTCGTAAGGAAGCCAAAGCTCAGACAGAAGAACACATTGCAAAATCAGTGGTTAAAGGGACAAACCTTTACAGGTACATAAGGAAAAAGAAGGACAAAGGGAGGGATAGTGAGACTGAAGGGGAGGATGGGAGCCGGTGGAGGATGACAACAGTAAAGCTGACATATTGAACAGGTATTTCTGCTCAGTCTTTACTAAGGAAGAGGGGGTAATGGGTCTGAAGGGAGTACAAGGGTGAGAATGGTGCAGAATGGACACAAGTCCCTTTACACGAGAAAGGGTCCTGAAGGAACTGGAAGTAATAAGAGCTGATAAAGCAATGGGGCCAGATGGGGTGCACCTCAGGGTCCTTAAAGAACTAAGAGAGGTGGTGGCTGAACCTCTGGCTATCCTGTTCAGCCAATCACTGGAAACAGGGGAGGTACCCAAAGACTGGAGGACAGCAGATGTAGTCCCCTTATACAAAAGTGGGAACAAAGAGGAAGCAGGGAACTACAGACCAGTCAGCCTCACCTCGGTAGTGGGAAAGATCATGGAAGCACTACTGAAGGAGAGATTGGTGGAACATCTGGTTGTCAATGGACTACAGGACCCAAGGCAGCATGGTTTCACCAGGGGGAGGCTGCGTCAGACCAACCCATTGAATTTTTGACTGGGTGACTAGGGAGGTGGATCAGGGAGGGCAGTGGACATGGCTCATCTGGACTTCAGCAAGGCCTTTGACACTGTGCCACATAGAAGACTATTACACAAACTGGGGAATATGGGTGTGGGCAGGACAGTAGTGTGGTGGGTAGGTAACTGGCTGGGTGGCAGGACACAGAGGGTGGTGGTAAATGGCTGTCACCCACAGAGGGAAGAGTGACCAGTGGGTACCACAGGGATCAGTGCTGGGACCGTCCTATTCAACATCTTCATCAGTGACATTGCACAGGATATAGAAGGCAGAATTTCACTGTTAGCTGATGACACAAAGCTCTGTAACAGAGTAGACACACCAGAGGGTGTAGACAGAATGAGAAGGGACCTGCAGAAACTTGAAGAATGGTCAAGGGTTTGGCAGTTGAAATTCAATGCAAAGAAGTGCAAGATAATGCATATGGGGCACAAAACCCTGGCACAATATATCAGTTGGGGGTGAGGATATAGCATGCACCAAGCAGGAAAGGGATCTTGGGGTTGTCATCTCTGATGACCTCAAGGTAGGGAACAGTGTGACAAGGCATCAGGTAAAGCAAATAGGATGCTGGGATGTATAGGCAGGGGCATCACCAGCAGGAAAAGGGAGGTCATAATTCCGCCATACAAGACACTAGTGAGGCCCCACCTGAGTACAGTGTACAGTTCTGGAGACCATACCTACGTAAGGACATAGACAGGGTAGAGAGAAGGTTCAGAGGAGGGCAACAAAGATGGTGCATGGGTTGCATCACAAGTCCTATGAAGACAGGTTGAAGGAACTGAACATGTACTCCCTGGAGGAGAGGAGGAGAGAGGGATATGATAGAGACATACAAGTATCTTACAGGGAGGAACAGGGTGCAGGAAAACACTATTTTTAAGCGAAAAAGATGTTTCAGGACTAGAGGGCATGGGATGAAGTTGGAGGGAGGACGATTCAGAGGAAACATGAGAAAGAATTCTTCACAGAACGGTGGTGGACAAGTGGAACACCCTGCCAGAGGAAGTGGTGGGGCTGAAACAATCACGGGATTTAAGAATGCATGGGATAGACATAAAGGAATTCTAGAGGTCAGGGGTAATGGGAAATAGACTTCTAGGAAAACAAACTGAACTTACAAGCTCAAATGGGCAGACTAGGTGGGCCATAGGCCCTTATCTGCCGACACTGTCTATGTATCTATGTATCTATGAGCCCTCAGTCCTTCTGGCAACAACCCTTCTCATGCCCCCAAAACAAGTTATTCTGGCCATTTTATTTGCATATGCAACTGCTCCATTCTCTATTTACACTTGCTCAAAACGTCCCACTCCACTACCACCTTGTGACACTATTCCTTATGAGAAGCGGAACTTATTTTTAAGGAACATGATTAAAAAACTTATTATGCTCCTGCTCCTCTGTTCAGGGAATATTAAAATGAACCCATGGCCCTACTACACCTCTGACTTCCCCGTCTGAATTTGCAACATCATCAGGCATTAAAATAATGCATATCAACATGTGCAGTCTACAGAAAAAAATAGACATGGTGGGTTTCACATACAAGCCCTGATGTCTTAGTAATCACTGAAGCATGGCTAAAGAATTCTACCACCAATCAACAGACAGTGCTGCCTTTATTTAGTACCTTTAGATTGGACAGATCTACTGGGGGGGGGGTTGTTATATATGTTAATGCTAAATATCCTACTACCAAACTCCTTACTATTACTAAACCCAAAGAATTTGAATGTCTAGCTGTAAAACTTTTACTGTCCCCAGATGAAGCAATTAATATAATTGGCTGCTACAGACCCCATTGGGGGAAGGGGGGGCAGAACTACTCTCAGCCATAAAAAATGTTATTGATACCAACTCCAATGAGTCTGTTACCCTTGGAGATCTCAACTTAGTCTGGTTCAGCCATAGAGCAAACACTCTAAAACAATTTTGCTAAGAACTGGGTCTTTCCCAGCTTATATACGAATCAATCAGAACCAACATGAAAAACCCTTTAACAGCTCTGTATCTGTACTGGACAAATACTGACTAACAGATCGCACAACATTAGCACACAGATGTATTTCATAATAATCTTAGTGATCATAATATAGTTGTCTGCTTAAGAAAAGTGGGAAAAAAAATCCTCATGTTGCCGGCCCGGTGGCGCTGAGGGTTGAGGCCCTGGACGCCACACCTCGTGCCATGCCAACGACCCGGGTTTGGGAATGTGCTTGGGCCATTGGTGGTTGGCAGGGGAGGGAGAGGATCGAGCATCCGGAGGACAGCTCTCCTCTCCCGAGGGGGTTGGGTTCCAACTTGGCACTTGACTGGCCTCTGGTGGAAGCCGGAGACACAGCAAGAGCACAAGCACACAAACAGGGTGGGGAGTGAGGACATCAGAGGAGATGCCTTGATGTCAGCGCATAGCCACTCCCTTAGAAAGGGGAAAAATTACACCAGAGCGCTGAGGGGAAGGAGCACTGGGAATGGACCCTAATAGCTGCTGCCTACCTGACCACCGAGGGACCCAACAAAACGATGGTTGATCGGGATGTATAGGCCCCACCTCATACTCACCTGGGGCGATTAGCCATGGCTTCATGGGGCTCTTCCAGGGATCCAGGTAAGGCAGCAGTGGGGTAATTCCCTTGACGTCTCCCGACTGAGTGAACAGAAAAACTACAATTTAAAAAAAAAATCCTCATGTTCTAAATTTATCACCAAATGAAGCTTTCATAAATTCAAACTGGAAAATGAACTAGCTGACCTTAAGAGCATCAACTGACATAACTTTTACTTAGCACCCACAGTAGATGGGGCTGTTGATGTCTTCAATAAAACTCTCCTAATTATTATTAACAAGCACGTCCCATTTATGAAACACAGATTAAAAAAAGTGTTGTGTCCCTGGTTTACTCCAGAACTGAAAATGGCCTTAACCCAACAGGATAAACTATGGGCTACAGCAAGACATACCAAAGCCCCAGCAGACTGGGTGGCTTTTAGAGCATCACGTAATAGCTGTACAAAATTAATCAGAACAGCTAAAACTAATTACTATGTGTCTGCCCTTGAAGGTGCTAAAGGCAACCCAGCAAGAATATGGCAAACAATTAAATCAGTTAAAGGATATAGAACCCCTCCCCCATCAATACCTGTAAAAATCACCTCTTAAGAAGCTACAATCTCTGAACATGATACTTTTCTTTTTTTTTTTTTTGTCGGCTCTATTTCTGAGTCCAGCTGCCTGGCCATCCTTCGGAGGTACTCACGGGGCTGTGCCTCTCACTCCCTGTCTGAACCCTTGAGGCCCCAGGACATCCCCCGGATGCCTTGGCAGGCCCAGCCCCACCCCCCAGATCATGCCCCAGAGCAGGTCCACCCTCCCTTGGCAGCCGGTACCAGGATTAGAGGGACATACTTTGTTATCCAGTCAGCCGTGGGGATTCCTAGGTGCACAGGGCCGAAGCTGGGATGTGGGACGCCTAAGGGCCCCTCGTCATCTCACCAGGCAGCTGAAGGTTTTTCTGGTGTTTAGTTATCCCCGAGGAGCTTGGATATGCAATGTTGGCCAGCACTACGTGTGCCTACTGCCAGGCTCCTCCCCCTGCTTTGCGTAGCCCCACAAGTCTGTGCTGCACCCAACAGCTGCCAGGTGCCACTACAGAGCAACGCTTCCCTTGGGCCCTCCCCAGGGAAGGGAGAGCTGTCCTCCGGATGCTCGATCCCTTCCCTCCCCTGCTGACCCCCGATGACTCCAGCTCATTCCCGAACCCAGGTCGCTGGTGTGACGTGAGGTGTGGCATCCAGCGCCTCAACCCTCAGTGCCACTGGGCCCATGATACTATTCTTGAAAAACTAAATTCTCTCTTTGCAATTGCAGGCCTTGCATTTGATGCCTTCCCAGCTGCTGGACTAGTGGATTGCCCCACACAAAAAGACAACAATGCTGACTGGCAGGATCTGGCACCCTTTAGTCTTTCTCCAGTAATTTTAAAGCAAACAGAGAACCTACTTACAAAATTGGGTATACAAAAAGAGCATCAGTGCAGACAGCATTGACCCTGCATTTTTAAAGCTAGTGTCAGGCAGGAGATTTCTAAATAAATTGGGGAGCCTGAGAGTGAGTCCTACAGTGGTAAAGTGGACTGGAAACTGGCTAAGTGACAGGACTCAGAGGGTGGTGGAAAATGGCATGAAATCTGAGGAGAGGGAGATGACCAGTGGAGTGTCACAGGGGTCGGTGCTGGGACCAGTCCTATTCAATGTATTCATTAGCAACATTGCATAGCGTCTGGAGGGAAAGATGTGCCTCTTTGCAGAAGACACCAAGATCTGCAACAGAGTGGACGCACTGGAGGGGATGGAAACAATGAGGAAGGACCTAAGCCTAGTAGAGGAGTGGTTGGGTGTCTGGCAGTTGGGTTTCAATGCTAAAAAGTGTAAAGATCATGCACCTGGGTTACAGGAATTCAAGGGAGGAGTACAGGATGGGTGGGGAAATTCTGGCCACCACTAGTCAGGAGAGAGACTTAGGGGTTATCATATCTGACAACCTAAAGGTGACCAAACAGTATGAAAAGTAGTAGTAGTGGTAGTACTAAAATATTTATTCGTAAAAGTATTATGAATCAGGATAAAACTTGATGAGTTGACAACTCATTTACAGTGAGGTCCCCTGGATACACAAAGTGCAATATTACAAGTCATATTTACAATTCAGTGCTAAAATTTATATTACATAGGTGCTAAATATATAGTGAATGAAGATAATAATCATAAGGAAATCACAGTACATTTCATCAATGGAATACTGTTTTATCAACATCACCCCATTTCATCAATAGAATACAGTTTCATTAGTATCACCCCAGGGCCAAGTTTACATTATTACAGCACTGTCTTGCTTTACTGGATGTATTATTTAACCACAGTTTTATTGTCTTCCAAGTGTTTATCACCACTAAGCCTCTCAGGTTAGATGGAATATTATTCCAGCCCAGTACCGCTTTATAATATACTGATTGATGACTCACTTCCAAATTGCACATAGGTAAAATTAAATCGATGGCTGATGCAGTTCTTAAATATTCTGCTTTTTTCTACTCACAAAATGGGAAGTTATATATGATGGAAGCTTACCATCCAACCCATTATAAACAAAGGCAAGTCGGTGCTCTTGCCTTCTCTCATCAAGTTTTTGCCAATCCAGACAATTATATAGCTGGCATTTATGTGTTAATCGAGGTACATCTAAAATAAATCTGTGGAACCTTTGTAAATGAGTCTGTGACTCAAAGGTACTCTACGAATCTGTAATAAATAAATAAAAAATAAAAAATATACTTGCTCACCCAGGATCCATTCTGTATAAGGCCCTTACTCATTTCCCTACATACTTTGTTAAACTGTCTATATGGACATCCCACCTCAGGGAACTGTGCAACCAGAGCCCTAAGCATTTATAGGACTGTACCTGTAGGATCAGGGATCCCTCCACCCCAGGGTAACCACTCTTAAAGGCAAGTTCCCAGGCAGTTCACAGACTCTAGAAAATAACATTGATTGTGTTTTTTTGCATTTAGGGTCAACTTACTATGATCAAAAAAAGTCTATAATTCATCAAATGCCTTTTGGAGCTTGTCCTGTAGTCTATTAACAGTAAAATCAGATGTGTAAATGACTGCATCATCTGCATATAAGTGAAACATGACAGATGAATCTGTAAAAGATAGACTACTTACGTAAATGTTGAAAAGAAGAGGGCCCAGGTGGAACCCTGGGGGACCCCCGAAACAACAGGTACTGATCCAGAAGTTAGATTCCCAGTAGAGACTATCTGTGATCTACCTACCAAGTATGAAGTTAGCCATTTCAGTCCATTGCCCATTATACCTAGTGAGGCTGCACTGGACAGGAGGATGCTGTGGTCCAAGGAATCAAAGCCTTAGATAAATCCACAAATCTTGCACCTACCGGGGTCCTCCTGTCCAGGGAGGCCTGCATATCTCCTACCACCTTAACCAAGGCTGTGGTGGTACTGTGATGCCATCTGAATCCTGATTGCATGCTATTAATTTTACCCTGAGAATCTAAATAGTCTTTGATCTGTGAAGATATTAATGTTTCAAATGTCTTTGAAATCTGCGGAAGCAGAGAAATCAGCGATAATTCCCTATTTCAGTCTTCTTACCTCTTTTGTAAATAGGTACTATCTTAGATTGTTTCCAAGCTATTGGATATTCTCCTGTACTTAATGAGAGATAAAATATGTATGTCAAGGGATGTGCGATTACAGGTGTAGCAGTGTCAGTGGCTCAGTAGGTAGCACACGCGCCTCTGAGGCCGGGAGATCAGAGGGCTATGGGTTCAGTTCCCACATCTGGCACTTGGGTTAATATCCCAGTACTGACACTGTAGTGCAGCATGAGAGGGGTGCTGCACTTCTGAGGTGCCGTCTTTTGGATGAGACGTTAACTGAGGTCCCATCTGCCTGGATTGGTGGTAGTTCAGGTGGATGTTAAAGATCCCATGGCACTCATCGAAACGAGTAGAGGAATTTCCCCAGTGTCCTGGCCAAATTTCCCTCATTCACTAAAATTACCACCAACAGCTTAATCTGGTTCAAGGTAAATTGGCATTCATCTGTATCCCCCTCCCCGGGTCATGCCAGAAAATAGACAGGATTTGTCTAGTGCACTTACACGGTCAACAAAAACTAAATAAAAAAAAAATGTAATAATTTTGAAGGGATACCATTCAATCCAGTAGCTTTGGAGGTATTTAACCTTAATAACTCTCCAAGCACAGATTCAACTGTTATGCTAGATATAGCAAATGTTCTTGTCATATTATCATCTACTGTTTGTTGGTCCTGTTCCTTGGATTTATTACTAACAGAACCCATACTGCCCATTTTACTGAAATATTCATTAAATTGGTATTGAAATCACCTGCCATAAGAATGTCATGTGTGTCCTTGGATTCCAGGAAAATATCCTGTAAACCTTCGAAGACTCTAAGAGTTAATCTTTGGTGGACAGTATACTCCTACAAGTAATATTGTTTTGATATATGACAGTCTTAATTCAAGAATCAATGCTTCCAACCCCTCTAAGTCCATGTTGACTTCTACTTGCAATGTAATTAAATCATCCCTTCCATATATCAGCACTCCACCCCCTTTTGTTTCTATTTCTATGCCATATATTGTAACCGGGGATGTTTAACAACTTATCCTCTATTCTACTATTCAGCCATGCCTCAGTGATCACAACTAAATTGGGTTGTGGTCTCTCAACCATGTACTGAAAAATCAGTGGAGAGAGCAAACAGAACATTGGGCTACATAGGGAGGGGCATAACAATCAGGAAAAAAGAGGTGGTAATGCCACTGTGAGGCCTCAGCTGGAGTACTGTGTCCAGTTCTGGAAACCACATCTCTGGAAGGACATTGACAAAATAGAGGTAGTCCAGAGAAGGGCAATGAATATGGTACATGGATTGCACCAAAAGCCCTATTAGGAAAGACTTAAGGACCTTAATATCTGTTCACTGGAGGAAAGAAGGGAGAGGGGAGATATGATAGAGACTTTCAAGTATGTTAGGGGAATAAACAGGGTACAGGTGGAAAGCATATTTCAGAGAAAACTCTGCGCAAGAACAAGGGGCATGATATGAGGCTGAATGATGGAAGGCTCAGGGGTAATATTAGGAAGTACGTTTTCACTGACAGGGTTGTGGAGCCATGGAACAGCCTTCCAGCAGAAGTGGTGGGTATGAAAACAACATGAGAGTTCAAGAGTGCATGGGATAGACATAAGGGTACCCTGGAGATATGCAGAGCAGGAGAGCCGCAGATCAAATAGGAGGATCTGGGGCTGCAGCAGTGAGTAGGAAAATGGGAAGACTAGGTGGGTCACATGGTCCTTATCTGCCAACAGATTCTATATTTCTATATTCCTTCTTAACAGCCCCTATAATACACCTATTCAACTTGTCAGTCACATTGGGTACTGTTCCCTCTCCCTGGAAAACAGTCTTTCTATTGCTCCTGTTCAAACCAGGTGATCCAAGAGACCTGAACAACTATAGACCCATATCTATTTTACCTGTCTTGTCTAAGTGTCTTGAAAAAAGTACTTAATAATGAGTTAAAAGATTACCTAAAAAATTCTAAACTATTCAATCCACTGCAATCAGGTTTCTGAGGAAACCATAGCATGGCATCAGTGCTAACCATAGTAACAAATGATTGGTTTTTCACCCTTGATAACAAAAGGTCCACCAGAGTTGTTTATTTTAGATCTAAGTAAAGCATTTGACATGATGGATCATGATCTTCTACTTATCAAGCTCAGAGCGCATGGGCTACATGACTGTTCAATAAATAGACAGATTTCAGTGTATCAAAGCTGATGGGCTTCTATCCTCCCCCCCCCACCGCTTAAAAGAGGGGTTCTGCAAGGATCCATCCTTGGACTGCTACTTTTTTTAATCTAAATAAATTCTCTAAGTGATAATATTCACAACTGCAAGCTTCACTTTTTTGCAGACAACACTGTTTTCACTTCTAAATCCTCCTTATCAGACGTTATTGTTGAGTTACAGGCCAATTTCAATCAACTGCCATGTAATCTGATAAAATCTAAATTACTGCTTAATGCCAAGAAAACTGAAGCTATGTTCTTTTTACCTCATTATCTCTCAGACTCATTTCACAAACAAGTGACCCCTGTACCCATTATAACACTGTTGGGAGACTCCCTTGAGGTTGTTGACAAATTTAAATACTTAGGAATTGGGCTCGACAGTAATCTCTCCTGTGAATTGAATCTCTAACAAAAAAGTTAAAGGCCAGACTAGTTTTTTTCTTTAGGAGAAAAGCTTTGTTTCCCACAGACATCAGGATTAGGTTAGTCCAAGCCACCTTCCTCTCCCTTCTTGACTATGCTGGCATTATTTATAACAATAGCTCAGCTTCTAACTTGCACAAGATAGATGTTCTTTATCACTGAGCCCTATGATTTATAACTAATGCACCTTTCAGAACACACCATTGTGCCCTTTATTCTCTAGTGAGCTGGATGTCCCCGGCCACCAGAAGGATGCTCCATACCTGCACGTAGGCATATAAAGCATTGTTGAGCAAATTCACTACATGTATCACAACACTATTCTATCACTCCACCAGCTATTAATCTCTAAGGAAAAACACCAACATCCTGTTAGAAGTGCCCATATTCTGTACCATTATGGAAAAGCAACAATTCAGTACACTATTCCTTCAGTTTGGAACAAACTCCAATCATCACTCAAGCTCGGTCACTTAGTATCTCTCAATCTCTTCAAATCCCTATCCAAAATAGCTGTCCAGGAATATTGCCATAGCTCTACCAGCTAGCATTACTCCCCTATGTTTTGTTTCTTTTCTGTCTTTTTTACACACATGCACATACACACACACACACACACACACACACACACACACACACACACACATTTCCCTTAGTTGTTCTCCCTCCTTAGTGCTTAAATGTCTTCCCTATCCCATATGTATGTGTAAATGCTATGTTACCTGCATACTAAATCTGTATGCTAAGTCTGTAACCAAAATTCTGCAGTGCACTCCCTTTTGCTATACATGAATGTTTGCATTATGTTAATTTTAAACTGGACTTTGTCACTATCAACCTTTGTGTGTGTATTGCATTGTATCTTGTTGTATTATGTTGTCCTTGACCGGACCTCCTTGAAACTGAGCATGCTCAATGGAGTTTTTCCTGCTAATAAACCTGAACTTGAACTTGAACAGGGAAGACATCGGAAAAGGCCATGGAGATGGAGTGTGCTGCCAATCTGTTCTCCAGTCAATGGAAATTCTGCTTCACCATCTCCACCAACTGTTTCCCTAGCTCATTGGTACACAGGTGTACCAGCACACACAGCTCCCCCGATGCCCTTTCCACCATCCTTCCTATCCTGTCTAAATCTTGGATGGCCAATGCACCAAGAAGGCACCTGACCATTCCCCGCCTGTCCAGCCCCCCTTCTCCAACACTCTCTCTACCCCCCGATCATGGTGTACTAAACCACTAACACTCCCCTGGTAGACTTGCTCCCCTTGGGTACCATCACATTATCCTTTCTTTTCCATAAACTGACTCGCCCCCCGGGAGTCAGGTGCCTGAACCTGCTCCAAGGTGCAAATCAGTTTGTCGTCTGGACAGTGATGGGCTGGACAAACTTCTTCTGGCTGCGTCTGCCCTCCCCCTTTGGCTACCCACCACAGTTCACCCCCCCAGACAAGTGAGTCTCAGAGAAGTGGGAATGTACTGTAGGTATGGGCTGCAGTTCAGATGGTGAAGCAGCTGAAATATTTCTACCCTTTCTGCCACCAGCTGAGCCTGGAACTCTGCCATGATCCTGCAGATGAAACAATGTTCTCTCCTCCAGAGCATACCCCTAGAGAATAGCAACCCATAGCCATGACAACCGACTACCTCCCCTCCAAACCCCATCCCAATAGAGGCCTTTGAATGAGGCTAAAGTACAGATGATTAAACTAACTAGTGCTCACCCAGATAAGGTGTAGCTGCAAGGCTGAGCTATACCACTAAAAACAGGAATGAAAACTACCTTGTAGTGCTCACCCAGAGATGGTGTACTGTAGTTGTGAGATTTAACTATAGCACAGAAACAGTTTGGCACATTAAACCTACACTAGTTGTAGCACATGAAATATGTGGAACTCTACCTTGTAGTGCTTACCCAGATAGACAGTAGCTATGGGAATTTAACTGTAGCACAAAAACAACCTAGAGAATTAAACCTACACTAGCTATAGCACAAAAACAGGTAAGTACTATAACCTACCTAATCAATGAGTATCAGCTGTAGTAGGAGCAGACTACAGCTTACCCTACTGTGCACACCCAGCTTGGTTGCAGCTAGGACACTCACACAGTAGTACAGTTACTGGTCATATATGGGTTTAGCTTGGGTGAAACGGGCAGAGTTCCTGACTGCTAGCTGCCTCACAGCTGACTCCAGGCAGACTCCACTTCTTCATTGTCCTTTGTGCTGTGGTCCTTAATGCAGAGGGCCACAGCACAGAGGGTGCTTTATGATATCTGTCTTTTGAAGGGAAAGCAACTACACTGATGTCAGAACAAAATGGTGCTGGAAAGCTGCAAGCACACTGCTTTCACAAACAAAAAAAATCAGTCCCCTTCAGCTGGTCTTCAGGTGCAGATTGTTGATGGGGCAGGACAAGGGAGATCCAATTTCTCCAAAAGGTACGGTAGCACTGAAGCACAAGCCTCAGGAGCTCCAGCATATTTCCAAAGTCCAAGTACATTCAAAAAGTTGGGCTAACCAAGGAGGGCAGCATATACCAACCACTCTGGAAAATTTTTATTGATAAAAAATGCAGCAGTAGGCACCCCAGTTGCCACCAATATTTCATGCCAAACAATTGTGCTTTATCAGGGTGTAAAAAAGTTGAATACACAAGTTCACTTATAAATCCATATTTTAGATGGCCATTACATAATTCTGATTGGCTCATATGGACAACAGCAGTGAACAATTCTGACAATCATGAAGAAGGGGAGGAAAAGGTACCAGAAGAGGAAAAAGAAACAGGTGAAATAAATAAGGAAAAAGATGGGAAGAAAAAGGGGAGAGGAAGAAAGGGTAAAAACAAAGAGGGCCTAGATAATTTAAAATATATTACAATATATACATAGCATAAAAATGCAATTAGTGAAGTTTTGTTATTCTAAAAATGGTCTCAGTTGAAAAATTTCATTTAGCCCCGGTGCTATCCAGCTCTTAATTTAAATTGCCAAAAGGCTTCTCTCTGGTTAGCCCAGCTTTTTGAATGTATGAGGACAAGGGAGAAGCTGAGGCCAGCTCAAAGCCCTCGGAACTGCACAGAAGACAAAAACAAAATGGTGTTTGGAAGCTGCAAACACACTACTTTCACAGGAAAAAAAATCAGTCCCCTACATCTGGTCTTCAGGTGCATATTATTGGTGGAGTGGGGGAGGGAGAGGCTCAGACCAGCTCAAACCCCTCAGATGATCCCAGTGAACTGCACTGTGGGCAGACGAAAATGGTTTTGGAAAGCTACTGTATATAGGGGTGACCTAGATAGGATGGGACATGAGTTTGATGGGGCATGCTGGTTATGTGCTTGAATGTATCTCTGTGTCAGAGCTTCCTTGTTACCCCTGCCAGCAAGCCAAAACCAATCTGCAGTTGAAACTATGACTTGGTTCCATCTCCAGTTATTAACTTATTGAGACTCCAGGGCAGAGTTTTATCATCCCTCCCTCAAACTAAAGGGCAAGACACAGTTCTTTAATATGGCCCTTAAATTTGAGCTCCTGGGGATGGTCTCAGACTTACCCTACAGTCTATAATAAACACACCAATTCAAACAAGTTTCATCACAACTTACCCTCACCTGTGTTGTCTCAAAAAAGCATTTACCAGTCCTGTCTGGGACAAAAACAGGCAGAATCTGCTTAAGGCAGCAACCTGTTGAAGTGAATCTTCTGTAACGAATCAAAACCAACCTTCAATCAGAAATGTGACTCAGTTCCACCACAAATTATCAACTATAATGGCTACTGATTAGCATTTTTTATTAATCAGGAGCACAGCTCTTGAGTAAAGGGCAAACCACTGTATGTCAAGATGAGGTGGCCATACAGTTAAAGAATAGACTTTAAACAAATCAAATATAGAATCAGGTCTTTTTCTTTTGCGGCATTCTCCATCAGGAAAGTGGGCCACGTTCTGTGTGCTGTGTATCCAGTCTGGTGAGAATGTGTGTTGTGAGTGTTGCAGAGTGTACTGGCATGAGCTTTGATACCTTCTCATGCTGTTATGTTTTCCAGGGTGACAACAATGGCCAATGAGTGTAGCCCCTTTCACTGCTAGGGGTAGCACAGGACCATCCCCAGGACATCCATCAGGACTGCTGTCCTTTCTCCAAACTCCATACCTATGGTGCTCATTAAACAAATTTGTTTTTGTTACAGCCATGTCATCTGCATGATTGTGTACCATTGGTGATGGCGATGGACATGGGGTTGTGTTTTGGAAGTAACTTAGTGTGTTGCCATGGTATTCTGGGTTTGCAAATCTATTGAGCAGTGTGTGGAATTTGTCATGTTGTCTAACTGATCTGATTTGCCTTGTGCAAGCTGCATACAACCAAACATCCTAATTTGTTGAACCCATCTGTACAGTAACCTGTGACACCAATCTTGTTGAATTTACTTGCTGTTTCCTGATGGCTGTACTGTACCAAGTGTGGCATAGTTTTGTGGCCTTACTCAATATGTGACTAAGATGGCAGCAGGTAGACAGCAACAGCACAATGACCACTTCAACATGGCTTCTCAGAGCAATCATATCACATGATTTAAAAGTTGGAAAGCAGTGTGAAAAAGCAGCACTAAAGGCTAACAGTATACTGGGCTGCATTGGCAGAGGTATTGCTTGCAGAAGGTGCGAGGTGTTAATGCCACTGTACAGATCCCTGGTCAGGTCTCTTTTGGAGGCTGCACCCAAGAAAGGAAGGATTACCACCTGTCCTGATTTTCACAGGACAGTCCTGATTTGGGCAGCTGTGTCCTGCACAAAAACATGAAAAATACTACTTGTCCTGACATTATAATAGAAAACATATTTTCTTACTTTCCTCTAAATGTTGCAAAAAACTATAACACCTTTTTTAAATACCTTAAAATGATAAGAAACGCTAGAAACAACTGAAAAACTACAACACTTGGTCTTAATTCTGCTTCTTTAGTGAAAACAAGTATGTCATATTGGCAGAGGTTACATATTGTCATGCGAAAAATCATGTTTCAGTAAGAAATTTAAGAAATGTCCCACTTTGGGCTTCTTAAAAGGTGGTAACCCTAAAGAAAGAACATAGACTGTGTGGAGTCGATGCAGAGGCAGGCTACTAAAATGGTACTGGGCTCCACCATGAATCTTATGGAGCAAGGCTCCAGCAGCTTAACTTGTACTCCCTGGACTAGAGGTGCAACAGACTTGGACATGATAGAAACTTTTAAATGCCTCAAAGGAATAAACACAGTACAGGCTCAGAACCTCTTCCAGGAAAATATGGGTACATGGACAAGAGGTTACAGCATGCATCTTAAGGGAGGTAGATTCAGAAGCAACCTCAGGAAGTTCTTCTTCATGGAGAGACTAGTAGAACCTTGGAACAGCCTGACTGAAGAGGCTGTAGCTGCTAAACCAATAGAGGAGTTCAATTGAGCTTGGGACAGGCACATTGGAAACTCAAAATGAAGAGTAGAGGGGGGTAGGAAATCTGGCAGACTACATGGATCACACAGTCCCCTTCTGCCAACACATTCTTATGCTTTTACAGGGTTGGGTGCAGTATATACCCAACACAACATGTAGTGCTGTTGTTTTGTGTAGAACAACACTCAACTCTTTCCCATTTTCTGTTCTTGCAGTTCGTAAACAGAAAACTGCTCATAGGGCTCCATGTAATTGCCATAGTAGACATGGCTGTTGCCTGGTATCACAGGCCCTTCATGGTGCATGGGGTACCATCACTACCATAATTAACCAGAGTAGGAGGCATAAGGCCTAATGTTGAGTCACTTTGTGTGTTGCCACAAAATGGGATGCAGACAATATTCCTAAATACAGATGCATGAGAGCATTGTACATCCATTATATCTCAGACAGGCACAAGCAAGGGTCCACCCCACCATCATTGCATAAATGATTATATAACACTCACTAACAATTAAACATCCATCACTAAATCACTTATGACTCAGATTAGCAAGAACTACATAACAATTACATGCTTCAGAAGAAATCAGCAATATTGCATAAATGCAGACTCAGTTGGCACCAGCACATTCCTGTTTGGATTGTTATGAGACCTGAGTCCTGTCAATGTCATCCTTCTATTTTTTGCAGAGAAACTGGAAAATCATAAAAAAAAAGCATAACGCCCAGGTTGATTCACAATGATGCCTTACCAATGCAGATCACAAAAAGTTACTGAATTTGCTGGATGTGACCATAGAAAAACAATAGATACCTTAACAAGTAGTTGGAGTCCAGATGGCGGGCGCCATGGAGCTGATTCTCTGTATCACTTCAGTCAGAGCAGTACTGAGGAAAGTAGGTCTTGGTGATGACAAGGCTGATGGGAACTTTGAGCAGCAACATACAGTATAGATTAGGAATTGCAAACCATCATTTAGCTCAGGAAGAGCTGGAGCAAATGGAACTCAGGAGAAGAAGATATCACAGACATGCCTAAGCAATGTCAAGGCAGCAGGGGCATGTGATGGTGACTTTGAACAGCAACATGCAGAGTAGGCAAAGCAAAGTAAGCAAAAAGGCATTCAGGAAGAGCATGAACAGACTCAGAAAAATACTTCACACAATCATTGTAGATTATTTGTAATAAAGTTGTTAAAGAGCAACTCTGTGTTTCAGCATGCACATTCATAAATACAATGTCTCTGCTAGTACAAAGTTTTTTTCATTTTCAATGTTCCTATCCAAGATGATCAGCACATTCTTAATAGTCTGTCCAAAAGGTCTGTATAAAAAGCATTTCCCTCTTCCCAGTTAACCTCACAGTCCTTTTGCTTATGACATCATAGTGCTCACTATAACAATGGACTTTGATGTCACAAACAATTGTGAGGTCTTCAGGGTAGAATCAGAGAAATGTTGAAAGATTTGGTGAAATCATAATGTATTATCTACAATAGCTACAATATTTAGTAGAACAACAACAGGGAAAAGTAAAAACAAATGACAAAAAACTAGGAAACATTTATGCTAAAATATAATTAGTGTAAATGGTTTTAAGAGTTTTACTATAGTAGAGAGTTTCTCTTTAAGGAATAAAGTATTTGTTTAGGTCATCCATGTGCCCACGCTGTATAATGAATTATAAGAGTGCAGGCAAGATGTATTGCTTCCTACATTATTTTATAGTAGCACTTTATTGTTCAGGGCCTTGTTTTTTTATCCCAACTGTAACTTTGTTCAGACAAGTTTCCATTGTGTTCCTTCATGCTTCCAGAAATAGTAGCAGTGTGTATCCATTTTGTTGTGTTAGGCAACTTGGACTGTAATGGCAATCAGCTATGGAGAGCCTCAGGATGGACTACCCTGGGGGCTAGGAGGTGGTTTAAGATTTGGATGGAATGTGTTCTCTCTTCACTAGTTGGGAGGGAGGCGCAGGACATGCAGTACTCTTCCCCCAGAGGCAAGAGTTGTGTGTTGGTGGAGGTGGTACTTCAGGCCCTGTACCCTATATATGTACTCCCAATAAGGAGCTATAGAATATTCCTGTAGTAACAGTGTGGTAACCTGTTGATCTCCACAAGTTGAAAAGGGAGAAGCAGATCAATTATTTGTTAGCCCCGTATGTTTTGAAGAGTCTTAAACCATCTAGAGCCTCAAGAAAATTATTTCAGAACTTGAATCTCCTGTTTGCGAAGAAGGTGGGCTGGACTGCTTGGTAGAATTCCTTGACCCTTATCTTCCTCCAAATTTGAACTATAATAGCTTAATCTCTTTTCAGAATATTCCCTGCTCTGCATTTCTATCTTTTGTAACTTCCATTGCTAGTTTTACCTACAATTTTGTTTCTAATCTAGTGCTCTTAAAGCTGCAGATATTGTCATTAGTTATTATTTTTTAACATATGTGTGGGTCAATAGCTGTAACACATTTGTTTGCCAAATAGTTTCTTTGGGATATCAGATTTTTTATTTATTTGAAATTTTTGCAGGAAAAGCACACACTGAGCAGAGATAACTCAGTTCCAGATGCATCTTGGGGAAAGAGTACAATGGGGAGAGGGGCATAGAATTTCAATATTCTTCAGAACAGCATTGGAAGTCAACCACAATAGTAAATGTAAAGTGGAACAGGCAAAAATAAATGTGTGTAGTTATTAGTGTAGAAAATTGAAAGTGACTGTTATCTGATTTGCAGTGATAAATTGTTTCTACAGGTTTCCCATTTCATTTGTGTTAATTTATGTATTTAATGTAGGTGATTTTAATACTCCCTTTCTGTACTATGTATAATGGTGCAACCAGAAATGTTATTGCAGTGGTTCTCAAATGCAGAGTATGTGTCTGTGACTTAAAAAGATCATATTTAATTTTGGTTTGCACTCTCTGAATTGAACTTTTTAATTTGTTAAAGGTTTTCACCAGAAAAAAAACATCCTAAGCTATGAACATTTCATTCCCAGACATGCCCTGGGGAAAGGGAATAATAGAAATAACAAGATGTAGAAGGTGCACAAGATCATACAACTAATGCAGATAGGTATAAGGATTAGGGAGTAATACTACAACAAACGCAAATATAGATGGTAACAAAAGGCAGTCCATGAACATTGTAACAATTATACAATGACAAATTCAAAAAATTACACATGTGCAAAGGAGAGCATGCAAAAATACAATACATGTATAAAAAACAGCTGCTATGAGCAATAAAACAAACCGAACAGTCAAAAGGTGAGGTATTGAGAATACTGTAACATGGATAAAACAGGCCTAATGTAAAATTCCAAACAATAACGAGAGGTGGGAGCAAGAAATTAGATCATAAGGAGTGGAGCAAGAGGTGGAGAGAGTGACTCATACAGGGATGGTGGTGAAGGTGATCTTGTGCAGAAGCAGACATGGGAAGTATAATTACTGAGAAGATATTTCATGAGGAAGGTAGGAGTAGGAGAGTATGGAGGGAGAGGCTAGACCAGAGGTGGAATAGTCTGTAAAAGTCATCTGCCCTACATAAGTCTTAGTTCTGGACAGAGAAAAGGAACACAGGTCAGAGTTTTGAAGATGGGAGGAATAGGGAAGAGGATAGGACAAGAGTCATCTGAGGTAGCTGTGAGGGGACCCAAACTAGAATCTGGAAGTAAGGGAGACACAATGAGAAAGGCTTCTACCTTGTATTAGGGGAGTGAACATGGGGAGTAGAGGGAACAGTGATGGGTGTGGGGAGAACAGTCAAGGATTAAATGATACAAGGACTGGTAAAGCGGGTGTGGTTTGGTGAAGGTAGTTTAGGAGGCAGTGCCATACACCACATCACCATAGCCAAATGCCAAAAGGGCCACTTTTATTACAATCTCATGGCTGGTTGAGATAAAGGCTTTGTTTCTGTAAAACACTCAAGTTTGGAGAGAGAAGCTTCTTGTTGATGGCATCAGTGTGGTAGGAAACATTGAGATAACTCTCCATCCAAGGATCAAGGTATTTATAGGAAGAGATTTCCTCCAGTTAGGAGCCATCCAGGGTCATTAAGACTTGGGCGACTGAAGTTTAGCCAGTTGCTGCCTAGCGCCAAAGGTCACAGATACTGCTTACTTGACACTGAACGTGCGATGACTGGCACAGAACCAGTTTTTGACACTGATATGTCTTGTTAGAGCTGAATAGCCAGTTCAGGTGACAGTCTACTAGCAAAAGAAGCACAATGTCATCCACACACATGTGAAGGCATGAGGAGATGCCTGCATGGGGGGTCATTAAGGAAGATCAAGCATAGGATGGGAACAAGGACAGAGCCTTAAGGTATGCTTGAATCAGTTAGGAGGGGAGGGGAGTGGGACTCACCTAAAAAGACAGTGTGAGACCAGTCTGCCAAGAAGGGATTGAACCATCTGACCACAGCATCTGACAAGCCATCTCCAGACAGCATGTCCAGTAAGGGGGGGGGATATAGTTTTGAAGGTTTTGGCAATGCTGACAAGGACTGCTGAGGTTATCAGGCTCAGATATGTGCCCTTCTGGATGGTCTCAGTTAGCCAGAGTAGGGTCAAGACAGTGGAGACCCCGAGGAAGGGTAAGGGAGACCCAAATTTTGGAAGAGATTTTGTTACCTGAGTGTCTGTTTTTTTTTAATTGTACAGTCAAAAGAGTGATTGTTGCACATCTAGCACCTTGCAGTTTTTTAGATAAATGTAATTTTGCAAGTAGACTCTCAGTACTCTGTCCTTAACTCTTTGGCTAAAGATATGGTGTTGTCTAGGTTGACAAAACATTAGCATCATAGGACTCTGAGCAGCCTACCTTTAATTTGTTTCATAAGGATCAAGGCAGTGAAGAGGGCCTTCCTGAAACCAGACTGGTAACAGCTGAGAAAAAAGGAAGAATCAAGAAAAGATGAGAACAGGGAGAGAACAAAGTGCTCTTGATGTCTGACCATAGGAGGGGTGAGGTAGATGGGGTGGTAGTGCCTGGGGCAGAGAGATCAGACTTACCAACGTTGTGCAGGGGATAACGTTTTCCCTCTTCCAAACTCTAGGAACTGTACCAAAGAGAAAGAAAAGGTTGAGAGGATAAGAGGCAGGGGAGGCCACAGTAGGAGGCGGAAGAGTAATGGAGTTTGGGAGCAAGTCTTTCAGGACATTTGCATTTTCCGGGTTTGAGAGCCAGAAGTGCAGAGAGTGCAGTTGCAGCTGAGGTAAAGGAACATGAGGAGTGAGTGGGGATGGGTAGAGAGGAGATGCAGAGGAAGATGGAAGAAAATGAAGTGATGATAGAGTACAGGTGATAAATAAATGATTAAAGGAACAATCCACCTAGGCAGGCTCAGAAACAGTGGAACTGCACAGTTGGAGGATATGGACAAATGATTGGGTATAAGGATCAGATAGTGAGTAGATAACCTTCCAGAACTCAGAGAGACAGGTAAGATTGTTACAGCACTCAGAAGCAAATACTTTGCCTTTTCCAGACTAGTTGCTTTCCTGTAAGAACTACTGGTATCTAGCCAGATCCACTGGAGAGAACAAGGCCTAATGAAGCCCTAAGCAGAGTCACAAGCCTTAAGGCAGACAAAGAGCTCAGCTGAGAGCCAAGACAGATGACAGCATTAATCCTGGACCCTCCAAAGCGGATGTGGATTGTTTGCTCCAGACTGCTGTTTATTTTGACCAACATTTGTACAGTATATTATCAAATATTAATTAAATTAAAATATCAATTTTAATATAAAATATAAATTAGGTAGTCATAAATATGGGCAGACATGATGGACCATTGGTCTTTTTCTGCCACGAGGGTTCTATATTTGTATGTTTCTAATATCAGTGGATATGAAATGAGACACCAATCAGTGGAGTGAAGGTCATGCAGCAGGGCTGACAGGTCAAGATACCTGAAAGACCAGAACAGGGCGATTTTTTTGGGGGGGGCTTATACACATAGTATACCATATGACAGTTGTGAGAACAACAGGGAGATTGCCAGCTTCCAACATACTGTATGTGGTGGGGTTTGGAGTATTGAAATTAGTCAGTTAGGAAGGGGTTGTCATTGGATGAGTTGAGCTGGGTAGTCTCTCACTTGTTTCATGAGCTGAATAAATTGACCCTGTGAACTATCCTTTGGTAAGATGGGGACAGAGAGTTGATATTAAAGTAATTAAAGTCAACTTTAACCAGGAGTTCACCAGAGGCCGTTAGTGAGGAGATGGGAGAGAGAATATCAAGAATAGAGTCTTGTTTGGATTCAGGGAAACAGCAGATTCTTGTGAAGACAGGAAGGGAGAAAGGAATAATGAGTGTGCCCAACAGAAGTTCATGGGAAGAAGAAGTGGAGCTGCGAAGTATGACATAGTAAAACAGAAGTTTTTTTGAAATCAAGTCCCACCTTGTTTTTATAAATAAGAAATATGTTTTTTACTGTGGAGTAACAGATCTGAATTTATTATTGTTCCTATAAGCAAACACATTTGTTTAGTATAGACATTAAATGAACAGGAGATCTAACTTTATAGGTGGCAGAATGTGAGAGTGGTTTGAAAATAGACTGCTGTCGTTAAGCTCTACAGTATCACGGACCCACGTGATTGGTATAGGAATTTATACTTAATGTGAGAGACACTCTTTAATGTTTAAGACTGTCTCTCGTACTGAATAATTAGTGATTCTGATAGGCTGAGAACCTTGCTGGACAATATGAGGATTTAAAATAGTTAATATGGCTCCAAGAAGTTCAAGTGCAATACACGAGGGAGAAAGGGCACCAGGGACAAGGTAAAGAGAGGGGGCTGGGGCAAAGAAGTGAGAGTGGGTAGAGGGGTGTTAAAATTGGGGGATAGGGGATTAAGAGGGAGAGAGAGAGAGAGAGAAAAAGACGGTTACATGCAGAACAGGTGTAGGTAGTGTGTTCACAGAGCAGAGTTTTCTGGGGAATGGGGGAAGGTGTTGAGGAAGAGCAGTGGGGAGGTTAGACCAGAGAAGAGTGAGCCTGTAGCAGGACATAGATTCAGAGTGGTATCACTATGTCTATCTTTATTTCTCATCATGCATTTCTGGTTGTATTTATTTGATTTTCTCATAAGAGTAGGTTATGGAATTGGGAAAGATGTACTGTATTTACAGAATTGCAAGGTGGAACACACTCACCCCTCTCACACAGGAAGTCACACAAAGATTTTTACTCAGTCAAGCTGTAGTCTATTTTGCCAATATTGCCATCTCGAAAGTGCAGACAAGCACTCTAATGAAGCCCATTTCTATGGGTGAAACGTAAGGTGTATTGCTCTGCGTAACACTACTGGTCTTCTGCTTGTCTACACTTTGGAGATGGTAATAGTGGCAAACTAAAGTACAGCTTGACTGAGTAAAAAGCTTTCAGTGACTTCCTGTGTGAGAAGAGTGAGTGAATTTCACCTTGCAATTCTACACATTTTCTTTGGAACTGCACCACCACCCTAGTGCTTACCAGCTTTTTGGAAGTCCTGTATATACACCTTTTTTTCAGTTGTTTTACCAGGAGTAACACACTAAGATGAAATCTTGTTTACTTGTGTGACCTGGGAGCACAGGGAAGTTAAGTGGCTTGCTCAAGATCACACAGTATGCAAGTTGGGGCTGTGGGATTCAATCCCAGGTCTCCAGATTTGCAGCTCAGAGCCTTAAACCACTGCGCTATACTGCCTCCCCACTTAAAGGGACACTGTCAGCCTTTTCTGCATCATATTACTTCTAGTTGAAAACCCACCATACATGATTGCTTACTTCTAATATTCATTGATGTTGGTGGTTGTTGTATCATTTTCCTTTTTAAGCAGAAGTAAATGCATGCTAACTGCGTAGTTATACCAATCTTGTCTTGTTTCAAATACTTGATCTACTCCTGTTGCATACTTCCTGAACATTAGACCCCCCCGAACAGTGCAGCCACTCATGATGCAACAGTCACTCTCCTCCCACTGCATCATGAGTGGCTTTGTTGGGGGTGTTCCCAACTCCAGGAAAGATGCAGTGAGAGTTGACCATGCACTGTAAACAAATGTATTTTTGTGTGGTAACACTAGTGTTGTGACCAGTCTCTGACTTTTAAAAAGAAAATAGGAATCAAAATCAAACTACCAGCAGTCTCTACAGAATGCAAGCCATTTCAACATGTGTTTTTGTTAAATTAGAAGCACTAAGAGACTAAGGGGGTTGACAGTGTCCCTTTTTATGTTGGCACGCTTGCTCAGCCAACATCGTGGGACAGTGCAGCTTTGGAGGTGGGGTCGCTGTTGGGCGAATGCAGGGCATGCACTGGTAGGTGCGTCCCTCATTCCCCAATCAGCCTGCATGCTGGCACCACACCATGCATACATAATGTGGTGAGCACATCTAAGAAAAGGTCCGCTGCAATCTGAGCAAAACTCATCATACACAGTGGACCCTTCCTACGTGCTCGCCGACATTATGAGCATGGTCGTGGCGGGCTGCCTAACTACTGCCAACTTCGGGGTGCCCAGTCCCCTGTTTGTTAACCCCCCGCTTTGTGTGCTGATGGGGAGCCACTCCCCATTGGCATAAACCCCCAATTGTTGAATGCCGGGGATGCCAATCCCTCAACACCCCCTCCACTTTCTTTGTGTGCCGACAAAGTACCCGATCCCCATCAGCATTACTTCCTCATCCCCCGTGTTTGTGTGCCGATGAGGGTGCCCAATCCCTGCTGTCTATAGACCCCCCAAACAGTTAGGTGGCATGCTGGGAGCCCACCCCACCGTGCCAAATCCCTGCAAAACAAAAACTGTTCCACAATGTTTTTTATTTTCTTATAAAATGAAAACAGTCCCTTGTAGTCTCGATGCCCCCTCCCCCCACCCGCATCCACCCTCTGTGCACCCTGTCTCCCTCACCCCCAGCCCATACTTACCTGCAGAGTCTGGCGCAATGATCTTCGGTGGACTGGGAACACGTCTGCACTCTTCAAAGCTGACCACAAACTGAAGAAATGCCGGTAAGCTGTATAATGGAATGAATAGGGTTTTCAACTTTAATGCATATCTCGGGCATTTTTGTGAATTTTGGCCCCAAATGTTCAACATGGGGTTTTTGGGACCCCTTCTCATGAATTCTTGTACTGTCATGGCGTTATTCGGTCCTGAAAGGTGATTTCGCAGCCACTGTATGGAATCACCTTTTGGGACTGAGTAACGAAATGACAGTGCCACTGTTCATGAGAGGGGCTCTCAAAAAGCTTATGTTGCAAGTTTGGTGGGAAAAATCCACAAAATGACTGTTTTACGAGTGTGCACACTTGTAAGTCAGTGCATTCGCACAATTTTCATGCTAGATTCTCAACATTGGCATTTTAACACACCTTCTTGTGAACTGTACAGCTGTCATTTTTCACATCCTGGCTGAAATGTGTTTTCGCACTTCCGGCGCAGAATAGCACAGTTGCTGTGCAAAATCAGTGTTCAGGATACATTACATAAATGACAGTGACACTGTTCATGAGCAGAGGTGCTAAAATGCCTGTTTTGAAAATTTGGTGATAATACTCCATAGAATGACTGTTTTACGAGCGTGCGTAGCAACTGTGCAACACATGCTCGTAAGTTAGAGCATTTGCAATATTTTCATGCCACATTCTCAACATTGACATTTTACCACACCTTCTTGTGAACTGTATAACTGTCATTTTTTATATCCTTGCCAAAATGTGTTTTCGCACTTCTGGCGCAGAATAGCGCAGTTACTGTGCGAAATCACTGTTCGGGACACATTACGAAAATGACAGTGACACTGTTCATGAGCAGATGTCCTAACATGCTTGTGTTGAAAATTTGGTGACAATACTCCATAAAATGACTGTGTTACGAGCGCGTGTTGCGCAGTTTGCACGCACTCTCGTGACTTTGCGAATTTGTAATACTTTCACTCCAGCTGTTCATCATTGGCATTTTTTCATACCTCCTTATGAACAGTACAGCTGGCTGAAATGTGTTTTTGCACATCCGGTGCAGAATTGCACGGTCACTGTGCAAAATCACTTTTCGGGACACTTTGAGGAAATGACGGTGACACTATTAATCAGCAGAGGTCCTAAAATGCCTATGTTGAAAATCTGGTGGCGAAAGTCCAGACAATAACTGTGTTGCAAGCGTGCATTGCGCAGTTTCCACACACCCTTATAACTTCGTCAATCTGCAATATTTTCATGCACCATTTTCACCACTGGCATTTGTGCACACCTCATTCTCAACAGTCCAGCTGCCATTTTCCACAGCCTGCCCAAAACGTGTTTCTGCAGCTCTGCCACACAGTGGTGTACTCATTGTGCAAAATCACCTTTTGGGACACATTAACAAATTCACCGCGTTATGGCTCTCCACCTCCGCCACTGCCAATGCCAGCGTGACAACATTTGGCATTGACAAATGCTTATTTTGTTTTTTGGTACTTTTTCCTCCACGGTCGGCACACATCCGGCCACTGTCCTGGCATACTCCAGCTCCCTTTGCCTCCCTTACTCACTGCCAAGTCCGGATCCAGTCTTTCTGGGGGTGACACCCTCGGAGCCGAGCGTGTCCAAGGGTGGTCATCAAAATGCATGACTGCATTTTCCTCTTTTTCTGTTCCCCTTGGGGGTGGGGCATGCAATGACACCAGTAGAGGCAATGCACATGCTCCTGTGTGCACTCCTCCAGGTGTCTTCCACATCCCTGCCCACCTTGTCAGTATCGACGTGCTGCCCTCCAGTCTCCGCTAGGGGTCAGGCGTTCACTGACTGCTGGTGCCCCCTGGAAGGAAAGCAGTCCCTGAGATGCTTGATCCTAATCCTCCCCTGCCAATCCCTGGCAGCTTGTGCTCACTCCTGAATACAGGTTGCTGGCATGGCGCGAGGTGTGGCATCCAACGCCTCAACCGTCAGCACCACCAGGACAGCCGATAGTGTCCCTTTAATTTATTTGAAGTACAGTTAGACAGACACATGCAGAGGCACATTGCTGTATGTGAGAATGAACTACTGAGCAGTAGGCGACGTCACTTTGGGCTACAGTGGCATGCTATCATCTTCGATCTCTATGGTGCAGTAAGCAAATAAGATTATATTGATTTAATAAGTTTTATACTCATAATAGTCTTGCTTTTTGAAGAGTTTGGACTATTTGGTTGTTCAGAGTGGTTTACATTTTTATTTGTTAACAAATAATTTGAGCACAAACGTTTGATTAGATTTGTCAAAACACAGGGAACTGCCTATATGAGAATCATGTGCACGATTTTCCAATCTGGTTGCAGGGTGCCAGATCTTGTGGCCAGAGTGGTATGGGTAAATCCATATTGGCTGGAGTACAGTAGGCCATCAGCCTCCAAGAATTCAATTATCCTTTCCTTGATTATAGACTCCAGCAGTTTCCCCATTATAGATGTCAGAGTGAACGGCCTATAGTTGCCTAGTTTATCTCGGCTCCCACGTTTGTGTGGTGGGGTCAAATCTGTTTTTCTTCAGTATTCCTGCATTACTCCACTCTCTCCAGACAGCAATTGTGATCAGCCAGCAGTCAAGCCAGGACCTGCCTAATCTCTTTCAACACTCTCAGTTGCATCCCACCTAGCCCCATTGATTTATTCAGTTTCAGTGCCTGTAGACCCTTCAACGCTCTCTCAACTGTGATGAGTTTTAAGCTGGAACCTGCCAGTGATCTCATTTTTCTGCTGCTGTGTGAAACAGGCCCTGTCCTTCACAATGAATACTGAACAGAAGTAATTGTTCAGCAAGTTTGCTTTATCCTTGACTATGTCCACTCAACCTTCTCCATTCTAGTTCTGTGTTATTCTGTAAGCAATGAAAGGTTGCCGTCTTTCTTTTCTTAACTCTCTCTGCTAGGTTCAGAACCTGAGAAAACTCAAAGAGTGGCCAAGAGCATGTCCACTGGATTTCAATGAAAAAAGTGCAAAATCACGCACTTAAGCACAGAAACCCAGAGGTGCAGAACAATATGGAAGAAGAGGTATTGATCATCACCAAACAGGAAAAGGACCTGGGAGCAATCATATCTGATGATCTCAAGGTACTGAGGCTGTGCGACAAGGCAGTGGGTAGGGCCAGTGGGATGTTGGGGTACATAGGGAGGGTATCACTGATAGCAGGAGGAGGAGGTGGTGTTGCCATTCAGTAGATAGCTGGTGAGACCCCACCTCAAGTGCTGTGTCCAGTACAGGAGACCACATCTCAGGAAGGACATGCACACAGTGGAGGCAGTACAGAAGAGGGCAACTGAAATGGTGTAGGGTTTGCATCAAAAGTCCTATGAGGAGGGAATGGATGACTTCAATATGTGCACCTTAGAAGAGAGGAGAGAAAAGGGGGATATGATACGAGATCTATAAATACTTCATGGGGATGAATAAGGTACTGGAGGGGATTATTTTTCTGAGAAAAAGGTGCACAAGAGCAAGAGGACATGCAGTGAAGCTGGAAAAGGGTAAATTCAGGAGAGACGTGAGGGTGTACTTCTTCACTAAAAAAAATGTGGATGCCTAGAACAGTCTTCCAGCAGAGGTGGTGGGGTTACACATGTCTTAGTTATAGCTAGCATGTCCAGTTGTGCCTTGGCCATTATTGTCTGGACATCACAAGTCTTGTTAGCTAGACTCTGGAATTAGCTATCATTCCCCTCCATGTCTGCAGCTCCCCCTCTGATGTGTTCCCTCTGCCTTAGTTGTGCACCTTTGAATTTCTCTGCTACCATGCTTCCCTTTGAGCCTATGAAGCCCCACCTCCCTCCCTATGATTCCTTCACTCTTACTGTTATCTTGCTTCCCCTTTGTGTTTGTTTTTTTCCATTTGTCCTGCAATATCCAGCCCCTCTCTTCTATCATTCCTCCTGGCTTTGCCTGCCTGTATACCAATGCTAGAAGCAGATCACCTGGGCTCCATTAGTTGTGTGGTTGCCCCAATCCCTAACTGTGCTGCCTTGCCCCCTCTTCTAGATCAACCAAACAATTCAATATGAAGCCAGTGCAGTGGCCTGCCACACTGGTGACTGGGGTTCAGAAGCAGACTCAGGTCATTCCCGCGAAGAGAGGACTTAGTATCCAAAAGAGGGCTCTACTCTGTCAGGATGATTTATTCTGGTATCCGGCACTTAGGTTGCTGATATCTGGCAGAGGCAAGGTGGTAGTGCTAAGGGATTGAACTAGCAGTGAGAGGACCACCCTTGATGTTGATGCACATGTGCGACGTATCTGCATGCTGGCAACTCCAGGGAGAAAATTCTGGAGGAAACCCCTGACAAGCTTTGTGACTCCATGGCCCATTGTAGGCCACACACCACCAACTGGGCAGGACTCCAGTCTGGATTGTCCTCAGTGGGGTATATGTCCCTCCCCCCTCTGGCCCTGCCACAAGGGGAAATATGTAGGTGATTTAAGGAGCCAGGCGAGTCACAGAGATGGTGGGGGATGGGGCTGGGTGGGCTAGGGATGATGTAGTCCAGCCAGTAGATGAAGCATAAACTCCTTGATTAAAAAAAATAAATAAATCAGCATGAGGAGAAAATCATATCATAGGGGATGTGACAGCAGCTAGCATCCACAACATGAAAACCAGCAATGGTTTGCATACAAAATGGGTCATTGGATGGCAGTGTAATGGAAAATACAGACAAACACATCTTTGGATGTATAAGCGGCCTCTGCATGCATCTGAATTGAGTTGGAGAAATCCCTCTCCTAATGTTTCTGGCCACCTGAGCAATTTATATGGTTTATGTTGGAGGAAGATGACCTTTTGAGGGACTGTTTTGTATTATTTTGAATGTATTATTTAGTATTGATTTCACTAGATATATAGTATTGGGTTTCTGATATATTGCTGTTTTGAGTTTTCTTTCCTTATTTGGGATTTGGTAACCTTATTCAGAGTTTGAGTCTCAATGGCCCCAAATATATATTTATTTAAAAATTGGTAACCAGGAAAAGCACACTGAGCTGAGGCTCATTTCCAAGTGTGACCCGGGGGAGCAAACATTAACAAGGGAATAAAAAGTATTCAGAAAAACACAAAGTGCAAAGTCACTAATAATTTAAAATGAGCATTGAGGCACAGTAAGATGAGCAGTAAGAGACAAAATTGACAAGTAAGAATAATGTAACAATGGCATGGGTGCAGAATGCAAGTCAGTAGGTAGAAAAGACAAACAGAAAAAAACTAACTGAGCTCAGTAGAATTGTATGTGACTGTGCATCTAGGTATGACTGCAGGAGGTTACCAGAGACAGTCTGAGCAGATGTTTTAGCAGTGGAAATGAAGGAGTGAGATGAAGGGAGGGGAGAGTTTGTCCCAGAGGGAAGGAAGACGATAGGAGAAAGCGAGTTGACCAGCAAAGGTGTGGGATCACGGGAAGGCAAAGGTACAGGAGAGACTGGAGTATATGGGGTAGGAGGAAGGGTTGTCCGGTGCTAGGAGACTGGAGAGGTAGGATGATAGGGATCCAAATCAGTACTTTGAAATAAAAATACAGTAGTAGGCCTGGCATCGCTGGTGTAGCGATGGGAAAGAGAGAGAGAGAGATGAGTAAAGGTCACAGTGGTGGGTCTGAGGAGGGGAGTTGGAGGCAAAGCGACAGTAAGCATTAAAAAGTACATCAAATCTGGTTAGACAGGAGACAGGTGCTGTGGCTTAGACAATGTCAGCATAGTCAAACGCTAGGGAGGATCTACTTAGTGATTAAATCATGCTGGACTGTGAGGGATAGACAACCTTTGTGCCTGTTGATCATTCCCAGTTTGGGGCATAGTTTAGAGTACAAGGCATCAAGGTGGAAAGAGAAGTCAAGTGACGGATCTAACCAAACCTCAAGGTATTTATAGGAAGGCACCATGTCTAGAGGGGTACCAGCCAGAGTGGAGTTAACTGGTTGGCATGACAACCTAGCAAGCTTTTTCTCTGAACCACGTGTCATAGCAACAGTTGTTTTAGTGTTCATTTTAAGGCAATGGTCTTTGAACCAGTTTATCATGGCCAGGAAGTCACTTTGTAAGGGGAACTGAATGTCTGAGACAGAGGGACCAGCTTGATATATATAATGATGTAATCTGCATACACGTGTATGTGGGCGATGGAACAAACAGAGGGGAGATCATTGATAAATAGTGAAAAGAGAATTGGACCAAGTATGGAGCCCTGAGGGCTACCAGACAGGATAGGTAGGGGGACTAAAGGGCATTATTAACCTGCATTGCCTGGAACCTACCGGAGAGATAAGAATTAAACCATTTGACTGCTGGGGCAGAAAGTCTGACAGCATGGAAATTATTTAAGAGGATGGGTGAGAGATGGAATCAAAGGCTTTCACAAAATCAATGAAAATTGCTGAGGTAATATGGCCATGGTTCAAGGTTGAGAAAATAGAATCAGTTAAGCAAAGGAGGGAGGAAGTAGAGGAATGGGATTTCTTGAACTTTGATTGGACAGTGTAAAGGATATTAGAGAAAGAGAGGAAGTAATTGAGCCTTGTGAGGACAATGGATTCTTGGATCTTAGCTAGGGTTGGGCTGAGGGAGATAGGACAGTAATTCCCAGGGAAGATGGATCCTCACCTTTATGGAGGGATAGGACTTTGGTGAGATTCCAAGCTGATGGGACAGTAGAGGAGGAGAAAGAAAGACTGAGGAGATGAGTTAAGGGAAGTACTATGGAAAGGGCAGAAATTAGGAGGAGTCTTGGGTCTAGACCATCAGAGCTGGATTTAGATGGGTTTAAGGACATGATTGACTGAAAGACTTATTGGGAGGAGACAGGAGAGAAATGAAAACCACAGGGCATTGGGGAAGGGGGAGGTTTGGATTGGGTAGCGGAGGGGTCATCTGGAAGGGCACAAGTCATGAAGAATTTATTTAGTACTGCCATAACTGAGGTATGATCCAAGATCTGGGTACCGGCCTCTTCTAGAGTAGGTGAGGAGGGTTCAGAAGGGGGTGTAGGAGTGAGTGGAGGTCCTTCCAGAAGGAAGGAGAGTGATTAGAGGACTGCAAGCGGGTCTTAAAGAAGTTTGCTTTAGCCTGGCGAATGGTCTTAGTGTGGTTATTATGAAGAGATCTGCAGTATTGTCAGTCCAGAGGGGCCTGGGAGGCTTTGAAACTTGACCAGACACAGTCTCAGGATTTACACAGAGAAATGAGTTTGGGGGTGATCCACGGATGGTAGCAATGTTTAACCACGACTTTCTTTAAGGGGACATGGGCATTACAAATTTTAAGAAAGGTGGAGATAAAATGGGCAAGTGCAGAGTCAATGGAGGGTGGAAATAACTGGCAGCCAGTCAGCAGTGGCAAGGTAAAGTAACTCTAATATTGAGTGCTCTTAAAGTGTGGTACCAGATATATTTAGGGAAAGGGAGTGCACTTTCCTGTTGTAGAAAGTGATGTAAAAGTGAAGTAAATATGAACCATTTAGTGACTGGACTACTATTTAATGTGTAATGATTTTCTTCATGGTATTCCTGCAGTGTCTTGTTTTGCATCTACAGAATGCTTATATGTTGCTACTTTATGTCAACAGGTTAATGTAGGAAATAAATTTAACTCAATACTATTGGTAAATTAGATGTCAGAAATACTTGACATTCTATTGCTGATAATAACCACCTTTTATATAAGGCTTATCACTTATGGATTTTCAATGGGATGCAGATATTTACTGTAAACCTTATTATTATTTACTCTTGTAAGTGCCCTTAATTTTTAATTTATTTTATTCATTCAGTTATATAATTTTTCCCAGTATACACTGTGTTCCAGTTGCTTAGCAGTGACTAATCCTGCATTTGAGTTCTTTCTAAACTTTAATTGAAAAAGAAAACTATAAAAGAAAAAATGTAACCTGATTTTTCTAGAAGCTCTACTATTGCCTGTAGAGAGCGCTGTCCGGTGATCTTCATACAGTACATTTAGGCCCAGCAGCTTATTCCCTTTCTTATCTTGGGTAGCACGGATGAAAACTGGGTTCTGGCTGTTCTCTGCTCTTGCTGCAGCTTGCTGGAGTGAATGCTTTGGTGGAATGTGATCAATCTCCACTACATGCTGTATACGTTCAGTACCATCTGGAATATTGGTACCTGAGATCCTTTACAGGAAAATGGTAAAAACATTGATTAAGCAGTAAATTCCAACATTGATTCTACTCCATAATGAAAAAGAATCCAGTTAACACACACTAAATTTTGTCTGCTCACCAACTGTATTGGTCACAATTGTCAATTATATTTCAAATTGTACTCCGGGTGATACAAAGTTGCAGATATTGACACAATTAAATTATACTGGTGCGGTAGTGCCAGTATATTAGGGTTGAGTGTAAATAAACTTCCATGTTAAATCTGAATTATGAACCTTAGTAACATTGGACCCGTTCAATGGATTTACACAATATTTGGCATGCATAATCTCTGGGAGTAGATTTCCTGACTTTCCAAACTTTGTGTGATTAAGTTGTTTGGTTTTTGAGATATGAAGTGTTAAAAGATACATAATGTATCAGTTTTTGCTGGGTTTTTTTTCATCACGCATATCTCATGAATGGCTTTATGTTTTATTCTGAAATTTTCAGGGTAGACAGCTTTTGGGTCCTAGATGTGCCTGCCAAAGATTTGGTGAAAAAAATATTAATCCATTCAAAAGTTACTGAAGTTTTATTTTCCCGTTATCTCCTAAGGGAAAAAGTTGTGTCATGCACAAAAGCAAGGCTGCTTTCACAGATGGGAATCTTGATTTCACAGGCAGGGTCACAGCAGGATTTTCTTGACTCCTGCAGTGACAGCTGGAACTTGTGCTGCCAGCCATGGAGTAAAGTTTCAGATGCCTCTTTTTTGCTGGTCTCTAGTGACACCCTCCCTTTATGTTGCCACCCCCCACAGCAGCCAGGGACACTGGGAAGCACACTCTCAGGGTCCCCAAGTGATGTCTGTCCATTCTGCTTCCAGTGTGGGACACTAGGGAGTCCACTCCCAGTGTCCCCAAATGTTTGTCCCCTTCCCGGTACTCTGGGACACTGGGGAGCCCATTCCTAGTGCTCTGAAATGTGTATCACCCTCCCGGCAATCTGGGACACTGGGGAGCCAACTCCCAGTGGCCCCAAATGTGTATCCCCCTCCCAGTACTCTGGGACACTGAAGAGCCCACTCCCAGTGTCCTGAAATGCTTACAGTAAACCCTGTAAAAAAAGAAAACAGTCTCACAACGTCTTTTTCCCCCAGAAAAAAAAGAAAATGGTCCCTAGTCATCCCCGCCATACCCCGCAGTACCCCTTCCCCATCCCCACCCTCCAGCTGAGCACCCTCCACCCCACACACACCTTGTCCCATACATACCACTGGAGGTCATTCACTGTCATCTTCTGTGGACCAGAAGATTCTGCACTCTTCAAAGCTGAACCACGTACTGGGGACTAAAGGTAAGTGCCATATAATATATTTCAATGGCATTTTCAATTCATGTTGATATCTTTGCCATTTTTAGGTATTTTTTCATCAAAATTTCAACATGAGCTTTTTGGGACCCCACCTCATGAACACTATCATTGTTATTTCATTACTCAGGCCTGGAAGGTGGTTTTGCAGTCACTGCATGAAATCACCTTTCAGGACTGATTTCCCAAAATGACAGTGATGGTGTTCATGAGGTGGGGACCCCAAAAGCCCAGGCCGAGTTATGAGCATTTGTTGAAATGTTTCTATGCATGTACATAGCTTTCACAATTTTAAATATTTTGACTCCAAATTTTCAACATAGCCGTTGTTTCATACCACCTCATGAACAATACAGCTATCATTTTTCACATCCAGCACAAAACATGTTTTCACAGCTGTGGTATGGAATGGCACCATCACTGAGCAAAATCACCTTTCAGGATGATTACTGAAATGTCAGTGCCAATAGTCATAAGTTGGGGTCCCAAAAATTCCATGTTTAAAATCTGGTAAAAAATTCCTAAAATTGGCCGGTCACATGCATTTGTTGAAATGTTTCTATGCACAAGTGCAGCTTTGGTAATTTTTAATATGTAGATTCCAAATTTTCAACATAGCCATTTTTACACACCATCTCATGAACAGTATAGCTGTAATTTTTCACATCCTGGCCGAAACATGCTTTTGCACCTGTGGTGCGGGATGGCATTTTCACACGGAGCCGAATAATTTCCCCTACGGGGGTTTTGAGGTGGGGTCATAAAAAGACTACGGTCAGAATATAAAAAATGTCAGGGTTATGACCATGTGTTGCAATTTTCCCATAGTATAATAAGGATAATATGATACTATCTGAAAAAGTAAGGAAATAAATATACACATCTATGGAGGGATGGATGTGCTCCCACAGTAAAATAAGGATACTGTTATACTATCTCAGAAAATAAGGAAATGCATCTATGGAGGGATGGGACTACAGGGTCTGAAGTACTCTGTGCTCCCACAGTACAATAAAGATACTATTATACTATCTGAAAAAGTAAGGAAATAATTTGCAACAATCTTCGTTAAAGCACCATTAGGGTTGAAGCATAAACTTAGAGAAATGCGACCTTAGTGTTCCCAAGCCTAAGACCCCATCCCCACCTTCAGCTTCCAACCCTAAGACCCCACACCCCACCCTGCATTGAGGAACAGGTGTGAGGGGTGTGCCTTGGGGTTGAAAACCCTAATGCTCACTAGTCTTATCCCTTTTAGCTACCCCCTTTTGCCATCCTTTCCTCTGTCTGAGTCTTTGCTCCCCTCACTGCCTTACCTGCTTCCCTATGTATTACTGGGTACACCTCCATGACTTCCATCCCTTTGCATTTTTTTGTACCTCCTGAGTGCCACCTTTTTTTTCTTCACCACTGGATCCCCTTCCCTTGAGTACCATAATGGTCTTTTTTTTTTCCATTTGCTTTTGCTCACTTTCTTCACACATATGTTGGCTGCCTTAGTTATACCTTCCCTTATTTTTCCCCACTGTTCTTCTACCTCTCCCTGGCAATCCTTCCCTACTCAGTAGTTTCTGTGGCAGTCTCCCATTTTTTTCAAATCCATCCTTCTGACTGACTTCTGGTGATGTCAGTGTTGGCTATGGAAGTTTGAGTTCTGAGCTCCCACCATCCACCTAAATCAAATGGCTCACAATGGAGTTGTTTTGCTTTTAAACAAAGTTTAATATATTACCCAAGCTGTACAGACTGAATGGGGAAAAGGACAGCCATTTCTGAAATGGATAAATCAGTGAATGAAGGTGGATCGGATTCAGCCAACTTGGCAAGCGAGATCTTCTGTAGTCAGCATGGCTCCTTCCTACCTGCCAGCTAAGGTAACAGGCAACAAAAATAATAAGTTGGACTTAAATCCTAACCAAACAGCAAGCATTTTAGGAGGACAGCAGTTACAACTTAATTAATTCCAAGACTGTGGAGCTTCAACAAATGGCAAAGTAACATGAGCAGGCTATATCAGCTCTCGATATGTGCACAGATCGAACTGATCGGCTGCTTAAAGTTTTCAGCAAAATCACCTCCCTGCAAGAAACATATGAAGATCTGGAAGGCTGTTCTAGATGAAAAAATATGTGTCTATGTGACTTTAGAGCAAAAGCAGATGGGAACAACATTATTAAATTCCTAGGGAGTTCTTCTGAAATTAAACTGGATCTTCCCCCGACTTTCAATTTACTATTGAGTGATCCCACAGAGTGTTAGGCCCCATCCCACTCCATACTAAGCAATGGCCCAGGTCCATTGTATTAGAGTTTATGAGCTTTGCCATCAAACAAAAAACGCTCACAGGATTATAGTAGAATATGAAATATTTTATGAAGGAACCAGAATATGTGCAGATCTTGACTACTTGCCCCATGTGATGGAGTAATATAGAAAATGGGGACCTCTGCTGGCTGTTCTGAGGGAGAAACAACTTTGATTTCACACTCCCTTTCCTGCTAAATTGAAGGTCTTCTATCTGGAGAGCATGGTCCTATATAAAGACCCTAAGACCGTGATAGTGGCTTTTAGTAAAAGAGGCATGACTGCCTCATTGCCTCAGAGACCTCAAAATAAAGCAGAGAAGAACCCCAACCAGACACAACTAACTTCACAGGCTTTGAAAGACCATAAGCTCAGTCAGCAACCACACTGAAAGACATTAAGGAGCTGCTCAGTACCTTTTGTAAAGTCTGAGAGGATGCCACTGACTTTTCTTTTCCACAGCTACCAGAGGATGTGGACTGCCCATGCCACTGCCTGTGTGGGAGGAATCCTTATGAGGTCTTTACTTTGAGACACATGGACTTACGGATTTTCACGTGACCATACTCTGCAGTTTTACTCTGCCATTGAGTGACCTGCTTTAAGGTATGTGGGGCCGGGGGAGGTAGGGAGGACAATCACGTGAGTGGGGGTGGATCAGTGCTGGGATGGGGGTGCCATAACCTACCACTAATTTCTTAACAAAGGATATTTATTTATCTCACAGATGTAACAGCTAAGAATCTTGGTAACACTGAAAGAAAGCTGCTCAGAGATACTTGGGTAGGCTTCCGGAGGGATCCTGAGACAGTCAACATGGAAGCTGCACTATAAGCATAAAATCAGAGCAATAAGCAGATGAGAAGTGGTCCCTAAAGACGTAATGACTCTTTAAGGGTCTGGTACTAGACAATAGGGATTATGTTACCCAGCTGGGGTGTGTGCGTGCCTTGACCGGGCCCTTTGTCTCCCCTTCTGCTCCAAAACCTATATGCCTGTATTATTGAGATGATCCATTATTTTTAGGTAGCCTCCCCCCTGGTTATCCTGGCTGACCGACCCCCCAATGGTTGCCACGCTGCTCATTAAGGGCGTCAGTTTTTCCTGTAAAACATTACTTGTTTAGTTAAATCACCTCCAGAACTCTCAATCAGGTTGGCTACAGAACTTTCATTTTGACTGTTGAAGAGCAATCATCATCCTAGGTTCTACTCTTACTAAACTATATGATTTTTTTGACCAGTTCTAACCACCTTGAGCAAAGCCTGAACACTGTGGGCCAGATTCTCAAGCTCCCAATGCAGCACAATGACCTTGTGCCACAGTGAATGGGGCGAAGTGCTCCTTGCACTAAGTGATACACTGGGAGAGATTCACAAAGGCAGCCTGCATCAGTCGCAGGCTGCCTGCACCAGACAGGGCTTGCTCCGCCCATGCACCACAAAATGGTCTGCAGCATGGCACAAGGGGGCATGAGGCAGATGCAAGCTGCCACATCCTTTAATGTCGGATTCTCAAAACTCTCCCAGAGGGAGAATTTCTAAGTACCAATAGACCAGCCAGGGCTGCTCTAAGAGTATTTAAAAATATCCCACTGGCAGAGTTCAGCACATTGCAGCAGTGTGCCACAGTTCCCCCTCCAATGACCCAATCCCCAGTATGGTCAATTACTTTCCTTGGTGGTCTAGTGGACTTCCTTCCCTGATCCCTGATATCACCCACCCAGATGTGGCCCTATATATATATATATATATATATATATATATATATATATATATAAAAATTAAAAACAAAACCCATCCCTTGTGGTTTAGTGAACCCCCTTCCCCAATTCCTGATTCTGCCTGTATAGTTAATTAATAAATAGTACCCATCCCTGTTGGTCTACAGGACCCCGCCCCTACCCCAGCAGGTAGTGCCCACCACCCTGCTCCCCCCTCATCCGAATCCCCAAGCCAGCAACTGGCATAGCCCTCCTCTCACCACAGCCTGCTGCTGACTAACCTGTCACTGAGTACATACTGTATAATACTGTACGCGCTCACGGATTGACAACAACGGCCCACCACATGGCTGCAGAGAGATAATATGTGGAATTTTCCCATGTGGCAATTGTGTTCACTGCAATAGTGGCATAAAATCCAAATATTTAAAGAGCACATGTACAGAGAAGAAATATGACATCAGAAGCCTGATTTATTTATTTATTACAGTCTCAGAATTTGACATACCTTTGAGTCTGAGACTCATTTACAATGCTTGCTGACCTACAATGCCCTACACGGACATGGACCGCACGATCCGCAACAGCTTCTTTTCCCCACCACCCTTCCAACCCATGCCACTCCACTGATGAGAGATTGCTAGAGATACCCAAGGTTGGTCTGAAGACCTCTGGGGCCTGAGCATTTCAGTTTGCGCCCCCTACCCTGTGGAATTCTCTATCTTGTCAGGATAAGAGAGTGACTGATGGTGGAGATGTTTAAATCTGCACTAAAAACTTATTTATTTGACCTTGCTTTTCCTGATTTTGGGTGATTTTATGATGCTAATGTTAATTATTTATGGATTTTAGCTGCTGTTTTTAATTTACTGTGCTAGTGCTATGGTCCTTACATGAATTGCGCTATTTTAGAAATAACGTTTTGCTTGCTTGCTTACAAAGGTTCCACATCCAAAAGAAATCACAACAATTAGCTAAATGCAACAATGTTACAAAAACATGACATGGATATAACAAAAAAATAAATAAATCAGAGCAGTCATTATATCAGACTTTGTGAAAGTTGGCAAATGAAAACCAAAAATAGATACCAGAGTAAAAGGTAAGATAAAATACAATAATGTATCAGTATGTGATAACAGGTGGTCAAGAATAATTTTATCAAAGTCAGTAGGTTAACATGGGTCAGCCAAGACAACTAAAAAGGAGCAGTGAAAAAGACGAAAGAGAGAGAAGGGGGAATAGGTGGAAATCAGGGTTCAGGAGCTACAGAGTGAGGTGAAGTAGAGAGGAAACACATCAAGAGAAAGGTACCAATGGAGGAGTGTGGGGGGAGGAGGAGAGGAGGGGTGGGGAGAGTGGCAGCTGTTTAGCCAGGAAATGAGGGGCTACATGAGGGTGAAGGAGCTTAAGTTGGGCAGTTGCATTGGTTGAGAGAAAGAAGGTACTGTCTGAGGTTGCGTTTTAAACTGCCCTAACTGGAGGAAGCTTGTACATCAAGAGGGAGATCAGACAGCCAGGTGGGAGCTCTGTGGAGGAAGGCCCATTGTGCTTGATTAGCCCAACAGAATGGGGCCTGAAAGGTAGGTCTAGTTGTGCTTCTCGTCCCTCAAGGATTGGTTACTGGGGTAAGGAAGTGTGTTGTTTGAGGAGTTAGACCCAGACAGATCTTCCTACCTAGTAGGCAGGTCTGGTACATGATTCTGCCACTAAGATTCAGCCAGAAGATTAGGGTATACAGATTGCAGGAGTGGGTGTACCTGTGAGCCCCAGAAACTAATCAACAGGCCTTAATGAGGGCAACCTTAATACATTTAAGTGATGTGTCAGTAGCTGCTCCATAAATGACTAGCCTGTAATCTACAAGAGAGAGAGGACTGAACTGCTGACAGCAAGACAGAGTGCATCAGGGGTAAGGCCATGACGGTGCCTGTAGAGGAGCCCTATTCAAGAATTAACAGCTTTAGAAATTATGTTTATATGGTCATTAAAGGATAAGGTGCTGACAAGTGTAATGCCTAGGTATCTGAAATTGTGTACTTGCTCCAGAGGATCACATCAGTTGTTAAGGATAGTGAGTTGAGCTGACTTATGATTGTTGTAAGAATTTGCAGATAACGTCACTTTGGTCTTTTTATAGCTCAGGATTAACTTGTGTTCTGTAATCCAGGACTTGATCAGGGCAAAGCTGTGCTGCAGCTCTAGTGGGGGGGTGGGGGGTGTCTGGCTGACTTGTGAATAAGATGGCATCATCAGTTTAGAGGAGCTGACTGGGGCAGGCCTGGGTGAGAGAACTGAGGAAGAGACTAAAAAGAAGGGGGGCAAAGAATGGAACCTAGTGGCATATCGGAGAGCACAGGACAGGAGGTGGAGAGGGTACCCTAATTTTCACCCTTTGCATTTTGCCAGCAAGATAGTTCTGAAACCAGGTGGTAACTGCATGTGAAAGACCAAGGATAGCGAGAGACTCAATAAGCAGGGACTGATTAACCATGTTGAATGCCTTAGTTAGGTCTATGTAGATGGCCCCAACTAGGTGGTCATGGTCGAATGCTCTGTGAATAAATGTAATATATTCAAGAAGTTTGGTATTAGGGCTATCATTTTTTCTAAACCCATGTTGTTGCGGACATTGAATGCTGTATTTGGACAGGTAATTGGAGGCTGATCAGAAACGATGCATTCAAGTGCTTTGGAGAGACGGGGAAACATAGAGATGGGACAGTAGTTAGAGTGCAAGGTCTTGTCTCTGCTCTTGTAGACAGGGGCAACTATGGCTGCCTTCCACAAGAAAGGGAATTGCCCTAGGCAGAGGGACAGATTGAAAATCTTGGTAAGGAGTAGCAGTACAGTGTCTAGGGCAAGGCGGAGAAGTTTTAGATCAAGGGACTCAATGCTGTAGCACGATCTGTTAAGGACCCGAATGAGGTATTTTCGGTCTCTTTGACCGAGATTGTCCAAAAGTAGAAGGGGGTGAGTTAGGATTAGTCATAACTCTAGGGGAGCTGTTTGGGATTCCAGGTGTAGAGGGGTCATTAGAGAATAAGTCAGGGGGAAGGACTCCACTCAGGTCTGAGAAGGCATTATTAAAGATGTCAGCAATTTGTTGTGGATCCTGGGTGGAAACCCTGTTGATGTTGATAAGTGAGGGTGGAGTTTTGTTGGGCTTGCCAGTCAGTTCCTTGATGTTCTCCCAAAAATTCCTACTGTTACCACATGTGTCAGTAAACACAGTTTTGTAATAATCAGATTTAGAAAAGTGAATTGCATGAGTGCAGCTGTTTCTAGCTGCCTTGTACTTCTCCCAGTCAGAGGGGTTTCCAGTGGCATGGGCTTTATGCCAGAAATAATCTTGAGCAGCCATCTGATTAAGGAGAGAGATGGAGATCCAGGGGTTATAGGCACCTTTGGATTTCCTTTTTCTAAGAGGGGCAAAGATATCACAGGCTGCGTTGAAAGTGGTGATAAAGTATTCTAGTGCAGAGTCAACATTAACAACTGAAAAAATAAGCATTCAGCCACACTGCTGAAGGTAACATAAGAACTAATGCTGCTGCCCTTTTTATGTTTGCTTGCATGCATGTGCAAAAAACATAGTTCCACCAGATGAGAATTTGTAGGTGTGCCTCCCTACTTCCAATGCCCTGCTGCCTTTTGCAGGTGCAGCCCCACCGCGCCAATGAATCTAAGAGCTGTCTATGACAGCTTTTGCAGATGCAGTGGCTTACAGTTGAAAGAAAAAGCACTGCAGCGTGTATACAATTTGCATACTGCTGTCAGCACCATGCAAAGTGCCTACACATCGGCACTGCAGTGAAAGAACTGTCATAGACAGCTCCTCTCTCCCTCCCAACAAGTAGCATGCTGGGAGTCCACCCCATGCTCACATGATCCCCCCCACACACACACAGTATGGCTGATGGGGGTGCCCAATCCCCCATCAGCTGTGCTGCACTCCCCCCAAACAGCCTTCCAGGTGCCATGCTGGGAGCCCACCCCAGTGTGGCAAATGTCCGTCTGCTGCCCCCCCAACATGCCTCCAGGTTCCATGTTGGGAGCTCACCCTAGCGTGGCAAACCTCTCTATGGCCGACGGGATGCCCAATCCCCCATTGGCTCCGCTGGTCCTCCCAAAAAAACTTCCAGCTGCCACGCTGGGAGCCCACCCCAGTGTGGCAAACATTCCATGTCATCTTCCTAAAAGGAAAAAAAAACCTACAAAGAAAAAATGGTCCCTCACTGACTGTCTTGACCCCATCCCTCACCTGAGCCCACCCTCTTCACACCCTGCCTCCTCACTCCCCCCACCCCATACTTACTTCCAGTGTCTGGGATGATGATCTTTGCTGGACCGGGAACACGTCTGCACTGTTCAAAGCCGACCGCAAACTGAGGAAATGCCGGTAAGCTGTATGATGGAATAAATAGGTTTTTTTCAACTTTGATGCATATCACAGGCATTTTGGAGAATTTTGCCACCAAATTTTCAACATGGAGTTTTTGGGACCCCCCTCCTCATGAATTCTGGCACTGTCATGGCATTAATTGGGCCCGAAGGGTGATTTCGCGGTCACTACATGGAATCACCTTTTGAGACTGATTAATGAAACAACAGTGCAAGTGTTCATGAGGTGGGCTCTCAAAAAGCCTATGTTGCAAATTTGGTAAAAAAATTCCTAAACATTACTGTTTTACAAGCGTGCATTGCACTGTTCCTACGCACACTCGTAAGTTCACGAATTTTTAATATTTGCACTCCAGATTTTCAACATTGCCATTTTATCACTTCTCCTTATGAGCAGTACAGCTGTCATTTTTCACCTCTCGCCCAAAATGTTTTCGCACATGTAGCGCACAATGGTGCAGTCAGTGTATGAAATCAATGTTTGGGACAGATTAAGAAAATCACAGTGACACTGTTCATGAGCAGAGGTCTTAAAATGGCTATGTTGAAAATTTGGTGACAAAAGTCCATAAAATGGCTGTGTTACGAGCGAGCATTGCGCTGTTTCCACACACCCTCGTAAGTTCATGAATTTGTAATATTTTCAGTCCAAATTTTCAGCACTGGCATTTTTCCACACTTCCTTATGAACAGTACAGCTATAATTTTTCACAACATGGCCAAAATGTGTCTTCACACTTTCTGTGCAGAAATGCGTGGTCGCTGTGGGAAATCACTGTTTGGAACAGATTAAGAAAATGACAGTCACACTGTTCATGAGTGGAGGTCCCAAAATGCCTGTGTTGAAAATCTGCTGTAAAAAATCCCCAAACTAATTACATTAAGGGTGTGTATTGCGCAGTTTCTACGCACGCTCGTGACTTCACCAGTTTTTTTACTATTTTCACTGCAGATTTTCAACATTGCCATTTTTTACACCTCCCCATGAACAGTACAGCTGTCATTTTTCACATCCTGTTCAAAATGTGTTTTCGCACCTGTGGTGCCAAATGCTGTAGTCACTGTGCAAAATCAGCTTTCAGGTAACAAACTGATATTGCCACTGTTCATAAGGTGGGAGTCACAAAAAACCCATGTTGAAAAGTTGGAGTGAAAATACCAACAAACGCCTGAGGCATTAGGGTTTCTGACCATAACGCCCCACCCTGTAGAGACTGACAGGCATCAGAGGTGTGACTTGGGATTGTCGCCTGTAATGCTCATACCATTCCATCCCCACCCACACCCTGCAGCCAGTGAGAGGCATCGAGGTGTGCCTTGGACTCTTTGGCCCCAAAGTTCATCCCATTCTCCTATACTGCACCCATCTCACCATATTTCCTGATGGAATGGGGTGAGCATAAGGGCCAAAGATCCCAAGGCACCTTGAGACACTTGCCGGTGTCTGCAGGGTAGGGTGTGGTGAAATGGCATGGCCGTTATGCTTGACGACCCAAAGGCACACCCCACCAATGCCAATGCCAGCAAGCAAACATTCGGCATTGACAAATGCTTGTTTCAGGATGCTTTGGTAAATTGCCTTAGAGAGAGTTTAGGGGACTTGCTAGACCAGAAGCTGATAACTGGGGAGTGATCACTGAGCGAGTCAGATAAGTCCTCAGTGCCCATAAACCTTTCAGGATCATTGATAAAAAGTAGGTCTAACTGAGTGCTGTTGCCTGTTCTATAGTTGTGCCTGGTGGGGGAATTAACTAATTGGGAGAGGCTAAGGGCAGCAAGTGCATTTTTGAAAGGGTCAGCTTCAGGGACAAGCCAGTTTACATTAAAGTCACCAAGAACTACTATTTCAGAGTGATTTGCAAGGCTAGAGATGTAAAGATTCAGTCTTGTAACATATGAGTCTGATTACATAGTCTACTGTATTATTTGTCCTTGTTTCTTATATTACAAAGGAGAGACAATAAGACCTCTAAAACAGAGAATAACAAAGCACAAAAATAATATTAGAAAACAAGATGAAAAATCATCATTAGAGAACAGAAATAAGTGAAAATCAAAAGAACGTATAACCGAGGGAGACACAAGGTGGATGTGGTCACACTCAACTGCAAGCTGTACCTGGAGTACTGGGCGGCAGCTGTATTTCAATAAAGTTTTTTCCATTTGCTGACTATCACCAGGTTGAAGCCATATCTAATAGGAGAGGACTTGGTCACATTGGTCCATGCTTTTATAATGTGCCATTTGGATTATTTCAATGCTCTGTACCCAAAAGTTCCAGAAAATTTGATGTGCTGCCTGTAGCTGAAACAGAACATGGTGGCATGACTGACATCAACGAAATTTTTGAACATAACACACCTGTGCTGCATGAATTGCACTAGGTGTCAGTACAGTGGCACACCACCGTCAAGGTTTTCTTGCTGACATTCAAGACCTACATGGTTTGGGTCACAGCTACTTGAAGGACCTTCTGACACCATATGCAACAGGGTGGACCATTTGCTCCACTGAGTCCTTGCTGTGTGTTATCCCCAACCTCATTCAAAGATATTGGTGGACAGAACATTTTCATTTGCAGTGGTGGCTCCAGCCAGGACCAGACACAGCACATGTCCAGTAAAATTCAACTGTGCCCAAGCTGTGTCCCAGTAGAGTTACACATCTGCCAACATAGTCCAGATTGACATTTCAATTATGTGCCTGATCAGACAGCCTTTGTGTCTTGTCAGGTCCTTACCCACTTTTAATTCATGGGGCCCCCATTGCTTGCTCTTCCATCTGCCTTTCACTTGTGTACTGCAGTACAGCATTTCAAAACGGAATTAAAAGCTAATTTATACACTCAAGACATATCTGCTTTGTTAGATAAGATATAGTTTTATTTAATTAATGCCTTTCTTAAACCAAGACACTGTATAACAACAATCAGAATTACTGTAAATACAATAACCTAAAGAAACAATAATCACAGATTTATATAACTCTAAATAAGAAGCAAGTGCAACTAAGTAAAAATAAAGCAAAATTGAAGGGTTGATAATCCAAATCATCACAGCCCCATCACTCATGGAAGACTTGATTAGAAAAACAAGCTTTAAAGATCAAATGTACACATATGTCGTAAAACGCTTGAATTCACTTGAATTCATGTCCCTGTGTCATGATTAGTGTTTCCTGAAAATATGTTGGTTTTTTGTTTTCTTTCAATCAGCATCTGTTAATGTGCTCTGCAGTAACTGAAAACAGTGAAGAAACAGTGAAGATGTTTCTGTCCCTGTCAGAGAGCAATGACATCATACTTGTCCAGCCTGCTGCTTCAGCAATTAAGCCACTGATTGACCAAACAGGTTGTTGCAGTCCCTAGTTAGAGAAGTCTGTAGAGCTAATTATTTTCACTCAGAGTTTGTTACTAACCCTTGTGTTTAGAGAGATATTGTTAAAATCCAAGTTGATCATCTGGGGTTAAGTGCTGAAATGAAGTGGTATGAAATATCTGTGAGAAATTACCTTGTCTGTATGGCAGATGTCAGTTCTCTGTTGACAAAACTTTGCATTCTATTCTGGCTATATAACACAGGATTGTTTAATGGATATAAAATAAATCTACATTCCATTAATTCATAGAAGCAGTGTGTGTCTTTGATGTAGCCTCACTACTGTAAATAGGTTCTAGTGAGAACAGTTTTATTTTTGTGTCAGATTAACAAACGTGTTTGCCACACTGCTATTTAAGGAACATGTGCTGTATGAACTCATAAAATTCAGTTCTTTTTGGGGCTCTGTGTGAAAATACATCATGTATGTGTATAACTAGAAATACTATATGGTATCCTGATCCCCTTGTCTCCTGCCTCTCAGTTGAGGCTGCTGTAC